>JAVTVX010000035.1:23045355-24245355 GCA_033439265.1 Dillenia suffruticosa
AAGATTCAATATCACATTCCACTAAATCAACTATCCGTTGGTGTAATATCATTTATAAATACATATCATTCTAGTGAAAAGCACATTTGTCAAGAGAAATCAAAATGTCCATCGAGTAGATCCCTAGGGTTATCACATGAATCACCCCCCCCCCAAAAAAAGAAGAAAATGTTATCATATGGAATAAGTGCTTACTCATAGCCATCAATGTGCTATTTGGCCATGCTCAGAGCACAAAACTTCGAATACAATCAACAATACCATAAATTGTATCTTCAAAATTTTTAAAAATAATTGCACAATTTTAGGCACACATTTCTTGTTTATGTACTAACAATATTTTATTATAATGGAGTTTTAATTAAGTTGCGCTTGAAAACAAAAGAATTTTATTAAAAATTGTAGAGTTCAGTTTTAATTTCAATGTTTGTATTTTGTTATTTATACAATAAAAATTATGGAGTTCAATTACAACTATATAAAAATTAAGACTTGTAAGTCAACAAAAGAAAAAAAAAAAAGAAAAGAACTCTACCTTTGCAAAAATTTGTGGGTATGATACGATTTTTTTTTATATAAATACTACCGGATCACAATTTTAGAATTGAATTTCAAAATTATTCTGGTTGCATTAATCAATGAATACTCTCTGACATCAAATAAAAAAAATTATTTTCCAATGAAGTGAATTAAAGAATTTAATTAAAATAAGTTCATTTGATTCCAAGCCCACGTTAGGGATCATTATGCTTTTATTGAGGAATTTTTGATATGGAGCTCTTGGCATCTTACATCAAAACCTATATTTCAATGGCAAATTTATGTACAACTATTAAATGAAGTAGGACTAGCTTAAGCACTATCATGAAACATTGTTGAACTAATACCCCTCATTCACCAAGACTTATATGCCATAATATGTATCTCAATTCTCAAATATTTTATCAGAATCTTTTGCTTGCCCAATGCAAGTCTCTCTATTGAGTTATAAATTTATGGAAAATGCTATTTCCTTGGGCATTTGCCCAAAATATGAATTGGGACTGCCCTTAATTAGTGCCAATAAAGACACCTGGGATTGCCACACAATCTTTAGACATTGAAAAAATAAATAAATAAATACATCATCTCTATGTTAATGCTTGAAATGAAACATTTGGCATTTTAATCCTTCAATAAGGACTAGATTAAAAATCATATAGGAGTCAAATATTCTGTATTAGATAAACAAAAATAGATGAAATATTTCATATTAAATAAAATTTTTATATATACAAAGCAAGAGTGTAGTGTACCTATGGTGTTCGATAACTCAAAATCCAACAGACTGAAGATATGTTCAATTTTTATCATGTCACCCTTTTAAAACTTCTGAGAATTTCAAAGTTCCGAAGGAAAAAAAAAAGGGAATCAAAGACATGTTAGACTTATGGCACTCTATTTTACTAATATGTATCCCATGCTAAAAGTGTTGGTATAAAACTTTTTTTTTTTTTAATAAAGAAATATTATGTTAACTTTGCAATTCTTTTTCCTTGTTAATGGAAGTCGTTCCACAAATAGCAATGTCAACTTATGCTGCCCAAAAATTTTGTACAATGCTGCGAGGTCTTCGAATGTGTGGCCACAGCATTTTA
Source organism: Dillenia suffruticosa (assembly GCA_033439265.1). Classification (NCBI taxonomy): domain Eukaryota; kingdom Viridiplantae; phylum Streptophyta; class Magnoliopsida; order Dilleniales; family Dilleniaceae; genus Dillenia; species Dillenia suffruticosa. Next base: position 23,046,993 of record JAVTVX010000035.1, read on the forward strand.
GATCCTATTTTGGTACAAAATTTCAACCGAATACAAGAAAAAAAAAATATAAATATATAAATATATAAATATAATATATATATATATATATATATATATATTGTAAATTCAAGTACTCATGCAATTAATGTAGAATGCAGGTGAATCAGATAATAAGACTGCTCCAAAAAAAAAAAAAAAAAAATCCCAGCATAGAATTCATGGATGGAAGCTTTGTCTAGTTTAGTGTATTTTTTGATGTGATCCAAAGGTGTTGTGCTGGTGTTTTAGGTGGTTTATGTTGTTTATATTTTGGGCTTTATGAAGCTTCTTTCCTTTTTTTTTTATTAGTATCTCTTTGGTTACCCAAGTCCAAAAAAATAAATAAAGAAAGAAAGAGAAATTATCTGAACATAATTATAAATTTTATTTTGAAATCATCACATTCTCTTGGAAAAAGGGTGTTTTTTCAAAGAGAAACATAAGGTCCATTAACTTATACATATTGCAAAGTCTTTTAGATAGCATCTACTAATTTAAGTTATAACAAATATGACTTGATAAATAGATATATTTTATGTCCCTAATTAGATGCATCAGGAAAGAAAAGATCTTCTTTTTCTTTCCTTTTTCCATTTGAAGAACTTGAAATCTTGGTCATCAATCATTTGCCCAGTTTGTTCAAAATTGCAGCATTTGTCATCATATGCTTCGCGGTGCCCTGCAATGGAGAGAGGAGAAAGAGAGAGAGAGAGAATTCATTAGTCTGTGTACATCAAAAGGGCTTTGATGGTTAACTTTCTAGCCAGAACAAGTCCCAAATATTTCCGTCTGAATCTGGAGTTTACTAGGTCACTGTATTCACCCTATAGTCAATGGTATCTATTATTGAGACCGCTGTTTGGGTTAATTGACTTGATCAATTCTTCAAATTATATATGCAGAAAAAATCAGGATTTCATACATAAGATGCATGAGATGTTGAGCTAGACTAGGTGGAAACCTCCCTCAGAAACGAGCATTATTGAGAAAAAGTGAACTATTTTCAAAAATTGAACGTAGAATCTCAAGTAAACACTTAACAACTGCACCACCCATGCATTAAGTTAGACTCTAGCAGCATCTTAAGGATATTGTATGGAGTATATACAAGATAATAATCCAATATTCAAGATTCGACTAGAGGCAAAATGTAAGGTTGCATTAAGTATTTTATTGAGCGTATACACGAAGAGGGGATTAGTTATATAGCAAAGACGATGCATTGGTCTATGTTTATAATAAAAAAATAAAAAAATAAAAAATTTATTTATATAAAATTACATAACAGATGTGCTTCTGTTAAATATAAACTTTTTAAAGTTTCAAGGGCTCATTAAGCCGTCCCACCTAAGATTTTTCTCAAATTTTCTTGACCATATCTCGCAAGTTTAATAATTGAAATGTGCAACAACCAGAGAACTGAGATTTTTCCCCTTTATCATGTCTAAATTGATTCTAAAGAAAATCAAAAGGATAGTCCAACTCAACTTTGGAAATATCTAAACCATAACAATGTTCCAAAAATACTCAATAACTAAAACAGCTAAGCCATCGTGTATGTGCACTCTCGTGTTGTGCTAAGGAAGACAATCAATTGCTCTATGTTTTTGACAAATCAAACATTGGAAAACTATCTATAAATTGGGGGGAAGTAGATTAATTCTATTTAAATCATTCCAAGAACTAACCTCATTTGGTTTGGGTTGATTGTTAGTCTCCAACATTAGCCCGAAATGAATATGAGGGAAGTGCGCCCACTATACCAAAAGAAAGTACAAAATCATCACTGCTAAATTAAATGAATCATTTGATTTTGAAAAGCTATTTGAAGTATTATATCATAAGTCACAGATGTATTTTATATCATGCAGCAACGCACTCACATTTTTTGCTGCAGTACTGAATGCTTCGCGGTGGCTAATTTCTGGATTGTTAGCTTTGATCCTCTGAATCTCTTCCCTAAAAGTATAATGTACATAAATGCATAACTTTCTTTCATATATATTAAAAAAAAAAAAATTTACTTCTTTTATAGTGCTTAGAAAAGAGCTATATATTATAATGACAAAGGAATAAAGAGAAAATATTCATGGGTTCGATTGCTGTTCCATTACTTTATGAACTGATTATATGCAGAAGGTACTCGCTGCCTCTTCTCGGGAGCTGAAAAAGAATAAATTTTACTCTTTAAGTCTTATAATAGATATTAAACTCTTAAACTTGAAATATATATATAAAAAAAAGAGAGTACTTAATTAATATTTGTAAAATCTAAATAATAGTTCATCTTTGATTTACTTGAGTACCCACGTCGATTCAAAATGCGTTCTTCAGTTATATTTGAAGCTGACGAGTGCATTGCAATCTTGTTGTTGCATTTGGAGGATGATCCCAAATCAAATTTCATGTAATCTGGTGATGAATTATGGTTTGGTCCCTGAAAATGTAATAGAGAAAATGATGCAAATTGTAAGAAAATTGAGAAATAAAAGGAGGGATTAATTAGTTAAGTTTACAGAAAACTAGTAAAACCAGTACTAGGTTTAGAGTTCAATCAATGTGAGAATGCAATGCAACCTTGTCAGAAAAACCAAGTTGAGGTAAATTATTTTATTTTTGTGCATGTGCAGAGAGAGAGAGAGAGGGGGGGGTGAGTGAAGTTGACAAGATGTTTTATGGGAACGAAGAGAACCAAAGAAAGCTTTTGAAGTGACTGAATCTCTTGGAGTCAAAGAAATGAAAATAAAAGAGACATTGGAGAGATTTGCAAAAGAGGGGAAAAAAAAATCAAAAAACAAACAAAACCCTATTTTGATTTTTTTATTATATTGGAAGATGTTCCCACGGTAGAGGACAAACCCTGATTGTGAAAAAGAACCATAAAAAATATAAAAAGAATTAAACCTAAGTAGCTTCATGTCAATCAATCAAATCACCAAAAATATGAAAAACTTTTTAAAATCATGAGGGCTCGATTTTTTTTTTTAAATGTACTGCACAAAATCCAGGTTAAAAGAACAATTATTCTCTTGAATGGATCACAAAACAAGATCTGAGCAAATACAACTGCAACCGTAAAAAAAATACAAAAAGCAAAAAAATAGGTTATTTTTTGTTTTGTTATGTTTTTTTAAATTATTTTATTCTCTATAAAATGAGTGATGGCGGCTAATTATAGGTTAGGTTTCAGAGTAGAGTAGTGTGTGTCGCCATAAAGAGAGAGAAATGCTTTGAAATATTCGATCTAGTGCATACATATTCAGATCCAGAACAAAGGCTTTGATTGCCTCAAAAGAAGCAAATCCCACAGAACCCTAGTTTTCAGAATGCCTACAAATTCATACATGTATGTATGTATATTATATAGGATTGTTTAATGAGAGAGAGAGAGAGAGAGAGAGAGAGAGAGAGGACCTGAACATCTTGCCAGGAGAGAGACTGAAATGCAGCAGCCATATTCACGGACCACAAATTAGTGCAATGGCCGCATCGAACAGTCACTATGTCAAACAAGCTACTGCATGGAACACTCACCTGCCAAAATCAAACAACAAAAATTCCAAAACAGAAATTTCTAATTAAGATAAAAAAAAAACCCAGATCAAGAAATCAAGAGAGGAATGAGAATTGCTGGGTTATTCTATTGCAGAGAAAATTTTAGGGTTTTTCTGGATACCCTATTCTTCCTTTTCATTTTTTATGCAAAGAATGGAATGTTGGTGTAATTAGAGTAGCTAAATAGAAATGAAATAGATCTTTTAAGCTTTTTTTTACCCTCATCAAAACAACAACAAAAAACTTCCAACTATTTTTCCCCAAGAAAACAAAAAACTTCCAACTATTTCTCCCCGAGAAGAGCAAATTTTGAGTGAAGGAGAGAGAGAGAAGCTTATGAAAAACTGAAGAAGGAAGAGATTTAAGAAAAGCAAGGACTTGTCATCATCAATCTTATATTAACAATACATCTTATATATGTTGTATGAATTGCACTGCTCTCTCTCTCTCTCTCTCTCTCTCACATACTGTGAGAATACACAGGAGCTTTAGGTATGACTTCTGTTTGACTGCAAAGAAGGGGAAAAAGAAAAGTCTCGGAGATGGAGACTTGACTGGGAAACAAAAACAAGAAACCCAACAGAAGAAAAAGTGAATAATTAGTCTAGATAAATATATAAACATAATATTACCTACAGGACATGATCAGAAAAGCTATTTTCTCAGGCTCTCTGCATCTAATTTTATTGTTTTCTTACACCAAAGAAATGACAAATGAGCTAATTGGTGATATGTGAACCTGAAAAGTAGATCTTCTCCATCCCCCATACCCATTAATAAAAGCAAATAGAGAGAGAGAGAGAGATGATAATATACCGCGAGAATAATATTGCAAAAGTTGCAAGGTATGTAGCAGAGTTGCTCAGAAGCAACATCGATGCAGCTCGACATCTCTCCCAAACTAAATTCAACAAAACCCTCAAGTAGACAGAAAGATAAAGAGAGAGAAAAGAAATGAATGGAAAGCAAGAGAGAGTTGCAGAGAGAGAGAGAGAGAGAGAGGAGAAAGCTTTTGTCAAATTGCTCTCATTTCCTTGCTTTTGAAGCCTGATTGAACGTACCACGACAGTGTGTATATAACCCTCTTTTTATACACTTATAGAAATATTGGACACAGAGAGAGAGAGAGAGAGAGGAAAAAGAGAGGGATAGGATCCAAAGTGGGAGGTGATAAGTTGTGGATGATCAATATACTTAAAAAAAGAGGTGTTAGTAAGTGCCTACGGCAGGCAAGAGCTGCTGGGACCGGGAAAGGAAATATATCGAGAGAGAGAGCGAGGGGAGAGAGAGAGAGAGAGAGAGAGAGAGAGAGGGTTCCTTTTGGTGAACCGTAAGGCTAAATGTTGGCAGGTTAGGGTTTCAGGAGAGAGAGAGAGAGAGAGAGAAGTATTTTGGATGTATTCTCTCAGGTTACGAAGAAATGAGTGGATAATTGTATGTAACCCCTCCCGTTTTTCCTCTCTCCTGCTGCTCCCTCAGCGGACTATGAGGGCGAAATTTTTTGCTCCATTTATTTTTTTTAGGATGTGTACTGGGAATAGTTTTTGTGAGTTAAGAATGACACAACGGTTCAGAACGTGGGACAATTTTACCTTTTTACGTGGTCTCATCCGAGGACGGGTTAAGACCAGTAGACGAGAAGGTAGTTGGGCTATTTATCTAATGCAATGAGGTGGACAAAGTCATTACAGATGGACCACCGGCATCTCTTTTTTTTTTTTTTTTTTTTTCACATTTTCACAGTATTTAAAATTATATATCAATTAATTCATTTCGAATATTTACGAAAACTCTATTTAAGAATGACTTTTCTAACATGATTTTTTCATTTCTAGATTTTGAACTCTCGATAATTGGTTAAGAGAATTAATATTTCATTTTACTAAACCAACTGTCCGACCACTGTCATCTTGACTAGGTCATACAAGAAGGCTCATCCCTTACCAATGGTGATTGTGGGAATCCCCACAGACCTCTCCGGCATTGCCATCGGTGTGGACAAAAATAGAAAGAAAAGATATAACTAGTATAGTTTGTAATCATGCCCTCCGTATGGGCAAAAAAATAAGGTAAAGATACAGCAAGTATAGTTTTTAAAGTGTATTATATTATTGTTACACAAATTTGTACAAAACCTTTCAAACAAAGAGTCACCTAAGCTTGTAAAAATGTATTTTTAACATGAAAAATAATATTTTGCCAAGAGAAATCCTAATTCTTATGGATGCATATGATGACATTATCCCAACATTATTTTCCACTCACAGAAGAGAAAATAATTGCTTAACTCCAACTCTTACTAATGGATTCACGAGGCTGGAATTATAACTATTAACTAAAAAAACGAATTTATTGGTAATTAAAAATAACGGCAAGAATATATGTTTTTGAAATGTCTGGAATAGCAAGGTTGGAAACGGTCCAATCTCAGCACTAATCTCATAAGTAACAGGCCACAACTTAGTCCTTTTAGGAATTCATGGAATAAATTAATCAGCCATTCGAGATCTTCAACTGTTCCAATCATGTCAAACTTATTTTAAATCCATCTAAAAATTTTGATTCATAACTTAAAAATTAATTTCTAAAATAAAATATTTTAAGTTTTATATACCACCCCTAAACAAGTGAAAGTAGCCTATGTACGATTTAAGAGGAATTCTTTTGCCCATTAATTATTCTACTTCCGAAATAGTTATTAAAACTATTTACATCGAAAAGGTTTCATATGCTTATAGAAGGATACCAATGAATTATAGTTTAATTGACACCATTGTTTACTCTTAGAGATTTTAAAGTCAAGTCTCTACATAAAAAAAATGCTTATGGAAGGATGGACAATTTAAGGGAGAGTATGTCATTTTAATCCAAGGAAATGCCTCTTTTGAGATTAGTCTAATATGCATGGTCAATTTTTTTTTTTAAGAATATTATTTCTTTCCAATGTTTTATATACTTCCAACTAAATTTCTCCTATTAATATTTTTGTGCATAGGAAGGCATGCATGTGTTTTCTCCCTTTCTTCTTTTGCTTTGCTATGTGAAAATTTTTTTTCCCTCTAAACTGATGATGGACGCAAGGAAAAAAATAATAATAATCAAGCACATATAGTTCACAAAGAGGAAAATGAAAAAAGAAAAAAATATATCTGACCTCTTTATTCATTCGAATCCAGCAAAAGATTTACCCATTAATTTGGCATTTCGCAATTAATGTTTAAATATGTTAGCTCATTGGATTTCAAAGACAGGAAGAACCAATAGGACGAATGCAATAAAAGCCTGCAATTGTGAGATAATATATAAGATGAAATTGTTGGTTAGATTTTTTAATCAAAAATCAGATTTAAATTTTGAAAATAAAAAGAGTTATATTGTAAGAGCTTCCTTATAAAAGGTTTGATAGTAGTTTGAGTCAGATTAATCAAAATATAATTCTGAATACTGTTTGATCAAATATATATATATATATAAGAAGAAAATGAATTTAGTAGAAGTAAAAAATAATTAAAAACCAAAAACATTAGCAGTGATCTCTTTTGTTTGTCAGGCAAGCCTGGTTCAGTTAACCACGATGGTTTGGCTGAGCATGCCCCTTTGCTAGCTTGAGTCCTTTTCAGGTGTCGTGCATTTAATACTCAACATTCAAATTTTTTATTTTACAGAGCAATTGAAGACAACCAAACAAACACATAATCCTGTCTTTGACCCCATGTGCACAAGGATTTTTTTTTTTTTTTCAACTACCTCTCTCGTCTCCTCCAAGATTCCTTCAATTTTTTCTTCTATAATCAAAATCGATTCCAATTTTTCTTCTTTTATCATATTTTTCTACTTTAATTGGTTAATTAATTAATGACAAAATTTTCTATTTAAACATGGATATCTTATTTACTGATTTTTTTAGTTTAATTAATTTAAGTTAAGTCTGATATTCAATTTAGACTTTATATGCTTATTTATTTTAGGTAGAATTCTACTCATATGATGAAATAAAGAGACTAATCATAATATATGTGCTTATTTACATAATGTTTCAGATTTTTGAAATATATTTCATAGGGACTGCATTATTTCTTTAAAAGAAAATTTGCATCATTAGTAAATAGCCTATTCAAATTCTTAAACTCAATCATTAGTAAAATGAGTAGGGTAAAATGAAAATACCAGAAAGAGAAACACAACTTAAAATAAGCTACTTTTAGATGTAGATGCATAATTGGAAATCATATTTTTTTACTTAACCAACCAATATCCAGAGTTAAAACTCCGACTAATTCAGTTCAAACTGTTGTTTTTCATGAAGACTTTTCTCCCAAGGCATTCGACTAATCAAATAACTAATAATTCCTTTTGTGGGATCCATCTATAATGAATAGAGAGCACATTTGGTCCTTGTTCGAGGTACACTAGGTTTTTCTTATAAAAAAGAAAAATGGAACTTCCCCTTCTCTTTTTTCGGACCAGGCTTATTAGGTTAAATATTCTTAATTAGGAAAGAAAACATGAGGGTGTTTCTCAATCAATCACGCGCATTCATGTTTCACCATTTTCGTTTACGTATCATACTCAATCACATACGTATTCAAGATGAGAAAGACTTAATTAGGAAAAAGAAAACATGGGGTTGTTTCTTAATCAATCACATATATTCATGATGAGAAATAGATAATCATCCAATATAATTTTTTTCATGCTATACCATATCCGAAATTATATTCCAATTAATCCAATTCGAATACTTGTTGAGTCCATTTTAAGGAGACAGTTATCTCAATATAGTTTTTTCCATTTCTAAGTTTTAAATTTGAGATTTAATTTAGGGACCTATAACACTCTTATCTATTAAGCCAACTATCCGTTAATAATTATCCAAGCTCTAGGCTACAAGGGATCACATTTGATCTTGAATTTTTTAGTCACTTGATCTTAGCCAAAAGACTAAGAAAGGTATTGAATTTTTTACTCACGTATATATGTTTTGATGTATAATTAACCATTAGATATGCTTTAATCAGCAATTTGTGGTATCTCTTGAAAGTTTTGAATAGGTTAGCATTTACATAGGTAAATGAGAAGATTAGATAATTATAAGTAATTTTTTTTAAATGAACAAAATATCAACAATTCATGAAATTATTGATTCACATGAATTATCTGAACACCAAAGAAACACAAAACAGCCCAACTTGGTGTGAAGTGGAGCCAAATGTTTTCTGGCAAGGAAACGCCAAATAGTATTTGTTGTAAACAAACAGTAATACATTTCACAAAAATGTGACCTATTATTCTTTATTACGAATTAAAAGTAATAATCATAAGTTTACATTATGGGCCAACGAGCTTCAGCTCAAAAGGCATATTCCCCCTCCCCATGTAATATGCTCAAATTCGAGTCCCTATGTATGCACCCAACAAAAAAAAGCCTAGGTTATGGTAACCCCCATGGTATCAACGAAAACCTAAATTCAAGTTCTTTCTACAGATGCCTAAGTTATTTCAATAGGTTTGAATCTTAAGTAGGCCTTAAGGTTCTAGGTAGATTAAATATTAGGTTTAATAAAAATACATAATGCATAGGTTTAGCCCAATATGATATTTTGGCAAAACTCTATTAATTTTTTTAAATAACATTAAAGTTGGATAATATATATATATTTTTTAAAAGACACTTGAGGTGAAACGAAAGGTAATTTGTTATAATTGATTGTGTTGTAATTATTGTTGACTTAAAGTCCCAAAGCAACAAATTAGAAAATTTTCTCTATTTTTGGTGTTTCACTGAGACTAATATGAGGATTCTCTCATGAAAAAAGAAATTTAACAAAATTATAAAAATAAATATAAATAATCTTTGATTCAACTCCTAAGTGAAATATTTCCGTGAATCTTAAATATCGTTGGGGGAAGATTTTGCTCATGCAATAAGTGAACTCTGTGAAGATAATAAGACAAGGGTATAACAAGAAATATAGAATTGTAGAAAGGTAGATTAGGAAAATGTAATAAGTGATTAGGGATTAGTATATAAATATGTAATAAGTGATGTACTTTCTCTTAATGAAATCAAATCTTCTTCTTCTAAAAGAGTTCACAAACTCGCTGAAGGAGTGTCGATTGCTAATCCAGAAGCCATCGGTTCGTGGTGTTCCGTATGTGCCTCGAGAGAAGAACTAACGCGCTCACTACAAAAAAACTTGTATTTAGCCACAAATTTTACTACGAAAATTTAAGAAATATTCGTCGCTAAATTATTTAGCGACCAATTTTTCGACAAAACAGAATTTGTCGCTAATAACTCGTCGCAAAATTTTCCGACAAAAAATATGAAATTTGTCGCCAATTAGCGACAGATTATAGTTCGTCGCAAAATTTATCACAAATATTAGCAACCAAAACTTTTTAGTTGTAATTTTCTGACAAAATTTGCGACGAAACATTTTGTCGGAAAATTTTCCAACAATAAAATATTTGTTGCAAAAATTGTTGCACAAATTAGCAACCAATAATTTTTTGTTGCAATTTTTCGACCAATTTTGCAACAAAATAGTATGTTTCAATTTTCTCTGTCGGAAAATTCGTCGGATAAATTAGCATCAAAAAATTTTTTGTTGCATTTTTTGCGACCAACACAACGACGAATATTTTTTGTCACAAATTAACGACAAATTTTGTCATTGCAAATTTCCAGCAATAGTTTTTTGTTGCTAAAATTTGCAACAAAATCTGCGATGAAATTATTTTCGTCGCAATTTGCGACAAAATTTATTTGTGAGATAATTTGTCGCAATTCTGCGATTAAATCAGCGACGGCTTTTGCGACAAATTTTGCAACAAAATCTTAAAAATTCAGCAACAAATTTTGCAACGAATGTCAAAATCAGCGACGAATTTAGCGACGAATATAGAAAATTTACGAAAAAAAAATTTAATTTGTTTAATATTTGCACCAAATTTCCATGTATATCATATTCCTCCCTGATAGTCTCAACCAACCAGTTTATGAACTAAACCACCAACATCATCATCAACAAATCATCCAGGGTATTATCGAACAGCCATGAATACGAAATTTATACAGTATCCACTCATTCAAATAACTGACCATCTAATAGTATGAATGAACTAATAATTAAAAAAACACTACCATCGTCATGAAAAAATATTAAACAGTACTAAATAATTTACAAAATATCGAATTTGTAGAAATAAAAATGAAATTCTAATGAGAAGTCTAATTAAATATAAACGTGAAATAAAAATTGTTTCAAGAAACATTATCACCATCATCGTCACCATCACCAATACCGTCACCGCCACCATCACCATCACCATCACCATCACCAAATATGTCAAAATCATCATCACCATCATTTGGAGGAGATAGAGAAGGGGGAATCGAACTTGAAGCAGAGACTAGCTGAAGATGCTGCATTATAAGCCTTTGTTGTGCGCGAAATTCTTCAAATTCATTGTCTTTTCGCTACTGTTCAACGCGCATGGCTTGAAGTTCATTGTCTCTTCGCTGCTGTTCTACGCGCATGACTTGAAGTTCATTGTCTTTTTGTGCTAACAGCTCCTTCATGTGGCTCAGCTCTTGGTTCATTTGTATTAATTCTACTCTTACTGGTGTCTGGCCGGAAGAACTTAGACCACTGAGTCTGCAAGTTCTGCTCAACGAGCCCATCCCAAGTACTCTTCCCTTTTTTGCTCCACCAGTTGCCTCGAGCCATAAAGCCATATCATTAACAGATGGCTCAGACGTTGCAGTATCATCACTACCACTGGAATTTCTAAGTAGAAGCTGGTCATATTTCTCCTACATTATCATATAAGAAATTAGAAGAAAAATAAAATAACAATATACTAAAATATCCAACGAAAAATAGAAGTGTCAATTAACAGTTGAACAATTTTCTAAAAAATCTAACAAATAAAGTAAGAATACAAAATTGTATTTATCATTAAGCGATTGACAGTAAGCAATAAGACACAAAAATTATCTTTGTCAATCAAATATTATAAATTTAATACATTTATGGAATTCAAATTACACATACTTATATTTATATATTTTGTTGCTTAATCCATTAAAATGATATTTACATAATGAGGAGTGTTGTAATTGAAATTAAAATTCGACTACTGTTACGAGTTTGAAACTATAACAGATCGAATAAAGGAAAAAATTATACTATACGTGACATAATGAACCAACCATTTGGAATGGACGTAACAAATTTGATATTATGTATTTTCTAATTATACTTTATAATGAAAAATATATATATATATATATATATATATATGAATTTGAAATGAAAAGTTTAATTTAAGTATTTGAGAAATTATTGGAATAGACAAATCTATTAAATTCTTATTATAATGTTGTGATGATAAATTGAGCATAATATGTTCAAATGAAAGTTTTTATAAAATAATTTAAAATTTTGAAATTACATACCATAACCGTTCTAGCTCTCTCCCCACTCCAGGTCTTGTCTTTTTTCTGAAAAGTCCGTGCGAAAGTCTCTCTAAATGATGGCGGTGATCCCATTTCCTTGGTCTAAAAACAAAACACCGTTAGATGAATTAATGAAAAAATAAATGAATTAAATACAAAAGAATGGTAATAGAACCAAATTACCATTCTAATTCTATGCTCATCAATATTGATTGAGCCTCCCGCATAAATAGCAGATGATTCCCCAAAATTATAAGCTCGATTTATTTTATTTTGCTCACTCCTCCGTTGGCTCTCATCGGAATCCCAGAAATTTAAAATGTTGAGCCAATTTTCTTTGGTGATGCAGTGTGGCTTCTTTCGGCTCTTTTTAGCATGATTCAGTACACCTCGGATGTGATGACCGCATTTTTTTTAAATATTCTTCTTATTTCAAGCTCCTCGGTCTCATCCCAATTGAACTTTCGCTAAAAAAAAACAAGTTGTTATATTTAAATTATACACTGAATTGTATATTTAAACTTAGAGGCCTTATTTACCTTGAATTCTCTCCACCATAGCTCTTTGATATCATCTAGAGTACTTGTGTATGACATCGATGCTCCTCTCCAATGGTTGTTAATGATTCTATTCAACTCATGAATAACAAACACAGAATTTGTGAATCTATCATAAAATTAGAAAAAAAAAATGGTTAGTAAAAAAAATTTTTAAATAAAGTAATAAATTGTGATAATATTTCAAAATTTAATACTTACGAATCTCCGCAAGAGGATATCACCTCTCGCGTATCTTCCCCTTCAACGTGTGAATCTTGCATTGAAGGTACAATTGAAGGTGCAACTGATGGATTTGGGATTTGAGGCATAACCATCAGGAAATCTAAGGGATTTCAACCATTCACAAACTTTCCGTCTCTGATCCTTATTTATTGTATAAATTGCCTTTGGTTTTGGTCATTTACTACTTCCATCCGCATCAAGTGTAGGCCAATTACAAAGAAGCCGCATATCTTTTCTCGCATTCAAGTTATCTTTCGTTTTTCCAAAGACATCCATCAATATATTAATCAGATTATCGAAAACATTTTTCTCGATATGCATCAAATCGAGATTATGATGTATCATATGGGTCTTCCAATATGGTAAATCCCAAAATATACTCCGTTTGGTCCATTTATGTACACTTCCATATCCGTAAGTTGTACCATGTGGGTCTTCAATCGCAGATGGAAATTGAGACACTTGCTCCCAAATTTGTTGACCAGTTAATCTCAACGGAGGAGGTGTTTTTTCAAATTTATTTTTCGTAAATTCATCTTTATTTCTTTTAAATTTATGATTTCGTGGCAAAAATTGTCTATGACAATCAAAATAACTCGCCTTCTTACCATATTTCAATCTGAATGACTTAGATCTCTCCATACATATTGGACATCCTAAAACCCCAGCAATACTCCATCCCGATAGCATGCCATAAATTGGGAAGTCATTTATCGTCCAAAGAAGAATTGTTTTCATTACAAACATCTGCTCAGTGTTAACATCATACGTAAGAACACCGTTATCCCATAATTGTTTTAACTCCGCAATAAATGGTTGCATATAAACATCAATCAACTTCTTCGGATTTTGCGGGCCCGGTATAACCAATGTCAAAAACATATAGGGTGTTTTCATACACATACCCGGAGGAAAATTATAAGGAGTTAATATCACTGGCCAACATGAATAACTTTTTCCCGATTTTTCAAATGGAGCAAAGCTATCAGCACAAAGACCTAACCTAATGTTTCGAGTCTTTCTTGCAAATTCAGGATATATCATATCAAAATTTTTCCATACCTCTGTATCCGAAGGATGACACATTAACCCTTCCTCTGTTTGATGATTTGCATGCCAAGTCATATATTCAGCAGTAGCTTTCGATGCATAAAGTCTTTGCAATCTAGGAGTCATGGGCAAATAAAATATTTGCTTGAATGGTTTACGTCGCTCAGTACAACCTGCTGTCCTAGTACTCTTGTACCTACTTTGGTTACAGAATTTACAAAATTATACATTTTCATCAGCTCCCCAAAACAACATGCAACCATTTATGCATACATCAATTCTTTCCACCGGAAGGCCCAAGTCATTCACCAACTTTTTCATATTATAAAAGTCATTCGGCATTATATGATCACGAGGCAATACTTCTCCCATTACTTGAACAATACATTGAAACAATTATCAGACATATTATGCTCTGCCTTAACATTTAACATTATAACCGTTAATGACAATTTAGTGTGGGTGTCACAACCAACCCATAACGGTTCATCTGCAGCTCTCAACATTTCTTGAAATTGGTTACAAAAATAATTCTCATCTTGCACATTCTCATCGACACATGTTGCTTCTACCCCCTCCAATGGTGATGTATAACTTGTAGGTACATCTTGATTTGTTGGTACAGAACTAGAACTTGCATAGTTTGTTTGGTGAAAAAAATTATGACCCGCTGCATCAAATACCATCTGCTGATATAGATTTAACTGATCATAACAATTGTTATCCCCTCTACTTGAATAATCCAAATTTCGCACATACTCTTCATCAGATATAAACGGTTCACCATGACAAGTCCAATTGTAGTAATTTAACATAAAACCAAATCTACAAAGATATTCCCTAACTTTATCACATACATAAAATTTGTCATTACCACACTTTCTACACAGACACCTTAACTTATTTCCATCCATAAACTCAACTTTACTAGTAGCGAAATTCAAGAATTGTTTTACCCCACAAATAAACTCATCAGTTAAACCACGATGATCAGGTAAATTCTTATTATACATCCAATTTCTCTCGTTTTGCATTGTCGCTGTTAAAAAAAATAAATATTATAAAATATTAATAAATTAATTAATAACAAACTATATATTATACTGAAAAAATAACATTAATAAGAAATAACGAACATCTAATTACAAAACATTTTAAAATTATTTAACATATTTTCAGAAAATTTAACAAATATAAAAACGTTGAGTCGGAAAAATAACAAAATAATTTATAACTATTGTATTTCGCGAATTCACAACATACATACATTGAAACTAGGCATAAGGGATATAAAACAAAGAAAATGAAATAAAATATACGAAAAAAAATATATACCTCGACCGCTTTAAGACAAGAATTTCTCCCCTCTAATTGAACAACACGTCCAATCAACACAAACATATCTGCAATGCAAAACCATTAATGTTATTTAGAATTAATCTAATATTAAAACATACAATCGAAAATGAACTCTACTCTTACATAAAGTTCAAAGCATATTATTTGTTGTTTCAACAAAGGGAATAGAATTATAGCAAATTATACCATTTTTATTTGTTATTTCTCAAATTTTGTTTGTATTTAAATTCTAACATGAGACAAACAATCAAAAACGATTGAATCGTCTACCTAAAATACCTTTATTTGTAGAAAATTAAATCAATAATTTAGTTTGTACTCAAAACATTTATCATAAATTTATAATTATTATTATCAAAAAATTTGAGTTGAGCCAGTTTAATTTAGATCAAAGCATACTTAAATGGGTAAGTAGAGATGGTAAATTTCAAGTTTACCATATGTTTTTGATTTTTATCATGGGAGGATATAATTTCAAGTTCGAAACAAATTTTTTTTAATACATAGAGAGAATTCGAAACAAATTTGCAAAAGAGAAAAACTATCCAGCATGTTAGTATTTGAAAGCTTTGTATTCAAAAGAGAATGCTAATAGAAATTTTTAAAAGGGTTTAGAAGTGATAAACAAGATAAATTCAATACTTTCATTACACATAATTTAAAGTGGATATTAAAGCATGACTCGTTACAAGAAAAACGCCCGCCGATTGCCGAGTGAGTAAACATGCGGCTGTGGTTAATGGATTAAGGGATTAAATAGGGGTATACTTAAAATAGTTTTAAGCATAAATTATTTTGTAGATAATTTACTAATATTTAATAATTATATTAGATTCGACACTATTCGATTCGTATTAAATTAAACATTTAAAAGATAATATAAATAAAAATTAAATTTAAAATTTTATTTAAAGAGTATCGACGTTTGGTCGATATAAATTAGGTGTTTGATTTAAATATAAATTATAGTACTAAACAATAATTAATAATGTTCTTATGTAGATATCCTAATAATAAAAAAAATGATTTTATTTATGTATTTTTTGAATATACATACAATAATAACAATTAATAATGCCCCTCCCCCGGTCGGCCCCGCCTGCAAAGATGCGGGCGGGGCCTTCCCGTCCAAGATCCGGCCTCTGTGGCCGGATCTCAGCGGGGGGAGGCGCTGCGGCGCCTCCCCCACTGTTCACAGAAACCTGGGGGAGGGGCGCTGCCCCTCCCCCGGTCGGCCCTGCCTGCGAAGATGCGGGCGGGGCCTTCCCGTCAAAGATCCTGCCTCTGTGGCCGGATCTTAGCGGGGGGAGGCGCTGCGGCGCCTCCCCCGCCGTTGAAATCAGCCCGGGGGAGGGGCGCTGCCCCTCCCCCGGTCAGCCCCACCTACGAAGATGCGGGCAGGGCCATCCCGTCCCAGATCCAGCCTCTATGGCCGGATCTCAGCGGGGGAGGCACTGTGGCACCTCCCCCGCCGTTGAAAGCAGCCCGGGGGAGGGGCGCTGCCCTTCCCCCGCCACGATCCGGCGCCATTGCCGCCGGGTCTAGAGAGAGAGAGAGAGAGAGAGAGAGAGAGAGAGGAGGGGAGAGAGAGTGTACCTCGTTGGAGGGAGAGGACCGCGGGGAAGAGAGGGAGAGGAAAGTGGAGGAAGAGAGGGAGAGGAAAATTGGGTGGGAGGCATTAAAAAATTTTTGCAACGAAATCAGCGACGAACATCTTGTTCGTCGCTGAAATCAGAGACGAACAGCGCGTTCGTCGCTGAAAACAGTGACGAACCGCCCGTTCGTCGCTGAAAACAGCGACGAACGCTGACAATTGTTCGTCGCTGAAATCATGACCTTTTTTGGTTATTTCAAAGTTTTTTTTTAATTAATTTTATACATGTCTACGGAATGAAAAGTATTCGCAAAGATTAAAATCATGACATGCTATTATTATTTTTTCATCTAATATCTTCATATAAGTTTTAATTTATTTTAATTACTAACTATCTATTTAATTAATTCCTATTACTAACTAACTAACTAATTACTCTGTCTCAGTTGATTATTACTCTGTCTTAGTTGATTGTCTTTTACTTTTGGCATCCTTGTCACGTATTTCGGCTCCAATTGCATGAACTTTGGGTTTCCTTTCTTATTTTTAGGCAAAGTGCATTAAGCACATCAATGTACATTCGTGAGGGGCAAATTGTACAAATATAGAGGAAATGCATGAACAATTATGCATAAATGAACACTACCAACGCTTTCGGTGGTTTCATTTAACTATTACAATATTTATTTATTAAAATGTGCACTTTCATTTAATAATATTTATATTTAATTAGGAAAAATGTCATGTCAAATTTAAACATTTTAAAATTTTCATTAAAATATAGATAATGAATCTGCAACGAAAAGAACTATTCGTTGCGATTTCAGCGACGAAATCTCTACGCGTCGCTGATTTTAGCGACGAAGAACTTATTCGTGTCTGAAATCTGCGACGAACTAATGTTGTTGCTGATTTCAGCGATGAAACATCTATTCGTCGCCAATTTCAGCGACGAAATATCTTCTCGTTGCTGAAATGAGCGACGAAATTAGTTTTTGTCGCTGAAATCTGCGACAAATTCATTTTCGTCGCAAATTTAGCGACGAAATTCGTTTCCGTCGCAAATTCAGCGACGAGGAATGATTTCGTCGCTAAGTTAGCTATGAAGTTTTTTTCGTTGCTAATATCGTTGGAAAATGGTGATGAAATTTTTTTTCGCCGTCAAATTCGTCGCAAAATAGCAACAAAAAATGTTTGTCGCAAATGTTCGTCGCAAATTCTGTGTTTTTTTGTAGTGGCTGATGCTATTGCTAAACTGGATTATAGACTCCCTCCCGGGGTTCATAGGTTCCACTTACCTTCTAGTGAGGTGTGTGATCTCCTGAAGAGGGATATGAGAGGTATTGATTCATTCCGGGACTATTTGTATTATTCTCTCCATGTTTTAAAAAAAAAAAAAAAAGAGTTCACAAACTCGCTCTTTAGTTACTATATTTGCTTAATACACATGATTATTAGAGTCTTACACATCTTAATGAACTTATTTGATATCTGCAATCAAGAATTAACCCTAATCGAAAAGCATTTTTAAAGTTGTTTTTTAAATAACACTTATTGACAGCTTATGTTTGCAACTAGATCGTCTACAAAGTTTTAAATTGGGTCCACCCATTTTGATATGTAGACATGAACTTTAGAACCACCTAGCTTTCAATGCTATTTAGGCCCACCCTGATGATTTTTACTAAATAAGTTGAGCTTAAGGCAATATGGTGTTTAGAGAGAGAGAGAGAGAGAGAGAGAGAGAGAATTGATTTAATTGGGCCTAGGAATGGTCAGGGATGATATCTACTAAATAAGTGGAGCCTTTAGGGCAACAAAGTGGCCCCAGGTCCAAGGTGTGCCATGATTTTCTTAAACTGTCAAAAGTATACTTTACTCATAATTCTCAAAGACATTGTACCCAAAAAACAAAATCTCAAAGACCAGATAATTGTAACCAATAAAAAAAAGACCAGATAAAGATAAATAACATATAATTTTAGTCCTAAGTTTTTAATTTCTCTATTATATTACATCGTATTGTTAGTATTCTTGTCATATATAATTTTATATCAAGTTTAAATTGTATAACTTTTATTTTAATTATAAATTTTTAAAAATATAATTTGGCGGTTGATAAAAATTTTTGAGACGGTCTTTACCTATTGAGAGAGAGAGAGAAAGAGAGAGAGAGAGAGAGAGAGAGCAAATTGATTAAAATGGGCCTCGGAATGGTCGGAGATGGGTTTTGGTGGGCAGATCCTTCACCCAAGGCCTAAAAGAAGATTAAATTTCAGAGTTATTAAGACATGATGGGATACATTACATTCGGGCATATTCAAGGAATGATTGCCGGAATCAATTATTTTTTCTCTCTCTCCTCTCTCTTAAATTATGAGGAGGAATGGGGTGTGGCGTTAGAGATTTAATCCTTTTTATGAGGCCCAGACTGGAGTAGCTGTCTATATCCAAAAGTCTAAATCGGAAGGCGTTAGAAGACCTTCCAGACCGCCACATGACAACAAATGTGTGCCAGTGTGTGCTTAGCCCTTCCCACCAAAAAGCAGATTCCGGCATTTCTCATCTATCATATATTGGTACTTGTACCAACGATACACTTCTCTCTGATGAGTGAGAGAGAGAGAGAGAGAGATTCAAGTTGTATCAGCATTCATCATAATCTGCAGAGCCTATAGCTAAGTTATTAAGCAGTCATTTTTTCACGAACTGTTACATTTTTTTAGAAAACCATCTCCTCTCTGGGAGTTCTCTATTTCATAGATAATCATGAGAAATAGTAGTTCTCTTTATTATTTTTAACCTAAGAGCATCTGATTGTGGAACAACTTAACAAACACAAGGACATGAGATTGTCTCACCCTAAGTCAACCAACTGTAAAGTGCAAAAATAATGGGGTACAAAAGAATTATATACCTGATCCTACAACAAAATATGTGTAACTTTGATGCATAGAATCGGACGGTACCTTTGCATATGAGATTTATGAACTTGCATAGAAAAGGTGTTTCAATTTTAAGGTGATAAAGCTTAATGCAACTGAATACAAAGATCGTCGAACAATCATGTCTTTAGAGAATCAAACTTTGTGGTATTAAGGTGAAACATATTGGGTCAAGTTGAAGAGCCAAAGGAATAGATGAAATGCCGAAAAGGAAGGTCTAGTAAGTGAGAGAAAAGGAAGGTTATTCTACGGGGCACGTGATACAGAACAAAATCTTAAGAGGAACAAAGACTTAGCTGGACTACATACAACAAAATGCCCTTTTGAATGGGGGTGGAGCATCTAAACATGTTACCCCTCATCAGAAGCAAAGGTTATATGCACAAAATATCAATGCTCTCTCTCTCTCTCTCTCTCTCTCTCTTACTATATGCTCCTCCCTTAACTAAATTTTAAGTGTCTTTTAAATTCTCTCCCTACTTCGTCCTGGGGTGAGGTATCAATTCTCACACTACCCTTTTCATTTGAGTAGTGCCATATGGCAGGGTTTCATTGGTTCAAAAATTTTATGATGTTCTTCTCGGTGACTTAAAAAAAGTTCTCTCAATATCAAGTTTTGTAGTTCGCAGTTTGCACAGGAGTTTGCTAGTTGTTATCCGCATTATATGTTGTTCATGTAATTTGTCCTAATCCTAATTGTCCTCCTTCGAGACAGACAGGAAATTTTATCAATTTAAATTTCAAATATTTATATGGTTTAAGGAAGCTTTGTGTTACATGTTGCATTCTTGCCAGCCTTTTTCTTTTTCTTTTTTCTTTTTTCCTTATATGTCATTTTAATATGGCTCAACAAATAGTTATTTTTTGCTGGTCTTATAAGTAACAGGAAAAAAAAATCACATCTAATGAATACAAAGGATTGAATCTGGGTCTTTACAATAGAAAGAGAGGTATATCAAAACCAATACAACAATTGATTATTTGAAATTTCATTAGAAAAATTGATCATTTGCAAATCTATATACAACGTATGCAACAAAAACATGTCAGTATAAGTTTGTCACATGGCATGCTTTATGAAGAAAAATAGTATATTGTTCAATGAACTTAGCATTTTTTTGTCATGTTAACAGATGACACTTTGCAGCATTACAAGTGCCCGGACTAGTTTCCTTCTTGTCTGATATGAAGGCAATAGTTAGTAATATATTTTTTACTGTGTAGGGTCACATACAAGAAAAATTTGCATCTGTTGGCCCAACAGAATTAAATCACACTCTTGATTTGGACTCGATCAGATATTGCCTAATGTATGAGCTGGTTTCGGACTGTGACAAAGAGATTAATGCCTGTAATCTCATTTTCAACGCAAGAGCTAAACATGGAGCAGACGGCATCGTACCAATATTACATCTTACCTAGAATGGTCGGAGAATTTATGTGAGTGGTTTATCCGTAATGACTAAGTGAGTCATTAACGTATATAAAAGACCCAATACTTCGCTTAAGGTTTTAAAGAAGATATTATGATATTATAGCTTAAGGTTCTAAAGAAGATACCTTGTACATATGAATTCTTATAAATATGTTGTTTGATTGCCAACAAATTTCTCATTGTCTAGTTAGGCAAAAAATCATGAGGATGTTCATCATGTAAACACTTGAAATACCAAATTTGAATGTAGCCTCTCTCTCTCTCTATCTCTCTCTTTCTGTAGCAATTTTTTTTGCTAGATGATCGCGTAAAGGTACCTATTATGCAGGGTACCATGCTTGGGAAAATGATGTAGCCTAGGATGCTTCTTGTCATTGTGTCCTTATATAAACAAAAAATTTAGCAGATGGGCCAAAGTTTTGCACGGTGATCTTCATACATCCGGGGTAATCACAAATCTCTCTCTTTTCCTTCTTAATAAAATCTTGCCTGCTGAAAAAGAAAAAAAAAAGATATATGTAATTTATGCATCATTTTAAATTTTATTAAATAGAATTTAAACAATAAGAAACACAGGTTTTTCTCGCAACTAATTATATTTATATTGTTTCTTTCAAACACAAACAGAAGTATTTTGAGTAAGTGTTTAGTACAGTGCCATTTGTCTTCGCGTTGAAACCAAAAGGTTCTGGCTTCAATCTTTACGGGTACGATTTCCTGAAAGTACTTCTACCGAAGGCATGGCCATATATCATGGAAGCCAAGTTCCCCCGTTTGTGTAGTGTGCAAGCATACGTACAGTAGATTGTACTTATTCTCAATGTCTACACCAGTGTGAAGGCTTTGTGCAGTCACACTTTACACCTGCCCTTGACTAACTGGGGAAATGGTGATTGCCTCATCATTGAAGAGCAATGCCTTGTTAGATCATCACAGCCCTTCAAAAGGAACTTGGAAGTGTAACTAAAAGTACTTGGTTGAGATTGAACTAGAATTTTGCTAGACCACAGCATACTAAGGGCCTACCACGGGAAAAGGGGCTTCATAATGTATCCCTTCTTATGAATTTGTTTAGATAAGTTTGTGCTAGCACCTTTTATTATGGTAGACGATTAAGATGGTATTACATAGTCTAGTGTTGCAAAAAGAAACCTATACCATCCATTAGGGCCAAAAAAATCTCAATTTTGTCTCAAAACTACCCTGACATATTTTATTAAATAAAAATTATTCAATATTAAATTCATGTGATTAGTTCAAACCCTATCTAACATGAGACAATAATCTTGAATAGCATTTCTTAATATAAAAGTTCTCTCTCTCTCTCTCTCTCTCTCTCTCTCTCTCTCTCTCTCTCTCTCTCTCTCTCTCTCTCTCTCTCTCTCTCTCTCTCTCTCTCTCTCTCTCTCTCTCTCTCTCTCTCTCGTTGATTCTTAAAAAATTCTTAAAAAATGTCTAGGGCTTCTGCATATTATAAAGAACAATGACTTATTTATTATAAAATCTATAATCTAGGGCATCTCTCTTCAAAGTGGTCAAATTGTACTAAACATCTTGACTGTTGATATCGAAAAATGTGTATCAAAGTATGTGAAAAACTAATATGATCCTGTGTCTCAAACTTATGGCTTAAATACGTACTGTGTTAAAGCTATGAAAGGATTTAAAAAAAAAAAAAAATTACTTTAGTTGCCCTAAAGTACAATATTTTAGGACCATAGTTTGTGCCCTATTATTATATGCTAATAATTTATTTTTTTTAATCCACAAGAGAAATTCAAATTCGAAATCTCTAAAAGAAAGAGATTAGTGTCAGTTGGACCGTAGATTATTGGTCTGTTTTGAATAATTCATAATTCTCTAAAAAAAAAAATGATGTGGTGTTAGAAAGTAAAGTAAAAGGCAGCCCTTTGCACTTTGGAATGATTACAACCATAGAGCAGAGAAAGCATGTGATTCTTTTTGGTGAATTGTTACGACCATAAAGGAGAGAAAGCATGCAATTCTTTTTGGTGAATTGTTTTTTTTTTTTATTTGAACCCAAATCACAGAGTTGAAAGAAAAGATTGTAATCACTAAACTGTCACTTAAGACAATTCTTTCCGGTGAATGTAGATCAAGTGTCAAGCATCACCTAAATGCCATTTGTTGTTGTCTTTCCTGGGTGACCTTTTTTTTTTTAATTAGAAGGTCTGTACAATTAGTGTGACAAATGAAGGATAATATTTTTTGATGAATTATTAAATAAATTATGGTCATTAGGTTCAAATCTATTCTGCTCAGAAAGTTATCAAGGTACAAATAACAACCAAACTATGATTGTGTCTGTTGTGTGGCTCTTTAACAATACTTTTACTTATTTTAGACATTCTTCATACACTTAGTAGAGGAGAGTTTAACCCCCCCCCCCCATAACAAATACCAAGTGCCTTGCAAATAAGCAACAATTCTTTATGTAATTAAAAAGTGCCTACAAATTCTTCATGGAGTGCAAGTTTCTTGCGGAAGGTGAAGGAAAAAAAAAGGATGAAGAATCCATGGATTCTTCTTTACTTGGGAAGAACAATGGAGAAACAATACAAGCATAGGTAAAATTATAAGTAGTTTGTGAACCGATAGCTAGTCGATTTAGTGAATAAAGATACTAAATTTCTTAATTAAGTTTTATATTCAAAATTTAGAAATGAAAAAAATTATATTGAATAGATCCGACAATATTCAAACTAAGTTAATCGAAATATGAGTCCAGATTGATAATATTAAAAAAAAGTAATTTCTGAAAAGTGATTTACGATTTAGTGTAATTGTTTGAACTCATTGCGAATGCAAGGTATTGTCAGCATTATTCTACTTGTTTTCGTCTCAAAGACAGGTGAGCATTTTGGATAGATTAGACCAGACTTTCATGGGTGTAGCAGTACGACGTTATACTCCTTTAATTATAGATTTCATGTTGAAGCCATGAGAATGAAAAAATGAGATTTGGAAGAGCTAAATCTGAATAATGCCGTACTGCTACACCCATGAAAACTGAAAAAAAGGAACTTGCACTCCATGGATGAAAACTGAAAAAAACTGTTACACCCATGCCGTACTCCTTGGCAAAGCCAGTACGGATTGGGCCCAATCTATATTTTTTCAAAATGTGGTCCAATGTATGAACCCACATCCATTGCCAAGGCCCACCAATTAATATGGCCCTTCAAAACCCAATCGGTGGGATTTAGCCCGTGTAATTTCTATATAACCTTTCGGGCATAATGTAGGCTTCTTCACCCATCATGGGCCTGGGTCTCTCGTCAACCCAAGAGGACACCAGTCCACCATCCATGAAAACGCATTGGCCTTCACCCAAAAAAAAAATGAAAGCACATTGGCCTATAAGGTCAACTTACCAAGACATGCAACGGTTCAGAACTTGATTCTTATTTGACCCCAAAAAAAAAAAAAAAATCAAAACTAAAACTAAAATAATGATTTTTATTTTTATTTTAGAATAAAAAAACTCCACTGGGTTCTAATTAGGGTTTTGGTTAGAGACTATTTTACCGATTTTGGTAGGTGGGTCAATAGAATAGAATATGACTTAAAAAGGTTTATAACCTAAATCCTCCCAAGTTTTGCATCCTTAAGGTACTTTAAAAGATTTGCTTTTGACTTATTAGTGGAACATCCGAAGATTACACGGAAGTCCACTTATTTGTTGTATAATTAATTGACTGCTCCTTTTTCTCGGTCGGATGATCAGAACCGTTGACGTATCCGAAGTAGCACACGTGTCGACCTTTAAGACCACTGCTCAAAGCATAAACAAAGGATCAGGTGTTGATGCGATGATTTCAAAAAAGACGTGTCCGTTAGCAACATAAACTTCTGTCTCTCAAATCTCTTTTCGCTCTTTTCCCTGAATTATTTTACTCTCCAGATAAATTAGAGAGACAGAGAAACGGAGGATTCCGGAAGGTTTCTTTTTTCTCTGTCTTGAGTTTCTTATATTTTGAAATTTCCGTTTTTTATTTCCTTGCTTGTTAATTTGATTTTTTGTTCTGAATTTCTTGCTTTCAGAGGCGAAAAAATGGCGACCTCAGGTGGGAAGGAGGAATTGGTTGCCTTGGAGCTCCCAGCTCCTCCTGGTTGGAAGAAAACGGTCTCTCTCTCTCTCTCTCTTCCCCCCTGTGAAATTGTTTTAGAATTCAATGTTTTGTGTTCTCGTTTGGTTTCCTTGCGGTAATTGTGGTTTATTTGATAAAATTTATCTGAGTATTGTTCAATTTTGGAATTTGAAAGTTGAATTTGACCTACTAATACTGATTATGAAAGCTAGAGCTTTTTTTTTTTCGGTGGGCTTCGATTTCATGCTCTTTTTTTCGCCCTACCCTTTCCCCAATTGTGATTTATTTGTTTCAATTTTATCTGGGTATCGTTCAATCTTGGAATTTGAGTGGTTATAGGTTTGAATTTGACCGACTATTGATGGTTCTGGAAACTAGGGTTTTTTGTGCGCGCGCGCGCTTTTGTTCGATGGTTGAAAATTGGACTTTTGGGTTAAGTCTTATGAGCTGCTCTTGATTTCAAGATTCATGCTCTTGTGGGGTTCTTGGCATGAAAATTAGGTCATTACCAGTGCATTGCAACTTTTTTTTTCACTCTGGTTTCCGTTTTGGTGGTTGAAAAGGAAAAGACCAAAAGGAGAAAAGAACAAATTAAATGGATATTGCTGGATTTGTCCGTTGTATTTCTTATTGTTTCCAATTCAATTAATGAGTTCTTGAAAGGAGAGTTCATGAGGTTTACCTGTATCAATGAATGTTGTTGTTAACTTGCTATTATTGTATTTTTAATGACCTCAGCGCTAATATCTGTTGCCAAAGAAAAAATCACTATCAGCTTTTTTTTTTTTTAAAGTTCATTTGTGAACTCTGCTTCCCTTGAGGTTGCCTTATGTTGATCTCGCTAATTTTTTGGATGTTGATCATAGTTGCTATGATGATTTTCTTTAGTTTGGTTCTTGGTCTTCTATTGTCCGCAATAGTAAGTTTTCTTTTAGCAAGTCACTCCATCTATCTTTTCTCTTCAGCAATAGAAGTACATCAGCTGGGACGGTTTGCATTTTTTTTTTTTTTTTGTGTAGTTACTATGTTTTGGCTCCTTCCCATAGATCCTGCAATGCATAGATATTTGGAGGTCATTTGGCCCTTATCTGGGAAACCTCAACCTGGGTCAATTTGCCCCAACTTGCCTTTGTTTATTCTGGTTCTACTCTTAATTTTTTTTTAACTGAAACAAAAAAGTTTTGATAAAAAATATAGGGTTCTGTAAGTAGATGTCAAATACCGTAATGCAAAGGACTAAATCGCTATATTAATAATTTTTTGTATTGAAACTCCAATTACCTTAGCCAAGGCTAACCTCAACTTTCCCAACTGGGGCCATTTATTATCTGCCTCATGTGTGCAAGGCTGCCAGTTTCATTGGTTAATATGAATTACTTGTTTCTGTCATTGATTACCCTTAAGAAGGTAAATTCTGTTGCAATTTTCACAAGATAAATGGAATAATACGAACCACTCTCCTTAGTATAGCTTTATTAGGATGCATCTTTTTATATATTCCATTGTATGGGATAATAGGTTAACATGTTTCCTACTTCGACACAAATATCTAGTCAAATCTAATGCAATCATTTTGCTTAATTGTTGGTATTTTCAAGGGCATAGAATCTTTATATCGTTTCTCCATTATTTTGTTAATCTGATTGCTGCTCCACTAGTATATAGCTTAGTTCTATTATATTAGTTGAGACTTTACAAGAACACTCATAGTCCCTGCAAAAGTTGGTCATTTAATTCACCATCTTTATGCAGCATTTTGGTGTTAAAGTGTGACAAATGATTTGGGCATGTTTCCAACAGATAATTTGTTTGCAGTTCGTGCAAGATCTTTACTTTGTGGTTGAATGTAGCGAAATTTTGGTCTGCTAGAAGAATTTGCCTTCACAGAATTTAGAATAGAACAATACAACAAAGAAAAACTTGTAGTGAAGATCTGAAAGCCTTCTGTAATAAATTACATATTCATTTTGAATTTTACTGATGACTTGAAATTTTGGAAGGTATGAGGCATTCGTTCCATGGAGTTATCAAGGCATTATGAGTTTAAAAGAAAAGGTAAAAGAAAGAAATGTTATATAACTTCAATTAAGGGCGTGTTCATTTTTTTTAATTCTAAGAATGATTGTAGGTCATATTGCGTTCTTATAATTAATATTTAGATAAAGTGCTATCTTTAATTTTCATCTTACATAGCAGACCTACAATTTGCAATTTTTCCTCTTTCTTGCCTCTGCTTTTTATTAAATTTTGGTAATTAATTTGAGCAAATTTGTAGAAATCTTTGAATATAAAAACTTAGTCTCCTGAGTTATCATTCTAGATATCATGTTACTTTAAATTTAAAAATACTATATATCTAATACATATTGTTGATTATTTACATAATGTTGTTTTATAAATGTATATGACATTTCTCAAATAATAAACTTTTAGATTTTTTCAAGCAACCCTAGTACCAAAATGCATTTTCCATTTAAATAATTCCTTTTTTTAATTACTTTCTAAAAAGCATGTTGATATTTTGTAATGTTTTCCAAACACTACCTAAATCTAGGAAATAATTGAGGCTCAGTATTATGCATAATTGATTGTTTATTATAGATGGAACTGTAAATGATGGTTATTTTGCACTTCAAATGGTAGTGGCTTAGAGTGATAACATGTCCTGATGGGACTTATGTGATCCTAGCACAAAAAAAAAAAAAAAGAAAGAAAGAAGGAAAGAAAAATGATTGGTCAGCTACAAGGTGGAGTACGCATACCATACCGTGGATAGCATGGAGGTTTTGCACAAGATTGGGACCAAGCTATTTGACTTTTGGCAAAGGTTCTAGCTTAGGCTGGAAGTTGTCCTCTTGTAGCTTCTAGGTTGTAGAATAAATATTCATTGAATTTTTTGCTTTTGAAGATTATGTAAGAGAATATTCAACCTCTAACTATAGCAGCAACGAATGCAGATCCAAGATATGGCATTTTGGCGATGCTTTGGGTACACCTTTAGTAGTAGTGCTAGATATGTGAAAGCATGTGACCATGAGTCCTGCATAAGTTACTCGGCATACAGAAGTCCAAAATTGTTCATACATATGATAGAGATGGTCAAAATGATGCTATTAAGTTTCATATGGTTAAGCAAGAGGTTGGTGTTCTTATAGCCTTGTGGAAAGTGTTTAGTAGCAGAGCCTGTGGCTTCTTTGTGATGGAATCATAGGCAAAAAGGAGAAGCACGATTTCCATTTTACGCAGGAGTGGGAGATCCACTATCGAAGTTGCTTGTTCGGAATTCAAATTGAACCCAAAATGATCACAAAAATGCATTTAGAGACTAGAGCAATTTGAGGCAAGTTGGCTCATTACTGGATTGAACATGGTCAAGTTTAATAGCCAAATTATGTTGTAGGTGTCGTGATAGATATGATGTTGATGTCCATTCTGAAGTCTTAAAGCAAGGGACACACCTTGATGCAGCTTTAAATTGCAAATCTTTAAGAAACTTTTTTTTTTAACCCTTTTTTGAAGCTCCAGCCCCTAATTGAATATACCTTTTTTGGAGATTTTTATTCTCACTCCAAAAAGCCATGATTATGGGAATGATGCCTTTGTTATTCAGTTTGAGTTATGTGGAGTGGCATTTGGCAAAGTCTATTGATACTAAAAGTTGATCAAACTGGAGTGGGGAATGAAGGTATGAAGCCAGTGGAAAGATGTAAGTTGGAATTTGCAGATACAATGGGTGTCACTAGTTTCGTTATGGGATAAGGGCTGTCAAAAAGCATCACAGGAGAAATTGGGAATAACCTAAGGACTTGGAGAGATTCAGAAGTAAAAAAACGGCCAATTAATGTTAAATCACATAAAACAAGGGATAAATACAGAGCCTAATTGGGCATATGCATCCGACAGACAAAGGGTTAATGCTAAGTTATTAGATAATAAATATAACTTATTCCATCAGTTCAAGTTTTTGGATCAATTGGTTGTCTCACATCGTATGAGAGCATGAAGGTCCCTAAGTTCAAAATTCACCAACTTAAGAGTCTATACGTTTGGAACCCTTTTTATACGTCATTGCAAGTCAGCACACGAGTGAGAGAGTTAGAATATAATTATGAAAATATTTGTGTGCCGTCAGCTTAATCATTTGAAGAAATTGGTTATTTCTCAAAATTGATGCTTGCAATTCTTGAAGGGAATGCTCACCACTGTAGCCAAGAAATAATATAGTGAGGAAAATTTTCTTTACGAGTATTCACAATTATTAGTGGTGCCAGCATCTGAAATCTTGTAACTGGAATCGTTGAACTTCTAGCAGAGTAGTAGTAGAAAAGTGAAGATAGCAAAATTGAGGGTAAAAGAATAGGAGATGTTAGAGCAATTGGCGGATTGGAAGTCTATTAAGATTCATCTAGGGATTAGTTAAGCCAATATGAGAATCCATGGAGAATTGTCTTCAAGAATTAAGATTGCTCAGACTAAGACCAAGCACTATGAAAGCTCAAAGAAAAAGCTAAAGAAAACCAGTCTTCAGAATTCCAAGAAACTAAGGATAGAATACTAAAATTTTGAGGTAGGATATGTGAACTTGATAATAAGGTTTTACAAAAAGAAATTTTGGATGAGACATATTGCTTCAAATATACTATCCACCCCAGAGGAAATAACAAGTATAAAGATTTGAAGGAGCATTATTGGTGGAATAACATGAAGAAAGATATTGCAAAAATGTTTCCACATGCTTAATCTATCAACAAATTACAGAAAACCAAAAACCATTAGGCTTGTTGCAACATTTGCCAATTCCAAAATGGAAATGGGATGAAGTAACCATGGATTTTGTTAGTGGTATCATAGCCTAGGTTTAGAGAAGATGATACTAGGAAGAACAAAACTTAATTAGAAGTGCTTATCATGATTACACATTTATCATAGCTAGAAATAGCTAGCATGCGTTGTAAAACTTTTTAGTGTCATAGTTGTGATTTTTGAAAATTTTGTAATAATGAATCCGGATGGATGTCAGTTCTGAATAGAGGAAGACCCTTATGAAGAATTAGAAGAAAGAGTTGTTGGAGAAAGTAATGAAATTCTTTATATTATAATAGAAGATAGTGAAGAGGAATAACTGGTTATTGAGTCATCCAAAGTAAGAAGAAATACATTGATAAGTGTTCAAATACAAGAAATTGATGAATTGCGACAAGAATCGGACCATAGCTATCAAACATGCAGTTCTTTGGCAATAATTAAATAAAGTTAAAAAGAAAGTTGACGTAGAGAGACGACTATCTCGTGAAGTTTGCTATGAAAATAATAGGAATAGAGAAGAGATGATTGCAATAAAACATGTGTATGAAATTGATATTTTTGCATTAAAAGAAACGTTAGCTTATTAAGAAAAATGGAATGAATTTTTGGTCGAATGCTATAGCCGAACAAAAAAAGAAGTTGATACATTGACTAAGAAAAGCTTATCGCTAGAATATGAAAAGATAAGATATAAAGAAAAAATTGATAAATTAACTAAGAGAATCATATAGTTGGAATATGAGAAGGCAAGATATGAAATTGTTATTGAAGATAATAGAAGAATGATTCAAGGATTGTGAGAAGGTTTATCAGATTTCGGTAATAGAACAAGGAGAAATGATTGAATATCTAGTGAAAGATTGATAAATGGATCAAATTATGGAGTTTAATTAATCTTTTAAAGGCTATTTAAGAGTGTGTTTTAGTTATTATATAAGGAAAAAGTAGTATAATATAGTTGTTATGAGTTTGTATCTAGAAAGAGTTGTACTATTAATATATGTATGGTGCTAACTTTTCTTTTGACATTCCTCCGGTAATTTACATCTTTTACTTTGAATAGTAAAGATGGTTAGAACAAAGTGTCAGGAGAATCATCCGGCTAAACAAGTTTCAAATTCTTTGATGGTAAGTATGAATATGATGAAAATGCTGAAATGTGGTTAGAGGAACTGGAGGGAATTTTTGGGGGCTACTAACCTATTCAAATGAACATAAGATTAAGTTGGTGATGTATCAACTTTTTGGAATAGTTGGGGAATGGTGGTGGACCATTTCACATGAATGGGAGCAAGATAATACCCTCGTACTTGGACAAACTTTTTGAAGGAATTTGATGAAATATATTATCCATGTCATATAGGGGAGAAATGGGAAGAAGAATTTCTTGTTTGAAGTAAGATCGTATGACAGTAACTCAATATAAGACAAGATTTACAAAACTTTCTAAGTTTGCTCCTTCGTTGGTAGCAATTGAAGATGATTGAATTAAATGGATAATTGAAGGGTTAAGTTGGGAAATTCAAGATGCTTTAGCTCCCATCACCATATAAACTTATTCCAAGGCAATAGAGTTGACTTTTTATTCTTAAGCAATTTAGTTTTAAAACCATTTTTATTAGATTCAAATGGGAGTATTTTTTTATTTACATGTAATTTTCAAATAAATGGATACTAAAATAACGTAAAGCACACAAATAAGTACTGGAAATTAGGAACTCTGTTATCTAAATAATTTTCTGGAAGTTTGGACATTTTAGCATTTTTATCATATCCATACTCACCATCAAACCTTGGGCATGAAACTTTAGAAATCATTCTAAGACAACGTTCTCAGGTTGTTCAATATTTCATGGTGAGTCGTGGTGGGATTGCTGGTCGATTACAATGTTGACTTATTGTTTTATTATTTGAGAAATTCTATCTAAAGTTGCAATTATCTTATTCAGAGAATTTGAAATTGTTCGGTCAGATTATTCTGTTGAGTTTACTATTCAAAGTAAAAATGTAAATTGCTGAAAGAATGTCAAAAGAAAAGTTAACATCATATATATATTAGTAGTCCAGTTTTTTCCGGATATAAATTGATAACAACTATATTATATTATCTTTTAATATAGTAATTAAAATGCACTCATAAACAACCCTTAAAATATTAATTAAACTCTATGATTTGGTCCATTTATTGGTCTTTCACTAGATAATCGATAATCGATCATTTCTTTTTGTTCTATTATCAAAATTCGGTAAACTTTTTGACAATTCTTGAATTATTCTATTGTAATTTTCAATAACCATTTCGTATCTTGTCTTATCATATTCTAGCGATATGCTTTTTTTAGTTAATTTATCAACTTCTTCTTCATATCTTACCTTTTTATATTGTTGCAATAAATTTTTCTCAGTCAGTCCATCAACTTTTTCTTCTACTTGGCTATAACAATCGACCAAAAATTCATTCGATTTTCTTTATGAGCTAACTTTTCTTTTAATACAAAAGTATCCATTTCATGCACATGTTTTATTGCAACTATCTTTTATCTATACTTATTATTTTCACAGCAAGTTTCATGTGATAGTCATCTTTCCACATCAATTTATTTTCTAACTTTATTTAAGTATCGCCAAAGATGACTCTATGTTTGATGGATATGGTCTAATTCTTGTCCCATTTTATCAATTTCTTGTAATTGAACACCTACCAATGTATTTCTTCTTATTTCGGATGGCTCAATAGTCTCTGGTTTCTGTTTACTATCTTCTATTATAATATAAGGAAGTTTATTATTTTCTCCAACAACTCTTTCTTCTAGTTCTTTAGAAGGGTCTTCCTCTATTGAGAACTGATCTCCATCCGAATTCATTGCTACAAAATTTCAATAATCACAACTGTATTACTTGAAAGTTTTATGACGTATGCTAACTATTCCTAATCATAACAAATGTTTAATCATGATAAACACTTCTAATCAAGTTTTGTTCTTCCTAGTATTATCTTCTCTAAATCTATGTTCTGGTACCACTAAATTGTTCCACCCCAATTCCACACCTTTTTTGAGATTTCATGGGCGATAGACTATCTTGCTCTCACAAGGGTTTATTCACTCACTTGGGCAATAGAAGTCATGCTAAAATAACCGATCTTCTTTATTTCAACCTCTATATTACAAAAGTATTATGTACATGGTAAGGCAGTGAAGCTACTATAGGGATGTTATCCACAACAAGGATACTTCTACTAAGTCATCTAAATCTCCTTGATTTGGGTTCCTACAAGGTCTAGAAATAATTTTTGGTGTGAGATCGACAGTTCTATGAGATCCGTGTGTGCAAGTGCAATTAAATTTTCAACACAATAAGGTGGTAAGCAGTAAGTAATAGTGATAAAAATTAACAACAACAATTGCACAATACAAGAAAGGATACAACACTGGTTGTCGGTGACGAGTCGGTTTCACCTTATACCATTATCACGAGCACAGTCTCCTTATTCATCCAAACCAAAGGTCAATTCTGGAAAAGTCTATTAGTCTTCACCTCATTAAGTGGACAACCCTCCTATCCATATAATGGATTACTACCCGTCTGTATTTCGATAATCAACATAGCCCTTGCTTGCTCGACTGATCTCAACACATACTAGATTATCAGTAGTGCTAGAGTGATAAAGTACACAATCAACATAACAATCATATACAATCATGCAATATTTAACACTTGTAAACCAAGATGACGATGAGTAACCAATTGAGATAAAGTATACTTCCAGTATCACAATTACATGACCTAAAAAATCAAGAATAATTTTCACTTTATTAAATTTTTAGTATGCAAACGAGAATACAAATTTGATTATATGCATGAAATAGAAGAAATAATGCATGCTAAGATGGATGAATGCAATGGACACTCATCTTGAAAAGCTGTCTTAAGTAATAAAAGTTAGCTTTATCCTTTCCGTAGAAACTTCTTATCGAACTATTTTCCCCTTTTTTTCTCTATCTTTCTCTTTCTCTCTCACTTTTCTTTCCTTGGCCGAGTTGGCTTGGAATGGGGGGTAGAGGTATTTATATGTCACGGCTTGGGGGATGAGTCATCGCTTCTTAACATGGTGTTGACATGTGGATGACACGTGTTGACATGTGGATGACACATGTCAAACATGCTTAACATGTGTCAAGGTTGATAACACGTGTTACTTACATGTGTCAATGTCCAGGCTCCTAGAAGATTATTTAAACTACAAAGCTCCAGGTTTCAGTATCTATTTAAATGTTTTTACGTTATTTTAATGTCCATTTATTTAAAAATTACACATAAATAAGAAAGTACTCTCATTTGAATTTAATAAAAATGGTTTTAAAGCCAAATTTTTTAAGATTAAAAAGTCAATTTTTCCTCCAAAGAACAAAATTCTGATTTCCAACTCAGGGTTTATTCTTGATGTATCTTTTTAGTAAGATTAATTTCTTAGAAAAATATATTTTAACCTAATTCAATAATATGAAACAATTACGAGGATTTTTCTTTCTTATTTTCAAGATATTTTGTATACCTAATTTTTTGAATACTTAGTATTTAGCGAACTGGTCAAACTTGGGTTTTCAATATTCCAAATCCCATTTATTCTTTATCCTTATCTTTATTCTTATCCTTATCTCTATTTTTGTCTTTTATCGTTATCTTTATCTCTTATCATTGTCTTCTCAATGTTATCTTTATTTTTAACATTATCATTATCATCATTATTATTTTATTTTATGTGCATCTAAATTGTGGTATGTGATATTTCAATACATGTCAATTTCCAAACTCCCAGAAGATTATTTAGACTATAAAGTTTCAGGTTTCCGGTATTTCGTAATTTACAAGTAATTCTTAAGTAAATGAGTACTAAAATAACATAAAGGCGTTTACTTAAATGACATTACATATAAAGAAATACCAAAAATCTAAAACTCTATAGTCTAAATAATCTTTTGGGAGTCTAGACATTTGACGTCACGTATCATTATACGTAAAATAATAATAATAATGATAATGTTAAAATAAAAATAAGGTTGAGGAGACAAGGATAAGGTTAAGGTTAAGAAATAAAGACAAGGATAAAAGATAAAGATAGGGATAAAGATAAGAATAAAAAGCAAATGAGGCTTGGAATATTGAAAATCCAGATTTGACCAACTTCCTAGATACTAAGCACCCAACAAAATTAGGTATATAAAAGATCCAAAAAAATAAAAAAGAAAAGTCGTGATAATTGTTTCTCATGATTGAATTACGTTAAAACATATTTTTTTAAGAGATTAACCTTACTAAAAGGATACATCAAGATTAAATCCTGAGATAGAAATAATAAATTTGTTCTTCGGAGGAAAATTTGACATTTTATTTTTAAGGTTTTAAAACCATTTTTATTAAATTCAAATGGGAATACTTCCTTATTTACATGTAATATCATGATTGGAAATATTTGTAGGAATGAACCACTATATCTGAAAGATGTGTCATGGGATGAGAACCTTTTGATGAATTTGCTTTATGTCGTTGCTATTTGCAGTTGCATTTGAATTTTGCAGTGGAATGTGGCCTTTGTTTTAGGAATTTGAGCTTCCTTCGTGCTTGCTAGTATTGGGATCAAATTTGCTTTTCGCTTACAGAGGTAGCATGCCCAAATTTGTGCAGGATGAATGGTGTTGATAGTACTTATTGGTAGCTGAGGGATTCTCCTGGAATGCATATGAGGTGTCTATAGTCATTGAGAAAGATAAGTTCCTTCCGTGATCAACTCTGTTAGAGCAAGTACCTTCAAATTAGACATCATGGTGAAAAACTGTGGGACGATTTTTGTGGCTAATAGAAAAGATAATCATGGCTATCGCATTTAGGGAGTATAATAACATGGCTACTAGGATTAGGGAGTTGCATTATAAAAGTTGAAGGAGCAATGTCCAAAATTTGGAATTGAAGAGTGCATCCAAAGTATCTGGAGGAAATACATTTATCGTAAAATTTGGACATACATATTGTAGAAGGGGTCTTTATAAAAACTGACATTGTTATGCTCAGACCACAGAGCAACTGTTTGAATTCAAACTCAGTAATCCAGCAGAAGTGTCTAGTTGCTCCAAAAATATTGGGATTTACTGCTACAAAGATGAAAAAGGAACACAAAGATTTGTACTTCTACTTCAAGAGAATGAGTCATTTAGCTGTTATAGGTGCCGGGGCAATCTTGTCCAGATTTCAATCAACAAGTAAAGGATCGTCTTGTCAAGACTACACAGTTTGGAATTGATGTGGAGAATTTGTGAATTGAAACCAAAAAATACCACCTACTGGAGAGCTAATAGGGACAGGAAAAGAGTTGCTATTAATAGAAGAGGCAGAAGTTGAAGTGACAGCAGCGAATACTGAGTATAGTCGTTTTCTCTCAAGCTTGATCTTGAAGTTGACTTCGTTCAGGCATTACAATCCTTTATGGAAAGCTGAAGACAAAGTGATGAACAAATTTGTAATAAGTTAGACATCAACTGACGATTTTTCATTCATTTGAATAAGAAGTGCTCTGATCAAGATATAGTGACGGCTCCTATCCATGTGAGATTGTCTGTCTGTTCACATAACAAAGCCATCTCTGGAGGTAAGAATCGCTGGGATTGCAGAAAGCTCGACGTTATGTAAACTAATCATAGATCATGTCATTCTCAATGAGATTATATATCATTTTTTATGCATTTTGGTTGATTAAATTTTATCGATAGTATTTAATTTATACAAAATATCTGCAGAAAAATCATTAGTATTATATTGGAGCCTTGTGTACTAGTTAGCAAAATTGTGTTCAAGAGAGAGAAAGAAAAGGGGGGAAAATGACAACTGAGTCTTACATCTGTCTTCTCATCACAATTATATCTACAATACATAACCCGCCTTGACACAACACTATGAAGCATTCTTTAATTGTTTCACCAACCAGAAAGATGACCATCTAACAACATTTTCTCCTCCAATAACATTGGGGGTTTTTTTTTTTTCTTTTTCCACTCACTAGCACATTTTTGAGTTTTGGAAGATGAAAATTAAGGTATGCGGAAATTTTGGCTTTGATTGGTGATGCAAGTTGAGGCTTTCCCAATTTCCTATGCATACTGGGGTAATCCCTTTGGAGCTAAACTTACATGCCTGGGTGTACTCATATCCAACATAAGTTCAAGGAAGCTGGCAGGAGGAATTCTTAGCTTGTCAGGAAAGGAGGCTACTGTTATAGTTTTGTTGAAGTACGATGTTGATTTTCATATCATTTATGTATTTGTTCACTGTCCTTGCTTTGGACCAAAACATTTTGGGAGAGAGCGTTTTCCATAGGAACTTGGATCCAATGGTTAGTGAGCATGTAGCTTAATGAGGGATTACTGAACTGCTTAGGGGAGGATTCAGTCTGAAGTCTATAATCACTTTTGACCAATCATTCTTAAGAAGAAGAAAGAAGAAAGAGAGAGAGGGAGATTCATGGGAAATGGATTGTCTTGGAGGGAAGTGGTTGACAGTGAAGTGTCAAGTCGATTAATGTGAGAGGACAGTTTGTTAGTGGGGCATATATGGTAATCAGACAGTAGTTTAGAGGATTTTGGTGCTTGTATCAGGTTCGACATTCTTACTGTTGGATGAGGAACAGTGTGGTCACCATAGATACGTTCCTGACTTTTTTGTCATAGGATCAAAGGCGTTAGTATTTCCTCAAAGGTCTTTGTAAGGATTCCTTTTTCTTTCCCTTTTCTCTAGCAGAAATAGGATTTTATCAAAGAGGAGGGAGAAAAAAGAGACAAGGGAACAAGAAGACAGGGCATATTCTCCTAACAGATTGTGATGCACAAGCAAATGAACATATGAAGATGAATAAAAGAATAATTCAACCATCATCTTGAATATCAGGCAAAGATACCCCTGAAAGGTTCCTGATGCAGAGCACTAAAGAGAGAGATAGTAAACCGATGGTTGCCCAATTGCTCAGGTGTATTGTGCGCCTTTTAGATATCCTAAGTGGTAGAAAATAGATCACAACATACTTAATGTATTCACTATTCCATATCCTAAAATGTGTAGGAATCTAAATTCAGCAGAACTCATTTCTCCCCAGGACATCAAGCTTCCTATCCCTACTCCATGCGCATTACACAATTATGCTAGATCACAACTTTATCTCTTCGTCTGCTCATGCCATATGTTCTATTTGGAAACCTCCCCACCAGGTTCTATTTGGATGCCTCCCCACCCGCTCCCTCGCTTTTGTGGGCATATCAGTTTGGAAGCCTCCCCACCCCACGCTCGCTTTTGTGGGCATATCAGTTTATCTTTGGTCTGAAAACACGAGTCATGATAACATAATTCTCCCAGGCGTAGTGTTCTTTCATTTTCTTTTTCTTTTTATTTTCCAAGTATGCCCCTCTATCCTCACAGAACTTAGAATGGCCTAAGCGCATCCTCACCAGAATGTGCTAGAAAGTTGCATATAGGAGGCATAATCTTTCATTTGAAGGATTGTGTGCAGATAACAGCAAATTTAAGGACCCTATGATATTTTATGTTTTAGAGACAGTTGCCAGCAGAAAGAGCTTTCACTTTACTATCAGATATTTCCCTTAAAGTGAGCTGAATGCCTATTCACCTTTCGAAAAAGGTGACTACAGCACCAGTATACTAGGGGAAAATTTTAGGCTAGTGATATGCGGACCTGGGTGTATGGGAGCAAATGTTAATGATTTTCGTTGAAGTTTGAAGATGAATTTACTGAATATGAATTGTTATACATGCTGTTTGCGTAGTCACTGGACAGATGAAAGCAGTGATGTTACTACAAGGGTGCCATTTGTACAAGATGCCCTTAATTATCATTGGTTGTAGTGTAAGATTTTGCTTATAATGGAGCCTTAAGGATATATTGATCAGAAATAACAGTCTCCAAGGAGGACGGTGGAGTCAGAGGCAGGATGCGAATAGGAAGTGGTATGGACCTAGCTAAGAGTGAAGTTGAAGCTGTGTTAGGCGAGTCAACATAACGGTAAGTTTACCGTTTATGTTGCCAAAGGAAAAAAGCTGCAGAGTAATGGTGCCAAGGAAAATTGAGGGACCATGCAATAGGAATTCAAGGTTGGAATCCACCAAATAAGTGGGATAATCATGACCATTAGCTGAAGTGGTCTCTTTCTTGATATAGCTTAAAAGAAGTATTTTTGAAGTGAAGTGATGAACTTTGAGTGTGAAACTATACATAAGAAAAATGTAAAGATAAATGAAAATGCCCGTGAGGTTCTGCTGCGAATTGAGGGACCAAAACTACTATGTCAAAAATGAAGAGCAGAAAACTCTAGGTGTTTCTTTCTGTAATGGCCCATGTTTGCTATTTGGGTCTAGCAAGGGAAACATCTCTTGGTTTTATCCTGTTGCTGTCTATTTGCCTTGTGTCCAAGCTAGTTGGGGAGATAATTCTGGCATAGTAAAATATTGTTGACTAAATTGTGCTGTAATTACAAATCAGAGGATAGCACATTGTTCCTGCCGCAGAACAGAGCAATTGATAGGACGAAAATTGTGTTGGTGCAAGGCTGAGGTTTAAGATATTGAATCTGCAGGCAACAGATGAACAATAAGCACAATTAACAAAGAACTGATATTTATGTTAGATTAAGCACATTCTGGAGATCTTCTGGAGGAAGGTGATCTGTGGACAACTTTGAATCTGCTTGCAATCACAATGAGGAGAAAATGCAAAATAATGGTTGCTGTTGTGTAATGAGGATAAACTTGAACTAGTTATATTAGATGCGTGTATGTGGACACATATCACATGCAAAATTTAAGGCTTTCAAGGAACCATGATACTTTGACTGGATACAGGGCATATCTGATTTTATTATGGTGTACTTAGCCATTTATGTACAATTAGGGCCTTGCTCCAATGACAAAGATAATGATGGCTTTAGCATTAAAAAAAAAAGTTATATATATTACAACAGAGTGCTGAATCTACCTTAGGACTTTGAATTGCATTTCAGGGACAACACTGTTCAAATTTGGTTGGTTGGTTGTTTGACATGCTATCAGAGCAAGAGGTGGTGGGTTTTGATTTGACAATTCCCTTTTCACCATATCTTTCCTACACATTTGGAACCCTTTATAAGTTATCACGGGCCAACATGAGAGGGAATGTCCGGATATAAATACAAAAATGTACTGCCATCCATTAGTTTAAGCTTTTAGAATAATTAGTGTTTTAGTTGGCACATTGAGTTATTGCTTTTTAAAATTTGGGTTTCAAGTGAAATCCCTTTGTCCATGAGGTATTTTACTCATTGAAACAATTATAATTATGTAACCGAAATGTGTATAAAAGAGAGGTCGTTCACTTGATGAATTTTTAGGCTTCTATTTCTCTTTATACCTTGCTTTTATTTGTTCAGCACTACCAGGTCCACCCCCTCCCTAAACTCCACTCTACAAAGGCAATGCATTTTTTTTACCACTGATATTCCACAGGCGTTAGTATGGTTTCTGATTTCTGAACCCATGCTGGCCTTAGTTTGTATTGACATTCTCCAATCGTTTCTACTTATGATCAAAATATTAAGTAGGAAATTCTTAACAGGACCTTAAACAGAATTTTTTCCTCAATTCAGTTGTCTGACCCAAATATTGGTTTACTTTCAGTTCATGCCTAAGAAAGGAGGTACTTCTAAAAAGAACGAGATCGTATTTACTGCACCAACAGGTGAGGAGTTCAATAACAAGAAACAGCTGGAGCAATTTCTAAAATCTCATCCGGGTGGTCCAGCCATCTCAGAGTTTGACTGGGGAACTGGTGAGACCCCACGAAGATCAGCAAGGATTAGTGAGAAGGCGAAGGCAACTCCATCACCAGAAAATGAACCTCCCAAAAAAAGAAGCAGAAAGTTATCTGCTTCAAAGAAAGACAACAAAGAAGCTGCAGCTGCTTCAGAGGAGAATGAAATGCCAAAAGAAGTTCAGATGGAAGAACCTGAAAAAATGGGGGAAATTGCAGCTGCAGAAGCTGAAAAGGATGATTCAAAATACAAAGATATTCCTCTGATGGCTGAAGCTGGTGAAACTACTGATGACAAGAAAAAAGGTGTCGTGGAGCTAAAGAACACAGAAGAGCCTGAAACTGCGAAGGGGACACTACCAAGTGAGAAAGAAACTGAGGGTGAGAACATTGAAGGTGCAAAGGTTGAGCAACCACAAATTGCGGCTGAGAAAGGTGATGGATCCAAAGAACCAGCTGAAGTTGGTACGATTGCCACCGAGGAGAAAAAGGATGAAGTGGTGGGTAAGGGCAACGAGGACCAAGAGCCTAGTGGACCTAAAGAAGAGACCAAGGATAAAGAAGCAGTGAGTGGGATAGTTGAGGAAGAAAATACTACAGAAAACAATGTAGACAAGAAAGGAGAAGGCGAAGTGGTGGAGGATGGCAGCAAAGGTGAAGCCGCCGACAGGGCCAAGCCTCAAGTTGTATAAATAAACAGATTAACTGCATCCTTTTTGTCGCTCCACTTCTCTGACCTTTACAGGTGTGTGGGCCAATTTGGATGACACCCGTTGAAAATGTTGTTAACAGTAGAAATTCATTATTTGACGTGTGACCACAGCGGCTAGTATGATCCTAGAGTAGACGTTATTCGTGGCAGCTTTTGTTAAATTCATCAAACTTGTAGTTTTGAGGAATTGTCGCGACGGATGTGGTTTTGTACCATGGCATAATGTCGTTATGTAATTCACGGATTGATTTTATGATCCTTGAATCTGACTCCTTTGGATTTTGCAATTCTTGCTATGGTTCATGAGATTCAGGCCATTAGCAGGGTGGTTTATTGTGGATATTGGATCTCTTGCTCCTTTGATGGAGCCCATGTTCGCAACAAGTGATGGGGTAAAGCTTGAGTACAACTACGAAATGCTCATCTCAAACGGTTAACGTTATTGCTCAGAGCCTTCATTATTGCATTTTGGACTTTCTTGGATTTAGTATAGACGGTACCGATATTCAAAAGCTCGCTCCCATTTTGGTTATTGGAGCTCATAGAACAAAGATTAATTAGTTTTGCTGGAAAGATCTCGATTACCAAAAAAAAAAAAAAAAAAAAAAACAACTGAAGCCGTAAGTTCCATAAGAAAAAATGTGTTTCTATGAAGCCTAATTATCCACGAGCACAAGTTGAGCAAGTGAATGAGACTTGTGCGAGGAAAATTTCCTAGCTTTAATAAATCACACAGGCAAATGAAGCTAATAACGGCCTTGTACAAGGTCCAAAGGACATACTGGGGAGAAAAATTTTGATTAGGTACCTTTTCCTTTGCCAAAAAAATAATAATAAATAAATAAATAAAATTACAAGGGAAAATTTGATTTCGTCTTCCATTCATAGCCCTTTAAGCTGTCCAACCAGCCCTGTCAAGGCTGTCCACTTCGCGAATGCACTAGCTGATGATACAAAAGCTACTTTGGAGGATTCAACATCATTTTTAATAACTGAAATTAAAAGAAGTATGAATCAATCTTCATTTGGCATATCAAACTATTACTAACATCAAAAATGCAAAACCTTAATACTCCTACATATGAAGCACAGATGTGGGCATAAAACACGATACCATAAAGATGTAGTGAGATGATAAAAGTTACATTACATTGTGCGGTGGCGAATTTGAAACAGACGTAACACAAAGGAATGCAACACCTCTTCATCTCTGAGTTTCCTAGCTAAAATTTTTCGGTGAGAAATCATTCCATACCTGATGAAATCAACAACGCAAGGGAGGAGTTGAATGTGTCCACTTCTGTCTTCTCCTCAGGACTAGTGCTCAGCTGTTGCCAAAGCATTAGGAATTCAATGAGATTGCATAGATACACAAGTTGCAGTATAGGCATGAACTTTTTGCTAAGCATGTTACTATGGAGAAAGCTATATTGGCTTTCTGGACCCAATCTGTCTCAGTGCTTGGACCAAGAACAGAGCTTGCAGCAGAGTAGTCATTGTTGTCTATTGCTTGACCTACTTTGCTCAGCGTATACACAAGATCTTGTAGATAAGCTGCCAAAATAAATTGCTTTCATTTAGAAGCTAAGCAGGTTGTTGTGTTGAGCATAATTTGGACAACAGAAATAAGTACATATGGTTTGGATGCATATTACGCATTGTCCCACTGGCTGTATGAAAAACGAAAGTAGAAAATGCAGCGGAATTGAAATGTATTATACAATTCTACTAAGAGAAAATTGTGCACTTGTCATCCTTAATTAGAACTGCTTAGTATAACTGGTTTCAAATGGTAAATACACCTAAGACAATAATAGGAGGTCATGAGATCAAATTCTGCTTATAGGAGGAGCTATCCCTAATGCGGTTGAATGACCATTGTATCAAAAACCAACTATGCAGACACCACATAAGCAGTGATAGAGTTAAATGGAAATAATTATTGTTTTTATCTTAATTAGGTCCAGTACATATAGCTCTTTGAAATGTCTATTTTATGAAACCCACTACATTCCACACTGTAGTACTAAAGACAAACCAAAGACAATTGGATGACATTTCCTCAAATGGGTATCAAACAGATTCACCAAATTCAAGTCCTAAACCAAAATAAGATAAAATTAAGCACAAATTAGGAGATGGGTCAATCACAAATTTGTACTAAAATGTGAAAATGAGAATGAAAACCTGTTTCTTTGGCAGAAGAGTCGATGACTCCTTGCCTCTCAATCCTCTTCTTTCTATCTTTCTTCACTCTCTCCAATAGTTCCTCATCATCGTCAGCCTCTAGAATCGCTGCATCGGCATGAAAAACATCGCCTTTACTACCCACCAAACCTAAGACAAGAGTGCTACTAAGGCATATAGAGAAGCTTCTTTTTGTGAGAAATGGCGGAGAAATTGGTGATGACTCATTCACCGCCTTGCAGCATATAAGTTGTCTTCTTGAATTCAACCTGTGAAGACATATTGATGTAGTTGTTAACGAAGAAGATGAGATATAGGCTGTTGCCATATTTTTATTTATTATTTTTCTTTCTTATTAGTCGAAGGTATTGGCAGCAAAGGAAGTTTCAGAGGATAAGATTTGATGGTGGAATGCCCGACTGTGGCATCTGATTCATGGTCATTCTTCAAATGATTTAGGGGCATTATAGTCATTTCGTAGAAAATTTACACTCTGCCGTTGGCATCATATGATGACCACGGAAATGACAACTCCTTATTGCCAAAAAGTATTTTACGGGGACATTTTTTTTCCCTAATTTTCTTTAAAAAAAAAAATCATTTCTTTTTTTTTTTTTACAATGTCTTGGATACCGCCCAATATTCAGAATTTTGTCTCAACTAATTCGAACCATTATAATGGCTCCTTTCGGAGGGCGAATCTCCCAACGAAAAATACTTCATACATATGAAAGTCTGATACTTCTAACGAGAATTGAATCTCGGTCATACTTAAAGTTATTCAACTCCATATTTAATTGAGTCAACCCACATTTCCATCCTGCTTGGCCCACGTCACGTAGCTTTGAAATGGTCACATTCTCATATTAAATGTTGAAAGAGGGTTTTTGAGTAAATTTAAACATTGTCTAAAACGCATGAAAATTATGAAAAGAGAATTTAAGAAAATCGATTCTTAAGATAGATTTTATAGTATTTGAACCGAATTAA
The DNA here is from genome assembly GCA_033439265.1 of Dillenia suffruticosa. Taxonomy (NCBI): domain Eukaryota; kingdom Viridiplantae; phylum Streptophyta; class Magnoliopsida; order Dilleniales; family Dilleniaceae; genus Dillenia; species Dillenia suffruticosa. The sequence continues at coordinate 23,091,845 of JAVTVX010000035.1, forward strand.
TTAGGTATAACCTGAATATCGATAGTGAAAATCAAAAAAACAAAATCTGTGATTGCGGCGAGCTTGGACTATTTTGTGACGCCCAAACATAATTTTAACGGGGCGGATTTAAAGGACATAGAAGTGAAAAATTAATCCCCAAGAAGATAGTCTAATGGTTACGATCTTTCTCTCAACTCGATAATTTCAAATTCAAATCACAGTGTAAAAAAAATAAAATAAAGTGAAAAATTCAACTAGATTTTTTAAAAATATGGGCTTGCTCAGTTTGTTGAATAAGTTTAGACATTTAGACTAAGCTGGTGGTTCGTCCCTCTTCTTGGGCCTGGCCCAACCCAAGGCAACCAAACATCCAGCACTGGTTTCTTTTTTTTTTTTTCATCACTGGTACGTAATAAATATATTAGGTCTGATCAAATCAAATTCAAGTTAGTTTAGACTTTTAAAAGATAAATTTTTCCTATACCTATTTTCTCTAGACAAAAGATGAACCGTCGTTAGCAATAAAGGTATCCGATCATTAGACTAATTAAATATCTGTATCTAACTCTAATTTCAAATTGAATGAGTGAGTAATTCTCTTTGTTACATTTTCGTAAGTTGCAGAAACAATATGTAGTCAACTTTCATGTGATTGAATTTGCATAAACAAAAACGAAAGAGTAAACAAGGGAAATACGAATTTAAAAAAAAAATTTATGATTTGAAGTTCACGACCAACCAAATATAAACATGGTCCCCAATTTTGATTGAATCTAAAAACTATTTTAGTATGCGATGGCAATTCACAGCCGTCAAAACACTGACCCAATAAGCAAATAGCTCAGTTGCGCATAAGACAACTACGAAAACCCAAAAAATAATCCCCTGTGAAATACATGGGAAGAGATAAAATGACGGTAGGATCGAGGAAGGTGAGTAAGAAGTAGATAGGGGAGAAACCAACCAAATAAGGAAAAAAAAGAAAAAAAAAAAGAAAAATCCAATAATCATCAACCCATGTCTCAATTTATGTGTGTGTATATATATTATTACTGACCAAAATTTTATTTGATTTAACTTGATAAACTCAAGTAACACACGTAAAATATATATATTATGAGAATTTTTTAAAATCGGCCAAATTGGGACGAGGGAATTTCGCCCCACATAATATGGAGTTGTTATATTTTGAAATAATATTTTATTATTATAATGTATATTACAATTTGATGGTTATTATTAAGTTTGTATTTGGAATACTTTTCCCTATATTCCTTTTATCATAAAGTGAATTTATTTATTTTTCTCTCTAATCTGATTAATAGTTCTTTAAATCATAATTCGTCACAATTGCGCCGTAATCAGAAGCGCTCCAACCGATAGCCTAATGTGCTAAGGAAACAATTTGGTTGAATGATTTGCAAGTATTGGGAAAGCTAAAAGTCAGCAAGCACTGAATGTAAAGGGATGGTTCCCTTGCGTGGACTAACCCAATTAGGATTTCGAAAGCAAAGCTTTGTTGTTTAGGATAACCCTTTTAACTTAAATGCATGCCCAAACACATTAGCCAACTCTAAAAGACACTCCTTTCAGTAGAGGAATATAGTGAACAAAGAGTTGGACTTTAGACTCATTATTTATATTTAATACATTTGGATTCTTCTTTTGTCGAGAGAGAGAGAGGGGGGGGGGGATCATACGCCGACACCTCGTCATCCCCACTGTGTTTTATTTGGGGATGGGGCCATCTTTCTTCTAAGAAAGAGGGCATGTATACTTTACTAGTTTGTTCACTTCATGCATGCTTTTCTTCTTCTTCTTTTTTTTTTTTTTTTCTAGTTAGTTTTGCTTTGGTGTTAAGCAAGCATGAGGGGTGTGAACAGAAAAAAAATGAGAGAAAGACCAAGCGCTCCTCGTTCTTTTATCAGAAGAAAAAAAAATTACATTATATTAGAGAAAAATATCAACAACATAATTTACTACATGCTCTTAAATAAATTTTAAATAAAAAATTACATAATATTAAATAAAAAATTACATAATATTAAATTCATTTATTTTGATTATTTATTTTTACTTTTTTTTAACAAAGTGAACACCTAGTTATAGTCGCAAAATTATTGAGAAATACTGATAGATAGTTGGTCTAGTGGGATGTGACGTTAAATCTCTTAATCAAGTTTCGGAATTCGACTAGTGGTTTGAACATGAAAAAAATTATGTTGGAAGCGTAGTTAATGGGTCACTGCAAGTCTCGAACCGGATTAGTCAGAGTGTAATTCTGAATATTGATTGATACAGCACAAAAAAAAAAAAAAATTATTGAGAAATGAATGCAAAAGGGACACCTTGATTTAATTGGGATATTATTTAATTATCATTTTTTTACTTAATTTTCAATGGTTTAACTTCAATTCTATTGAACGGAAGAAACATGCCAGAAGTCCATAAAACAAAAGCTCCCAAGGGGAGGAGTCAGTTGGAAGAAAGATTCATTTGTTGAGCTAAGACACCCAAAAGCTTTTACAAAGATTCATTTGTTGAGCTAAATCACCAAAAAGCTTTTTTGGTTGTGGAGGTTGGACCAATGTGTTGATTTTTTATTTTATTATTATTATTAATTTTTTTTTTTTGGAGTAAGTATAACATGCCCGGTTGATTGCTTTGAAATATCAACGGAGAAATCTTTTAGATTTTTTAAGGTAACGAATATGTCTCAGGCAAAATCAATGAAACCTTAAAACTTAATTATTGATAGGTTTCTAGTTTGGTCAATAACCAGGACCAATGACTACACATCAATAATACAAAGAAAGAAAGGAAAGGAGCCAGGCTTTTCAAGCATGTGGGGCTCGCGATTGCAACCTATTGGTACCACCCCCTGTGTCTTTGGTAGGTGTGACCCATTTATTCCTCTTGTTTCGTATTTTTGCATAGTACATATTAGAGTAAATTGTTTCCCTGAAAAAGATGTCTTCACACAACACACGCAAAATAAATCATATTGATTTAAACTGAGACAGCAAAATTCGAGCATGGCTGCAAATTATAAAATGAGATATCACAATTAAATGATAATTATAACGATTTTATTACGAGTGATATCAATTCTATTACAATTATAAGAAAGTTAACACTATTATTATTTCTATAAAATGAGTCGCATTTATTTTGACTGCGGCAAATACAATATATATACATTCAAATTTTCAAATTCACGATCGAAATTAAATTAAAAAATATTCCTGATTTTTTTTTCTTTTGTAATAATCAAATAATTGTTAAAGATGGTTTACCCTTTTGAGCCACCTTTATCTTGTCCGAACTCCCCTCTATGTATCAATCGAATCTCATGAGACAATAATAGTTCAATCTTAATAGTAGTGCTACTACATAAATCAAAAGCTTTCACAAATAATTCAAATATACAAAAACAAAAGGGCAAAAACCAAATTCAAGAAAAAGAGAAAAAAAAAGGAGGAAAAAGAGAAAGCGCGTGGACCCGTCAAACATGCAAACCAAAACACTACAAAAAATACAAACTTAAGTCCACTAAGAAATCTTTATGCGCCTTCGGAAAAGCCAATGAAAAGTCTCCAAGAAAAACCAGAAAAGCAAAAAAAAAAAAAAATCCAAAATTTATTTTCTATATTAATCAAGACAACAACCGCCAACCCCAAAATTCTGTGCCATCCTTGGAGAGACTGTTCGACCCGCCCACAGTGTTCTTCGACCTCTGACCAATCTCTGTTTGCTTCTCCATCTGAGTCTCTGTGTTTTCATAGAGAGGGAGAGAGAGAGTTTTAGAAAGGCCTTTTTTATTTCTAATGGGAATAATTTTGAGATTAATAGTTGGGTTCTATCTAATCTGTGTATAGAAAGTGTAATATTTGAGTGATTCTTATGGCATGTGTGAGAGATTTATATTGGATCAACGTCGACTACAGAAAGAGGAGTTCTTCTCTACTACTACCAAAGACATCATGACCAATTCTCGCCTCCCTCGTCTGATTTTCTTCTTCGTCCTCTTCAATTTGAGTGGTATGTGCACTTTACTTTTGTTGTTCTTTTTGTTATTTATTTTATTTTTTTTTCTTTTGCTTCTGAAATTGAATTTTAAATTGGAACTTTGATTTGGGCTTTGTGCTAACTTTTGTTTTTGATTAGAACAGACTTGGGTCTGATCAGGATTTAATTTTATATCTTTAGTTGGACAAATATGTTTTCCTCTTGGGTTTTGTTCTGGGTTTATGCCAATTTTCCCGAATTAGTTCTCTCTATCTCTCGATCTTGATTTGATTGTTCTGGGTTTATGCTAATTTTATTCTGTTCAAGTATGGATTACTTTACACCTTTTAGTCCCTCGTCCTTATTCAACAATAAGTGAACAAAAATCGCGTCTTTAATTTGGCTACCGTTGCTGAATTGCATGATTCCAACAGAAATCTTTTGCAAATAATGAATCAGCAGTTTTCTATCAATAATAATAGTAATACTACAAAAATAATGATTTAGGAGTTAGAAATTACTTGGAAATATCTAGGATTATTATTATTTTTTTTTGGGTATACTACAAGGATCTTTGTTGGTTTGTGTGATTAGGTATAGATGGCTTGATAGGAAGGTGATGCCGCAATGAATTGGGTGTTTAACAGAAGGAGCTATTGCGAGTAAAGAGGTTTAGAGAATTGATTATTAAAAATAGGTGAGAATAGATGATTTTAATGGCAGTCAACCAATTTTTGAGATGTTTATATTACATGGTTGAAGAACAATGTGACACAGACACTGTTAGAATTGTGCTTATCTGTGTTGTGTCTGTGTTGGACGCATCCTTTCAACGCAACACAATATAATATTTATGACTTGCACTAGTGTAAAATTTTGACCACTCTGTTGTATTATTGTGTTTGTGTTGTGTCTTGCCTTGTATTCCATGTCTATACTTAGCTAAAGAATAAGCAAGCAACCCTTAAAAAGTCAAAGCCGTAATGACTATTTTCCTCTTAGAAAGCATGATGCCATGTTTCTTAATTGTAGCTTTGAATTTATTGTGGGAAATGGACTGAGATGTTTTAGTTCTCCGTCCTTTTTCGAAAATACTGATGACAATCCATTAAGCCATCCAACTTCCCCTAATCTGTTCTATATTATCATCTCCTTCAACACTACTGCCTCCTAAGATCAGGGAAAATTTTAAATAATAGCTCAGTCTGTGCTGCAACTTTGTATGATTTTCTGGCTACTTTCAAGGTTTTGGACATGCTAAGGACATCAAACGTTCTAAGCTTACTATCTATTGGTGTCTTTGCTTAGAGACAGCTTTCTACCAATCCATTTGGTTTGGGATAATGTGATGCTTTTGGCTTCTCTATGGATAGTTCTTGGTTTCAGATATACAAAAGGATTGGGGAGCTCTTCTCCATTGAATGGAATCCCAATCCTTTCTTTGCCTTCCCCCCTTCTTGGGGACGCTTTGTCCTCCTTTTATTTCTTTTTCTTTGTAATATAATGAATTCTTTATTTACCAAAAGAATAATAAAGTTCTAAAAGATGTCAATGTTACCGATCCTTACAACCATGACTAGTTCCTATTAGTGCTCAGCAGTCCTCAATCCATATCACTTGACCAGCTGCATCAAGTTCACAAACTATTCTTTAGAAAATCCAAAATGTTCAGTACCTCATTTTTTTCAGGGACCAAATGATTATTCAATTTAAATCCATCCAATATCTTTCCAGACTTATTGGTCTAACCCATGTAAGCCTTATAAAATCTCCCTTCAGCATCCTAGTGGAACTGTTTATTATTGATATTTATTGTTTCATTTTGGCTACACCGTGTTTCCAGCAGCTTCCTCGTTGAGGCGGGAAGAAATGAGTCATAATGAGCTCCGTTGGTATCATGGCAGAACTAGAGATCATTGGTTCTACTCAATTCAACATGTTTGCTAGGATCTCTGTTGCATTGTGCCGACGATTTGGACATGGATCTTAGACATAACATGATGTGACACTGTGACTTTCAGTAATGCAAATCTTTTATAGCTTTTCCATGTGAGTCACCATGTCTATGTTATGCATGGCTTCTGTCTCATGTCTATGACCTTGCTTTGTCAACAAAGATGCTTCCAATTTTTTCATCTTTTAGGATATGGAAAGTGATGCTACTACACCCTTAGTATTCTTGAAGGCCTGAAAATCAGTTCAAATGAATTGTCTTTGAATGCATAATTACTTATCTTGCCAGAATTATGAGCCTACATGTCAAAATGAACTCTCTCTCTCTCTCTCTCTCTCTCAAACTTATAACATATTAATGAGAGCTGTTTATTCTTCTGTGCAGCAACACTGACAGCCCAAGCATTCACAGGAACTTATGGAATAAATTATGGAAGAATTGCAAATAACATCCCTACGCCTGATAAAGTTGTGACACTTCTCAAGGCTGCAAAAATAAAGAATGTACGTATTTATGATTTTGACCATAGCGTCCTTCAAGCTTTTAGTGGTACTGGGCTAGAACTTGTGGTTGGACTCCCAAATGGGAATTTGCAAAACATGAGTTCAGATGCAGGTCGTGCTTTGAGTTGGGTTAAGGAAAACGTGCAGGCTTTCCTTCCCGAGACCCAAATCGTTGGAATTGCTGTGGGAAATGAAGTTTTGGGTTCAACTGATCGAGAAAGCTGGGGATATCTTTTGGGTGCAGTGAAAAACATTTATAAGGCTACTAAGAAGCTTCAGTTGGCAGATAAACTCCAGATTACTACTGCACATTCACAGGCTGTTTTTTCTGATTCCTATCCTCCCTCCTCATGTGTTTTCAGCGAGGATGTTGCTCAATACATGGAGCCACTCTTGGAGTTCTTCTCTGGAATCAATTCTCCTTTTTGTTTAAATGCATACCCATTCTTGGCATACATGAGTGATACACAAAATATAGATATAAATTATGCCCTTTTCCTTTCAAATGATGGGATTGTGGATAATAAAACCGGGCTGCATTATGATAACATGCTGGATGCTCAGGTTGATGCAGCTTATGCTGCTTTGGAAGATGCCGGGTATAAAAGTATGGAAGTCATAGTCACGGAGACAGGTTGGGCTTCTCATGGGGGTCAGAATGAAGATGCTGCCACTGTTAAAAATGCTAGGACATATAATTATAATCTGCGTAAAAGGCTTGCCTTGAAAAAAGGAACACCTTACAGGCCAAAGATTAAATTAAAGGTATATGTTTTTGCATTGTTTAATGAGAATCAAAAAACTGATGCACTGTCAGAGCAATACTATGGGCTGTTCAAAGCTGATGGGGGCATTTCATATGATATTGGGCTTCCAGGACTAAAGTCTTCATCTGCAGAATCATATCTCTTATCTCTTAAGGTACTTTACCAACTTCTTACTCACGATTCATCATTAGTCTGCTATATTATATAGAGTGGTCCATTGAGTTTGACTTTGGCCTTAAATTTTCTTTCTGTTATAATGAATTCATAGCTTGTCCCTTTTTACCTTTATTTTTTTCATTTGGTAATGGCAGATCTTTGTTTGGTCGGCATTTGCATGCCCCGAAGTTCTCTTTTCATAGTAAACTCATAGCTTAGGAATCTACTAATATCGAAAGAAACACTATTAAACTCTTTTGCGAAATGATTAATGGTCCTACTTGAAATGTTACACAAGCAATATGTCAGAGTTCAGGATTTCCGCAAAAATTTCCTGTCAAAATTATACCAGAGATGCTTGTAAGTTCAGCATGTCAACCTTCAGTCCTTGGAAAATATGCAGCCAACATATGGTAACCGACTTTTGAAATGAAATAATAGATGAGGTGTAATGCAAAAATGCAATCAAAATGAAAATAAAAAGTTCAGACAATTGCACAGGTAGATCTGTTCTATTTGATTATTTTATGTTTTTCTTCTGCATGAAATCCCCACTTGGACTATCTATTTCATCGAGCTGGCGAGCCATGCAGATGGTTGGTGCTGGAACCATCAGGCAATAGTGTTGAGAGAACCGCATTTCATCTGATGAAGGATCCTTAAATTTCAAAACTTCATAATCGCCTTATCTTATAATGTTGAAAATTTTGTCAAGCACATACCGGCTGTGACATTCAGAATCAAAGGTGCCAAATATTAGTTTTGTATGTAGGATGGGAAGTATCTTCCATGAGTTGCTAATTCTGAACAAACACCAGACTCCATGGATGGGTTGGCAATGAATGGGAAGGTGGACAAAAGGAACATCAGTAGGAGCCAAAATTTAGATGGAAGTTGTTATCTGATGGTTAAAATTTCATGAAAGATTTGATGGAGTTAGCACACAGATGGGAAAATAGTTGGAGCCAGGGATAAAGGAAAAAGTAGCTATTATAGGAGCATTCGCATTGTATCCATGAACTTTTGCTATGGCTGTGCTGATATGATTCTCCTAGATCATGTGGTTTTATTATTATATTTCTTTAGCACTATCAAATGGAATATGGTCTTGGAGCTACAACTTTGGACAGTTTGAGCTTGTTTGCATTCTTGCTAGTTTATATCTTTTTCATGGTACTTTTGAAGGGGGGCCATATCTCCTACATGAGACCCAGATCTTTCCGGTGTTGTCTAAAACAAGGGAATACAAAATAATGTGTTCCTCTTTTTACCTTACTTAACATATTATATGAAGTGCCACTGCATGTTTATCTTATATGTTACATGGTGCAATGCAACAGGAATGCAGGAGGAGAGGTTGGTCATCATTGGTGCATGTAACAAGTGCTATATTAGTGTTTCTTCTATTAAGATTGTGATCAGAGAAAAATTCTGTTGCACATAGTAACATTCAACATTTAGAATATGAAGGTTTTCAGCCTTGGCTCCATTTCATGACAGGTCAGGGCACTCAAGGTACATTACTATACTGTAACCTGTATGGTGCTTTTTGGTTGCTGATTATTTTTATTAATTCAGCAATGAATATATTTTTGTTACGATAAATCTTTTAAATAATTCAATCTAGAGTTCCGGTACATTCTTACTAATGAGAAAAGGCTTGCATTTTTATTTTTTTATTCGTTGTCTTTAAATTATAAAGACCATAACTCTTCAGGCATGTAGGAAAACACAAAAACATGGATCGCTAATGTATCAACAAAAGGTTCCTGTCATCTTTCTAAGTTATTAGATAGAGTCAAGTTTCAGGAAGAAAATTTGCATTTTAAGATTATACTATTGTAAAGTTGCTGAGATTGCAGCAATAAGGATTTTGATGTTTAAAAAGTTTTAAAATTGTGAAAGAGAAGCAAAATCGAATTATATAAAACTTAACAAGGTATGAAGGGTTGAACAAGAGGTGTATAAAATATTGCACCTTTGGTTTCAAAATAAAAATGTTTAAAATATCATAAATGTGGATCTAAGTTGGACTGAAACCATAATCTATGGCTACGAAGATATTGCCTTTTACTGAGAATGAGGACTGCTAAACCATTGATCTGAACCTGTCAAAGCTTAAACTTCCGCATGAAACTCACTTTTTTGGTTTGCTTTATTTTATTTTATTTATTGTTTTTTCTGATGGCGATTGGCCCCACATAACATCAGTTGGCTCTTCTCCAATCCATAAATCCCCCCTCCCAACCCTGACACCAACGGGATATGATCTCTATACCACTTGATACCACCCCCAAGGACTTTTACTAGACATAGGCTGATTGGTTGGTCTTTATTGGGTATCTTTCTTGGCAGGACAACTAGGAGAATCTGATTCCTAATATGATTTAGATGTTCGAACAAAAATTTGGTATGACAAGATTCTGGGAACTCTGTGAATGGCATCCAAGGAATGGATAATGCACCCTTTACCTGAATCCTATGGTGCTCTTGTGTGCAAACCACTCTATGTAAAGAGAAAGGTACAAGTGTTGTCATCATCCTGCTTTCATATTTTTAAGTGATGTGTTGCCTGTCATTCAGTCTATTTGGTTTGTAGTGATGGCAAATGAGAAATGGAAATTTTTTTGGGTTCTTTTTCGTTGGAAAATGAACAGGTGGTCTTCTCATGCGTTGTTTTCCCTTATACGAGAACAGGCTGAGGAGAAAAAGGGAGATACTAGACATGTTCTTTCTTCTCCAAAATTTCCTCCTGGCCTTGCCTTATATGACTTAGTTGCAAGCATAATTGAACAGATATGCACGCAAGCATGCTTTCCTGAATTTGGCCTTTTGCTTGTTTTTTCACGAGTGGGGATCCATCCTAATGGTGATGCCAAGAGAAGTTACACAGGCTGCCTCTTCCGGTCCTTTGCCCAACCGCCCTGGGGAGGAGCACGATTGACTTTGTTAAAACATGTTTATTTATTTTTTCAGTTCATACCGAGGCTGCTTCAAATGTGACCTCTTTTCAGCCTTAATCTTTGTTTGATAAAGTCAATGGTGAAAGAACCGTGAAGAGCGCAGGCCTATCTTTAGTTGAAAATTTACGTCCTCATAGAATGATCCAACATTTCAAGAATATCTTAGTGTCATGTCCCAGATGGACCGATCCTTTTATCTATTTGGAAAACTTCCCCACATGGCTTGGGGTTCGACAAATGTTTGTAGTGATGGAGGCTTATATTAACATATTGACTGGGGATAAGTAAAATCATCTCAGCTTGGAGTTCACTTCCTCCTTTGAGGTCATCTATTGCAGAAATTGCTTCTTTTTGATTTTCCCTTGTCCGTGGTTTCCTGGGAAATGAATTTTTCTTCTTTCTTTTTGGGGCTAAATAGGAGGGGGAAAAAATCACTATTCTTCAAAGCTGCATGATCCTGAAAATGGAAATAGGGCTATGATTGGTCCAAAACTTTTTTTTTTTTTTTGTTTAATGCTATGACGGGTTGCTGTAATAGCCTTCGATGATATTTTGACGCCTTGTGATATTAAAAAATAGTACATCTCAAATGTAAAAGTTGAGGCTCAACACTCGCAGATGGTTTCTTTGTCTGCAGTGAGTTGTATTTGGAGACTTGATATACAATAGTTATGCCATATGAGAGATAAAGCTGCCGATACTGATTTAAACATAGATTCATTGATAACAAGTTTCTTGTCCTGAAAAACTTTGGTCCTGCATCCCCATACACAAATTTTTCTCTGGTGTCAGACAAGGTCATTTTGGTTTTCCAATCTTCTACTAGAATTAGGTTATTATCTTTTTTTTTTATTACATAAAAATTCGAATCCTAGATCTCAACGTTAGGGAAGGGGGATTATGACCGCTAAGCTGTCCCTTTGGGGACATTAAGTTATTGTCGTTTTGACCAAAGAGATGGGGCATTAGTTTATCTAAGGTAATTCAGCATAAATGTTTTAATCCGAAGGACTTGATTGAACTCCACGAATCGGGTTCGCCTTCATATCCATATTGCTCAAAATTCCCCCAACCCTGATGTAGGAGAGATAAGAACTCGGCCTCTAGTACCATTCTAAGAAATTTTACAAGCTAAATTAATTAACATCGGATTCTACTCTTAGAAACAAAAAGAAAAAATTCATTTTATCACGTAGGCGTTTTTCCATCAAGAACTAGTTTATGCCAAAAACTCATCATAAATGCCAAACCTAGTGTCCATCTCTTTGTCCGAGGGAGAAAGGGAGAGCAAGAGAGTGAACCTGACCAAGCAAGACAAACAGTAATTACACAAATGCAGATGGCTGAAAGAACTAGCGACTGGTTATTGTCAGTGGCGTGGCGGCGGTAACAGCAGCGGCGTCGATTATTCAAAGTGCAGATGCTCAAACCACTCACATGGTTGGTTGTAGTTTGAGTTGGTTAGTACCTCCCGCTGCTTCCAATTTCAACTATTCAACTTGGGCGTCTAGCCCGTACCTTTGGAGTTGGTGATAATCTAGGTAAACTTTATACCGCTCCATGCGTAGGCATGTGTGAGAACTACTCTTGATGGCCGAAAATGGTTATCTAAATGTTTAACACTAGCTACGTGGCTCCGTGGTTTTGCTGACAGGACACCACGCATGTGCTGACAGGGTACCACATGGCAGCTTACGTCGCTTAAGGTTATGCTGACTTGGTTCCGCGTGGCTGCGGACGTGGATATTCTGGCTGACATGGTTTTCACGGGTTTGCTAACATGGCACCACATAAGGATGATCTGGGACCACGTGTCCAGCTTACGTGGCTTTAACTGTATGCTGACTCAGTTCCACATGGAATATGTCAGCAACGTGGCCATGCCTGTTTTATTGACGCAATGCCATGTAGGCACTGACTGTATCACCATGTGGCTGCCGATGTGGAATATGTAAGCTGAGGTGGCTTCAAGGGTTTGCTGACAGGTCACCATGTAGGCGCTGACAGGGCACTATGTGGCTGCTGACGTGGCTAAGGGTATGCTGACTCGGTTCCATGTGGCTGTGGACGTAGTAGATGTCAGCTGACCTGGGTTTGCGGTTTACTGACATGGCGCCATTTGGGCGATGACCCGGGACCACGTAGCTGAAAAAAGTGGATTTGTCAGCTGACGTGGCTAGGCGTGTGGGTACGTTTGCTTCTGGTTGACGCTGACTGGACTGCTGGTGTACGTTGACCTGTCTCGCACATGTGTGCTTACCTTGCTCCACATGGCTGCTGACATGGTTACACGTGTCTGCTGAGTTTTCTCCATGTGCATGCTGACTTGTCCCCCTGTTTGCAGACTCGCCTCCACGTGGGTGCAGACTTTGTTCCTCATGGCCACACGTGGCTGCTGCCTTTGCTACTCATGAAGCTGATTCTCCTCCACGGGCTGCTGACAGGCTGAATCTTATGAACGATAGTGGGACGATTAAACGGTATCGTTTTCTTAAGAAGTAAACGACGTTTTCGGTCGTCTTCTTCCTCTGGACAGCAGGATTTTGCAGAAGCGCAGCAGGGAATTCTGGAGGTGCGGGGGATGCAATGTTGGTGTGTAGTTCGCACCGTTGCGATTGTCATGTTGAACAGAGGACTTGTTTTGCAAAGTTTCGGTGTTAGGTTTTCGAGAAGCAAATTTTGACGGTGAAGAGAGCGGTAGAGGACAAGATCGATGAAGAGATCGCTGCATAAGCTCCGCTCGGTGTCGACGATATAGAAGCGTTGAGAGAGCGGAGGCTTCAACAGACGAAGAAGTTGGCGGAGAAGAGAAGCTGTTGGATCTCTCTCGGCCATGTCGACTACACTGACATTCCGTCGGAGATGGAATTCTGTACTACTGTTAAAGCCAGTGAGCGTGTCGTTTGTCACTTTTACGGCGAGAATTGACGTTGCAAAGTATAATCTGTAGTAGCTTAATAATCTATATCTATTTGGTTTCTGAATTATTATATGTTTTTAGGGTTTCTAGGGTTGATTTGAAGTTCTTAGGTGAATTTCAGGTAAAAATTTAAGTTTGATTTGAGTTTTCTCAGGTGAATTTTGTGCGTTCTAGGTGAATCGAGTGATTTGAGGAGTGCGATGTGAAATTAGATGTTCGGTAGGTTAACTAAATGGAATATGGGGGGCACAAAAAAAAAAAAAAAAGGGCTTGATTTGATAGAGTTATTGTACAATGTGGGACTGCAAATGAACAACATTTCCAGTTGCACGATCCATGTTGCAGATTCCTGTGATGTGAGTAGAGTTGTTCCAATCCTACAATACTAGAGAAGGTAACCTACTACATTCTTGTTCTTCTGGACTATACCATATTAAACTGTGATTTAGGATTATACCGTACAAATAGACATAATTTAGTACACCTAATAAATAAGTTCCTTGATGATGATTTGCAACATTTGATTGAATGTCTGTCTTCATGCAAAAAAGTTTTTAAGGAAAAGAATTTGTGGAATTAATGATGATCCTCTGCAGCTTCTTATTTTTCATTTTTTTTTTTATTTGTTCCTTTTGCCTTCCTGTTTCCTGAGTCAAGATTAAAAGAGGACCACCCCTGCATCGGAGCAAAGCTCCCTTTTGTTTTTGTGTTGCTTTGTTAAAGAGATGTGAGATGATCCAAATTATTGCCTGGTGTAACAATGAGAGTCTTATGTATCTATAAGTAGAATGAGAAATGGGATGTTGATAAGTTTGAAAGGTCACTTTCTTCTCCAACCCTTGATAATGTGAAAAGCACATCGAGCAACCCTCATCAAGTCTCTAGCATCTTGACAACTAAGATGGTCCTCCTGTGCTCTGCGGCCGTTTCTTGACTAGACAGATTACTTGACACTGTGGCAGTGGCCACGTGTTTGTCGGTCAAGAAAATTAAAATTAATTTTAACTAAATCTTAGTTTTTTATATAAAAATCTTTAATTTTTACTTACAATTTTATTATCATAACAATTTTATTATCATAAGTAAAACATAAGTGTGAACCCTCCAATCCAATCGCTTGGACATGCCTAAAGCTGGAAATTAGCTGGATAGAGACAGACACGATTCTTGCACGGGTCGGGCCAAGTATTCTAGGATAAGTGAGTCCAAGTGCATTCCCTAAAGTCTTGGGGGTTACTTGGGCTCCGGAAAATGAAAATTTGGTAGGCAGAGTTATGTGATTTTTTCTCTATTTTAATTTAATAAAAATGACATATTTTGTAATTTGATTATATCACTAGAATAATTTATTTATTTTATTGTGAATGAGAACTATATAGGTTCATCCCAAACTCAAGAAACTAAGAGAAATACTAGGAAAGTTTTAATTATAAAACAAACTAAGTTTTGATTTTACAAGTCTCCTTGGTCTTCTTCTAGGAAAAACAAGAAAACATGTAAATGTAATTAAAAGAAAAAAAGGGTTCAAGTGTTTTTTCTCCTTTCCCTTCTTTTTTCTTCTTGTTAAATTAAAGTGAAATCTATTCTCAACAAGATAGTTTAATGATCATAACCATTATTTTCTAAACTTATGATTGAGTTTAAATTCTTATATAACAAAAAAAAAAAAAAAAAATCAATTGTAATCTCCCGCCAATGGAAGCACACAAAGCCCAAGCCCACTATTTATATTGTGTCTCGGAAAGCCCCATCCGGGCTGTGCGGCCGTCCACTTCTGCCCTCTTTTCTTCAACCTCTGGCGTCAAATTTTGACATTAGCAATGCATGTAAAATCCTAACCAATAATATTAGCAGATCCCATAATTTTCTTGTGCTTTTTTTTTGCTCATTATATCCAAGTTTATTTATCAAATTATAGACAATCATACTCTGGAACAAAAACTCAGATACCACAATCCCTTGTAATCAGGGCTTGGAGCGGCTACTTGCTAGAATAAAATGTTATAAATCGAATGAATTATTGTGAGATTATGTAACAATGGTTTATAGCATATATCTTTTTTTTTTTTTTTTTACCTTGGCTTGGCCACTATCCAGTGTTCAGAATTTTACCCCGACTAATCTAGATCGACCGTTGTAGGGGCTGACCGGGGGTAGGTCTCCAAACATTATTTTTTCTGTATTTAAAGGGAGTCGAACTCCGGATTTTGGTTAAGGGACGAAGGTATCCACCTATCTACGCCAACAAGTATCGGTAGTTTATAGCATATATCACAGTGATAAAGATGAACTGGGTCAGTAATTGGCGAGGTGTGGCATGTGAGTTGCCCTTCACCCCAAGAATGAATTATTTATTGTGAGATTACGTAACAATAATGAAGCAGATTGCATTAATAAAGAACTTAATAAAGAACTATTTTCTTTTTACTTTTTTTTTTTTTAATTAACCATTCCAACACGACCCAGCAATAAAATCTTTTCATGTTTTGAGCCAATTCAAAGAAGGCCTAGTTTATTGCGTAAAACACTATTCAGTTTTTGACTCTTTAGCCTAAATGCACCCCCTATTGAAGGACCAACAAAGAAGGGAGGCGAAGGTTGATCTTCCTTGCAAGTCTTTAGTGGCATTGAAGGAAAGTTACTTATGATAGGGAAAGCAAAGTCATATTGACCAAAGAGTTGAAAAGGTCATCAAGGTGAAACGGAAAAGGCCCCAGAATTTAATGGTACATTGCCCACTTGACCAATATGTATGCTTGTCTATTTATTTATGTCCTACTTGACTTGACCAAACGCGCCTAGCTCATCGCTATTCGCACAAATATTTCTGTGATAATAATTATAAAAACAACTCAGTTATAAAATAATAAAAAATGCTTAAATTATATAATCACTATATTATTACAACCTAGCAGATTAATTAAAAAAAAAAAAAAAAAAGAGAGAAATTATAAATGTCTACTTAACATTATCTATTAAAACTAAATTGAGATATTTTTGTACAACGATGAATCACTCGTCTTATTCACTTTTTTTTTATATTATACCAACCGATACTGAAATCATATTTTGATTAATTCAATCTAAAATTTACAGTGATCTATTTCAAAAAACTAGTCTTCCAACATAATTTATTTTATATTCATATCTTATTCACTTTGAATGGAAATAAAAACGATTTACATATTCAATTGAACTTTATGTTTTAATTCGAATTAAAGTTTTTTTTATTTACTTCATTATTCATTATTATCAACCAAGTCGATCGGCAGCACAAAAAAGGGGACAAAAAATGTGAAGTCTAGTCAACGCGAAGATAAATGAATAAAACAAATACAGTCTGGTAGTAGTGTGGTTGGGGGCTTTTGAGTCCAAACAAAATGCAACCGGCAAATATAGACTTCGGAAAAATTCTCGAAGTGCTCACAGCAGCCAAACACAAATCTTCATAGCCAATCCCCTTCATCCACCTACATGAGTCACCACTCAATCCTCATCCAACGTCATCCGTCAACTAGTTCCACGTGTTGATCATCCAACCGTCGACAATTCTCTTTAGTCGCCTCCAAAATTATATTAGTGCACTTGGGACAATATCACTCCCCTTGCATCAGCACAATAGTTTTAGTGAGAGAGAGAGAGAGAGAGAGAGAGAGAGAGAGAGGGGAAGGGGCGACTTGAGGATTTAGAACACAAAAGGGTAAAAAAAAATGGGAAGAAGAGTGATGATGATGTTGATTGTGGTAATTGTGGCGATGGATCTTATAACTGAGAGGTCAGAGGCAACAACGCATATTGTTGGTGATAGTATGGGATGGACCATTCCTCAATCTGGTGCTACTGCTTACACTGATTGGGCTGCTACTCAGACCTTTGCCGTCGGTGACATTTTAGGTACTCTCTCTCTCTCTCTCTCTCTCTCTCTCTCTCTCTCACACACACACACACACACCATATTCATTCAATTTTAGAATATCTGGTTCATTTTGCCAACGACCGAACCTTAAGCTCTTGCTTGATTTTATAATTTATTTGAAAAATAAATTAAGATCGAATACGTCAAATTTAGGCTCAATATGGTCAAGAGTATAGGTTATTAGAGGCTGGAGTTAGGGTTTGTGAATTATTTAGGATTAAAATTTTCAATTTGTCTTTTGGTGTTAATTTTGTAATAATAGGCAAAGAAAGTGATAAATTTTTATGACCTACCAATAAGTTCGATTGTTTATTGAAAACCAAAAGTGGATGATGTTTGTGAGCCCCCAAGCTCAACCTCAACCTCAACCTCAAACTATGTATTTACAACAGTAACAAAATAGTATATCCCTAATGATAAAAAAAAAATAATAATAAAAAAAATAAAAAACTCGTCATCTTAATATAAAACTTTTTTCTTTTTCTTTTTTTGGGGGCAGTGTTCAATTACACAACAGGAATCCATGATGTTGCCAAGGTAACAAAGGCAAACTATGATGCATGCAATTCAACAAGTCCAATCTCTCTCTCAACAACGGGTCCAACAAATATTACCCTAACCACAGCCGGGTCTCACTACTTTTTCTGCACCTTTGGCTCACACTGCAGTCTCGGCCAAAAATTAGCCGTCAATGTCCCCACCGCCTCCACAACTCCTTCACCTTCCCCTTCACCTTCATCTCCAACCCCATCTTCACCTTCTCCGGCACCGTCCACCGCCACTTCACCTTCTCCGGCACCGTCCACCGCCACTTCCCCCTCTCCGGGAACTTCTCCAGTGCCGGCTTCGGCACCAGCTCCGGCAACGGCAACCCCAACTAGCTCCATCTCCCCATCGCCATCTCCCTCCCCGACCTCTCCCTCCCCTACCTCTCCCGCCCCGACCTCTCCGACCCCGTCACCTGCTGGCGGGACCACTGGATCCCCCCCATCTCCGCCGCCGCCACCACCACCACCACCACCACCACCACCGTCGTCTTTCGCACCGTCCGTCGCCGCCGCCGCCACCGGAGTTACTTTCTTGGCCATTGCATTGGCTTTGGTTTACTAGATATTGTTAGTGGGATTATAGTAAAACCTAGTGTGTGATTCATTTGTTAGTGTGATTTTATTTGTAGTATAGAGATATTGGAATCTTTGTTGTGTTAATATAGGGTTTGATTTTTGTACCACAATAAAGCACGGAGGACTGGTTTTATGTATCAGTTTTTCTTTGAAAATCATCGTCTTATGGGATGAGACCTTCTACTGCTACGTTTTCATGTGCCCAAAATTTCCGTACCATTGGGTTTCTTTCTTACTTTCTTCCCCCGCCCCCCCCCTCCTCCCCCGGGGTCATTGAATACATCAATTGATCATAAAATGTTAAGAATATTTCACATAAAGTCGCTATATTTTTGTGGAAATAAATTTGTTTGGATCGATAGCAAAATATTTACATAAGGTTCAAGAACCTCCCCGCATGGTAGTACTTGAAAAAAAAAATCCAATTTAAAAATAATGTAACATTGTGCCTCATAAAACTATATTAAAATTGATAAAAAGTAACATGAAATAACGGTTTTGAATGCTATTAATACCAAATTAAAATAAATGAATAAAATATAAGAAGATTTTGTGAATCTCATAAAACTATATTAAAATTGATAAAAAATTAAATATTTAAGAATAAATAATCAATTAATTTATTAAAAAATAATTATATTTTGAAAAAAATAACACTGCAATATATTTGATATCTTTTAAAAATGAGTCTGATCAGCCGAAATGAGTAAAACTAAAAATCTTGGTTAGCTCTTTCAAAAATCTGGTGCAATTAGCAGTTTAGCCCTTGAAAATCTTTGCAGAATAAGCTTTCTTTTTCGGGACATTCCAAAATCATATTTATCTAAGGGCATAATAGAATTAATCTGCAAAAATATGTACCAAAATATAAATTTATAAAAATACATTCACCAAAACAAAATTTTGTTTGGCTTGGCTGTGACTAATTAAGGTTGGTTCCTCAATCTCAGCTACCTTATTGCTCAGAAGATCCGAAAATTTCCATCTTTTTTGTCAAGAAATTATTTTGATGTTGAAATTGAAAATTATATTTCTGCTGACCCATTCTACTTTATGTGGTCCAAGAAATTGACAAGATTACTTTTCAAAGACTTTTTTAAGGCAAATTGATTTTTTTTTTTTTTTTTTTTTTTTTTTTTTTTTTTTTACTTTTTGGTAGATAGGGTTATAAAATTTCTTGTGATGGTTGATATCCGCCGAGGCCCATTATTATAAATTATTTTTTTTGTCTTTATTTTGAGAGTGTAAGTCTAGTCTAACGCATGAATATGAAATTGTGGAAATCTCAACGCATGAAAAAATGTGTATTGTTATAGTGAAAATAATTTTTCACTATTACAATATTTATGTGTAGCAAAATAGGCCATCAATGTGCGAAATGAATTAATCAGATAAAGCAATCCCGGTGATTTGTGAAAACAAAATATATATATATATATATATCTAATAGCACTAATATTTTTTTTTTTTATTTCATGGCTAAGCCACCAACTCAGTATCTACGGTTCCGTCTTGATTAATCTGGATCGACCGCTTACAGAGCTCAATTGAGGGGATAGGTCTTCCAGTGTTGATTTTTCCGTTCCTATGGGGGATCGAACTTCCGACCATGATTAAGGGACATTAGTTCCTGAACTAACGGAACTCTAATAATACTGATATTGAAACAACCTAAATATTTTCTTGGATAATGAAGTCAAGACGGAGGCGTTAGGCGATAATACGATCAACTTAATTAGTCTAACCTCCTCCTTTTAATTTAATGAGACCGGCTGTGGAACTAATGTGGTAATTATTTTTCGTACAATTATTAAATAAACAACATTTTTATTAAGAATCAAACTTGCTTCCTCTAGAAAAACATTTGGGTGAACTAATCATCAAGATATACCTGCTTGTGCATTCTCTCTCTCTCTCTCTCTCTCTCTCTCTCTCTCTCTATAGGTATATATACATAATTGTTTAGTTTTTTCAGAATTTAATAATGTTTTCTCCAATCGTGCATCACTATAAAATCAAGGTGTTAATTTTGTCACAATAATGATTTCCACTTTCTTTCTGCAAGGTAAAGATATCAAATTTTCTGTGCGTCGGAGTATCCATAGCCACACCGGATGGTGCCACTCTCATGGCCCAAGTTGATCGGAAGACCCATCCTTTAATCCCAGTCGATTGCTAGAGTGAATGGTATATGACACTAATCTCATAAGGCATGTCACGTCAGGACCTAAATGGTCCGTGTAAGCAGTCATTCTCAAGGGCTCCAAGAACATCTAAATCAGTTGGGGTTGAGAGAGAGAGAGAGAGAGAGTGATGACTAGTTGGATGCATTTGGTCATGCTTTTAGTAAGCGTGGGCAGTGTGCTAACAGGAGCAAAAGGAGAGACTGCACGTGTGGGAGGCAACATGGATCGGGGAATCCCTCCTAGTGGCTCAATTGACCACTCCAATTGGAATGCTAACCAGACATTCCAAGCTGGGGACACCCTAGGTACCAACGAATCTTTGTTCTTGAAACTTGTATTTATTCTTACGTTTTTTTTTTCATCCATGGTAGATATTTAAGATTTGTTTGCCTAATCTGATCTGAACAATATAAAACTCATTAAGGATTAACTCTCTCAAATCTCATTTCTCCGTTCCCCTAACTCACCCGAGACCTGTCATTAAAAGAGTGCAATACGCTATTGTTACACTCAAGTTTCGTTTTATTCTTTTACCTCGGAATTGAACTCCAAAATTTTCTTTTAAATGTTATGC
This sequence comes from Dillenia suffruticosa, assembly GCA_033439265.1. Lineage (NCBI taxonomy): Eukaryota > Viridiplantae > Streptophyta > Magnoliopsida > Dilleniales > Dilleniaceae > Dillenia > Dillenia suffruticosa. Next base: position 23,112,898 of record JAVTVX010000035.1, read on the forward strand.
AGTGTTCAACTGGACTGGAATTCACACTGTGGCTGAAGTCTCGAAGGAAGACTATGACAACTGCACAACAACCCCATAGGCTCATTACACACAATCAGCCCAGCTATGATAACGATTGACTCTGCACTACTACATCTGCACCATCACCACCCACCGTGCTCTAGGCCAGAAGGGGTCTGTTCCACCGGAGCTGCTTCACCCCAACCTTTGGTCCCTATTTATCTGCATTTTTCATCACCTTGGCAGTCTGACGCTCGTCATATGTGAAGTAAATAGATTCACATGTGAAAATATGAATAGAAGAACAAGTTTTCCGGATGCATATTCCTGTTGTAGACAACTGCATGGATGCATCACCAGCGTGTGCATGCACATATATAAACGAAGACTATGGCTTTACATTGTAGAAAATCTAAAGAAAGTTGTACAAGAGCAGGCTAAAAAGAATTTCCATGAACACACAAAAAGGGACAATAGATATAAAATATGCAGTCAGATCCTTCTAGGATAAAAGTAACAAAAACCCGGGATAGAGGGGCCCCCTTGCAGCATTCTGAAGACCAAACCAATTTCTGTCACACTAAAGCTATTCAACAGCCTCTAAATTGAAGATGCAACTGATACCTATTTGCTTCCCTTAAGACAAGAACATGACCTTAAGTGCGACAATATTTTCTTAAGAAGCCAACTCTTAGGAGCTGTGGGGATCTCATCAATAAGCAGGGTCTTTCTTCACACAGAAAGCTAACTCTTTAGGAGCTCAAGAATGAGAAGATCAAACTATAGGAGCTCAAGAATGAGAAGATCAAACTATAGGAGCTCAAGAATGAGAAGATCAAACTAAGTCATGCTTGGTACATGCGGGAACAGATAAAGGGTCAAACTAAGTCATGCTTGGTACATGCGGGAACAGATAAAGGGTTAAATGACACAAATTGTAATGCAGTTTTAAGAATTGAATGTGTAGATATATTGCAGAAACAAAAGGGACGATTTGTTGAAGGGGTGATAAGTTGCCCCATCATTAGTTAAGGCATCCAATTACCCCAGTTTAAGGGCATGGCTTAGCATCACCCTTGTGCTAAAAAATATTAGGCATGAAGAAAAATTTCAGTTAGCATAATGTTATTCATGTATCATTTATCTATGAATCATATAGTGAGAAATCTCAGAAAATCATAGATTTCATGACATACATGTTTGTTTAGTTCCAAAACTAAGTAACTGAGAAACAAACTGGCCCTAGTTTTATAAAATTGAACCGGGTGTCAAACCTGAGACACAGAACTAAACAGGAAAATCAACTTGTTTGGTTCCTTTGGCACTGGAGAACAAGCAGTCTCCCTAATTCTATGTAATATTGACAATAAAGTGACCATTTCTATAGCTAGATCAAAAGCCTAGGTTTGACATTTCCCCATTCTATTCTACTCATCTACTACAGCTTTTGTTGGTTTAGTGAAATCACGGAGATTTACTACCCACAACCTCCGTAAATCCACTAAAGTCAAGCACAGAAAATGCAGTAGACACACTGGCCATAATATAGGCGAGGACATCGTTCTACAGGCTAGTCCAAGAGGAATCTTCGCAGTTCATCCAAATCAGAAGCACTGGATTCCTTCTGTACATCTCCCAAACTCTGACTAGATACCACAGTATTCTTTTGCTAATGATCATAACATGCCTAGTGAGACTTAAGGCAGCATTGCTCACACTTAAGGAGTACATTCCCAGGAGGAATGTACATTCCTCTTAGTGAAAGACTGTCCAGAATTCAAGAATTGTTTCAAATGGGAATGCAGCAGCATGAATCTAATTGATTTACAAATCTTTCACAAAGAATTCAAATGTATAGCATATTATCAATCTCATCGTGCTTTTCTACTCCCACTCTTGATTTGATGCCTGGTCTTTCTAACTCTGGAATTTTGTTCTTTTGTGACCTGTTACACATTGAAATCATGCAGGATGTAAAATGATGCGCTTGCCTCATCATAAGTGCACAAAATGACAACAAAGACAAGGTTGTCTAGATGACGCCTTCAGAAACCCCACCAAAGATAAAAGCTCAGAAGCATGTCACAAGGCAATCCAAATGTAGAAACTATTTACTACACAAAGAAAGATACTTACAAACCTCGATTTTTAAATCTAGTGAACCTCTGGTAGGATGATGGCTCTAGATCCAAACAAAATTGCCCATCCTCCAAAACATTAGAAACAGGTGCCTTACGCTTCCTAATAGTAGCCTCCATAATTGAAGATTCCCCCTCAGAATTCAAATCAAATAAGCAAGACTCAAAGGGATCATTAGTACTTATCGTAGGAAAGAAAGAAAACTCAACTTTTGCTTGAGGACCCAACTTGCTTCCGCTGCTGCTTGAACCAAGCATTTCAGTCTCCTGAGCTAATCTTCTTTCCATGCTCAAACTGTGACCAGGGAGTAAACCTAGCCGCAAGGTCAAATCACATTTAGCCTCAGGTGCCGTCTCACAAGTCTCCACAGAATCAGATTGAACAAATCTATCTGAATCCTTGGCAGAACGGTCATTTGGGAAAAAGTTCTGCAGCACACTTATTGTGGTGTTTTCAGGAACTGATGAGGCAACAACTGGTCTACCAACCAAAATGGGGTCAGAAGTTAAGGTTAGCAGGGTTTTGGACTTCACATTTCCATAGCAAGTACCATAGTACAATGGAAAAACTGAGCCAAGGTTGAGCGAGGAGTTAGTTTGAACCATCATAGAAGAATTGTTGACTTGAAGTGGGAATTTGCCATATGGAACAGGAAAACTAATAGGAGCAGTTGCTTCTTCGTTTTGCAGTGCATGGTTGCTAGGGTCTGAAACTACATTTGTCAAATTTGCAACTGCAGGTTTTGAAGTTGATGATTGGTTGCCTTGTTGCATGAACTTTAAGTGGCAATTTTGTTCACTGCTTGCAACATCTGGAACTCTCGATGGGATGGATGGAGTTTGTTGTGGCCTTGGAGTGAGGTAACTCCTTGGGTTGCTCAACCGCTGGCTCCTCGATGTTCTGATCGGAACACAGCCCAAATTAAGGGCAGCTAAAAGTACAAAGCATATCAAGTAAGATGCAGAATAAAACAAGCTTCAAGTAAATAATCCACAAATCATTTCCAGCAACCACCACTGACAAATGCCAAAAGCTCAATCTGTACATTTGTTCAAAACAAGAACCCAGTAACCGAACCATAAGTCGCTCCAAGAAAAAAAGCGGCAACAATGAAGTGATACCTTCTATACAAGGCCGAAGAAGGTCTCCAGTTTCGATACTCTCTTCTCTCCTAATTATTGTATTGATGGAATCATTAACCCGGTCCCATAGTGTATCCAGATCCATGTACTCAGCCTATGGGAAAAAAAAATTCATCAAACAGTGCATTGATCAATACCCACTAATCATTTTTCCATATAAGCAATACCCACTAACCCTAAACAGCATTAATCCTAGCAAGCAAACACAATTCATCAAACACCAAATTAACCAATACCACCAACTCTTTTCTCCAATTTAAGTAATTTCCACTAACCCCAACCAGCATTAATCAATAAAATGCACAAAATTTGGGAAAAATTACCTCAGAATTGGCTTTAGAATACATAATTTCCTCCACTTTCAAAACAACAATAGGCAACTTCTCTTGCCATTCTCGATTCTTTCTAGTAGCAGAGCTATGAGTCTCATTTACAAGCCTATTCAAACACATAGAGTGCATTCAAAATCACGAAAATAAAACCCAAAAAACACACAAACAGCATTCATCAAATAGGTTAGAGTTGAACCTGAAAATCTGTTGAATGATGGAACCTCTCATCGGCTGGTGTCTGTCACTGTGCCAAGCTCTTCTAACACATTCATAAGGCCTTGGACCTGGTCTTGGCATCTTCAAACAACAACAGCAAAAATAAGAAAAACCCACAACCCACAACCACCAAAATACACGCAAATTCGGGTCTGGTGGATGTAAAAGAGAGATTTTGATCCGTTCTTAGAACTATTCTCTACATGGGGTTGGGGTTTATTTTCCTCTACCCTGTTCTCTCAGCCTGTCTCTCTCTCCCTCCACTTTTTCCTCAGCGGTAGCTTTCAAGCTTTTTTCTTTTCTTTTTTTTTTTCCCCTGAATAGTCCACATTAAAGGGTAGAGAGAGAGAGAGAGAGAGAGATGGTATTTGTCATATCGTTTTCTGTCCGGATTAATAATGGCGGAGAGAGTACCATGGAGATATTGATGTTGCACTAAGCAGGGCTCAAATCTGTGCCGTAAAAAATCACTTTTTATTTGTTTCCCCTTGCTTTTTCTTTGTCAAGTGGCGCAGACTCAGATTCACTTTATATGAATTGTATTTTATCCAACTCTGTGTCTGATTTCTACAAAATTTTTTTTACTTGACATGCCATGACTGAAGCAAAGTTCTGCCATTTTCAAGCAACATAACAAAATTTCCTGCTTGACATGGTTGGAACCTGTACTACACAGTGATGGCTTTGTTCGGTGTTAGGGATGTGCTACCTTCATTGCAAAACAATTGACTCCAAAATTAAGCTGTCTTATGCTCATTTATTTAATAATATAATATTAGTTGGGTTTGAAATTTAAAAATAAAAAATATTATATTGAAAGTTTTTTTTTTATAATGATTATGAGGTGATAATAAAAAAAATAATGATAATATTAGACGAAGGACAGAATCAGAGGATACTTTCAAGGGTATTGCCAAGGATATATACCTCCAGATTTCACGTTTTATTTAAAAAAATAAATAGATAACTTAAATTATAAATGGGGTATCCCGAAATAATTAATAACAATCTGAAAATATTTACTTCTTCCTTTATTTCTTATGTGTTATATTAAATTATCTTAAATTATCAAAGGGGTATTCTAAATAACTGCTTTTTTATCCTAAAACATGAAAAAAAAAAAAAATTTTCTCGATGACTAGTGAATAATAAAAATAATAAGATATAGTTAAAAACAATAAAAAAATTTTGAATTAAGGAAAAGTGCAAAATTTGTGCAAAAATTGAAAAGAGCACAAACCCGATGATCAAACTTAACAATACCGTTTGCATAAAAAATTATAAAAAGACAGTTAATTTACATTATTTTTTAATAGATGAATGAAAAAAATGGAGTTTTTTTTTTTTTTTTTTTTAAATTAGCATTGGTAGTCAAAAAATGATCTTATCAATTACGATGGTAACAAGTTGAAAATTTGATAGCAGTAAAAGAAATTTAAAAAAAATAAATAGTCTATCAAAAAAATAAATTAATAAAAAAAAAAGAAATAAGTAAGAGAGAGAGAAGGACAACGTCATAAGAAAAAAAAAATCTAGTGAATAAAAAAAGGCTTAGAATATGTTTGTTACCCTTTAATTATTTGTAAAGTGAAAATTATGGGTTTTTTTTTTTAATTTTTGAAGGTAAATTTGTTTTTTAAACTTTTGTGAGGGACACATTATAATTTATAAGATGTGAATTACAATATTTAAAGAGTAGATATCATTTTAATTCATAATTTTTTTTATAATTTTATACCAGAAAACATTTTTAAAAAAATCCTCCCCTCAAAAAAAAAAAAAAAGGTTGATACGGTTAAATGACTTTTAATATTAGCCCCCACCTCTCACAAAGAATATATGTTTAGTATCAAGAAGTACATAATATTATACTGCATCAACTTTGAAGATGAAAAAGGAAATCGATATCAATGGATAGTTAGTCTAATAGAATAATGATAGATTTCTTAATTAAGATTAAATACTGATAATAAAAAAAATTATATTAGAATAGATTTTTTTTATATGATAATAATTTAAGATAGATTAATTAAAATATAATTTTAATTATTTAAGTTGAACCGTCCTTAGATTTGTCCAAAACCGCCGATCTAGGAGCGGGCCAACCGGGCAATCCCGTCTTTACACCCATCCTCACTGTATGCGAATTTTGTAATTTTATATTCCCTTTTGCTTCAAGAAAATCAATTTTTTTCTCGATTATTAATTAGGCCACCATGACTTTGTGCCTTGTCTTCTGGCAGCATACCTGCACCTTACACAATGCCAGTCTTTGAAGTTATCAAGCATGGAGACAAAACAATCACTGTTCCTTCTTGACTCTTTCGCTTGTATTACATTTTACATGAAAAAAAAAAAAAAAAGCATCGGAGTGCCTTTTGCGCTCCGCCGTCTCTTTTTTCAGTATTCAGGCTTTTTTTTTTTTTAATTATTACACATAAATTTTAATTTTGAAGTTGAAATGATTAAATTAAAAGAAAAAAATTTATATCATTAAACTATTTTGTTAAGAATTCAATTCTCAAATTTTTTCTAAAAGAATCTAAATCCGTGAAGAGAGAAAAATTAACATATTAAATCATTTAATCAAATTTAAAATTTAAAATTTAAAAATTAAAAAATAATATTGTGGGAGTTACTATCCAAATAGGACCCACCTTAAATGATCAAATTTGATTAGTGGAAATATTTTTCTCCATAACAACGAGAGGATAGAAAGATCAGGTGGGGCGTAGCTTTATTGAATATTCAGGGAATTGTGAAATTGAAACATACAATCCATGATGACTCACTCATAATAACTGGGGATCATTTTTAGGGTGAGATCATAGAGACGAGGTGATATGATTCATTTTAATACGATCATCATTTATTAGTGAAAATGAAATGTTGATATAGTAAATTTAGATCCATGATAAATTCCTTTCATATCATGTTAGTTAAGATGTGAATCATATCTCAAAGATTTAATAATTATGAGTTTGGATATATGTGGTAACACAGTAATAATTTAGAAACAAAATTACTTTTGAAAAATTATTCTTTATCGGTTGAATCAGAAAAAAAAAAATTGATTTTTAAAAAATTTTTTTCTTAATAATCTCACGTGTTTTCCACGTTAATCTAAAAAGGAGAAAAAAACTAATTCTTTAATATTTTATATTATTTATTATTTTTTTAACAATTCACTTCCTTTTACCTTAATCCCAAGCAACGTAATATTTACTCTATTTTGAGGATAAATATTATCCATCTTAAATTTTACGAAGGAAGAAATTATTTACCAAATAATATTAAAGGGTTCTTTTCCCCTGTGGTCACACGTCTTTAAAAGTTTGTTTTCAATTATTTTTTATTTTTCTTAATAAAAAGAAGGAACCAATGGTATCCTCGTATCACAAAAAAAAAAAAGAATGAAGGGTTTTCTTTATACAGGAGGAAATGGTAAATAATTGCTATCGTCATTTGAGAAAATTACCCTTCTGCCCTCATTTTTGTAAAAAAAAAAAAAAAAAAAAAAAGAATCTTCAAAATTATTCCCGCATGGGATAAAATAGTAAACTTAGAGAGACGCAGTGCATTGACCTTGGATGCTAGCAGGGGATGCATTTCTCCAACTTTGTTATGTTTGCTTATTTCCAACAAGAATTATTTTCTTTTAAAAAATTAACCGAAATCCAAACTAGGGGTTGGGCGTGGGGGGGCCAAAAATTTTGACCCAATTTTTTCAAAACTTTAGACCATTTTCATTTGAAAAATTACTAAGTAAATAAGATCCTATCATTTTTTTAATTTCATTTTTTATTACATTTAATACGATACCCCTCCACTTATAAATTTCATAGAATACAAAATCCTAAATTGGATTGGACTAAACCATATTATTAAAATAAATTACGAATTCATTTCAACTAAGAATAAAAAATAACGATATTAAAATAAATTGTTATTGATTTTTGTGTAACTTTTAATACAAAGATATGAACTCATACACATATATAATAATCGATAATAATATGGTCCACAAAATTAAGAATACCACAAGGCTATTTTATTTCTAACGCCACAAGAAATTGTTGTTTTCATAAGGACTCAAGCCAGGAGGGCCCATGTGAGGACCATATGTAGGCCTATCCTCTTCAAACTGAGATGCTATAATGGCATCCCGATCACCACCATACATCTGATCGATCGACAAAATTACGCCCATCAAAGCCAGGTCGAAGATACAAGTAGAACTCATCATTCCCGCTTGTCTCTGGATCATTGTCCCGTTTTATCTCACAGCTATGAGTTTTGTCGACCAATTCTCTGAAAAATCGGGGATCTTACGAATGATATAGCACCGGTCAACATATGACCCCTCAACCTCATACTTCTCACGTATGGTATTGGTGTCATCGGTCTCATAGACCTCTATGTTGAAGATTGGTCCCACCTTTGATCAAGGTTTAGTCTTTGCTTCTAATATTTGCACTACAAAATAAATTTAAATTAAACACCTTTTAAATTAATAATCAAGTGAATAAAACATAAAACACAATATATTACGTGACGAAAACACAGCGAGTCAGTAAAATTAAATAAAATTTTATAGTGCTTTAAAATAGGAAATACTATATTATATGTATCTCGGCATAATTCATTTTTAAAATTATCCATATAAATTGGAACAAAAATTCGGTCTATAAAAATTAGTAGCTAAATCTATTGCATTTTACTTAAAATTTTCTACCCAGGTACCCAAAGACGTAGTGAAAAACGATTCAACCATAATCTCAATATTTCTCTTTCAAATGTAAGATCTATGACAAGACTAATTTTTCCATGCTCATAAGCGCCACTGTAATTCTCAAAGTGGCACAACAAAAAATGATATGCATATATACATATATATATATATATATATATATATATATATTTTAACTAAAACAATTCTAGATATTCAAGATGTAAAGAAGGCCATGGGTGGACAAAAAGGAAACAGAATAATACTATAAATGTAAAAAAAAAAAGAAAAAAGACTTATTTTTATGATGATGAGAATTCAGATCACCATCAAAGGGTGTGAAAATCATATGTGGCAGCATAAAAATAGCATAGGACATCAATTGAATAAATATAATATTGTAAAAATGTTCTTAAAATTTTTTACATTAATTTTCTTTATGGGATCAGGTTATAGTATTTGAGAAGACATTGTGAGTCCCAGACAAATTAGTTTGGACTATTCTCACAATTAAAATTAGATACAAAGGAAAATCGTTTGCGTTAGTGCTAAGAGGATGATTCAAACCCAAATTCATAGAATGAGAAAATTGAGTGGTTCATCACTGGGCCGTGGGCTAAATTTGTGAAAAGTTCGCATGAAAGAATGAATTTACTAAACTCCTATAAGTGTAGCGATAGTGTATTATATTTCCTTAATCATAAGTTTTGAATTCAATCCATCGAAATAGAAAAATGAAATTTGAAAGAGTCAATTTGCGATCCATTAACCATGCTTGATACACCATCTGTTCCTATACCGAGTTGAACTCAATGACAATTGCAATGTTATTCTCCATTGACGCTGGTTGACGATTGCAATGTTGTTCTCCATTGCAATGACAAATTGGATTTGGGTTGGGTTGCCTTGATGTTCAATGAGATTGAGATGCAAATTGGATCTGGGTTGGGTTGCCTGAGTCTTTGTGTGAGATTGAAATGTGAAAGTAGATTTATTGAGACTTCATTTTATATCGATGGATTAGAATTTGAAGGGAAAATATTTGGTGGTAGGCGGTAAAATTTGAAAATAAATTTTTTTTTAAAAAAATTGCTGAAAAGTAAGATATTGTTGGATTTTTTTTTTCACCCACATGATAAGAATGGCACCCGTGGGCCTTTTCGCTATATTTGGATAGTGGGTGGGCCGTGGGGGATGTATTTGTTCTTACTATTCTTTTTTTTTTTTTTTTGAAAATAAAAAGGTATTTTCCTAAAAGGTATATTCATTGTATGGCTAAATATAAAAAAGAAAATCATATTTTTACTAACAAATAATTTTTTTAGCAATCGCATAAAAAAGGCATCTTAACAAAATATTGGCCACATTATTTTTATCTTCATCTGTTAGAATTCTATCTTAATTTTTCATTGAGACCGCTCTCGACAACGACAAAAGACCCCAACAACACAAAGTGAAAGCCCGCTCATAAGACATAACAGTTAATGAAAAAAGGGAAGCCTTATACAAATTAAGGCTCAAAAGAAATTTAGGATCATACCCTAATCAACAGATAATTCGATTATATAATTTCTATAGTGTAGTTTGACGAAAATGTAATAATTAAATTATTTACTTTAACTTGATCTCATCAAATTCAAATGGGTTGAAACTACTTTGAATTATAATATTTGCCTTTATTTTTTGTCACTACATGGTTAAGGAGGTGAGAGGATTTTTGTGGAGAACAGTTTGGTAATCATAATTCTCCTCTCTCAATTCTGAGATTCAAAATTTAAATTTTTGTATAATAAAAAAAAACCTCCGATAAATAAACACTTTTCTTTCTTTTCTTTTTTATTTTTAATGGTATAAATTCCAATTTCTAACTCCAACAATACTTGAATGATAATGATTTTAATAGTTTTTAACGGTATTAGAGTTACTATGTGTAAAGTGTCTGATAAGATAAATTAGTTTTTATAAAATTTTCAATCAACTGTGTCCCGTGACTATTTTAATATAGAAGCACGATCAATACTATATAAAATCAATTCCAAACCCGGACAGGCACTCTACCTTTAATCAAAAGTTTTGAATATGAATAATGTGAATGATGAAAAAGAATTTTAGAGATTCAATTTTTAAAATAGATCACACAGTACTCAAAACGAATTATTATGAAAATCAAAAAATAAAATAAAATCAATTCCTAAGGTGTGGGAGGCCAGCATCTGTAATTGCAGAGAGGAAGAAAAATGAAGTTTGAAATTACTTTTTGTAATATAAAAAAATATCTATATAACGAGAAAAAAAAAGTTTTATCAAAAACTTTTACTTCCGGTTATAAAAACCTTCATTTCTATTAAAATTTTTTAAATTAGTTAAAAAATAATACACATGAAATAAGACAAATAAAAATAAATTAAAAATTGGGCACAACCTCCCAAACACACTTTATTTTCTCCTCTTTCTCGGTTTTTCTGCTTCCGCACAAAACATTCGATACTAAAATCTCCTAAATCTTATTTAAATTCCATTGATTTATGGTTTTGAACAATTGAATTTGTTCTAATTCACTTTCTCTGATATAGAAGAAATCGATCTATTTGCAATGACCGATCAAAATGAGAGAGCAAATAGAAAGAGAGAAAATAGAGAAAGAAAAGAGAGGATTCAAACCTGAAAGAGAAAAACTTGATCATCGCCTCTAGCCATACGTCTGGTTATGATTGGGCTCAGGGGTGGTCGGAGATTATCATAATGATGGAGAGTCGTAGTTGTGGCTATTGCATAAATTTGAGAATCAGATGATAGTGGCCAATGACAACGAGTTATTGATCTGCGACTACAGAGAGAGAGAAAGGGAGAGAGGTTGAAAATCAAGGAGAAAGAGAGAGAGCCGAAAGGAAAAGCATATAAAGAAGAATAAGAAAGACAGAAAGAAATACTTGTAGCTCCCCGTCTCTCTTTTTTCAATTCTCGAATTTCTTTTTTTAAGCCTCTAGATCCTTCCGTATCTCTCTGTTTTTTTTTTTTGGTAAAGAAAGAAAGAAGAGAACAAAGAACGCAAGAGGAGGAAAGACCCGACCACAAAGAAAACTAGCAAACAGACAAACCACTGTAGGCCAAATTTATAGACAAAGCACATTAACTCTCCTGACCCACAATGTCTGCCAACAATAACCGTGAGAGCTCTTGAGAAGGTTCCTCCATAATGGTGACTCCTCCGTATCTCTTTTTAGCATAAGAATATCTCTATTGAAGAAACACGATGCACAAACCTCTCGTGAAGATATTGACGGGAAAAAGAGATACTTGGTGGGTGGAGTTAACTTTACGGAATACACATGGGATTTTTTGAAATTAAAATGTTTTATGGAATGTGTATAATCAATAATGATTCACTCATTTAAAAAAAAAAAAAAAAAAAAAAAAAAGATAAGATTTACTATATTTATATTAGCTATTATTTTTTTAACTTTTCCCCTCCCTTTGCCTTAACCCCAAATAACAAAATATTCGCTTACTTTGGGAGTAAATGTTATTCCATCTTAAATTTTAAAATGAAAAAAGAATTATTTAGCATACTTAAAAATGAGAAAAATTCATGGGTGTAATACTTCACTCCTTTCTCCTTTCAATCTCATATATATATTATTTTCTTCACACGGGTGGAAATTGCAAGGATATTTGCTATAGTCACATTCATCGTTTTGGAGAAATATATATATAGTCAGTTTTGAAAAATTTTTTAATTAACACTATTGCTATTTATGTTTTGAAAAAAAAAACATTATTATAAAAATTGTTAAATTTCTGCCTGCAGCAATAAGGAGTCATCAACTACTAATAAGATAGAAATGGGTGAAATGGTTCAGATTCAGAACATCGCGTGGAAAACGTTGTCGTATAACCCGCGCAGAGTTTTTAAAAAATGACGTCGTACAAGTTACAAACGACGGCGTTTCAGTAATATCAGCGGTTACGGTCGCAGGAGAAAATGTTGTCGTTTTGTCATATTTCTTTTCTCCATCTTTTTTTCATTACGACTTTCAACAGGATCTCACCATTTGCAAGCAACAAAGTGTTCCAAGATGCATTAAAATTATTGTGTGCGTAAAAGCAAATATAAAATAATTTTATTAGAAAAATTATGCTATCCTTCAAAATAACAATTGAAAGATATACTATTTATTCCTCTCCCGATGGAATAGTATTGCTATACATCGTTTTCATCCATCTAAACATACAACATTTTTGTTCAATCGATCATTGCCAGAATAAACCAAGTTCATGTCCAACACACTAGAGGAGGAGTGGAATCCTACACGGTGAATTCCACCGGAGGATCATCACCGTACATCTGATCAAGAATGAGAACCAAACCCATTGCAAAAGCAGCATCAAACCCAGGCTCCAGGCACAGCAAGAAAACATCCTTCCCTAGCAACACATGACTTGAGGGATCAACTTTCCTTTTAATCTCAGCCATACGTTCCTTGGACTCCTCCTCCTCCGCAGAAGAACCGATCCTGTACGCCCCGCAACTTCGGTCTGGATATGAGCCCTCTATCTGGTACTCCTCACGTGGGTCAGTGAAGACGTCCACGAGAATGCTCGACCGTCCGATTATGCTCGACTTGTGAACGCTGAAGATGGGTTCCTGACCGTCGGATTTCTCCCCCACGTACCCTTCCCAACGGTGACGAAGGCTTAAAATCTGTTTCACCGGATTAAACTAAAACGCTAGACAAGAAAATCAAATTTTCCGTTAATATTACAGGAAAAGAAGAAATGGAAGATTACCTTAGGGTGAAGAGTGAGAAGACAAACGCCAGAGGAGTCCATGAGAAAGAGATCATGTTTGGAGTGAGAATCAGGTCCATACAACTCCACTCTGAACACCATCTCTCTGGTCTCCGGATGGTAAACGACAAAGCCATCGCCAGGAAAGAAGTGGCAAGTCTTGTGGATAGTCAGATGAATTTCTTCTGCGTAACAGAATCTCTCATTCACAATATAACCACGTCTCCTACTTGTCATGATTTTCCAAATCCCTCAACCTCACCTTTCTTAATGGGGTTTTCAAAGTTCATCTGGTTTTTGGTCCGTCGGGAGATTTCTTACGTGTTAGCCCTAGGAGTGAAGTGGGGGGGGGGGGGGACAGAGCAGAATGGTAGATAAGACCAAGCACTCCGGTGGGCCCATCTCTTGCAAACTGGCCATTGCTCCATTGGGTTTGGTAAACGGTCGCATTTGGCTGGTTTTGGTAGACCCAACAATCGAAACAGGAGCAAACAAAAAGGTTACGATGAAAATCTTAAAAATGTACAAGGATGAAATTGAAAAAAAAAAAAAAAGAAGTCATTAAATTTTTCTGTCTCCGTCCAGTGTCCCTTATATAGAAATTTACTTCATTTTTCATTATGGACCCCAGGCAATTTTTTTTTTTTTAATATTTCGATTATGCAACCAAATAAAAAATTTTTTATCATGTACTCACCTTTTCGATTTTGAACACCTAACCATGCACTACCTATTATAATAACCAACCACTAATAGTACGATGTCTCCACAATTTTTTTCCCCACAAATATCTACAATATTCAAGTTAGACGATAATGAAACGAAGTAGAAAGTATTTAAACTTAAATTATTTTTTTATAAACAAGGCAAATTTTATTCTGAAATACTTAAAAAAAAAAGTTTAAACTTGGGTTATTTAATTAGATAAATGAATTAATTAAACTATTAAACAAGATCAAACCTTATACTCGACTTTAGTGTTTTTTTAATAAATGAATTTTAAAATTATGTTCATATTTGGCTCATTATTTGAATGAATAAGTTAAATCAAATTGAATCTTGAGTTAAATGATTTAGACACTATTTATTAGAAACCCTTTTGGCTAAATTTATCTTAAACAATTTATAAAATCCTAAAACTTATAAAATGTTTTCAAAATTTATAAACTCATAAAATTTATTTTCAAAATAATTTGTTAAAGTGTTTGAATAAAATAAAATCAAATAGATATTATGTGATCTAACAACTTGTTAGTGTGTTCGATGCTAATAAGTTCTTATAAACTATTTTTAATATTGAAATGATTAAAAAATATATGATATTATTATTATTATCATATAAATAACTATTTATTTAATGAAAACATTAACAAGAATAATTTAATTAGTTTACAAGCCAAAATAAAATAGTTTATAAATTATTGAGAAAAAAAGTTGGGTTAAGGTTCTTCTTTTTTAAACATTTTATAAAATATTTTTAAAAACTTATAAATTTAATCAGACGCCACCGATTGATTTATAGCATCAGTACATGCAAACGAAGTTTGAGCTTTTGTTGATGATCCATAGCTATATGAAGTTGATGATAAAGTTAATAGTTCTTACCAAAAGTTGATGATAATTCACAACTTTCATTATTCTTTAGCCTCTATCCGCTGGCATTTTCTCTAGAATCCATGGCAACAAGAAGTTAATAAGCAGCTTTTATTTAAAGCTTTCTGCCATGAATTTGCGGGGGTTTAATTTGGAGGCTGCGCGGCCATGCTCAGGCTTTGTTTAGAGAATTTAGCCAATCATAACCATATCATGCTAACCAAGTAGAAGACTAGGATATATTATGCCAATCATATGCGATGCAAGTTCTGTCACAAATTCATCATTGCACTAGGATAAGCTTGCCATGGATCCTCCACTGAGGCTGATCTTGCACCCTTGCAGCACCATGTATCTCCTTCGGAATATAGAACAAGATGAGAAGGCCACATAGACTGTCAAAGACCAGTTCTCTCTCCCTCTCTCTCTCTCTCTCTCTCTCTCTCTCTCTCTCTCTCTCTCTCTCTCTCCCCCCCCCCCATCTTTCAGGATGCTAAAAGAGTAAAAACTGCAGCAAGGTTAAATGGTATTTAAAATGGTCCAGTATAACAGTATGGCACATATATTTCAAATTAGATCGGACTAGATTCTCTTTCGCACATTGCGTATATAAAACAAGCAATATAACATAAGAAGAAGCAGTCCCTCTCGTGCCATGTTTATAACCATCTCTTCACAACATTCCAAAGAAAGTAATATTTCACAAGGCACAAAACAATTCAATAGCTATGCTGTTAGGCCCAAGTATCTATGACCTCTCATGGGGCTTCCAAAGTGGTGCTTGCCAGTATCACTTGTAGCGCAACCTGTTTGGACCGGTTGAATTCATAGACTGAGTTACAATTGAAGTACAGAAACGCAAATCTGCAATCTAAAAGAATAATATTGAGACACCCATTGTGAAGCATCCAACAGCCACCCAAGGGCTCAAGCGTTCGCCTGTCATCAACAAAAGAATTAGAGGAACTCCAATAGAAGCATGCTAGTACATGGAGTCTATGTCTGTAGATTAAAATGCACGAGGGAAATGAGAAGGTAAAGCAAGCCTACCTATTCTAGCTGCCTTCCAAAAGAAACCTCGAAACCTGAAAGATGAAGGCTTTTTATTAGAGTGTAGGTTGATAATAAGCCCCAGCAAAACTTTTCACACATTTTAAATGTCATCCAATTAACTTGTATACCCCTAAACTGGCTAGGGTGGGTTTTTTCTTTTTTTTTTTTGGGGGGGGGGGGGGGAAGCAAATGTCCAGCACGTCTTCACTTACACAACCAACCATTGTGACCAAACTAAAGTGGAAAAAGCAGTACAATTTACATGATATGAAGAATTTGGAATTCTCTCTATAGGTAGTTTAAGTTTACCTGAGGTACCATCATATAATGTGGATAGAAAGTATAAGGATCTTTAACAAACTCTACCAAACTAAAACAGGCAGCATCTAATCAAACTCTTCTACTGCACCAAGAACAATGCCAAACATCCTATGCAATGATTATCTGCATCTGTCTGAGCGAGACATTGGACCAAATAAGGTCTTCAAGTTTCTCTGCTGGGAAATTATCCTGACCTAACATGTACGACGTAAAAATAACTTTTAGGTCCAAAGGTGATTGATCCACACAATGCCGATTGCTCTCTCCCATCCAAAACAACTTTGCCATTGCCAAATTGGAGGAAGGCATTACAAATATTATATAGATTCACATCACAATAATTGTGAACTAATTGATCCAATCTAACAAGTCAATTTGGTTAACAAGATCCAAGCACATGATACTGGAACTGGCCCACTGGCTCTGAAGCACAAGAATATAAAAATTGTGGCACAAAAACAGGGAAGGTATAAAGAGTAAATAAATAATAAGATGAGGAATTACATGGCATTAGTAACGAAGGTATGCATCCGGTGACTCATGTCTCTCTGAGTAACAAGGTCTCATGTCAGCTCAGTCATTGCCAGGGGCATAGAATAGTGCCCCAGACACCATGAGGTTGCAATGCAACCTCTGATGTGTTTGACAAGAAGCTAAAAATATCCTGGGACTAGAAAATTTGTCCAACTCCAAATTGGCTAGTGTTTAACAAGGGATCAAATTGTTTTTATATCCAGGAAGGTTAAATATACAAGCTACATCCATATCGCTTGCAATTGAATATCACCATGATGAATTGGGGACCAAGAATAACTCAAGTGAAAATGTCCTGCATGTCATCACTTACACAACTAACAAATCTGACTAAGCTAAAGTGGAAAAAAGAACAGTACAATCCAAATGATATGAAGAATTTAGTATTAAATTTTTATTGGTAGTTTACCAAGAGGTACCATCATGGACAACGGATAGAAAGTATAAGGACATTCAACAACTTTGTCATATTTAAAGTGGCAGCTTCTAATTAAACTCTTCCACTAAATGCATCAGAACAATTTCAAACATCCTAGGTAATGATTATCTGCATCACTCTTTATTCTTCAGCAAGACATTGGGCCAAATGAGGTTTATCTTCAAGTTTCTCTGCTGTGAAATTATTGAGATTTGACAAGCATTATGTGAAAATATTTGTTAGGTCCAAATATGATTGAACCACACAATAACAGTGGCTCTCCCCATCCAAAACACCCCCACAAAATAAAATAAAATAAAACCGTAGCAATAGCAAGATAAGGGTGTTTACTACCTAAATGAAGAGAATAACAAGAAGTGTAATAGTCCTATATGAAGAGATATAGGTGAAACTTGAAGCAAATTTAAAATCCCTATGTGAAGAGAATAACAAGAAGTTTAAAGGACAATACATGTCACATTGAAAAATTAACTAATGAGATACCATTTGCATCACGGAGTGAACAAAACTTGTTTGATAAACCTACCCCGTTCTTTGTTCAAGGATAGCTGGAAATTGCATCCTCACGTAAGTACAGGTGCAAATTCCCAGCAATACCACTATTAGAAACGAGTGGAAATTGAAGAGTGCTGACTGAAAACACAATAACCACGATGTCATAACTCAACAAATCAGATTAATAGATAGAATTACTCAAAACGAACTCCTCCAAGTCTTAGTATACCATGTTTGAGTCCTGCTAAAAGGTGGCTTGTTCCTTGAAATCTGCAAAGAGATTAACTTTCGAATCAGCATCTCAGTAGTAAGGCAACTAACATGGAAAAAATTGCACTACCACATTTATTTTCAATCTCAATTTCCTAGTCATCCTTAACGTGGCGTGAGTATTTCCTTGTTGACTACATAAATGTATACTTGCCACAAAATAGTCCCACTTATTTTAACATTTACTAAAGATTTGATGATTTCTGTGATTATCATGGAAAAGAAAAGAGTTAGAGACACAAATAAGCATTTTTTAAGAAAATTCATCATCTTGAACCTATCAAAGTAAGCTACATATTCTGAACTTCAAGTTCAACTATACAGGAGTGGTACATAAGGATGCAAATATGATCTATTTTGACCCCTCAAAAGGCTGAGTTATTGTTGTTACTCCATTTATCTAGTTTTAGGAACATTTTAATGGGGAAAAATGATGCATTGGGACTTCTTTTCTATTAACTACATGAGAGAAGTCATTGAACAACTTAGAGTATTCACTCATTGGCCCTCCTTTATAACAATTTGTCCCTAGGACAATTTGAATTGTCCATTTGGAAGCCCCTCTTCCAGCCTCCTTTAAAGTTGCAGAGGCATTCAGTTTACCACTTTTTGTGCAACCACTTCTTGCACACCTCTATTGTGCCGCTGCAAAAGACCTTTCTTCCCAAGGTCTCAGGAATCTTCCCACTTCCTCTTCTCATGAAGAGGTTCCACCCAAACACCTCTTCCTAGTTCCTCTTCTCAACAAGGGCTTCGCACAAAATTTTGGTCCCAACCTCCAACTCTAAAACCTTAAAAGGGTAAAAGAAAATGAGGGGTCTCCAAAATGGGCCGTCTTAAAAGATTGATTGTCGCATAAGGTTCACCAAATAATATTTTTCTAGGCAGCACACACGTTTTAAAGTCCGTGTTCTCAACAAATTTATCCCTCAATCAGACCTCAGGAACAATCATTTCTAACATGATCATTTCAAAAATAAGAACACCTTAAAAATATACACCTTTCCAATCAAGTTACAAACAGATTCCAAGCTAATGGGAAGTTATTATTAGTAACACAAAGGTCAAATTGCAGAAAATATTTCCAAATCAAAATGCAACAACTTGAAACAATATGATGATGAGATAAATGGTGTGGATCAGGGTATCTATCAATGTGCGCGCTGTGCGAAAACCCTAACTCCAGTTTGGCTCAAAATTCAAGAAAGAAAACCATTTATTAATAGGCATAACAAGAATCGAATCACCTAGCCAATTGCGTGATCGAACTGGAGATGACAAAGAAACCAAATCTCGAATCAATTGCAATGGAGAGA
Source organism: Dillenia suffruticosa (assembly GCA_033439265.1). Lineage (NCBI taxonomy): Eukaryota > Viridiplantae > Streptophyta > Magnoliopsida > Dilleniales > Dilleniaceae > Dillenia > Dillenia suffruticosa. Next base: position 23,132,265 of record JAVTVX010000035.1, read on the forward strand.
GAGAGAGAGAGAGAGAGAGAGAGAGAGAGAGAGAGCATACCTTATGCAAAATCTTAATTCTACGGTCGTTGATCGAATGAACTCTCTCCCCTGAAACCAAACTCAGTTTTGCTAATCGATTGCAGATAGAATGAGAGATATTTTTGTTTTGGGGCGGGGGGATTTGGGGAAGTTTGATAGAATAGGCAGGCTTGCTTGAAACTCCACTATTATTATAAGAAAGATTAGGGGAAAATGTAATTTTAGGCTGGACTTTGCGTTAGATACAAACGGATTACTAAATCTTTTTTTAATATAAATATCTTCCTTCAATTTGAAAAATTATAATTATAATTTTTCTGTTTAGAATTCGTTAAGACTTAAAGTCACGTATAAAAAAAATATAATTATTTAATTTTATTTATTTATTTATTTTTATATCAATTTTAATTAATTAAATTTTTATGATAAATTTATTTTTAATTAATTAAAAGAACATCTCCCCCCTCCCGGGTAATGGAAAAATTGTTTGTTCGACGACAGGGATTTAATGTTTTATAGAAATCCCGTGGTCGCTTTCCGACAACAATCAGATGTGCAAACGATCGGAGAAAAAAAATATATTTTTCATTAAAGTGGGAGAGAGAGGGAGGGGACATTAGAAGCAAAGTTTTTCTTTTTAACTAGGCTTTAATTTTTCTTTGTATTTTTATTATGTAATGATACAATCTAATGAAATGCAAACAGAACGATTAAATTATAGTTTTTCATAATTAAAGACAAAATTTTATGTTAAAAAAAATTTGGAGACCCATTTGTACTCTGCTTTAAAAGAACAAAAATTGTATTTTCTAATAAATTTTCAATCTATTTTTTAACTAATACTACTATTTAAGTGATTTTTAATAATTAATATAGATAAATAATGCCATATTTTTCTCTAATAGTTCATTGATTTATCATAAGTTCTAGATGGATGTTATTTGTTGTATCGTTTTCAATTTTCAAAATTTAGTAACCTCTGTTAGAACTATGAAACAGTGCTCTATTAATTTTTCCCTAATAGCTTGCCTTACGAAACTCCACAATGACATTTGGGGAGATAACACCTGATCACAAGAACTATCGATTCTCCGAAACCAATAAATTTGATTAAATTTGAGTATTTGTGAATCGGTAAAAATTTCTTATAATTACATGTATTATTGAAAGAAAAAGTAAGATTTTTTTTTTTTTATTTTTTGAAAATTGTCAAATATTTTAGATCAGATGTTATAAATTTATTAAAAATATAGAAAATATTATTTGATATTATTCTAAAGTCGATTTAGTGTTTTACCTTTAAATCTTCAAAATTTAAGATAATAAAGAGAGAGTTTTTAGAAAATTAGAAAAGATTGATATTGATCAACCCCTCTAATTACTTTCTTCATTTTTTCAAAAAAAAAAAAAAATCAAACGTAAATAGGAATTATATAGATATATATTTTTTATTTTTTCTCAACAATAATTGTTGAAGATGGGTTTCGCTCCATAGATATCGACTTTGTTGACTCAAATGAGGTGACTTATTATCGAATGATCTTGATCGATGAGATCGCTAAAAAATCATTGGAGACTATTCTGACAGAAAAGATTTCAATACTCAAATCAGAGAACAGTTTTTGCAAAGAGTGAAACAAATTGAATGAGAGTTTGTAATGCTTTGTGTGCTATGTGTGAGGTGAGATAACTTACTTGGTTTGTGGCTTTATGATGTATATATAAGTTGGTTCCATAAGTTTTGTGTGTCTCCCAGACGTTAAAACCCTAATTTTCATATCAGAGTGTCTCAGGATCATAGAACTATTTAGGAAGATTTTCATAAGATTCAGATTCATTTTGTTAAGAAAGTTCTAGTTGTTATTTTTTTATCCATTAGGATTCGGCTTGCAAATTACGAGATCAATTATCTCGCAATTTAGGGAAAGTCAAATATTGTTTTGAGTTGATTGATTGTCGAGTATTGAAAAGATTTTGAGGTCGGTCAGTTCTCTATCAGGCAAGGTCTAGTTGATGATCACCGAGAGAATGGGTCATGTCTACTTATCTGGGAGATGTATCCCATGTGAGTGATTCGCTTTGACGTGTCTTAACACTTTTCATCAATTGGGACATGGACTCTCATTTTACGATAATAGATTTTTAGACCATATATCATCGATAACAATAATAAAAACGTTTTTTTTTTGTATCATGTCTTGGATATCGTTCTGTATCTGGGGTTTCGTCTCGATTAATCCGGACTGATCGCTGTAGTGAATTCTTTCAGAGAGTGGGTTTCTCAATAGGAAACGCTCCATTCATATGAGAGGCCGATACTTTCAACATGAATCGAATTTTGATCATATTTAAGGATATTCAACTTCACATTCAATTGAAGTTGAATCAATCCCCATTGATATAATAAAAACGTTGTTACGGCAATATTTATACTTTCTATAATTCGAGCAGGAAGTGCCGGAGTAGACCCAAATTTGTTTCCGAAGCCCGTAATGCTCAGATCTAACGCAATCGGGAATTTGATAGAATGTGCCCGACAAGGCTCCCTCTCTGGACCCACACAAATATTGATCCCCGGCCCACATGATTCCTCCAGCCCATTCAAATCACCACTTCCGCCTTCTTGTCCACGCCAGTGAATTTGCTCATTTTCAAACTCTAGAACTCAAAAACTCTCTCTCTCTCTCTCTCTCTCTCTCTCTAACCCAAAAGTGTCCAACCGGGACGCCATGCTCCCGGGACCAGCAAGCCGTAATAACGGAGGTTCCGTCGACTGCTCCACCTCCGGCCTCCTTGCCTATGGCGCCGGCAGTAGCGTCGCCGTCGTCGACTCTCACTCTCTCCAACTCATCTCCGTCCTCCCAATGCCTTCTCCTTCCTCCACCACCACCACCACCACCACCACCACCACCTCCTCCTCCTCCTCCTCCGGGACCGCCTCTCTCTCTCCTTACATCACCTCCGTCCGGTGGACGCCTCAACCTCTCTCTCGTGACCTCCTTACTCACGAACCCTCAAATTCTCACCTCCTTCTCGCCGCCGGCGATCGGCAAGGCCGTATAGCCCTCTTCGATTTCCGCCTCAAGTCCGTCTCTCTGTGGTTCGAATTCGACTCGCCGGAGAAGTCAAAGCTTGGAATACAAGATCTCTGCTGGATCAGATCTGGTCCGGATTCTCATATTCTCGCTTCGATCAACGGTCCTTCTCTTCTCTCTCTTTGGAACGTCTCCACCGGCCGGTGTTTCTACAAATACGACGCCTCGCCGGAGTATTTCTCCTGCATCCGTCGCGATCCGTTCGATTCGCGCCATTTCTGCGTCCTAGGGCTTAAAGGATTTCTACTATCAGTGAAAGTGTTAGGTGAGACTGAGGATAATGTTGTTGTTAGGGAAATGCAGGTGAGGACTGATTGTTCTGAGTTGCAGAAGCTTGAGAGGGACGGAAATGGAGGTGGTGGAGCTCCGGCATTGGCAGTTTTTCCACTTTATTCCGCAAGGTTATGTTTTTCGCCCCGTTGGAAGCATATACTGTTTGTGACTTTTCCTAGAGAATTGGTTGTGTTTGATTTGCAATACGAGACGGTGATTTTCTCAACCGCATTGCCTCGAGGTAATGCAAAGTTTATGGATGTGTTGGCAGATCCGAACAATGAGTTGCTTTACTGTGCTCATGTTGATGGGAAGCTCAGTTCTTGGAAGAGGAAAGAGTAAGCGCTCAATCTGAATTTGATTGTTTACAATGAGTTCTTGATTTGAATTATGCTGATTAGATTTGTCCCGATTTCAATAAGCCTTACTGTTTATATCCCGTTTTGAGCTGCATCGCTGGAAAATTTGTTTTCTGATGATGGAGAAAAGAGGCAGTGGCTTTTATTGATGAAAAGATATGATATATATTCGTTTATTGCATATCAATTGTTTGTTTTAAGGTCTAAGTATCCGCATGCACGGTGTTAGTAGTATTTTGTAACCAAATCACTGAGATGCACATTTTTCTTACAAGATCCAATGAGATTTTGAGGATCACGCGAGGTTATTTTGTGTGCTTGCTTAATGTGCATAGTTTGTGGTTTTTTGCACTTGCCTAAAGGGTTTACCAAGGCTAAGTTTCCATCCATTATCACCAAAAAAGGAAATGTTACAAGTATTTGAGGAGAGCTTCATATGATCTGTAAGAACCTTCATAGTGTTGGGTAGGCATTTGGAACAAAAGAGATGATTATTGATTTTGCAGGGACACTCTAGATGATGCCCCGCACATATTCTAAGAAATGTTAAGAGAGTGTAAAATGAGGCAAGGTATATAGCTCTTTGAGTTCTCTCTTTCCTGCTTCATATGCCTATTCTTAGGAGTATCTCATACTATAATTGTGATTTTTTTTCCCTTTGTAAATTCAAGCATGCTTTAAACTGGCAGAAATTGAGGTTTTTTCTTCATTAAAGAATAATCACCACTGGGCATTTTAGGTACGAATTGTAAAATGTGAATTGCTTGCTGAACTTGGTTCAGGCATGCCTGGTTTTCCTCCTTTCCCAAAATAAAGGGACTCTATCTCACTTTTCTTATTTGCAGTTGATGGAACATGTGAATGAGTTGTCTTATATTTCAAAGTATGCACCTTGCTGTTACCTATGTTAATCTTGGGTGTAGAGTGTCATCTTTAGTGTGGTTATGGAACATGTGAATGAGTTGTCTTATATTTCAAAGTCTGCACCTTGATGTGATCTTAGGTGTAGAGTGTTATCTTTAATGTGGTTGGCATTAGTTTGTAGATTGAACGTGTAATTTAAGTTTGGTTCTCTTCTTATTTTCTTGCATTTATCATGGATTGAATTTTGAGGGATGATATCTATATTACGAGGGCAAACACGCGCTCGCAGACACATATAACTTGAGGAGTGATGAATTGGCTCAATTTAGTAAAAAAAATAATAAAGGAAATAGCATTGAAATGTTCTTTTATTGACTAATCAGAGGAGAACAGGTGCACATGATGTGTTCTATAGAAGAATTGATGCCGTCTATTGGCATTTCTGTCCCTTCTCCATCAGTTCTTGCCGTTACAATCTGCCAATCAGATTCCACACTCCAGAGTATTGGAAGACTTTATTCTGAAGTACCGAATGATGTGGATTTTGATAATCCATTTGATTTTTGTGATGAATCACTTCTCATTTCTAAGACGCACATGGTCTCCATATCCGATGATGGGAAAGTATGGCACTGGATGCTGACAGCTGAAGGGACTGAAAATCCACAAAGGGAGGTAAATGACTCTACGATGGTTGCTAATGTCCATGAAGTGGCTATGCCCGAACTAAATACAGACCCTACAGATGGGAAGGTAGTTAAACAATCAGAGCAACTGAGCAGTAATAGAAGCCAGCTACCCGGGTCTACTTTCAATGGTGCAGATATAACATTGAAGGTTGGTGAGTATGGCCATTTAATAATTTCAAGTATTTAATGGCTTTTCATTGGTGGTTCTAGGATAAAGCATGATCAATACTAACAGGTTGAAACCTTTAACTGATATGCATCATTTGATTGGTATTTTTTTCTGGCATTAAAATTAATAAATAATGATGTTCATTGGCTTCCATGTATGCTTACAGTCTTGAGTCTCTGATGTAGATCGGCTTAGTTGGGCAGATGCATCTTCTCTCGTCCACAGTGACTACACTGGCTGTACCTTGCCCTTCACTGACAGCAACTTTGGCCCGTGAGTTCTTATGTCATATCTTCACCATTACTGTTAGGCTTCAGTTTTTGTCAGAATCTTAGCAACATTTTGAAGTTAGCCATTAGTTGATATGAGATGGTTGCATATGAAGGTGGGGGAAACAACCCTGCTGTGGCTGTTCCTTTGGTTGCTCTGGGGACCCAAAGTGGGACAATCGATGTTGTAGATGTATCTGCCAATGCTGTGGCGGCGAGTTTCTCTATTCACAGCAGCATGGTCCGCGGACTTCGATGGCTTGGAAACTCTAGATTGGTTTCATTCTCGTATACCCAGGTGGATCACATGCATTTTGCAACAAATTTTGGATTGGTGTAGTATTTATATTTCTGCTATTTTTATTTGGAACTTGCACATCTTATTTATCTGGCACACTGGATTTTTTTTCATGTTAACTGGTTATCTTTTCTGTAATATTGCATTCATTTCTGTTATATTGCATTGGTTCAATTTTCAATAAATTTTTTGGTGACATGCATTCTTTTTTTTTTTTTTTTGGACTCAGGTTAATGAAAAAACTGGAGGCTATATTAATAAGCTTGTTGTTACTTGTGTAAGAAGTGGCCTCAACCGAGCATTTCGAGTTTTACAAAAGCCAGAGCGTGCCCCTATAAGAGCACTAAGAGCTTCTTCATCTGGAAGGTTGGAAGATCATAGTTTCTCAACTCATTTTACTACAGAATGCTATTTCACCCATCTTGCCATTGTTATGAAAATTACAATCAACATATCCTTTTAATTTTTCATAAGTAATGAAGTTAAACTTATATCATATTTGTATGATCTTATCTATTGGGAATGAAAAACTCACAAACGAGTATTTGATTATTGATTGATTGATTGTTTAAATAGTCAAGGCAAAGAAAAATATCGGCTGCTCTTTCAACCCACTCTTGGTGAGCAACTATGGAAATGAAACAAATAGAGAGTCAAGGTTTGAGGAAGTACCCTGGCATTTTTTGTAGATTTGCATGACCAAGCTTCTAGGATTTGTTTTTGTGGTCACCATACATGCAGGATATTCTCTGATATATTTCAATGCTCGGAAACAAATGTCTGTCTCTAGCAATATATTCTGCAAATAGATGGAGAAATTCCAAAACTAGTTGCACAAGATCAATAAGCCATTATGGGGGGACTCTAATCTTCCCAACCCTCTCTTTTCCTTCCATTTTTTGTCTATCTCATGTCATTATTCTTGTTGTGCAAGGAAATTTGAAGAAAAATTTGGAGTGAGATTTGATGTTTTTGAATTTAAAAATTATCTGACCGAGATGATTGTTGGAGGATATAACACGGATGCTAATATCTCTAGTCCCCATTTCTCGTTACTTATCCGGACACAAACTGTTTCGGATTGCTGTCGTTAGTTAACTTTTAAGACCACAGTAAAGTGCTACTTTGCTTAGCTGCTCACCCTCTTGTGCTAACAATTATAATTTAAAAAAAAATAGCCCTTTTCCTTTCCCTATTTCTACAACCAACATGCAGGCCATTTGTTTTGACATTCACCTTTTCATTTGCAGATACCTTCTACTTTTATTTCGTGATGCTCCAGTCGAGGTGTGGGCAATGACAAAGAGTCCCATTATGGTTAGTCATTTTATTGGTTTTGTTTCCATGTGTGCATGAGAGTGGTTTACCAATTGAACACTACTAATTGGAATCTTTCTAATCTACTCAAATAATTGAGCGATAGACATTGTAGTTAGGCCATGGAATGTGCCAGTCTGACTGTAGAAAAATTGCATATCTTTATAAAATTTGGTATGGTTTATTTTCCCATCATTTTATATATTTATACACATTTCAGTTTACCTCTTGCTCTACATATTGCTTGCTATGCTACCACAATAGCTCTTCCCAAAAAATGGCTGAAATTTCCCAAGCTGTGTTCTGTGTCTTAAGAGTCTTTCATATCCAACTACACTTTCAGTACTGTGGATCTAATTTTTCATCCTTCATGGTTTAACAAGTTTGGTGTTAGATTCATGGAGGTGCTAATTATTTGGAAAGATCATTTTTTTTTCAAATTGTCAGCACTTGTCTATTACAGCTTCTTAGCTCTTAAACAAAGTGTCCTTTTGCACTATATGGCTTGCCAGTGCTTGTTACTTGACCAAATCAGGGGGGGAAAAAGAAGTAAACACTTGTAATGACATGGGATTTATCCAACAAAAAATTACCAAGCAGAAGCATTTTTTGGGATTGATTATGCTTTGCTTCTTCATGTAGCTTAGATCGTTAGCTCTTCCATTCACTGTATTGGAGTGGACGCTTCCAACAGCTCCACGGCCAGTTCAGAATCAACCCTCTAGGCAATCATCATTGTCTTCCAAAGATCAAATGGCTACTGTGCCTGCTGGGGCATCATCACAGGCAAATATATCTTCAACTGATCCTAGTGAGTTTCCATTTGCTTAGACATTAAGAGTGGCTGCCTATAACTTCCATAGCAGATATTTCGAACATTAAATCGCTTCTTCTTGCAGAGGCTGCAAACTCTGAGGCATCTCAAGATGACATTTCTGAGAGTTTTTCATTTGCACTTGTAAATGGTGCTCTTGGAGTATTTGAGGTTCATGGGCGAAGGATTCGAGACTTCAGGTACATAAAATGATTTGGTCCACTATCTGCAGCTTAACTCTGCTTGCTTTCTGCAATTCATGTCTCCTTTTTTATAAATGGATGCTTTACCATTTTTAAATTGTTATCAACACTTTTCATATTCTTGTTATTAATAATTCAAATCAGATAGCATTTAATATAGTGATTTGTCTTACTTGTGGCCAGACCAAAGTGGCCTGCTTCCTCATTTGTCTCATCTGATGGCTTGATCACAGCCATGGCCTACCGCCTTCCCCATGTGGTATGCACATTTTTTTTTGGTGCTATTGCATTGAGATTAGTTGAATCTTGTTCCTTGCCATACTTATTTATCTAATACAATGAAGTAATTATCTCCCAGGTCATGGGCGACCGATCTGGGAATATACGTTGGTGGGATGTAACAACGGGTCATTCTTCTTCATTTAACACACACAGAGAAGGAATCAGGAGGATCAAATTCTCACCAGTTGTTCCTGGGGACCAAAGTAGAGGACGAATCGCTGTGCTGTTTTATGACAATACTTTCTCTGTGTTTGATCTTGTAAGCATGGAAGTTGCTTATCATACTCTCTGTCTGTATGTGAAAATGTACTGCTTACTTTTAATTAACGAGCTGATGTTCATCAGTTGCTATTTTTCTTATGATCCTGCAGTTTAGTGACTTTTTTTGTCATGCAATGTGCTCCTGCAACCTCCTCTTCTTTTTTTTTTTTTTTTTTTTTTTTTGTGTGTGCGGTGTTAAGGATAAGAAACTCTTGCCAGCTTTTATCATTGATCTATTCTATTGAATGGTTTTTTGTTTTCTTTTCAGGATTCTCCTGATCCTCTTGCCAATTCCCTTTTACAACCTCGATTTCCAGGAACCCTTGTATTGGAACTTGACTGGTTACCTTTGCGAACTGACAAAAATGATCCGCTAGTATTGTGCATAGCTGGTGCGGATAGTAGCTTTCGTCTTGTTGAAGTTAATGTGTACGTGAAACAATTTGTATGAGTTTTCTATACACAGTCTCTCTCTTTCCCTCTCCCTCTCTCTTACATGTGTTTTTTGAATTGCTACTGTAACATTGTTGATATTGTGTTGGTAGCTTGCACCCACCTAACATGGCTTAAATCCAGTTGGGCTAATCCCGGTCACTTACATTGATATGATTCTTTGTTTGGTTACACAAATAGGTGATCTCACCATATAGCTTTTGGTTTCATTCGATGCTTCCCCTGGGTGATGACTTTGTGACTACATGTTGAGGATTTTTTTAGTTGCTCACCATTTAGTACTGGCCCGAAAATAGATTTACTTTCCTCTTTAGAAGAAGAAAAATGAATTAATTTAATATTGAGATCTAATTTTGAGAATAATCTTATTCATGATTTAAAATTCTAAACAATATCTCCTGGATACACAGGTAAAAAGAATTACATAATTGCATTTGATGTAATCATTTTGCAAAAGGTTTTGTCAGCACCATAATATCCTATCACAGACCTTGTGAAATTAAGTACATCAGTTTTTTTTTTTTAATGGATGGATGGATGAAACTTTTAACGTGATTGTGTGAAACTGGTGGTGACCTGAAGGTTGTTATGTGTCTTCAGTAACATTTCTATACTTTTCTGCAGAAATGACAAAAAGCCTGGTCCTGGATTGATGCCAAGAAATGTTAAAGAGAGATTTAGACCGGTGCCTTTATGTGCTCCCATTTTACTTCCCACGCCACATGCCTTGGTACATGATCATGGCTTATTTTCACTTGAAGCAAGAAATTTGAATTTACCTTTTACTATCTGGTTTCCCAAAGAGAAAATTTTTCATCTATTGTTAAGGTTTTGTGATATGGGAACTAAATTATTGTCTTGAAGATTGAATACATGCTTGTATGTGATATAGCAGCACATTTTACTTTGGATAACCCTTCAACTTGAGTGATAAATTAGAGGTCATGAAGAATGGTTTTTGAGTTTCATCTCCAACAATCATAATTATTATTATTGTTTCCTGGCTACAGGCATTGCGGATGATCTTACAACTTGGTGTAAAACCCTCTTGGTTCAATACGTGTGGCACAAACTTAGATAAAAGACCTCACTATATCCCAGGGACTACTTCAGCTACGGGGGATCTTCGCAGATATATGATGGATTCGCCTCCTGTTGGTGACTCCGTGGTGCCAGAATTGCTCCTTAAGGTTTTAGAACCTTATCGCAAAGAAGGTTGGTTTTATGTTGCTATTGATGATTTTCTTATAAAGCTAAAAACCATTTGCTTTGAATAGAGTCTGTTTTAGATATGGGGATTATACTTGGCGATAATGCATCAGAACATAAATTCTTTAACCTGTTGTTTATGTACTTGTGAAATCTATTTCATGATTGTGGTGTGGGGACCATTGCATTGTTATACAGAGTATTCCCTCTGTTGGAAAATTATCTTCTGTAGGTTATAATAGTTGAAAGTAGAATGTGCTTTTGTGAAAGGGAGAAAAATTCTAGATGCAGTTTGATAGTGTTTGACTCTAAAAGTGCATGTTTTCATGTTTCTTGTGTGTATCTGTTGTATAAAACAATGGGTTTTGGGATAAAATGGAAGTGTTGGATTAGGTAATGTATAAGCTCAATTTTAGTTCAACTTAGAGATGCTCCCCCCCCCAAAAAAGAAGGAGAGAGAGAGAGAGAGAGAGAGAGAGAAGCATGTTGCTTTTCTACTTAGATGGCCTCTAGGTTGGCAATGACTTTTTGTTGTTTTATTTTGGTTATTTCCCTTATTCTTTTACCACCCTTGTCGTTTCTTATCTTTCAATTATCTTCTATGTTTAAGGCTGCATTCTTGATGACGAGAGGGCAAGAGTATATGCTAGCATTGCGAATAAAGGATCTGCTGTGAGGTTTGCCTTTGCTGCTGCTATTTTTGGTGAAGCATCAGAAGCACTTTTCTGGTTGCAGTTACCTCATGCTCTTAAGCATTTGATGAATAAGTTGGTCAATAAATCTCCACAAAAGCCCCCTGTACCAGTATCAAGTATAGAAGTCGATGACACTTTCATCTTGAGAAGGATTACATCAACAGGAAAGTCAATTCCAGAAGCACGTAAGAGGGATATTTTGGTATGTCATTCTGCTAGTTAGGGCAACTCAGAAGTTTCATCCTTAGAGTCTGGCTTTTGGCCCTGGAATGAACTCACTTCACAAAAATGGCATGATAATATTGTTTTTTCATTTTGGGTCAATTTGTTTGTAGGGTAATGGCCAGTTGAAGTTAATGGCCTTTGAGCAGGAGGAGTTATGGGCGAGTGCTACTGAGCGTATTCCTTGGCATGAGAAATTAGATGGTGAAGAGGCTATTCAGAATCGTGTACACGAGTGAGCCTTTTCTAAGTAGTTGTTCTTCCTTATTTATGCACATGTTATATATACTGGTCATAATATATGCTATGCTAAATTAGTATTATTGGGGTGTCTTTTAAGGGTATGTACTAAATCCTGTGGGAGAGTACAAAATTATATCTGGAGTCCAAAGCTACAGAATAGCACATTTATAGATGTTGATCTTCTCGATTTGAACCACATTTACCTATATATAAAGTAAAGCTTTTCTAAGTGAAATAAGCGTGGGCTGGGTTAAGTCCATATACAGGGTCTGGAATAAGGAGCAATCTCTGTGGAATATTCCTAGGAACTCTAGTTTTTGGCGAGGTTGTGGTGTGATATTGATGAAATGGATTAAACCTTTTTTAGTGCAGCTTGTTCAAAGGTCATGCCATTGGCACTGTGAGCAGTTCATATCTAAACTGCGCCAAAGCTGTCATCATAAAAGTCTTAACATTTTCTTTTCTTTTCTTTTTTCAGTTAATTCCTAATCCATTCTACATTTAAGAGGAGAGCTTACATCTGAAGAATGAACAGCCCCTAAAACTTGCTGCAAGGGAGGAACCAATCTAGCATGATTATTAGCTGTCCCCCAGTCTGCTTATCCCCTAAAACTTACTGCTAGGGAGGAACCAATCTAGCATGATTCTTAGCTGTCCCCCAGTCTGCTTAGTCATCGATGTTGGTCTTCTCTTTGTCTGACAAGCCAGACTCCCTTCGAATGTTCTCTGTTAAAAAAGCTTTCTTACTTTTTTCAAGTCTTGCTTCAACTTATCTCTTGGTAATTTTCCATGAATAAGTGATTGTACCGGATAAAATAGTTTGCCTCTCAGGCTCCACCAAATATAGGTAAGCAGAAGATGGCTCGATTCTACAAAGACTACACAGAAGAGGATGACCAGATAATAAAGTTGGAGTTCTATCTTACCCTTAATAGAGAAATATTGTTGTAGCTTCTCCAGTAATTGTATTTTCATGTCTTGCCAAGATTTTGAATCTTCCTACTAGTATCCAACTACAAGCTGTTGAAACTTGCTGCCAGGTTAAGGCTGTTATCCTCCCTGTGAGCAGACCTAACTCGAATTGGTTGAAAATCTTACACATTGGATAGTATTATCTCTCTGGCTAGGGGAGGGGACCATCTAGAACCGAGCCTATCAAGATAGTTGACTTGGTGATCTTTATATACTGAAGTCGTATCTTAAAGGTCTTCACAAATTTTAAATTATCTTGGAACATACTACCGAGTATTTCATAATTCTTTTTTTGTTCAACTGTGAGAATATTTTCAGAAAGTAAATAAATTAAAAAACTAAGAAGGGCTAGAGAGAACAAAACAGTTGATGTTATCCCTTGAATCTCTGTCTGACTATACGTTCATACGATTATAAGCATCAGATGTGTTTTTCTTTTATTGCCCCAAAAAAGGTGCTTGCATTTTGTATCCATTGTTATCCGGGGATTATCATCTGCTGGCCAGCCTTTTATATTTCTCTTGTACTTCAATAGTTCTGGACAAGGGACTTAATTTTGTCTCAGTAGCTCCAGTTTTAGCCAATGTTTTTTTCCCCCCTCAAATGTTTGTTGCTACATTTTCTATTATAATATATGGTCCCTACATTATATTTTTTTATCATTTGGCTTTTCTTCTTATTTATTTGATTCAAAAGGCTGATAGTCAAACTTTTGATTAGGTTGGTGTCAGTTGGTAACCTAGAAGCTGCTGTTAGTCTACTTCTTTCTACTCCTCCTGAAGGAGCTTACTTCTATGCAAATGCCCTACGAGCAGTTGCTCTTTCATCTGCTGTATCAAGGTCACTGCTAGAGCTTGCAGTCAAGGTAAGTATGCATGTAGAACTGCTTTCTAAACTCAATATATGCAGCTAAATTTGAACACTAATTATTCACCTTGAGACAAGATTTAATTACTGCTATACTCCTGTACTATCATCTAGGTTGTTGCAGCTAATATGGTAAGAACTGACAAGTCATTATCTGGCACTCATCTTCTCTGTGCTGTTGGACGGTATCAAGAAGCATGTTCTCAGGTAAGCTCACTGTAGGCATTTTTTCTGTGCAACCTCCTAGAACTGAAGCCTCTGGTCACGACTCCTATGTGGCATTGCAAGTCAGTAAGTCAGTTGACATATTAAATATATCCTTATCCCTTAAGGTTTCGAAATTGATGATTTCAGATCTAAGGTTGACAGAACATATAATGGAAAGTGGAATGTATGCATACAATAGCTCCAAAGCAGATCTCAGAATTCTTGTTGGTGTTTTGTGCCTCCAATCCATCCAACCACATCCTGTTCCTGTCCGTCTGAATTCTTGTCCCTTCTCTTTTCTAGTTTTTTCCCCTCCATATTATTTCTCCTCTGTTCTTCCTCATCCTTCTTCTCTTCTTGCTTCTTGCATAGGATAACTAAGGGACAAAGGTATTGGAAAAAGAAATGAATCTTATCTATGACTGCATTTCACTCTTTCACAATTACCCTGTAAGCTCTAGAGTTAGATGAATCTCATATCATGTTGATGGTTTTGTCAAACTCCAGTATTAATAGCTGCTAAGTTTGCTTGAGGCAAACAATATTTGGCCTTTTTTTGTCTCACATCAAAAGAAGGCATGCAGTTTTAAGATGCTCGAGTGTATAACATTGGGGGTGCTAATTTGTCCATTATCTTTCATGTAGCTTCAAGATGCTGGATGCTGGACAGATGCTGCAACCTTAGCCGCTACACATTTAGAAGGATCTGATTATGCAAGGTCAATAAACTTTTCTAGTTCACTATATGTTTTGTTAAGTTCATGCCATCTTTGACGAGTTATTGTGGTCTCTGTCTTGTTGCTTAGCGGCACTTTCTTGCTAAAGACAAATCCTTGCATGCCTATACCATGATACTCACTCGACTTTTAACATAGAGTGCTCTTAAAATTATGGTTTCATAGATGCCATTAACTTGTTTTTACCATTTTCTTGTAAATGATCATCTCATGAATCCATAGTGGTTTCTTAATCCTTTGACACAAAAACTGAATTTTCATAAAACTGTGAACATGCAGAGTGTTGCAAAAGTGGGCCGATCATGTTCTCCGAGTGGAACATAATATTTGGAGGTATAATTTTTTGTTAGCTTCCTGTCAAAATCTGGTTCTAATTCTAATAGATAACTGATGCTCAAATTATGGCCAAAATGCAGGGCTTTGATATTGTATGTTGCAGCTGGTGCACTGCAAGAGGCTTTGGCAGCACTTCGTGAGTCGCAGCAACCAGACACGGCTGCCATGTTCATAATCGCATGCCGTGAAATCCACACCAAAATCATCTCAAATTTAGAAAATTCAGATGAACATTCCACATCTGTGGCCAATGACAAGCAATTGTACTTGACTGGACTGGATGCAGAAAATGAAGATGTTATTGCAGTAAGTGAATACTATGGTCAATATCAAAGAAAGTTAGTGCACTTGTGTATGGACTCGCAACCATATTCTGATTGAGCAACCCGGCGGTGGTATCAAATGACCGTAAAGTCTCAATTTTCTACTTTTCCTTTTTGGCTGGCCATCTTCCCATCAAAGTAGAAGCCTATAGTGAAAGGTCCAACCAGGAGGGTATGATGCACGGCACGTTTGCTGACTCCTGCAGGACAGCAAGTTTCACACAACATCCAGCAAAAATTTTTTGTTGTAAGATTTGTATCTGAAGTTGACAGGTTGCAAGTGTCATTGCAATTCGGTTGCAACTCAAAATCTGTATATTAAAATACATATTTGTATAAGTTTTTGGGAAGAGAAGGTATTGTTGTAATTATATTTTGCGTACAACACCTTTTACTGTTCAATGATCTTGTACTGGTTTAGCAGTTGCCTGTTGATGAATAAGCTTTGGTTTCCCATATTTCCAATAATGCTTTCTATTGGCTAATCAAGCCGCATGTAATGATGCCTGTTGAATTTGATGACAAAAGGTAAAGGCGTTCGAGTTGGACTCGAGCTTTTTCCATAAGCAGCTCAACAAATTTACTGGTCTTGGGTTCGAGTTGACTGTAAATAAATAATAAAATATAAAATTAATTGGTTGCTCTCAATTTCGGTTGCTAATGGTCTTTGCTGAGACTTCAAATGGATCGCCAAAAACAAGAAGGGAGAGAAAGGCCTCCTCCAAGCTGCAGAAGTATAACCTAGAATTTGGATCAAGGAAAAAAGAGCCTGCACCAACACTGGTTCCTCGCTTTTCCAAATGCTGTGGATACTTATCTCTGGCTTGAAAGCAAGCAATTAGATTGAAGAAGAAACTCAACTTGCAATAGTCTGGCCCAGCTTCAATATTAAAATCAGGAAACTTTCCTGCAAATACATATTCTTATGTTGGAGACACGACATACAAGCAGATTTCATAAGTGATCATGAATCATACCCATAATCATGTTTAACATGAGAATATATGGTAGCATCAAAGCAGTGTAGCTCCAACCCAGTTGCCATGTCAGGTAAGTCTTCAGTGGTGAGCACAGAACACTTCTCCGCAGGATCAACAATGAGCACCTGCAGTTCTTGAACTTACTCCTTCAAGCCTTGTACTGGGGCTTTTCAGCAAACCTGTGTCCAATCCATCTTCTCCTCTTTCCAGTTCTTCAAGTTCCAACTTCAATTGTGCAAGTAAGCAAGAGAAAGTTCAAGACTAGCATTTTCATCCCATGATGCCATGACCTAACAAGTTCTATCCAGGGTTTGGCCTCGCACAAGAACTCTTCAAGCCTGTTTCCAGCTTAACTTTGCTCAAATGTAAGTCCCAGAGTATAGGCACGTTTCCCTCTTGTTCATAGCACCAATATAAGCCACGGAAATCAATGCATTAAACCATGCCTTTGCCAGAAATTATGCACTTAGCAAAAAAATCGCCAGCAACATTGAACAGATCCAAGCTCCTCAAATTTGGCTGTGGTTACACATTGATTCAAAATCAGGACTAGATGCCAAAAGTGAACCCCCAAGCCATACACCTAGAATAGGACTAGACAAGTAACACAATTTATGATATAAAATGCAAAAGAATATTTAAATACTCAAAAGTCTCAAAAATGAATGTTTACTCTTCTTGACTAGTTATCTTCACTCAAAAATCATCAGGGACAAGGGGCCAGTGTTCCCTCTTTATGCAATAAAATGAAGAAATACAAACAAGAACAACCAAAATCTATGCTTTTCTTGCAGGCAACCTTGCAAAGATTTAAAATGAGGGAGCAGAGATACAGCTTACAGCCTTTCAGCAAAATGAGGAAATAACATGTTTCCACCAGTCAGAATAATGCTGCAAGAGTAAAATAACAAAAACAAAATTGTTGGCACCAGAGAATGAAGTAAAGCAAAAGAAAAAAAAATATATATTTTTTTAATAACAATGTTCTCAAGCCTATTAAAACCTACAGCATAGGGTGAAGATGAGGATGGCATGCATTGGCGGTTCAGACGATGCACTCAGCTAGGCCAGCCTGGTTCATTCCTGCAACAAGATTGGAAGGGTTGCCTGTAAATGTTTATTGTCAAAGGTTCAGAGACATCATAGATGTGCCTTACTAACTACATTCGTATCCAAGAAGTTTACCTGTGTTTCATCATCCACAGTCCTTTTCCAAACTGTGTTTCATAAACAACTATACATGCTAGTGCTGGGACATATATGCTGTTTAAGGATCTTCGAATCATAGTCATAGAGCAACAGCAAGAGTTTCAGAAGGTTGTGTGGCTTCATAAAATCAGGAATAAATCAACAAAAGATACTTGCATTCTTATCCTAAACACGCCATACAAAATCCACCGAGATAGAAGATGTAATACTTCAAATGTCAAAGCATGATGTACAAGATTAAGATACAAACCAAGATTTGACGGATGAAAGAGCATCTCTGGAATGAGAAAGTGCTCATTTGTTAAGCCCAATTCCTGTACAGAAGGCATGATGACATTATCAACAATCGTTGGATTTTACAAAAAGACTACTTTCGAATAAATTATGGATAGTACATTTTTATTCAAATCAATTTTCCTTGGTCCTCGGGCTTTTCTGTAACTTCTATGTCATCCACATCCTTTGGTTTTGGTGGTGGAGCAGGACCTGTATCTGGCAAAGAAAGGCATCTTCTAGCCTCATCTGGATCTTTCACAAAACCCCTCATATGTGTGACACCATCAGGAAGAATGTAAGCGCACCTGAAGAAATTGTCCTTTCCAGGTTTCCTGTGGTCATTTGAGGCACAGAATCTTAGGGGAAGCACAGAAACAGGAAAAAAACAAAAAAAAACAAAAAACAAAAGAAAAGAAAAGGAGGAGGAGGAGTACCGTTCCCACCCATCTATGGAAAAAGAGTAAAAGTCAACTTTTTCGTCGTAGAAAACCGAAGAACCACAAATTTACCAACATGAACAAATTAAAAGAAAGAAAAGAAAATTATATCAGCAAGTATTCCATTTTCCATCACTTTTCAGTCACACATGTTGTGGAAGCATCACAACCAAACATCACAAACTATAAAATTTCCCTAATTTACTAACCAGACCATGGAAATTAATCAATGAGTAAATCAAATACTAAGATTAAATATCATACTTGCATCTAAGACAATTCTCTCTAACAAAGACCGAGAAAATCAGGACCTCTTTGGCTCTTCCATTCTGCTAGCCAAATTGATAAATGAATTTTTCACAACACTATTGCACAAAGATCTTAGGCATTTATCATAATTTAACCAAATTATCCATAACCACCAGCCTGGAACAATGAATCCAATAAAAATTGCGAACTTCAATTCTAATTCCTTTTTCTTTTTGGGCTTGGAAGCCCAAAAAACAAAAGACCTGTTCAATTATAGCTCCACAACAACGTAAATTGTAAATCACAAAAGGTGTATTTTGAGATGAACCCTACAACACTTTTTTCTGATTTAAATTATTACCAAAAAAAAAAAACTCTATACCACAATGTGTATCTCAAATAGTTACTTTACAATTACTAGTAAATAACCAATTCTAAAATTGAAACTCCAAAATTCATTTTGCATTTTATGTCAAGAAGAGGAATTATATTAAATTCCAATATGTTAGTCTTGGTGTTCAAATACTGGACTTCATTCAGAATGAAATCCATCAAAAAGAAAAAACCAGGGAAGTGATCAGCAAACAACCAAATTTGGACAGGAAAAATCAGATAGTGAACCAAATGTCACATGTTTGTCTAATTCTTAGTTAGTTCTTTATAGTACCTAAGATAATGGCAAATCTGCAAGCTGTATTAATACATAAATTGATATTTCTCACCATAAAATCACTTTCACTATCAAAAACTCAACAAATTTATCAATCACATAGCTAATCCATAATTAGGGTTTCATCTGTTCAATCCGGACATAACTAACAAGTTGAAGATCACGAGGAACATCGAGGGAAACAAAGCAGAGCTTCTCTTTCACGTCATCCATAATTAGGATTTCATCCATGACATTGACAGACCTAAAAGACACAATCTCCTTCAAATAATTGGTCAAAGCCTTCCCGCCCAAATCCATTCTCCGAACTCCGTAATTCAACACGAAATCCCGGAAAACGGGCACGCAATGCGTGAAGGAAAACCCAGAATCAACCGCAAGACTACACTGGGTCTTGGAAATCACACTGTACGGTCTCTGAGTGGCCTCATAAAAATGCGCAAGAGAAGCAGAGTTAGAAATGTTGAGGGATTGGAAGCCGAAGTCTTCGAAGACGAGCTCGAAGGTGGAGAGAGAGAGAGGAGAGAGAGAAGGGGGGTTGGACGAGAAGGAGAGAGGGGGAAGCGAGAGGAGAAGAGGTGAGACCAGATTTCCCGCTGGAGATCGGGGTTGATGTTGTAGCCTCAGTCGAACGGACGGCGGAGACGAAGGGAAGTTGGGTCTTGGAAGGCGAGGATTTGGTTGGAGATGAGAGCGAATGTGATGGGGATTTTGCTGTGCAGTTTGGCGCGATTACGATGGGATCGCGGTCGCCGCCGAAGCCCAGCTTAATAGAGCCGCCGCCCTTGTCGAGAACAGCCACGTTCAACATCTCTCTCTCTCTCCCGCCATTCTGAGGGGTTTAACAGTTTGAAATCAGTAATTTTGGAGAGATGGATTTAGATTTTAAATGAATTTTTTTTTTTAAATTACTTTTAGCCTTTATTAAGTTGTAGATATTCAAAACTCCCCTCCTCTTCTCATCAAAACTCCCAAACCAGATAGAAAGAGGCGTGACGTGTGCCGTGAGCATTAAATGGGCCGAGTCAGGCGAGGTTTAAATTGAACCGGAGTTTGGATGGCTGAAAGAATTAACACAAATTGCAAGCTAGTCCTATTAGTCTGCGCAGTCATCGCCACTTCAACATAGAACGGAATACATAATGACTGACACGACGTTGATTTAATTGGATATGAGATTAGTATGATCGAAGTTTGACTTTCACTGAGAGTATCGGACCCTCATGTGTATGGAACGTTCTCCGTTGGGAGACCCGTCCTCCAAAAAAGAGTTACTGTAGTGAACGATCCGGATTAGTGGGGACGAAATCCCGAATACCGGACAATGTTTAAGATATGATACAAAAAAAAAGAAAACATACTGATACTTATTGACGTAAATGAGATCGACACTTTCGTTCATTAATCAGATCAAGAGTTTGACTCTCTCTGAACACGAAAAAAACGATATTGAGAGACTCACCCCCCACAAAATGGGCTCTGTAATGATCGATTTAGATTAGTTAGAACGAAATTCCAGATACTGAATAGTGACTAATCCATGATACCAAAAAAAAAGAGCAGAATATATTTGGATGATAACTTTTAAAATAAATAACTGTAAGTTCTACATCAAATTAATTAAAATATGATTTCAAATTTCGATTGATATAGTATCCAAAAAAAAAGGTCTGGGCAGTCATCCTGAGGTGAGTTTTGGTAGGTGGTGAGTACCTAGCATTCATGTCCCCAAGAGACTAGTTTGATGATCACAATCCCCCTCTCCCAATCTTAAAATTTAGGGTTTGAATTCTTGTGTAAAAAAAAAAAAAAAAGCACCTAGCATTTATTGTGGTTTGGGTCCGGATGAGCCGATAGAAAACAAGTTAATTATTTTTTTTAGGTATATGGGGAGACTCGAAGTCGAAACTTTTATAAAGAGAGGAGATAGTATCAGTTGAATTATAATTCATTAACAAAAACAAGTTAATTATAGTTAACATGCCTTTTTTTTTTGGGTCAACGGGATACTTCCCGTCCATCCGGCGTATGAGCTCTTCTTCGAATGATAGGGGTTTTCCCAATATAGTTATTCTATACCCAATTTGCAAACTAAACTCGTAACTATGATTAAGGGATCAAATGACTTATTCACGTGACCAACTGCCGCGGGTTAATTAACATGTCTTTGTTCAAATTAGAGTTGGGCATACCTTTCTCGCCTTTTGGCTGAGATCAAGCTAGAGATGGGTTCACCTGACCCAAGGGTCATGCCTGAGCCTTGACTCACGAAGTGCGTGAAAATTAGGGTTGGCTTGGGTTGGACCTTCTCTTACTGCCAATGCCCACCCTACCAAGTTCTCAATTCAAGCATTAATTAAATCTTTGTAGTGCGATGGTCTTTCTTCGCTCTGATGTTGAGATTGACCTTCACGTTTGCTTAAAGTCCTCGTGACTCTTTATCTCAGCGAGTGGTGCATATGAAAGTGCTTGCTTGTTGTACAAGAGAAAAAAACCAAATCATATACTTTCAACAAGTTTGAATTTAAGGGATGTTGAAAACCAACTCTAAGTTCAACTCCCCACATCAAATTTGGAGCAAGAAACTTCATCTTCTTGGGACCCATCTCGAGCACTCTATCAGAGCCCAGTGGCCCAGAAGCTCAGTCTGTCATATTGACTTGGGAATTTTCAACCCCATACAGTAAAGCGTTTTAGAACATGGATGAGAGAGAGAGAGGATGGCCTTTTCTAACACATACAATAATTTCAATTCAGCTAGCAAATGCTCCATATGGTTCCAAAAGGACTGGACAAAAATGATCTACGTGGGACTGTCGTTCAACAGGTTTAATCTCACTCATAATAGTACACCAATAATTCAAAAAAATTGCTCTTTTCTTCCCCTTTCTGCATATTTCTGTTTTTCTTCGTTGTAGTAATTCGAGGGCAATTAGGGGATACTGAATTCAAACACATGATGCGAAAGTGAGCACTTGATCTTTCAAGTTTTAAAAACTATTGTAACTGCTTGATACTTTGGTGAGCTTGTAGTAATAAACTCATTCTGATATAACAACTATATTTCAAATAATAAGGACATTTCAAGCAGATTTGAGTGTTTGTGATACCACTTAATAAACAAAGCAAATATTAGTTACTCCGGCTTATACTTTTTACTTTGAAAAATAAAAATTCAAGCACATAGACCTTAAATAAGTAAATAAAGCCAAAGAGACACCAAAGCGCATATTGAAAACAATAGATAGGCATAATGGTTAATATATGACACATCAGACAAATAGACCCAACAAAATTCAAGCATGGAATTTTGCTTGGTTTACCTAAAAGCTGTCCATTAAAATACTTGAAAGTGAGTCCCAACCCCAGCAGGCGAGGCCCAAAAAGAGCAATAAACAAATGATGACCCAGTTCACCAGGAACTCCCATGTGTCTCTACCAAAAATTTTCAATAATAAAAAATCATGAATTATGAAAGCCATTGTTCATCGAGTCAACATCAAACACCCTATGACCAGGGCAATTAAAACTCTATGCAAACCATCAGCAGATAAATGTCAAAGCTGAAACATTCAAATGGATTGCGACCCCAAAAAATGATGTAATGGCCCACTGCCAGCTCTAAGCGAGGACTTGAATTATTCAAACATTTCAAATTTTTGACCAAACAAAAGAATATAACATAAAGGCAGCACACAGTATATAACTAATAATTAGGAGATGCTATTGTTCATGCCATTAGAGTAGAACAAAAAGAGCTATTATCCCCCTCTTCAAGATCCCTTTGCGATGATCCCAAAAACATATAATTTTATTTCAAGTATGGGTAAGGTTTACATAGAGAGTACGGTAAACAGTATAAGAAAAGCCAATACATATGTCTAAACAGTCTAGTGATTACGATCCAATGATTCTGGAAAAAAAACCAATCTATCTTATGTTTTGTTTTCACTCCTCAACAAAATAATTAAATAAATAAACATAATGGAAAACAAAGAAGACCACGGGCTTCTCCGAAAAAGAAGTAGTAATCTGCACATTATTGCCCCCAAAAAAAAAAAAAAAATCAATCAGACTTGAGAAACAAAATTCAGAATGTTGTGTAATGGTACCCTCCTGGTTGGCCTATGCTGGGGACCGGTGGCATACCGTAAGACATCACCGATTGAGTCATAGCACCATAGTAACCAGACACATCTCCAATATCGGCCAAACCCACTCGGCCTTGCATTCCATCTTTGCCATACTGTAGCCAAAGCTGCTGTTCTTGAAAAAGCAAATTCTGCTTCTTCTCCATATCAGCTACCTGAACATATGATGGAGCTGGAACCAAAAGAGATGCAGCAAAGGGATCCTGCCTGACCGCTTGGACAGTACCAGCAGGTGCAGGCAGTGCCAACATAGAATTCTTATTTATCCCAGGCAATGCTACACTACTTTCACTTCCAATACAAGTTTGAGAGGAATTTACATGCTGCCTCACCACTCCTTGATCGTACATACCATTCAAAAGTAATGAATCAAACCCACCAGCCAAATTGGCCTTCTGCTTAGACAAATTACTGGCAGACTCGACCAATGCCAATTCCCAATCCGCTTTACCACTCTCGGCAGCCGGTGTCTGCCAAGCCGAAGTAACATCAGGCTCTCCATTTGAAGAAAATGCTTCCCACGAAGAGCCATTGACATTTGCAGACGGTGGTCCTGAGAACAAAGCCAATGCTAATTTATTCCCTTGATCATCAGCCGAAACATGATCATCACTCAAATCAACCAAGTCTGGCGTTTCCCGCTGAGTCTGTGGCTTAGTCTGAGGCTGAACAGGAAGTGAAGGAGATTTATAGTTCTCTGGTGGGGGAAGAGCCTGAATCATACTCTCTACACTCTGATCTTTACCCACTCGAGTATCCTCCTCCCTAATTTTTTCCGGAGTCCTTGGCCCCTTAGCCCTTTCTCTCAACAATCCCTCCAATGTCTCCAAAAGCTTAACACTAATTCTCTGCACTGAAGGATACTCCGAAGACCTTGCAATACCCATATCCTTACACCAACCATAAAAACCCACAAGCTCTTCAAATTGCTTAGCAGCATCTTTATAGGTATCAAAAGCCTTAACACAATTAACATAATCCATATCCAAAAACCTATCCATTAACACCTCCAGAACTTCACATACATCACTATAAACCCTAAAACTTTCCTTCACAATGGGGTAAAGTGCAACAATCACTAACCTATCATTTTTCGCAATTCCCGTGGGCCTACATGCCAAAATTCTATCAATCAATCTCTGCAACAGACTTATCCTCTCCAAAACTCTCTCTGCTTTCATTTCCTTAAGTGGGGTTGTTCTTATTGATTCTTTCACATCATCATAAGACATAGACTTTCTCGACATGCCATAATCCAATTCATGATCAAATTCACAATCATTATTATCATTTCGATCAAACAACATCCCATCATAAACAACAAATTCAAGTTTCTCATCAAGAAAAAGAGAATAAGTCCTTACAAATGCAGAGAAATCCCACGAATTCGAATGCGCTTCATCGCGAAAACCCGAAAAATTCAAAACCCTTGTCCCATTTCTATTCATATAAACCAATTCTCGGATAAAACCGTTAGACCCGTCGCAGATTAATCGATGTACAAGCATTAGAGCCTTCAAAGCCACAATCCAATCATGGGTTTTCCCCAGTCTTTTCAATACATTCGCTATGCAAACAAGCACATAACTTCGTGAATACGAGGTTAGATTAAGAATTTCTCGTATGTGTTTCTCGCCTGCTGGCTCGTTGTCGTGTGATGTGGCTTTTACGATCAATACTTCAAGCTTTGGCGCAATGTTGCCTGCAACCTTCGCTAAGCTTATGCTTGTTTGATCCTTCATTGCTCCGATTGCTTTTCGAATAGTGCTTGGAGCCATTTGTAAATCAAAACTTGGGATAGGGGTTTTGTGGGGTTTTGAAAAGTTTTCGGGTTGATGAAGAACGCTGAGTGGTGATCACGGTGGTTCCGTATGACGGAGATGGAAAAGATTATGGGTGGGCCCACCGATCATGGAGGTGCTCTCTCTCTCTCTCTTCCTTTGGAGTGAAGGATGCGAAATGCGTTTATGTAGAAAGAAATGTACTTGACGATCAGGTTTCTGCTTTCTTTTTCCCTAAGAACAGAGCTTTTTGACTTTTTTGGCCCTCCTGTCCTTACTTTAACATTTTACCTTTTTTCCTTCTCATTCTTCTCTGAACCTCCTTCTTCAGAAATAAAAAATAATTTATTTCATTTATGATATTTATTTATAAATAAATTCCTATATTAATCATAAATTTAAAACTTTATTTAAATTTTTATATTTAAAATAATAAAAATAAAATGCAAATTTTATTTCTAAATATTACAATTTATTTAATTATTTTTATTTTTTCTTCATTTATGATAAATTAGAATAAACTAATAATTGAGAAATAATGTTAACTAAATTTAGTTGATTTGTAACTTATATTCTTTTATTAATTTAAAATCCATTACTTTAGAAATGAACTTTACATTTTATTTTTGATTAAAAATTAGATTTATGGTTGCCTAATAAAAATATATATTATTTTCTTTTGTTCGGAATATATATATATATATATATAAGATGTTCTTTGCTAAAAGTATGAAGAAACCAAATGAATAGAAATTGTTATTTATGAAAAAAGAAAAATTTACTCTTAATAACAGCTTAAATTTGGTATTATTTTTGTTTAGCTTCTTTAAATGATACCTGAGAAATCTCAACTTTTCTTAATTTTTCTTAACTTATCTTTACTTTATTGGTGTTATTTTTTAATTACAACGAAAATTTCTAAAATAAAAATATATATATATATATATAAGAACAAATTTAATTTATTGTACCTTTATATTAAAAAATATATTTACATTTTAATGAGTCTAATATCAATTTCTTTTCCTATGATGGATGGAAAACCATCCAAATGCACACATTGTGCTTTCCTTTCTCTGACCCACAAGGAGTTCATTCTCTTCCATATTAACTTACCACCCATGGCCTTGGGTGCATTCTGTATTGCATGCAACTCCAATTTAACTCAATTTATCTGATTTTTATTTTTAATAATAAAAAAGAAAATTTTGTAAAAAAAATACTTCAGCTAATTTTAATTTAATCTGACCTCAATTTTCTCAATCAAAATTATTAATATTTATTTATCTTAAAGGTATTTACTATAAAAGAAAGTGGTTTTTTCATAAATAATTTCTTTAAAACTAATTATATTAATGAAGGGTACACCACACGGTTCTGTTTTAATGATAAGCCCCCAGTCCCCACCGGCACCGGCAATGGCAATATTCAAAATAGGAGCACAAATGTTTGCTTATGGATGTCTAGAGAGACTGGATCAAGGTACTACTGGGATACAGAATACACTTTGTGATCATTCTTTTCAATGTTCTTGCATTTCAAAATGGACCTATTGTCATGCCAGGTGAGCTGGTTCTTTCTGTCGATTTTGTTTTGATTCTTTATAATTGTTGAGATAAAAAATAATAATAACAATAATATTCCTTCTTCTGTTAGCTTAAAACTTTTTGATCAGATGGTTTCAAAACATGGTATCATTGTGGGAGAGTGGCAGGTCTTCAGTTCAAATATTGCTCTCCCTATATAAGTACCGCTGTAAGGGGGTAATGGCAAGATAAAAATAATAAACATGCATTCCCCCCCTTAGTTTTAAGTTTTGGAGCTGTTGGTTAACTCGTGGGAGCATCTCATATAGGGTTTGGCTCATCTCAAACTGGAGAAACAAGTAATAAACTTATTAGGAATTTGTAAGGAGGAGTCTCATCTTTATTGGTGTCGAAGCATGTTATCCTTATAAAGGTTCTTGGTTGGTTCTTGTTATGAGAGCTACTCCAATCTAGGGGTGGAATTTGTTGGATGGAAATGCTCCCTCTCCAAAAGATAGAAACAAGTTCCACTGAGTGGGAAAGCTGTGTTTTCATGATCACTGGAGAAGCAGACACTATGCCACATTAGCTTCAATCATTTTGGTTCCATGTAATATTACTCTTTAAGTCTTTACATTATGTAGTACTTACTAAAAACTCCAGATTCATTTTATCTCCTACAGCTCTTTGTTCACGAGTGAAATCGTACCTTAAGAGAGGAAAATGATTTGAACTTAATTCGATGAAGCTATGCAGTTGATTCAATAAGATTTAATTGATAATGAAATTGAAACAGAACATATTTGTTGCTGGAGATAAGTTCATGTTCACTGAATGATTCTTACGTAATCAAAATTCAAATGCATTAGCTTTCCTCTCATTGTGTTATCTAGCTTCACACCTCTTCAGATCAATGGCATGCATAATTAAGTAAATAATGAAGTAAAACAGGAAAACAAGTAGCGAAATTTGGTCTAGACGTAAGTAGCCTTTGTGCTGCATGATTACAATTATACTGTTTCGTGGGACTTTGACTTTCTTCCGGTCAAGACGCCTTCCAGTCTTTCATTTGTTATTATATGAGCCTCAAATATCTGATCTGGTGTAGGTTGATGTACTACTTTGAGCAGTATGAATAGCCACCTTTTTATTTAAAAAGAAAAAATAAATGAACAATTTCTGTAATGTCAAGTTGATTATTGCACCTACTTTCTGTGAGACTTATCAAGTCACATTGGCTTTGGTTACATGGATGCCCTTTCAGGTATGTCGATTTTGTCAGCAGCAAGAAGAGAAACCAACATGCTTTGTTTGTGGGACATCAACATCAGAGAACATCTGGGTTTGTGTAATCTGTGGTTTTGTTGGATGTGGGAGGTAAAAGCATCGAGCTATGAAGAATTCTTAAGACTTCTGGCTTGTCAAGTCTAAAATCATGCATTTAAATATTGTTGTCAATTTACTTTTTAGCTTTTATATTTGCTACATAGAACCCATTGTCATTGCATTAATGTTGCTAACTTTAGGTATAAAGAAGGACATGCTGTCAAAAATTGGACTAATACTCAGCATTCCTACTCTTTACATTTGGACACACAAAGAGTTTGGGATTATGTTGGTGACAGATATGTTCACTGTCTGAACCAGTCAAGGGCTGATGGGAAGATGGGAACGATGAACTCTCACTGTTTGTCTCTAGAGGGAGGTTGTGGCACTTGTGGATGTAGTGAGGATTCTGGTATTAGTGGAGCATTGTATAACTGCAAAGTTGAAGCAGTAAGATTTTTTCTTTTTATTATTATCTTCTCTTTTTCCTTATTTTTTTTGGATTCTGGTTCTTTATTAACCAATGCATATACATGCTCAGTGCCTCTTTGCTTAATAGGGTTGACCTAGACCAGTTCCTTAATATGAAGTTTGGCTTCCGTGCAAGGGCTGAGTCTACATGATAGGCACTTTTACTTTATTGATTCCCTCTTAATCACCTTTTATCTTTTCAAATAGCTTAATTTAGTTTCTTCCAAAATCAACTTTTTATTTCTATAAGTACTACACTTATAATTCTTAGGCTTATAATTATGCTGATCTTTGACTGTGTTACTGACAACAGATTGTGGATGAATACAATCGGCTTCTTGCAACCCAAATGGAGGCACAGAGGAAACTTCATCCATTTTTATTCTTGCAGTGGTTTGCCAAACACATCTTTAACTATAACACTTCACTTCTTAAACAACTTCCTCCCGTCTGCCAGGTGTCAACATGAGGGATATTGGGTTTCAACTTTATATTATAGTATTGATTAGGGTCTTAGTAAAGCTCCAATGTATGACTTTGCAGTCACTCCTCTGAACAACCCAATCTTTAATCTTCATAAATTTGCTTGACCAATTATTTATCATTGTTGCCATGTCCATTTGTGAGGGCTATATTAGCTATTTTGGTTCATACACAAATTATTAGAGGAGTCCCTTTTTCAGGGTTTTCAACATGAGAAAGGAGTTGATTGATAAAAAATAGCAATGATTGTGTGGTCAACCATAGGTACCTACAGAAGCGAGGAGGATATAGAAGTTGACTTGATTTCTTGTCCCTTTTTTTTCAGAATTCTGAGTCTCTTATTTTAGAGGCCAAAAGCAAAAGAGAGGTTGCCACGGCTGAAGCAGTGGAAAATGCAGTGGCTTCAAGGATGCGGGATATACCATATAATTTGGAAAAGAGTGTTGAGGAAAGAAATGCTGTTGCAGATGTAAGTGTTGTGTTACCACTTCTTATTAAATCTCCAGGATCCTCCGCATTGAGCTTCAATACTATAAACATAAGTCCATTCCTTTTCCAAAAGTGTGTTGGTTCTCATGGTTTTCTGTTTTATTATATTTTTCCATCTTTTATGGTCTTCAGATGAATTTAGCTCTTATGAAAAATCAAGAAGCTTTGCGCCAAAAGTACAATCAAATTGAAGAGAGCTACTGCATTTTCCTTCTTTTATTGCTGTGATCAAACTGTTGGTGTCTCTCAAGTGCTGTCAGTGATGCAATTCTTCAATCTTGCTTCTACTTTTAAGTGTGTGGAGAGCTTGTGTTTTTTGACTAAATAAAGTTTAAATTCGTGATTCGTCCGGGAAAATGTTGTCACAAAAGGAGAAGGATGAGAAGATTCTTGACTTGAAAGTGCAGGTATTTGCACCAACCATCAATGCTAAACTCGAGGATAATAGCAATGTTTGTTTAACCAAGAGTCTAATTTTTAATGGAACAGATTAGGGATCTTAAAATCAGTCTTGAATTTCAAAGAACACCGGACAAAATATCAGATTCAGATGGCAGCATTAAAGGAGTAACGGTCCTACCAGGTCCATCATCTCGGTCCCCTCAGGCAAACACAAAAGACACTCAAAATCAAATCGAAGACGAAGTTAGATCACTCCTCTGAAGACCTTATCATCATAGCCAAGCGCGGTCTATTGGGATTGGACGACCTGGTGCATGAAGCAAGTTATCTTTTGCATCTCAGTTGAAATGTTTTCAGACAATCTTGTTGACCGTGCTCCTTCATGCTTGAATGATCGAAAGGGGATGTTTTGCAGGAATATTGTTCAACATGGTCCTAAAAGTGTTGGGAAAGGCTTGTGATCTCATACACAAGACTGCTCTATAGTGTGTAAATAAACGAAGTCAAAACTTGTTCTGTAAATGCCATTCAATCATCGACTGCTTTTGTGGAGCACCCCCACAGATTCTCTCTTGGCGTATTGCTTACATTTTTCAAGAAAGAAGCTGAATAGACCAACAAAATGGAAAGCATGATTTCTGCATGCTTGATGTGTCCGATGAAATGAGAGCAATCTTGAGGTCCCCATTTTTGGTTGGTGGAAAAATATGTTCGATACCAATGTAAAAAATGTAATTTTTTTTCGTTAATTTTTTCCATTTATTAAAAAATTAATATTAAATCAAGAACCATGAGTCAAGGTGTCAAACAAACATCGGCCATCTTTAACTATGGTGTTATATATTGTTTCCCACCACCATTCTCTACCATATTTAAAAAAAATAAAAAATAAAGAATAAAATAAAGGCCTAGATAATTTCCAAAATATTGGATCATGTATAATTTTGTTTATTAATTTTAAAGTCCATCTTAAATTAGAGGCCTTTTATACAGGCTTATGAACGTGGAAAAATGCTAGAGCGAGCGGCACCAATTTCTCCCATTAAAATTGCCCATGCGAATGAGGTGACTGAGCGAAGCTGAAGTCAGAAGTATGTTGGAGTGAAATGAACCACTTAGCCAAAGCGATGTAAGAAAGAGACACATTTTATCTTTCTTGAAAAGGGAAAATTACCGAGATCCGATTAATGCAATGTGCTTCTCAATCCAAATCGACAAAGTTGGTGGTGCAATTTTCCTTTTGGAGCACGATTGCTTACATGCGTTTTAGAGAAAACCTTCCACCACTGTTCGCTTGAATAGAATCTGAAAGTGGTGACTGCAAAAGGTGCACTGGCAATCTTGACTGAAGAGTGAAGATCACAACACGAAGTGAGGTAATTAGTGGGTTGGTGGCTGATCCCCATTGTCCTTTTGGGCTCCAACGGTGGCCGGATTTTTCTCACGAAATCAAAGTCACCACAAGTGTTTGGTGTCCTTGACGAGCCATCCTTTTTTTTTTTTTGTGATATAAAGAGACGCAACCAAGCCAATCGAACCCGGAAAAGAAGAAGACATGTGAGAAAACTCTACCGTTTGAGCCGTCTCGATGGACCTTGGCGCGCCGAATTTTAATTCTAATATATTTGATCAACTAAGTGTTTGTCCATCGCTGGAAACTTTCTTTTTTGGTACATAGAAGGGGTCAAACATGAGACTTTTACGGGGAAGAGAAACCATCTTAATTGAGTTATAATTCATTAATTTTATCAGTGTATCTTTTTTTTGGTTATCTTTATTTGGTTCATTACCGAGTATTCAGAAATTTACTCTTATTAATCTCGACTGATTTACTATCAGCTCCCAATCGATAGGGAGATTTCCCAACGTTATTTTGTCATTATCAAAAATCGAACCCTGATTTTTGGTATGAGATGTTAATACTCTTCTCACTAGACCAACAAAGCATCGATCTTCATCACTGCATCTTGTTGAGACAGATGTTTGCCTCAATGCCAGCGAGGTGCCTCCAAGGTTTTTAAGGTGGTTTTATGATTGTTGATATCTAACTGCTAAGTTTTGCTTCGTACTTTTTTATGGTGGTTTTCTTATTTCGTTTGTAATCTTCTAAAGCAATGAATAAACAACACTAATTCTAATATGGTTTTATTATTTTTTTTGGTACCTTGGCTTGGTCACTGCCCGCTACTTAAGGTTTTGCCCCGATTATTTTAGACCGATCGACTGTGAGACCCACATTTGTGGGGCGAGTCTCCCAACAAAGAATTTCCCATGCCCATGCCGAGATTCGAACCCTCTGCATGATTAAGGAACGAAGGCGTCTCTACCCGTCTACACCACCATTTCTTGGTCTAATATGGTTTCATGTTTGTCATCGTGTTGTTCGGATCACGACATAAATTACACAAGGATGAAATAGAGAGTCTTTTTTGATGATGCTGATTGGACCAAAATTGCAGGTATTACCTAACCCTAAAACTGGGGAGCAAAGAATAGCTGAAGTATGGTTAACCTAAATACACAATACAAAGTGTTATTGAGAATAAAACACTTGGTGCAAATAATAATTTACTCTTTTTAAAAATGACAGCACCCAGTGAAAACATAAGGTTCCAGACAAAGTTAAATTTTTTTTTCCCCTATAAAACCATAATTTTAACCGTGACAAAAAGCATTTCTCTTACTTTTTCTTATATTACGTCCTCTTTTATAAGATTTCTAAGAAAACCCAGATAAAAGACTATAATCAAGGTCCGGCAGTTGAGAAGATGCTGGCTCAAGTTACAGTGATGGTGACGAAAAACTCAATCACTCCACTAAAAAGTTTAGTTATCAAGCATTATATTTGTGTAGATTGAACAATTTGACAACTAATATGATCGAATCACATTAAATTTAAAATTTTCAGTCATTTTATTTTTCAATACATATGAAGTTGTTATTAATGAAAGAAAGCAAGAGAAGAAACATAATATAAAAGAAAAAAAACATACGATACTGGACTTGGTGGGACCTAGATCTTAGAAAACACTCTTCGCATTGCACAGGAAGAATCAGAATGGAACTACCTACATCGGAAGATGGAGACATTTTTCTTAGTTCACTGCAAACCTGCAAGTTTAAGGTGAAATTGGAAATAAGAGCATCATATGTTTATCTGACCATCCAGTTCATGCAAATAGTTGCTTTTATATCAGATAGCTCATATTTACACAAAAAAGTAAACAAAAAAAAAAAGAACTCAAACAGTAAATGAAGTGACCATCAATATCAATATCTTCACTAACTGCTAATTTTCTAAAAGGATAAGAAAAGAAGAACAAATTAATGAACAAATAACCCTATTGAGCGTACCACAAGAAAAGGAATATGAAATCTGATCTTTTGACTAAGCTAAACTATAACTTCTGATTTTCTCTGCACTCGAGATCTTCATCCCTCCCTACGCAGATTTCCTACCAAATCTCAGTTCTGGGCTTACCTTTCAACTATCATCCTACATTAAGGGTTGAACCTCCAATCTTCGCTCGCATATAGCTGCCAAGCTATTGATGCCACTGGGGGCAAGACCATGCGCCAGCCGAAGCTCAACTTATGACTACAAATTTCTAAATTAGCAGATTCCCGTCAAAAGAATATTCAGAGAGGTGAATGGAACCACATGAAGATTCATGGAGATATGGCCCTTCTGTGATGGTAAATGCAGAAAGTTGCTACCGTTGGGGTTGATCTGAAGCAGGTGCTCCTGTGTTTGAACTAGGGCCAGCACCATTCTCTAGTGGGGGAGCGGTGCCCCATTTGCCTTCAGCTTCTAGAGGCTCAAGAACATGGACTCCACCATCAGAAAGCCCCAGGGCAAACTGATTTGGCTCGGATGGATGTGCAGCAATGACAAGTGGATAAACTCTCAAGCTAATGAATGAGATAAAACAATGTCAATAGAGTGCTTCCAGTTTAATTCGACAAATCAATCAGGATTAAGTGTCAGTATGTACCTTGGATTTGGAGGTAAGTAGGAAGCAGGATTGATTCGGCATCTCAATCTGAGAGTTGACGCGGTTAGAACATCAACACTACCATCTTCGAAGCTCACATATATCATTTGGCTATCACAGGAATAAGTAGCATGGGTGATGGGACCACTTGCTTCTCGGCGTACCCACTGCATGAGATACATATATTTAGAATCATAATTAACATGCTTATCATCCTGTACAAAACAGGGCAAGAATGCAAACTGATGGTGAATACAACATAACTCTCTATGTTGCTCCACCATAGATGCATAGAACATAGAGAAAACAAAAGCAACAACATGCATACAAAGCTTGAAAAGCTGCAAAATACATCAGAATTTGGGGCAAACTTAACTTAATGAAGGATGGACAAACATACAGGAATGAAGATATCATCATCTGTACCTGCTTAAGGCATTCTAGTTTAGGAGCCTCAAATAGGGCTATCTGTGTTTCATGAATTGCAAGTAAGTGTATCTGGTCCTGGTGAAACTGAACACGTGTCTCTGCAAGAGGAGCTGGAGCCCTCCCAGGTGGAATTTGTAGGAACTTACTTGTTTGCTTCTCCCATCCATCA
This sequence comes from Dillenia suffruticosa, assembly GCA_033439265.1. Classification (NCBI taxonomy): domain Eukaryota; kingdom Viridiplantae; phylum Streptophyta; class Magnoliopsida; order Dilleniales; family Dilleniaceae; genus Dillenia; species Dillenia suffruticosa. The sequence continues at coordinate 23,166,486 of JAVTVX010000035.1, forward strand.
GTGCTCCAAACACAAAGCTGCAGATGACCAGGTCAGATCCAAAGTTTATACATCCAAAATGAAGGAAGAAATAATTAGAAACTTGATTCTACTCTGATAGTGAACACCATTTTAGAAACGGGAATTATCTTGGGACATATATCTATGGGCACCGATAGCATTGATTTAGAGAGTCATCCTGTATAGACTACGGTGGCCTTTGCAATATCCAATCAAGTGGGCACAGATTGTGCAAAGTTAGGACAGAACGAAGTATCAGATGTCCAAATGCCTTTGAGAAGCTTCGGAAGATCAACCTAAATTATTTATTTGTACCTCTAAAGGTGGATTTGGGGTTTCAACAGCTTGTCGCTCAAAGGCAATGCACAAGTATCAGCTCAGAATTTATTACCTGAGAATCAGCTCCAGAAGACACAAGTACATTTAAAGTATTGGAAAAAGCAAGGCCTGTTATTCTTTTCTGGTGGCCCTTAAGCTTTGTTTTCACCTGAACAATGAACCGTGAAGGGAATGAGTTTGGCTTGCCTTTCCTCAGAACTGCAAACATGCATAGGCTTCATTTTGTACAAAAGGATTACCTCATCAACCCGAACATTGTATATTTGGATAGTCGAATCCTCCATTCCAATGGCAACAACATTATTATCCTGGGGATGGAATGCCAGGAAAGTTGCTGCGGGTGGAGGGGGCATGAATGTTGTCATTGTCTGCATTTAGAAAGTAGAATCAAGAATTGCCCGCAGCAGAAAACACAAAAATTATTTTCAAATGAAGAATCCTATCAAACTACTCAAAAAAGTTAGCCCAAAAAAGACAGCAAAGTTGTGCAGGGTCAAGAAAGAAGAAAAGGAGAAGCCACCATCTTAATGCAAGAGAAAGCACCTACTTTGAATGTCATCATATTAAAAAGCGATATTTTTCCTCCGGAGGCAGACATGACATAGGAGTCATTCTTGGAAAGTGCAAAACATGGGACTGCATCCTCTGGGTTTGTTTCACTTATATCATTGGTCATCAATATCCCACTTGATGGCTGCCATAGTTGTGGTACAACACTAGCAGTTACCTATAAGACCCAAATAAATGTGATTGCAACATTGGTCAAATGAGTAACAGAAAAGTGAAACTTCTTAAATGTTATTTTCAATACCTTCCCAGACAGATTGCGATCACTTCTCTGCCATTTCCAAAGCTTATGAACAGCATTTGAGGCCAAAGCTAAAATCGCATGTCCTGAATTTGTGTAAATCAGCCTGGAAACCTGAATTTCATTCAAACTATGAGAACAATGCAATAACAAGAGAAACCACTCTCAAGCAAACAGGCATAAATGTTCACAATCACTCCATTCAAAATTGTTTTATTCCTACATGAATTTTGTCATTAGATAGGAAGAGAAGATTAGAAAGTCATGGCATGTAATCAATTAAAAAACAGAAAAAATGACATCTCATAATGTAAAGCATAATATGCCCAACTACCAACAAGCACAAATAGAAGTGGCTAACTACCCTTGTTGCTGACAAATTGTCAGGGAGCCTCAAAGAATGGCACTGTGAGGGTTCATTAATTTCAGTCAGTTTCCAGATTCTAGACTTTTCCCCTGACTCATCGGCAATCCTGGGTTTCACGTCTGCCAAAATTCTGTTGTCGCCATTCTATAACCAATAAAGGAGAGGATGGTTATTTTGCCAAGTATAGTGGACTTTGAATCATACACAGCTCTTTTGCAATCATCTCAAATTTCGATGAAACAAAAAACCAACACTCACAATTCCAACTATAGCTGCCATTGAAGCTGCCCGATCACCAAGACTCATGCCAACAGGAGCACCAGAAGCAGAAAATGCGCCTACTGGGGGTGCCTGATTGTGTCACATGAATGAAACATCTGGTGAAGGAAACAACCCCCCCCCCAAAAAAAAGGGATATTTACCTTCACAACAGCTGCAGAAGCAACTCTGGAAGCATCAAATGTACGAGTCTCAACAGTTCTTAGCAGCCTCATCCCTTCAGCATTTGCAAGAATTTTAATACCATTCTCATTTGTTGACACAGCCAAAAGAATTCCTTCTTTGTTGAATCGAATAGAAGGAGAAGCCTGAAAGCATTCAAACCAGGATACTAAAGAAAAAGTGTCTTCGGGTAGTTAAAAAAAGAATGACTAAAATAACTCGTGAAAGTTACCTGCAAACCCCCCTCAGCATCTGTACTGCTCAACATGTTAATGTTGTCCATATCCCAAAATTTGATCATGGACTCATCTCCAGCAGCCAGGAACTTATTCTTCGTTGTATCAAATTGTACAACCCCCACACATCTCTTTCCAAGACCATGATATGTACGCTTTACAGCACCTTCACTTTCATTCCATTCCACAATGTATGACTCTCCTTCTTTATTGGTCCCACATGAGAACAGCCTATCAGTACATGACAAAAGATGATTTAGATGCTACATATATAGGTCTTCAACTCCTGATAGCAATTGACAAAGGAAAAAAACAACTGAAGTTAGAAGCGGAAAAAATAAGTAAACCTTGTCCCATCAGCACTGTAGGCCATAGCGGTTGATGATTGACCTGGTGCATCATAGTCAACTCTTGAACCGACATTATCGTACAACCATGCCTTTATTTTCCCATCTGTTGCTGTTGAGAAGATAAACTGCAGAATCATAAGAAAAAATTTTGAATTAAAAAAAATGTTGGTTATTTCAAAAAGTAAGGTCCTAAAATCCAGGAGGAGAAAATCATGACACAGTGCAAAGTAAACAAGATAAAGTAATGCCCTAGGCAAGGGGAGAGAGGAATTATATCAGCAACATGGTGCCAACCAACATGTCACAAAAAAGGGCTAATATGCTCTCAATCCCAACAGAGAAGATGAGGTAATTCAGTCTATTGGCAAATCCAATGAATACAAAAATAGTAAGAAGAGGAGGAAGTAAGAAATATCTGGAAAAGATAACAAGGCACATCTAATTTGAAATATCCACAATATGCAAGTCTGTCACAGCATCAAAATGCACTAGAAGGTAGAAAATGAATGGAAACAGATACCAGAGACAATGAAATATTTGGAGGATCTGAAGGGAGGGCAAACTGAGAAACTGGAGGTAGGATCAGATGGACCAATATCCACTTAATTCACTCAAAGGAAGTGAAACCCAAAACAATTATACTACATTGGCATGCTTTTGCCAAGAACATGAATGAGAAATACCTGGATATTTTCTTTGTGATGAGGACATATGGAATACACAGGTGCTTCATGACCTTCAAAAGTAAATTGCTTAACACCAGTGGCAGCATCCCACACCTATAGGAACAAACTTGTTAAGTTGTAAGCAGGTTCATGGTTAATGGTCTACTCAAAAACAAATTGTGGCAGAACCAACCTTTATGACCCTGTCCTCTCCACAGGTAACTACACACAGTTGCTTGTTTGGATAAGAAAAGGCAAGATCATTAACACTGCCAACATGAGCCTCAATCTGAAACCACCAAAACCAGAGAAAGATAAGTTTAATAACAAACTTTAATTGGTGTTACAGTACTCACAAGAGACAAAAAGTTAAGCTGCATGGTGCCATTAGGTGCAACTTAATTAAGCAGCATGCATAAAATTAGAAGCAGCACTATCCATGCAGCCACCTGAAACCTAAAGACATGCATTCCTGGATCTGCATCAAACTTCCATCATAAAACCAACACAAATTTTTTTTTGGGGGGGGGGGGGGGGGGAAGAAATATTAAGTGAACAAACCAGATGCTCATTATTGTTACAAACCTCTAAGTGATTTCGTAAATCATCACCACCATGGTAGGAGTATAAATGCACAATATGCTTAGAATATGCAACACCTGAAGAAAAGATAAAAATGATCTATCATAAACAAGAACAGGGCTTCTTAGAATCTTTCTGCATGATGAGACCTCTGGTAGATCTTCATATTTTGAGAAAGTGAACCAAAAAATGGATGAAAGCTATTTATGTTCACATATAAAATAGGGCGTACCAAAGAGGGTGCCATCAGGACTCCACATGACACGGTTGATTGATGCAGTGTACTCATTAGCCATAGAAGCCTATTCCAAAATCCATATGTTAGAAGTTCAAACAATGGAAAAGGACTAGCTAACGTATTATGTCGAGTAAAGTGAATATTAAATTGGAAGCCCAACCTGCAGAGCCATTGAACATGCTCCAAGGTCCCAAACCTTGAAATTTCTGATAGCAAGCCTCTCCCTGCCTGCAATCTCCCATACCATTGCATCACCCATGTTTGTACCAACTACAAAAACAAAACCAATTTTTATCAACAAGAACAGATTTTGATAACAAGCTACCGCACCAACTCCAACTGTAATCAACTTTTTCCTATTTGAGCTAGTAAGTGCTAACCAAGAAGTAGGATTTGTTGCACTGGATGAAAATCCATGCTCTTCACAGCTGAACCCTGGTTTAAAGTCATAACAACAGTCTTTGGCAAGTCATCTGAAGAGTACGAAGTCTGCCCGTGACTCTGATTGGTGAATGGAACAGGCAATATATTTACAGGCATATTATTGGCCTATTAGAAAATCAGAGAAAATGCATTATCGGTTATTGCTCAAAATCAGAGAAAATGCATTATTGCTAAACAGCGAAAATAGCTTTAATCAATTAATCTTGAACAACACTATACACAAGGAAATGAGACCAGGTCTCAAACTGATAGGTTCTTACAGTGCCTATATACTATCACCCAATATTGAAAGGTAGCATTATATTTATAATAATCTATTAATAAAATACACCATATTGTGACACATGGCATGCCCAGATCGATGAAAACAGGAATCTGAACATGTACAGGCAATCTATTCATAGAGTTTTCCCTACTAAATTTAACTAAATCGAACAAAAGCAGAGGAAGTACAACTCAAGGGCATTTGCAAAAATCCATTATATATAAAAGGATTACTATTATGAAAAAGAAATTAAATGTACTATTTATTGATAAATTCTCTTGTTAATATATGTAAGATCAATATAACTTACAGATTAGAAGATTTCACGCAATACGCTATATTTAACCTAGTTTAGGACAAGTATTGGCTGTCAGACACTTCATTTAATGAAAACTTCGTTGAAATGACTCAAGTACCAGGCATAAGAGAAACACCTGCAGCTAAACCCAAACCCTAATCCATGTAAGATAGAAGCTGAGTATATAGGTTCCCAGAAAGTGTTGACAAGGATAAAATGAATAAACATACTCAGCATGGGTTCGACATGGGACTCCTAACATGAAGATTCACCCATCACCATAAAAAAAAAAAAGGCTTTGTAGGACCACAATCATCATCATCCATCTATAAATTATCAGTTTTGGGGGGAATCTGAGCAGGTGAGTGAAAATGATACTGCAGCAAAACTTCCAATCTTAATGACAGCATTTTGCCAGTTCAATAAATCTTTTAAAGTTGCACCTAAAACAGATTAAGAAAAAGTCTTAGGAGGACAACATTCTAAATTGATATCAATTTCTTTCCCTAAATGATAAAGATGACTGAAAATAAAGATAAAAAATCATCATGATTTTGATTTGTTTGTTCTTGAAAATGATATACAAAAAATCATATATTCTGCAGTTTTAATAGTCATTATGTAAACACTTGCAAATTTCTAAACCCATGAGCAGTTATATACCTGAAACAAAGAACAGACCGCTGTTGCTGGCTATTAAATTAATTACATTACAAAGAGCCTCAAGGTGCTCACATGCTCATCAGGGACAACTAAAGCTCTTTGACTGCCATATAGCTACACTTTGAGCAACCACAAAATATTCCACCTCAACACAGCCACTACATCTAACCATGAATTGCATCCACGACTCAAATGGAAAAACCATATACCGTGGCTAAATTCATTCAGAAGGTGTTATTCTACATTGAAAAGGACCAAAACTTGCATTGCATGGTCTCATACTGATGGCTTGTGAAATAATTTCTAGGATTTATATGCCCTAAACAATTTATGTCCATTTATCTGCTCACTCGGTTATACGGTCTTTCTTTATGGAATTCATCCTAGAACAGGCAGGTCTATTATATCTCCTTCTCATCCCTTTCCATACCTGGTACCAGTTCTTCTATTTTCATCCTTCTTTTAGTCTCTCTCCTCATCTATCCATCTACTTTTACTTCTTTCTTGATGTTCAGAGTGCATGACTCTTCACTACAGAAGATACACTTCCATGAATGATTATCCCCTTGTGGACATGGCATCACCTTATTCCAGCAGTCTTTCTAACCTTTTGCCTCTATATCTTTTCCTATACAATTTTTTCAGTTTTCCTTGGTCACTTGTGTATCTGACCTTTTATCAAATCCAACCATTCGAATCAGTTACTTGCTTCCTTTAACCAAATTATAAAATTCGACAGTCACCATCAATCAAATGATTCTACTGTGATTAAAACAACAAAGCACTTAAAGAGGAAAAAAAAGAATTGCATTGTCGGTCAACCGACCCAATTGATGCATGTTTCTCCAACCATGAATATAAGACAGAAAAAGAACCATATCAACCAAGTAAATTCAAATTTGAAATAAAACAGGAAAGGAGTTGGTCTATGGTACTTCATCTGATATTCCAAAAGGCCTGGCTCTCTTAAGAACATGCTCTGAATCTGCTGTTTGATAGTCCAAAGCTGGATTATTATTAGAAGGAGTCCGAGGACGCTTTAAGATGGCTGCAATCATGAAATAGTAATTAAAAATGAACAATGAGGAAAATTACAAGTAGAAGGAAACAGAACGCACTACAGTGCAACAACAAATGTCAAGTCATACACAAACAGAAAGCATAGTATTACCCTTGGGCTTACTTTCCATGAGTAAGAACTTCATGGATTAAGATCCCGATTTTGAATATCATAGACAATTTACTGTTTGCAGACACTGAACATAATTAGGTAATGATTGCAACTACCTCTGTGGTGTTGACTATACACTCATCAAATATATTTCCACTAAAAGCATGATTCGATCAATTTGAAACAAAATATTACTGACAAAATATGACTTTGGTGAATGACTTTTACCCAAAATTATAAACACAGATACAGGTAGCAGTAAATAGAAGAAATACCAGGGTTGTTAGGAGCATTCAATCCTATGGGAGCCCCAGAAACAGATGGATGAGGTACAGGAGAAGGATTAGCCATCCATCCTGCCAGAGATGTTGAAAGAGCAGGTGTTGCAGGCTGAAATGGCTATAGGAAGAAACACCCAGTGTCAGAATTAATTAGTAATGTGAAATGGCTAAACTCTGAAAAGCTTATTTCAAGTCTCACTTACACCATGAGCACCGATTGGTGGGAAACCCCCAGCCTTGGGAACTGCCCCCATCAGAGAATTAGTAACAGGTGAGGGGGCCCGTGCACCATTCGGCTGTCCACAGGAATGGTCTACAAACAATGTCTTGATATCAGGGTTAGGTCTTGGGTTCTTGCAAAGCTGATGTTGCCAATTCAGACTGCAATTATAGACAAAGCAAGTAACCAAAACATCCTTAGAGAAGACTGTGAGAACCCACAAAAAAAAAATGACCAACAAAAGAACTCTATGCATTGATTAACCTCTGATTTATTAATGTCCTCAATCTTGAATTCTTCAAGGTGGGAAACTGAAGTTTTTCACGGAAGAGAGGGTTTGCCTCTATCAACTTTTTCAATTCTCCAAGCATTATATTCCTAGCAGACTTAGTATCTCCATATTTGGATAGCTGCTCATTGTCCCTGCAAAAATAGATTTCCTTGAGTACACACATGGAACCAAAAGACTAAATGCCTTGCTTCAGCAGCATTAAATGAAAGAATTTAAGTTCAAATAATTATGCTAAGTCAATCATTATAACCTGAAATTCTCCAATGTCAGAAGCTGAGTAATTTCTTTGAAAAGCTCTTCATTAAAAGCCGAAAACACTTTCAAGTCCTTCACCAGAATGTCCACAGCTTTTGCACGATCCTTCCTAAAATTTAACAAAGTAAAGTCCAATTCACTACTAAATTGCCCATTCAAAGAAATTATACTTCTCAATCAAACTAAACATGATTAAGCCTCTACTTGTTTCACGGTAAATGACCTCCTTAGAGAAAAATTGTCCCTTTTTCTATGTTTCGCCAGGAAAAAACATTATGATTGATAAACAGAAAAAGAATTTCCAAATTAATTGAAGAATTAAGTCAAATTTCAGAAAAATGACTTTTGGAAAATTTATTTTCCTACCTACTTGGGCATACCAACCTCATAAAAAGAGCCTCGAACCAAATAGAATAATAATATTTCATATTTTGAGGAAACAACAAATATTTTTTTTTTAGAGAATCGTTCCATAAGAAAAGGATTTTCCTGAAAAAATATTTTCCTTTAAAGGGGTAATTATCCGTGAAACAAACAAAGCTTAAAAGATAATAGTGCCACGAGAAAATAAAATAAAATGGGGCTGGAAATTGAGTAAAGAACATAAACTCACTTGTCTAAGGCCTCAAGATACTTCTGTTTACGGATCTCAAAAAAAATCTTCATGGAGTATCTATTATCATCAACCTTAGTAAACCCTGATAAATACTTCTCTACCTCATCCCATTCACCACTCGTCACCATATCTTCAAAATACCTCATATTAAAGAAAAATCCAGACTCTTGTTCCAATCTATAAATCAACAAAAATAAATAAATAAAAACCCTTAACAGAACTCGAAATAAAACCTTAATAATTCATGAAATTAGAGCTAAAAAGACATGAAATTAAAGGCATACTTGTGAACAGTCTCCTTGAATTTCTCTTCATCAAGAAACTGAAGTATCAGAAACACGAGTTCTCTGCTCAGAGAAGTCATTCTTTTCTCCTTTGGAATTCCAGAACCCCCACAGATCAGACTTCAATCAACACAATACCAAACCCTAAAAAGATAAATTCACCATTAAATTAGCAATCAGGACAACATCAATTTCTCAACAACAACAACCACAGGGAATAAATAAACAATTAACATTAAATTCTAAAACCAAATATATATATATATATATATAATAACAATAATTCCAGACCTAATTTGAAGATTCTGATTCAGTGAAAACCGAGACGAGAGAGAAGAAGAACGGATCGGAGCACCAGGACGAGGGCGGTCGTTGTACTCCTCTCTCTCTCTCTCTCCTGTTTTCTCTCTCTCTCCTCTCTCTCTCTCTCTCTCTCTCTCTCTCTCTCTCTCTCTCTCTTTCTTGATTAGTTTCTCTCTCTCTTTCGCTAACACACTTTGAACGAGAGGAGGGGTATCAGACAAAATAAATACCGCAAACGAAAACGAGACGAGATGGGGCTTAGTGATACGTTCATAGGCCGTTGGATAAGTGCGTCTACTTATAGGGTTGAGTGATAAGTAGCATCCTCCTTATAAGCGCTATCAATACGCCTGATTTTGGAATTATTATTCGGCTGGATTTGGGGGGGATGCATTTCGAAAAGAAATTGAAAAATTTTAAATATTTATTTTCCATAAATATTTCTTTAAATCTGTGATTTGGTTCATGGCGCGTGGTTCGACGCTCTTTGGGATTTTTTAGGTTTCTGAAAAAGGCCCCCTGGTAAAATGAATATGGAACTATCCTATTGTGATTGGGTGTCTAGGGTTAGGTTTCCGTGTACATATATTTGTGGACGAGCCAACCGGCAGCCAATGAAATTTTGCCACCTAGACATAATTTGCAAATTCATCCTTTTCTTTGCAGACAATTACCGGATAAATTTTAATTCAAAGTTTCGAATAATTTAACGTAATTAATATTTAGATTGTTCTATAAACAAATAAAAAGAAAATAAATAATGCTTTTTTATATAACACGTAGAACAGATGCACCGAAAAGCAAAACAAATATGAGTTCTAATATTTCAGACTTTCTATAATGTTGAAATGACTCTTTTTTGTTCATGACTATTTTATCATATTAAAATAAATTAACTGAAATATATTTCTTTCCCCCAACCCTATTTGCCTTTCTTGATAGTTATAAATAATTCTTGAAATAATTTTTCTCATGTAAATATATATGTATGCTTTTTTACTAAAACAAATTTATGATCTATCATATAGAATTTTGAAAACTTTAAAGAAATTTATTATCTTTAATTCGATTACTAAAATAATTTTTTGTGATATTTTCCTAAATATATTTGCACAACAAAATTGAAATTGTTTAATTGACTTTAAAAAATTAATTAAGTTTTTTCAATCCACGGGAGTTATGTATTCCAATTAACTTTCAGGGAGTTTTTTTGAAGAAGTGAGGAAGTGGGGATCTCTTACGTTTATTATTTATAATATTAAATCCCATTTATAATTTTCTTAGACATATAATAATAATTTATTAAATATTTTAAATAATTTACAAATTATAGACAATAGGGAGTTAAAGTAAATAAACTTGGAATACAAAATCAATTTTTTAATAAAATATTTAAAACTAGAAAATATAAAATTTTTTAAGAAAAGGATAGATAGTTTAACATAATCATAAGAGATTCATTCTATTATAAAACATTTAATTTGATTAATAATTATTTTTTAAAAAGCAAACTCATCATTGCAATTTCACAAAAATACCAAGAAACTTTCCATATCTTCATGATAAAGATATATTTTGATAAAATTATTTATTCTAATAAAGTATTTAAAAATAATATTCAAAAAAGATAGCAATTCCACGCACTTTTCCAGCTTTTGGAGCCATAAGCTTCGGAGGAGTGGTTAAAGGGGGTGATGTGACATGTCTACTCCTTAAATATAAAGGAATATTGTATTGTATTGGAGTTGGTTGCTTGTCACAAGGCTCTATATTTCACCAGGGTTCATGTTTTGTCAAACCCACTTACCACAGGCAGCATGTGAATCTTCACTTTAATAGTAACTTAGGTTTAGAACGATAGACAATTAGTATACCTATGTTGATATATTATTTTTGCAACCTTTTTAAAATGAATATATGGATCATATGAAATGATCAAAATTTATCATTTCTTTGTTAAAACAAAAAGAAAAGTAAAAAAATTGTTACGCAATACAAATTTTTAAATCGCATGAATTCAAAAAAACATAAAATTTAAAAGTTATCGATTATTATTTTTTTCATTGTAAGTTTTTCAAAGACGAATGTGTTTGAACATGTTATTAACTTAATTTTAAAACTGACCCTAAATTCTAATTTTGCTCTTTGGGTTCTACCGGTGGCTTATACCATAATAATTCCTTTTGGATGTTACTATAAAGATTATTGCTTCTTTTGATCTAAGTCGAAATTTCCAAATTTCACGATACACATCAAATCTTAAAAAATCATGAGATTAAAAAAAAAAACTAAAAAAAAAATAAAACCCGTGAGATTGAATAATATCATCAAAACGCTGTGGATTTAACAATCCCTTCTTCCCTAGAAAGGAATATAGTTTATATCTTAATAATTTAAAATTTAAATTTGACTGTCATGAATTTTTAAAACATGAATATATTATGCATATTAAAAACAACAATTGAAATTCAAAATCCTAGAAAAAAAGAAACACACTAACTTCTAAATCCATGAAATTTAAACACTAAAAATTTTGTAATATCCTTCGAATCCAATGTTTTGGAATTTTTTCAAGAAGAGAACATTTTTTTCATTATTGAACATAATTTTTAGTGTTTAAATCTAATAAGGTGAAAGTCGATTTTTCTTTTCTAATAAGATGTAGGTTTAGTCAATTTAATATATATATATATATATAATCTAGGGTTAACCAATATATCAAACGATGAAAAATCATTAATGTTTAACATAATTTTTTCTTTTTAATAAGAATTAATAATCTGATCATGCGTGTTAAATGTATTTTGATAAAATTATCGCAAATTTATAATAACGTTGTTTCACCAACAAAATATACTACGATTGTTGAAATAGAAACTTCAGTATTTTTTTTATTATATAAGAATTCGAATCTAGAATCACTAAATTAGAGAATGAAGGTTTGTATTACTGAAGTATCCCCTTAGGGACACTTCAGCATTATTTATAAACAAACAATATCTTGGATTATTAAATTATGAGATAATGTCTGAATTTAGCAAGTAATTGTGTTAATTATATTTTTTAGTTAAAATATGTTAGCTGATACAATGATTAGTTTTGAAAGTAATATCTTATAAAATAATTAGTTTGGAATATCCAATTACGTTGAAATTTAGTAAAAAGCGTGTGAATATGTAAAAATATTATTATTTTTGATTACCGAATTATAAAATAATATCTACGTGTAATAAGAAGTGTGTCAAAAAGGTCTTTTTGCTCATACAATCCGTGTCTACACACTGATGGAGCGCTTCGCAAGGCAATCCGCAGTGTTTTAGACTCGCGAGTATAAAATGAATCATACTTGAGAGAGTGGGGGGTCGGGGTAGGGGACTCTCGGACTCTGAACATGTATACGTGTGATGGACGCCTCGTGAATCGGACGGAGAGTCACGAGAATGTCATTTTTCAATTTATATTATCGTATCCGATATAATGGTTTCAGTATATCGCGAGTGGAACCAAAGCACATGTCAGTTCAAAAGACGTTTTAAACGCTCTCTCGCTTTTCTCTCTAAATCGGGGCATTTCGTACCTTCGTTTGTGTGTATTGGAAAGTGTAAGGTGTAGCTGAGGTGGATCATACCTCTTACACCTCACTTACCCTCTCTATCATTTCGAGCATGACTCTTTTGCCTAATTAGAGTAGGACCCTAAATGATCGAACTAACCAAATTGAATGTGTTATGATTTAATTGGGATAAAAGGAAGAATTTTCTTTATTGAGAAAACGACAAATACAATAAACATCACCGTTATTAACTCTTAATGACTATATAATATTTGAGTTAAATAATAATTACTCCTACGTTTTACATAAATTCATGATTATAATATTAAATGCATCAAAATTATTCCCTAATTAATCGGTCAATTGCAATATTTTTATAATAATAATAAGAACAATCAAATTTCGAAAACAGAAAAGGGAAGAGTATGTTGGTATATTTTTTTAAATATATATATATATATATATAATACACCATTTTTAAATTAGTAATATGTAAAAATTAAATGTTCCTATTTACTGGCATATTCCGTCCACTTGAATGTAAATTGCTTGGCAAAATACAAAGGGTATTTGTATTTTTCAATAACTAAGGAGAAGCACCACATTAAAGTCGGTCATGACGAGGATATATACCCTTTTCTTCCTTTCGAATTTTTTTAAGAAAAGACATCTGGAGACGGTGTGATTAGGGTTTCTTTTTTTTTTTTGGTTTGGTGAATAGTATGAAACGGTGCGATTAGGTTTCGGTATTTGATGGTTGGCTTAAATGTTTTATATAAATCACGTGATGGATTAAAGAACCTAATCTCGTTTCCTAAATCAATCAATTTAGGACAAACAAAAACAAATTAAATGAAAAGGAAAAAAAAAAAGTACTCTTAAATCCTTCCACAGATGAATTGATCTTAGTTGTAGTCCTGGTGTTCAAATCGAACGGTTTTGAATTAAGGGACTGTTCCTTTTAATTGAAAATTTCAACATTATCTAACTTAAATTTTATTTTCAAATGTATTTTTTTTTTATAACCAACAGATATTTAAAATTATATTTTAATTAATCTGATTTGAATATTATTCGATTCAATTTATGGAATTTTCCTTTCACTTAATATCTAAAAGTAGATATAGTGGCTTGTTTGATGCCTCAAGCGGAAGAGGAATTAATTTAGTATTATTGTTATTAAAATTAAAAGATTTATATTATTAAACTTTGATGCATATTTACTTTTACTTTTGAATGAATTTAGAATAAATTACCCGACCGGACATCCAAGAAATATTTTTCTCTTCTCTTATTATCGCTAAAAATAGTTTAAAAAGTTTTAAGAAATCTTGTAGCAATCTTAAATAATGTCACACGTATTGAGAAAAAAAAAAACAATAGCAGAAATATTTATGTAATATAATTTTATTAATTCAAATACCTGACTATATGGTATAACCGTACCATGTTTTCAATAATTCATTTAATTCTACGATGCATATGATATTATTGTGCAATCCTTCCGAAGGACACAAAATAAATTATGTTCATGAAAATAACGAAACAACCCTTAGGTGTCCATTAAATGTTGAGGCCATCGTGCCTCGTATGAATAGCCATCTTATATTATTTTGCGATCTTCTACCGGACCGGACGTGAAATAAAGAAAAATCATATTTTGTAAAAATAACGAAACCACCCTTTGGTTTCCATCAAAATGTTCCGATATAGTTCCTCGAACAAGATGGTGTGACGAATTCGTTCAGTCAAAACTAAAGGTATAATTGGTATGATAAGTAAAAATGTTAAATTTCTTAATCGAGTTTTGATTTTGAAACTCTCTTAAATTGAACTCGACAATATTCGAAACGAATTAATCGAAATATATTTCTAAATACCGATTAATTATAAAAAAATACATTTAGCCATACATTAAAAGAGTATTAATAATTAATATTGTTATTAATTTATTTTTGGATTGGCCGATAAGGTTATACTCTTTTTATAATTAGAGAGTATGAAGTTCAAGAAAAAAATAAAAAAAAAATCCAAATACCATTATCCCAAATAATCTGTTTGCATTAATATTATTAATAAATATTAACAAAAGGTAACAAGTTTCTCAACTCAAGTAGGTCACCTTTCATAAATTGAGTTACCTCAATGGATAATAGGTTCGCTCTCGAGCCCCATCTCTATCAAAGCACCAATTACTACAATCATCATTCACCTTTTGTTAAAGATTGAAGGGCGAAGTTTTTCATTTTTTGCTGGTAAAGCTAAATTTATTATTTTGCCAATGAAAGTAATCTTATCAACATCGTTGTATTTATCAGTTCTCTTGCCTGGGTGGCGAGCCGCCCGGGGAAGAGAGAGAGAGAGAGAGAGAGAGAGAGGATAAATGAAAGCTATAGCTTACTACTTGAATTGGGTTAGAGACAAGCTGAGAGTACTTTTTTAAAACCTAAATATTTTTTTTTACTGGTTTTAGAAATTCTGTTTTTAACTCATTTAACTTATTAAATGAATAAAAATTCTGTATTCTAGTTTTATATTTAATTCACGAGTTTAAAAATCAATTTTTTAAAATTATATTATTGATTTACACCATATTATTTATAAACCACATTGTTGATCAAATTCCAAAGACACCTACCAACCCTTTCTTACAATCCATCACTTCTTGTTACATGCCCTTTTTTCACTTGACTCCTCGATTTCTGATAATAAATTTATTCATTCATCTTATTCGATTCGATCTGGTCGGTGAAATTATAATTAAATATTAAATTAAAAAATTTAATATAAATTTATTAATATAATAGTGATTTTAATTTATTTTGTATATAAATTTTGTTTTTACTCATAAAACTTCTTTTTTTTTAAAAAAAAAAATTATTTAAATTAGAAAATGTTTTAAATAAGATAAACGTAAATTAAATCAAATTGAAATGAAGGTAAAGAACTGTTGACCTTCTGCCACGGAGTGTACCTCCAAACTTGAACCCGAGCTTGGCCCTGAAAATGGTAGTTCGGGCTGCCGCGACAAACCTGATGATGCTCTCTCCCTCTCTCAGCAAACTTACCCTTCAAAGTCATCTATATAAATGGTAAACTAATTCTCAGATTTGGATAGTCGACCTCTAGGATAAAGGTGTTAGATTTTTTTATTAATTTTTAAATTCAAAACTTTCGAATAAAAAAATTATATCGAAAGAGTTCTACTTAATTTGAGCCCAACAGTCGAATCTACCACCGTGGGGTCTTGCAATTTCCATGAGCGTGATCTAGCGAGAAGCCTGGTCGTCTTTGCGGATTGCAAGTCTAAGGAGTACCTTGCTGCGGATTGCAAATCTAAGGATGCTGATAAATACATGAGAACATTTGCCATTGCAGCAGCCTTTTATTACAAGTCTTTCAGGGTACCAATTGGTATGTGCAAAAATTAATAATAATAATAATAATAATAATAAATGAAAAACTAATAAGCAAACTTACCCTTTATGGACATCTATTTAACTGGTAGATAAGTATTGATTTTTTTCATAAATATTTTCATGGTCATATGGAATTAGCATGGTGTCCGAAGCATGAATGGAATGACCAATCAGCACGAAGATTATACTCTCCTCGGGGATGTCTGTCCTATAATAACACAGACCCTAACACGGACACAAACATAATGTAGAGCGATAACGACAAAATTATACAAAACTTTGTGATATTGTAAGTCAAAAAGAGCTTATTGTACCGTGTTTAAAGAATGTATGCAGCTGAAGATGACATGGACGCATTGATTTCTGGAAACATCATTGCAATTTAGTGTTCGACATAAATTACTTGCATACAAACTTTCAAGGTGATTCTCGAACACAGCCTCCGGGGAGAAGAAACCTAAATTTGTCAGCATTTTCTATCAAAGCAGCCGGAAGATGCACTGCAGAGGCGGATCTGGGTATTGGTCCCATCTTCTTGATCAACTCCTGAAAACTATACTCCTCAGGTAACATGTCGAATAGATCATTTCCCCTACAAATAAGTTTCTGAATTCTTTCGGGATTCAAAAATTCTCTCCTCCTAACTCGGTCCGCATGGCTATAAGCAGTCATCTTGAAGGCAATCTCATGAATATAGCGGAAACAGAAGCTACAATGCCATCCAGCATTGGAAAGTATTAAGTCAGATTGACGTGAGTGGCGGTAACGCGTCCCAGAGTTGTAAATATGGGCTGTTGCCCGCCAGCTACTATAGTCAACTGGAAATTCAAATGAGTACATATAGTGCTTTAACTCGAGATGCAAAACTGGTGGCACCCCATCACACCATTGAAGTAGTTTTATTGTATGTGGACTTGGAATCTCATCAGTATCTGACATTATAAGGACATCACCTGTAGAAATACCAGCACTGCGTACTAGTCCATTCATGGCTCTACGGTGCTCTGCCTCAAGGTCAAATGGATCTTTAAGGGACTTCAGGCGTGAACTAGGGACTGGTAAAACTCCATTTGCAATCCTCCCTTCAGCAAACTTGAAGCGGTCTAGGTTTGAAGTGAACACCAATGGCTTAGGGATGCCGGTGAAAGTTGCATTCGACTCTAGGATTACAAATTTCGAGATGTAAGGGTTGAGCTCACGCCACCTCAACTCAAGTAAGTCTATCTCATTGTTAAAGATGATGCCATCAAAAACCTGTCTAGGTTCCGAACGGAGGGACCAGCCATGGAGTTGACAAAGATGGTCCATGGAAACATTCTCGGCATAATAATGAGATAGGCGTTCAAAGGGGGGAGGTGGGGTATCCCACAGTGGCCGAAGGAAGTAGGTTACTTTACGGCCATGGAAGAAAACTCCTATAAGACAGATTGGCACAAGTATCAGAAGTACAAGGAAAAGAAACCTAGGTGGCACACGACGGGGTGTTGAGCGAAGAGGACGCAAGGCCATGACTAGAAAATGGGTAACCACAATGTCGAACAACTAACATATTCACCCAGATTACTCTCTGCCAGTCATGATCATCTGCACCAATTATCAACTATGTGAGATGCTGGAATTAAGAATAACTGTCACAAAGTATTGAGTCAAATACAATGAATGTTGAGTCAAATAAAATGTACAAAATATAAGCGAAATTGAGGATCAGTAGTATCAACAAAAAGCATAAATTTCCAATTTAAGGGCCACAAATACTAGAGAAGTCTCCAAACTCGTGATTTCTTCACATGTCTAATTTTTGTGATTTTAATCATTGGAGGAAGTCCTAACCACACAAACGACCTTAATGAGAAGAGCTTACACCATAAAAATGCCAACAATAGATTCATGGATTTCTCTAAACATTGTTGAACACTAACAATGAACTTATGGAGTTCTCAAAATGGTGCAAGTATGTTCACCTAAATCTTTTGACACAGGCAGTAAAAAAAAAAAGATGATTCTTACAAAAAAGAAAGAGCAATTATTTTGTAAAGATAAAAATTATATTAAACTAACCTGAAAGATAATGTTTCATTCGTGGTAATGATAGGGTTCAGGCCTCAACTTACACATAAAAGGAAAGTTTCTGCAGGAAAGGGAGAAACAAAGGGAAAAAGAAGATTAGACCAAAAACAGATTATACCTCGATGATAGACAAAAATGTTTCTTCACTAGCACAAGTATAAATGTTGTAGCCTCAATATAAAGAAAGTATGGTTCAGTATGGAAGTATTGACTACTATGCCATTTCAACCTCAAGTTACCTCCCATTACTAACCCCTCTTAAAAAGAAGGGGGGAGGGAGAGAGTTGAAAGAAAAAAAAAAAAAAAAAAAAAAAAGAAAAGAAGAAGAAAGCCAAATGAATGGACAAAACATGGATATGGAGTAGTCTTAAATTTGATAATAACTGAACAAACTTTGAAGGTATAGTTTCTTCAGCAGAAATTGGACTACTATTAAATTCTTTCGTAGTCTAAGTAATATCCTACATTAGACAGCATTGAATATAGAGAAGAAAATATAGTAGTTCAAATAATTAGGAGACTAACATTTATTTCAATTTTTTCTCACCCTTTCTTGTTCGTGTAAGTATAGATTACAAACCTCTTCACCACACACAGCCCATCTTTCTCACTTTTATTTTTATTTTTTTAATAAGCAACGACAACATCTGTCTTACCTTAAGCTCAACCTCGCCATCCCTACAAACTTTTATTTTCTTGTGAAATGATCTTTAAACCGAAAATGGGCTCAGCCTCTGAAGATATATATATATATATATATATACACACACATGATGCTTACCAGAAATCACCATTTATGAATTGTTCTTGTTTTCTTCCTACACTAATGAAGCATAGAAAGAGAGGGAACTTGTTCTTTTCCATGGTTTTTAGGTTTAGTAATTTGAAAATCAACATGAACCGACAGAGAACTGATGTTTAATAATTGGAAACATATATTTGAACTTGAAATGGTACATATCACAGGAAAAACATGGTAACAATGGGGAGACACAACCTGTATTAATGCCCCAAGCTAAATGAGGGACACCACTATAGAACGGACATTACACAACAAGTGGGAGGTTGATGGGTAGCTAGTTGCCCCCTCGACCTTTTTGATTAGCAAAAGGCAAATGCTAAAAATGTAAGTGGGCTAACAACAACTTAAAATTGGCCATTATGTGACATCTTCTCAAAGAAGATTTGGACAAAAAGGGCCAAAAGGGTGGATAAATTCTATTTCTAATTCTTCTTCATCATCAGCAAAACTACCGTGGAAGCATCACCAACTTATCCATTGACAACTTCATTCTCCTCTTCATCTTTCATCACTCTTCGCCATTGATTATGCAAGTCAAAAGCAATGCATAACAAGGTAATACAATCTTGGATTTTACCATATTGAATTCCTTAAATCACAACCGCTGCAGCTCCAAATTAACATTTTAGCTCAAGCCCCACTATCTGGTTTCTGTTGGCCTTTCAATATCAAAACATCCGCTGAATCTAAGTGACCGTAAACGTCAAAACAATCAAGACCCGTGTAGACAAAATTAGGAAACTTTCCCTCCTAAGCCAAACAAGGAGTTGACCTCCTTCAAACCTAAATCTTAAGCGAGTTCACAAAAACATCATAATCAATTCAAACATTAAATTTTCTGATCGATTCCTCTCCTTGTCCAAGAGATGCAATAATGATAACTCCGATGAGAAAAGTTGAACCCCAAAGTAGTTATAGCTAGAAAAGTAAGTGGCAAAGCACAAAAAGCCCACCCTCAAAAAATCCAACATCTGATAGCCACGAAATTCCATTAATGAATCTATAAGAAATTAATTTACCAAAAGAAAAAAGAAAATCCCCAAAACCTAAGACAAACAATTTTCAATGGATGCAATAATTGACTAACAAAATTTAAAATCACCAGCAAAATCAAATAACTAAAATAGAAATAAACAAATAAATAAATTGAAATACCTTGAGGAAGTTGCAGAGACTTCCAAAATATACCCATTTTTGAGAGAGAGAGAGAGAGAGAGAGAGACAAAGAGAGGAAGCTGAGGTCCCGTACAAACGCTTGGAGCTAGCTGGAGCAGAGGAGAGAGATTGTGGCCAAGCGTCAAAGACGAGGTTGAGGGACGAGGTTTTGTGACCTTACATGTGTCCCATTCATCAAGCTGGGAGTTCAAGTTGAACCCGTTTTTCAATTCCGGTTTGGCGTTTTTCTTTTTCTTTTTAAAAATTCAAGCACGTCACAAATTTTATCCAATTTTGTTTTTTTATAAATTGATATTGAGGATAATAGTTTAAAATTTTTCTCTCAGTGAATTTGATTTCGTCAAAATTAGGATGAGTCATTCAAACTACATTTGTTAACTATCATATTTCATGAATATCAGTACCAAGTTGAAACATGGGTCCCCCTTTTTTGTGAAAAATTAATTTTCCATATAGAAATAATTATCTTTAAAAAAATTAGAATTATTATTTTTTTCAATTTTTATTTGAATTCAAAAAAATATTATATATCAAAAAATCTATCTACTGAATTTTCAGGTTTATTAATTTTTTATTTTAGTCTTTATATGAAATATAAAAAGAGGAAAAAGACACTCAAAATTAATAATTAAAAGCTTAATGTTTCTTTCATATTTCTTTATAATCCGCCTTCGTTTTCAGTATTTCCTGTAACGTGGCTGTCGTTTATTGGCTAGTTACATGGCAGAGGAAAGGTCAGAATGTAAATTACAAAAATTCTGGGAGACCAAGTCTTCTACCACGTCAGCAATGGGAAAAGTTAGACCGACAAACACATGCATGAGCCACGTGGATTTCGTCAACCAAATTCTAAAATAGTCTCAACTTGATTACCTTAACCTTAGTCTGGTAGTGCAGCGAGGAAATAATATTTCTTTTTTAATTACGTGAGGATTACGAAAATAATTGAATTATATATATTCATAAAAATTTGAATATATGCTCTCGATATAAATATTAAAATAAAAATTTTTAATTATTAGAATGTCTCCTTAGGATAATAATTAAATAATAATTAGTGTATGAGATTTGTTTCATTTAATTACCCTCGTTAAAAGGGTTTGGTCACTGCTTGCTTTCGCTGCTAGGTAATATATATAATGTTATATTTTTTAAGATTCTTTCGGAATGAGGGGAAAAAAATGTGAAATTAGTTAATTTTTTCTAAAGAGGGAAAATTAATATAGTTATTTTTACGGAGAGAAAAATGAAATTTGATTTTTAAACAAACAAAATTTAAAATTAATATATTTAGAGAGATAAAATATCCACCAATTTGATTTATTTAGAGAGAGAAAATTAATTTATTTAATTTTAGAGAGAAAATTAAGTTTAGTCTTTCTGGAGAGAAAAATAAAAAACTTGGGTATTTAGATGGATAAAATTTTGAATAATTTATTTATTTTAGAGAGAAAAATTAATGTACTTAATTTAGATAAATAAATTTTGACTTTTTAGAGAGAGAGAATTCAAAACAAATATATTTAGAGAGAAAAATATACTAAATTCATTTAAGTTGAGTGATCGAATACACTATCCCCTTAACTAGAGATTTTGAGTTTGAGACTTAAGAATGAGAAAAAAAGATTTGAGAGAATTAACTCCTAAAATAGATCCTAAAGTGTTTGAATTGAATTAGTCAGACAAACCTGAATATCAGTGGGAAAAAAAAAAAAAAAAAGAAGAAAAATATAAACTAAATTGATATTATCATCTTTTGCCCTATACTAAATGCCTTATTTATTCACCACATAAGGTAAAATGTAAAAATATTATTAAAGTACTATTTACTTAATAAAATATTACCCTTATAATTTTTTTCCTTACAATTTTTCTCTCACAAGAAACATTTAAAAAAACCAGATTTCTTTTATAAATCTTGCTCAAAAGATATCCATCTTCTATTTTCACGTGTCATTGGCTAAATTAGATTCACGATTAACTTTTGCTTGCACTTGGTAAAAAATTTGTGATTATATGAAAAATAATAATTTTGACATATAAAACTTTACAAATTACTGGAAATTCTAAATTTTTAGTTTTAGGTATTACCCAAATTACATGCTTAAAGATACATATAGTAAAATTAATTAATCACGCAGTGGAGAGTCCCCCCTTCGTCCCTTTTCGTTGGATGACAAAACAAATGTTGAGTACCAATAGACAGTTGATCTAGTGGGATATAACGTTGAATCTCTTTCCTTAAATAAATTACTATAAATCCCAAATTAGATTATTCGAAATATGACTCTGAATACCGTTTAATTTAGTAAAAAAAAAACCAGAGGTTGAGACGAGAAGACTCGTTAGTTGCAGGCCTCAGTGGTTAGTGTAATTGTGTAGGGTAGCTTTCTGGTCAATGCTCGTCTTTGTTTGTTTGTTTTCCCTTTCACTACAAAAAGAAAAAAAAAAACAAAAAGATTAAAAGGCTTAGCTTAAGAGGCCCACAAAGGAAGGGTGGAAGTCCTAAAGGCCCAGTAGTTAAGGGTACAAGGCCCACCATAGTACAGACCATCGGAAAGACACAGTCCAAAACCAAAGGAAAATCTCCCAATGCCACCACAAGGATTACATGTTGTTGGGGCGCGCAGCACAACAAAGAGAATGCAAATAACATGCATTAACCTCTTGAAAATTATCATTTATAATGGAAAGAACAATTTTTTTTATAACAGATATGATAGCAATCAGATTACACCAAGTCACGTGAATACAGGGTTATAATATTGAATTTATTTGATTAATATCTCAAATTCAAATTTTAAAAACAAAAAAAAAAATATCGAAAGAGTTTTTCCTCAAATAAGACTTTATAATATTTAAACCGGAGATATTGATAGTCAAGTAAGACAAAGTAAATATCGAATGAGTTTGTCTTTAAATTAAAATTTATAATATTTAAATCAGACGACAACACGTGACAGGATGGTTTATCGAGCAAATTTGAAATCCCCCGAGTTCACTGAGCTTTACGAAGAAATCAATTGATTGACATTAAGGTGCTTGAAATTTTTTTTTTTTTTTTTTGATTGTTATAGTAGTTGAGTTGAACTTGAAGTGAGAAAATAATAAGAAAGGTTTGATGGACTGAAGTCGTATGCCAGTTCTTGTAACAAAAGATACTCAAGCATTATATACAGATATGCATCAATATATAAAGGGTAAAGTATGATATTTCACGAATATAATAACCATCCATACAACCCTTTTGTTACCTTTTTCTCTTCAACTTCCTGAAAGATATTTTAGTATCATCGTAATTAACTTTTTCTTTTTTTTATAAGAAAAAATATTTATATATATTATACATATATATTGTATGTCACAAGAAAATATGATAATAAATTATTTTAAAAAGTTCAAGACAAACATATAATAAACACGTGAAATTTAAATTGAGATAATTAAGTTTTATCAATTTAAAATTAAAACATTTGAAATATTAATATGAAAAAAAATCAAATTTGTTTCAAAAGACAGTCAATTATACGACTTGATATTTCTTTTAAAACCATGACATAATGTGTTAACAATGCGGACAAAAATAAGAGTCAGTTTAGTGAATAAACAAGTTAGATCTCTTAATCATCTCGAATTTAAAAATTGAAAATAAAAAAAATTACGTTAGAAAAGTTATCTTAAATTAGACCCAAATACACTTAAACTGTATTAGAGAATATGATTTTAAATATCAGTCGATTAATATAAAATAAAATCCAGGCAAAAATGCTAGAAAAAAGGATAGCTTAGTTGGTGTGAAAAAGTAATGTACCTCAGTGCTATGTAGCAACCAAAAATGATGCAGAGCTACGGTCAAGAAAAGTTAAATTCTACCGATTGTTATTCAAAATTCCCTCTTTACATGTATTTATCTCATATGCATGCCACTTAAATTGTTCTTTTCTTACAAAAAAACCCTTCATTCAAAAATACGTAAGCAAAAGATTGTCTCAATGGATACAGATACAGGGTACTAGAGACACGAGTTAAAGTTGTAAGTTGTGCAGGGTAGAGAATTCCCAAAATCCATGACCCGCCAAATCAATCATTGCTTCTCACCAGTTTTAGTCTCCTTGCAGAAGCAATGAAGCTACTGCAAAAAAGTAACACACAAAAGACCACATTTAAGATTTGGGTCATTAAAATTAAGAAAATATATCTACGTTGAGTATGTTTGTACTATAAATTAATACCAAAATTGGTAAATAATAGGTGAGACATACATATACATACCTCCAAGGTATATCCCCAGCAAGAAGCCAGTCACCTTCTCTGTCTTGGTAAGTGAGTCTATAATTCTTCACATTTTCCAAACCTGCATTCAAACACTAACAAGAAACATTAAAATCCAAGAAAATTTTAGTCTTCAATTTTATGAATTTAAGGTCTGGTGGACTTACATTTCCCAAACATGCCAAGCAAAGTCATTGTAAGTTCTTCATAGCAATCATAAAGACTCAAGTTAATTTTCCTCCCTATACCCGTTCCTTCCATCATCACCTTCACATACATGGAATTCATCAATCCACTCTGCGCCATCGGATTTCCCGACAATCGATGGCCATGATGAATACCCTTCCTCCTTGCCTTGATTGGGGGCCACCCCACGACAAAATTTTCATTTTTCTCGTTCCTACATTACCAAAACACCATTAGCAAAAATTTATAGAAGACCCGACTGAGAGGGAGAGAGAGAATAATAGCCACCGTCCATTATATAGCTGAAGTCTCCGTTTTACATTACCAAAACACAATCAAAATTCAACAACATTCACATCCAATTAGTCAAATTTACGAAAAACCACTTGAGAGAGAGAGAGAGAGAGAGAGAGAATACTTGTTTGTGGGGAGAAAAGATTGATTGTCATGTGGGTTAGGATCATCATGTTGATCATCTGGTTGGTTGGAGAACAACAAAGGAAGTGTAGGAGGAAATTCAATTTCTTCTTCTTCTTTGGAGTAGTAGTAAAAGGCTCGCTCGTAAGTACGCTTTTTGACGACATTTTCATCGTGGGTCAATTTGTTCGAGCCAATACTTTCCTTGGGCTCGTGGAAATTTGAGTTGAGGTCGAACCCATGAGTTGGATTAGTCGCAAGTGCAAGTCCCAATTCAAGCTCCATGTATCATCCAACAACAACAAACTGAAAGTACCAAATAAAATATAGAGAGACAAGTGAGTGTTTGTGTACAAGAGAGAGATTGAGTTTGGGGTTTAAAGAAGTTTATGAGGTGGGAGTTTGGAGAGGTTTTAATAGAGAGAGAGAGAGAGATAGAGCCCGGTGTAAGAACAGGAGGGTGGCCCATCACCCTCCATGCCCTGCAAAACCATCCCTGAAAATAAGGGATTTCACTCACCAAAGGGGTAACCAAGTATGGGCCTCAATAATGGTTGTTGATGGCACAACCATTATAAATAGGGGCAACCATAGCAAGGGTCCCTAAGCTCAATTCATTAGTCTCACACACCATCTAGAGAGAGAATTGAGAGCTTGGAAGGCTTCTTGCACGTCCAGAGGTGCTGCCAAAGGGAGTTCAGACTCGCCGGAATCCATGGCTGGAGGTACACTTGCTTCCGCTTGTTCTATGGTTCAATTTTGCTTTTAAATTCATGTATTAGACTTGCATGGATGTTTTACATTTGGTATCAGAGCCATTAGAACCTCTGTCTGCATTTTCCGGCAATGAATTTCAATTTTTTTGGCTTCTGAATTTTTTTAAAATTGGCCCAAATTTGAGCAAATTTTGGGGTTTTGAGTTTGGAAATGAGTTTTGCATGAAATTTTGGATGATTTTATGTTTTCAGAGCAAAAAATGGAGTTTTTTGGCACTTTTCCGCGACATTCCGGCATTCAGACCCGCCGGATCCGGGTCGGGACCCTCGGGGTCCATTCGGGTGAAGAAGACCCGGATGCAGACCAAAACGACGTCGTTTTGGTCTGCAATTTTTAAAATAATGGATCTGCCCGAAAACTTTCTGTAATTACGCAATCGCCCAAAACGTTTTTGATCTGTTGCAAAATGGTCCCTGAAACCTTTCAAAAACTCACAAAACTTTAAGATATTGCACATTGGTCCCCGGCCTTTATACAAAAGCCGATAAACCTTGAAATGTTACAGTTTGGTCCCAACATATTTTGAAATGTTACACATTAGTCCTTTGGACTTAAAAAAAAAAAAAAAAAAAATTGAAAAATTTAATTTTTAATTTTAAATTCATATTTGGGTCATTTTTGAGAATTTGAAATTAAAATTTTTGATTTATGTGTATTATGGTATCACACATAAATGAAAAATTGTGTATTTTACACAAATTAATTTTTATATGGTCTTTTACACATTGAGAGACGTGTAAAATAAAGGTTAAGACCCGTACAAAATTATAAAATCATTGAAACTTTATGATTTTGTATAAATTAATTTTTGTATGGTTTTTGCATATAAAGACGCATGCAAAATAAAGGTTAAAACCTACATAAAATTGAAGGAAAATATTCTTGTGGTTCGTATGATTTCTGATTGTTAGGGTATAGCCACAGCAGCTCTAATATGAAAGAAATTATATATTGGGATAGTTTTGACCACATAAAATAAAGAATATTATTTGTGATTATTTATTTTTGTGTGACAAATTTTATCCCACAGGAATTTTTGTCGTATTAAAAATAATTAATCAGGATTAGATGGCAAGATTGGATAACCTAAATTATGTGGATAGTCTACTTGACTTTAGAGTTTTCTCTTACAAGGTTTTTCAAGTTCAGCAGATCAAGTGCATGTCTAGGAAAGTCCTGTCAACAAGACGGGGATAAGTCTAAGGTTGGTTGGTTCTTAAGCGGTCCCATGTGACCCACCACCTACCTGGGGACTTTCCTGGTGCACGAGTGATGCTGTTTTGTAGGGAAGCTCTAATTCAGGGAAAGATTTTCTATATAATTTCTCCTAATTAGCCTACAGGCATTAGGAAATTAAGTAATCTTGTCAATCTTTTCATAAAGTATAATAAATCTAATCTGAATTAGAAATTTAGCCCACAGGCAATTTCTATGTCAGGAGATTTATTTTATATGTTTTACATTGGTAAACATATGTTAAAGCCTCAACTAAAATTTGTAAGCATTTTTGTTGCAGCTATACAAACCGTTGATATCGTTGAAGTTCCCATATTAAATGGTGAGAACTATAAGGTGTGGAAGGAGAAAATACTTCTCAATTTGGGATGGCGTGACTTGGATTATGCTATCAGGCATGACGAGCCACTTAGGATAACGGATGCCAGCTCTACAGCGGACAAAGCTCTTTATGAGCGCTGGGAGCGATCTAATCGTCTCAGTACGATGTTCATTAAGGATAAAATATTAACTGGCATCCGCGGCTCCGTCAATCAACATAATGACGTCCGTGCCCTTCTTAAGGCAATTGATGAGCAATTCGAGACGTCTGATAAAGCTCTTGCTAGCACCTTGATTATGGAGTTCTCATCGAAGAAACTCACCACTATCCACGGAGTGCGCGAGCACATCATGAGGATCCGGGATATAGTGGCCCAACTAAAGACTCTTGAGGTTGAGATGTCTGAATCCTTTCTAGTGCACTATATTCTGAATACCCTTCCACAGCCTTATAGTCCCTTCAAAATTTCCTATAACACACATAAGGCTAAATGGTCCATCAATGAGTTGATGACCATGTGTGTACAGGAAGAAGGGAGGTTGCTCATGGAAATGAAGGAGGGAACCAGTAGCGCACATTTCGTCATGAAAGGAAAGGCGAAGGGAAAAGCCAAACTGAAAGGAAAAGCAAAGGGACCTACCCCAATTGTAAAAAAGGAGTCTACGTGTTTCTTCTGTAAAAAGAAGGGACACATAAAGAAGGACTGTGCCAAATTTCAGAAATGGCTTGCTGCCAGAGGTACAGAAATCTCTTTTGTATGTTATGAATCTCTTATAACTGAGACTTCTTATGACACATGGTGGATTGATTCTGGATGCTCAATTCATATTACGAATGTGTTGCAGGGCTTGCAAAACCCGCGGAAACCGGTGGGCCGTGAGCAATTCATCTATTCAGGAAACAAGATGAGTTCGCATGTAGAAGCCATTGGAGATCGCAAGCTCATTTTGACTAATGGACATGTCTTGCAGTTGGAAAGAATTTTTTATGTACCAAGTTTTTCTAGAAATCTAATTTCTGTGTCAAAACTTGTACAATTCGGATATTCTTTCCAATTCAATAATACAATGACATTACTTTTGCATTTAAATGTCGTTGGTACAGGTCTATTGATTGACGGACTATACAGAATTAATTTGCAAGATAATACATGTTGCAACACAATACATATTGGTGTGAAAAGGTGTGCCATAAATGAAAATTCCTCTATGTTGTGGCATCGGAGATTAGGACATATCTCCATCGAAAGGGTTAAAAAGTTAGTAAAAGATGGAGTACTTAGTACTCTAGATTTTAATGACTTTGAAACCTGTGTGGACTGTATTAAGGGTAAACAGTCCAATAAGTCAAAAAAGGGTGCCAAGAGGAGCTCAGATCTATTAGAGATCATTCATACAGACATATGTTGTCCGGATATGGACTCATATGACCAAAGGTATTTCATCACTTTTATTGATGATTACTCACGTTATATGTATCTCTATCTTCTTCGCCATAAGGATGAGGCGTTGGATGCCTTTAAGGTTTTCAAGGCAGAAGTAGAGAAACAATGCGATAAGCAAATAAAGATAGTGAGATCGGATAGAGGTGGAGAATACTATGGGAGGTATACTGAAGATGGACAAGCACCTGGTCCATTTGCTCGATTTCTTCAAGAAACTGGGATTGTCGCCCAATATACCATGCCTGGTTCTCCAAACCAAAATGGTGTGGCTGAAAGAAGAAATCGGACATTATTGGACATGGTAAGGAGCATGATGTCTAGCTCTAAATTGCCTAAATCCTTGTGGATTGAAGCTCTTAAAACGGCTGTGTACATATTAAATAGGGTTCCAACTAAGGCGGTTTCCAAAACCCCATTTGAAATGTTCAAAGGTTGGAAACCCAGTTTGCGACATGTACGCATTTGGGGATGCCCGTCAGAAGTAAGAGTTTATAATCCACAAGAAAAGAAACTGGATCCAAGGACCATTAGTGGGTATTTTGTTGGATACGCTGAGAGGTCTAAGGGATACAGATTCTATTGTCCATCTTATCATACTAGATTTGTGGAATCGAGAAACGCGAAATTTCTTGAGGATCACTTGATTAGTGGGAGGGATTCCTTTCAAGACTTAGTCCCTGAAAAGAATCTATCAAGTATGCCTTCCACTTCAAGTGAAAGGATGATTGTCATTCAAAGCGTCCCTCCAGTACCCATGGACGTTGACCCAATTACAGATGACAATCAAAATATTCCACAATCTGCTGACACCGGAACAGGTCAAGTTGGACAGCCCTTTCCTAGAGAGACTGTTGAGCCAACATTAAGGAGATCTGTTAGGATTAAGAGGTCAGCAATATCTAGTGATTATGTAGTATACCTCCAGGAGTCTGATTACAATGTTGGTGCCGTAGATGATCCTGAGTCGTTTTCACAAGCCATAAACTCTAACAATTCGAGTTTGTGGCTGGAAGCCATGAAAGATGAGATGGACTCCATGACGAGTAATGGAGTTTGGGATCTTGTAAAGTTGCCTGATGGGGTAAAACCCATTGGATGTAAATGGGTTTTTAAGACAAAAACTGACTCATTTGGCAACATTGAGAAATACAAGGCCAGACTTGTTGCTAAAGGGTTCACTCAAAGGGAAGGAATCGATTATTCGGAGACCTTTTCTCCAGTATCTAAGAAAGATTCCCTCCGTATTATTTTGGCGATTGTTGCACATTTTGACTTAGAGTTGCAACAAATGGATGTGAAAACGGCATTTTTGAATGGAGAATTAGAGGAAGAGGTTTACATGTATCAACCTGAAGGATTTTCCTCTAGTAATGGTGAGAATTTGGTTTGCAAACTTAATAAATCTATATATGGATTGAAGCAAGCCTCCCGCCAATGGTATTTGAAATTCCATGAGACAGTCTCTTCATTCGGTTTTGAAGAAAATGTTGTGGATCAGTGTATATACCAGAAGGTAAGTGGGAGTAAAATTTGCTTCCTAGTGCTATATGTGGATGATATTCTACTTGCAACCAATGATAAAGGGATGTTGCATGAGGTGAAACAATTCTTTTCTAAGAACTTTGCTATGAAAGATTTAGGTGATGCGTCTTATGTCATTGGCATTAAGATACATCGAGATAGATTTCATAAGATTCTCGGACTATCTCAAGAAACCTATATTAAGAAAGTTCTTAAGAAATACAGAATGCAGGACTGCTCACCGAGTGTATCTCCTATCGTCAAAGGTGACCGGTTTAGTTTGGACCAGTGTCCCAAGACGGAATTGGAAAGGGAACAGATGACCAATATTCCGTATGCTTCCGTAGTTGGAAGCCTTATGTATGCACAGGTCTGTACTCGACCTGATATAGCATATGCAGTTGGAATGTTAGGACGATATCAAAGTAATCCTGGTTTGGAGCATTGGAAGGCTGCAAAGAAGGTGTTACGGTACTTGCAAGGCACCAAGAACTACATGCTCACATATAGGAGGACCGACAATTTTGAGGTGGTCGGATACTCGGACTCGGACTTCGCTGGCTGTGTTGATTCTCGAAAGTCAACATCTGGATATATTTTTGTTCTGGCCGGTGGAGCTATATCGTGGAGGAGTGCTAAGCAGACATTGACTGCGACCTCTACTATGGAAGCTGAATTTGTGGCGTGTTTTGAGGCCACGTCACAGGCGGTGTGGTTACGAAGTTTCATGGCTGGGTTAAGGATTTTTGACTCTGTACCTAAGCCATTAAGTATATTTTGTGATAATTTGGCTGCGGTGTTTCTGGCTAAAAATAATAAGAGTGGTAGTCGAAGTAAGCACATCGACATTAAGTATTTAGCCATAAGGGAACGTATATTGGAAAATAAGGTTATAATCCAACATCTAAGCACCGAATGTATGCTTGCTGATCCCCTGACTAAAGGCATGCCTCCAGTTAAATTCAGGGATCATATTGTAAATATGGGTTTAAATCCCAATTTTAATGGAATTTCGAATTAAATTTTCTCGTATAAAAAAAATTTGTGCACATTCCAGTTTTGAGAAAATTTCTTGAAAATGGATCCCGAATAAACATAGGGTTTATTCATAAAGATGGTTACCATAAGGATAGGGAGTAGCATGCATTGTGATACACAGGAGACAATACTCGCTGAATTAGAGGACTTGTCACTGTGATTCATGTGTGCTTTTTCCATTAAGTATCGGCTTGGATAAAGTCACCAAGTCGGGTGAGTGGACCAAGTGGGAGAATGTAAGAACAGGAGGGTGGCCCATCACCCTCCATGCCCTGCAAAACCATCCCTGAAAATAAGGGATTTCACTCACCAAAGGGGTAACCAAGTATGGGCCTCAATAATGGTTGTTGATGGCACAACCATTATAAATAGGGGCAACCATAGCAAGGGTCCCTAAGCTCAATTCATTAGTCTCACACACCATCTAGAGAGAGAATTGAGAGCTTGGAAGGCTTCTTGCACGTCCAGAGGTGCTGCCAAAGGGAGTTCAGACTCGCCGGAATCCATGGCTGGAGGTACACTTGCTTCCGCTTGTTCTATGGTTCAATTTTGCTTTTAAATTCATGTATTAGACTTGCATGGATGTTTTACACCCGGTAGAAGCGGGATGAGAGGAGGTGGGGACAGAGTGTTTGGGGAGGCAAACAAAGACCAAAAGGTGTGTCTGTATGGAAGTGTAAGACTTTTGGCCGCCCCAGTTCTGAGTTCGTGTCTGCTATTTTATTGTTCTCATGGTTTTCCAACCGACACTGTCTCTTCTTTAATCCTCCATTTCTTCACGCGCATTTATGGTTTGATTGTTACACGCGCATTTACTTTTTTTATTCATCGTCTCATATATATATATATATATATATATATATATATATATATATATATATATATGTGTGTGTGTGTGTGTGCGCGCTCGCGCGCTCTCTCTTATGATATAACTTGAATTATTTATGAACAGATATAATTTATTTTTTAATCAAATAAGTCAAATATAAGCATAACTTTTAAACCCATTTTATATTGATTAAGTTAGAATATAATAATCTCATATAAAGGTTTATCAACCTCTACTTTTCTTCTTCGTTACTTACAATCTCTTTTATAACATTGATCATAAATATTTTATCCACGAAAAAAATATTAATTCTTTTCCTGACCTTAAATTTCTCTCCTATGTTTGGAGGTTGCAGAACAAATGCACATGCTTCTTCACTTGAATTACCCTTGTGTCATGTTTCTTTCTTTCATTTTTCTTTTTTTTTTTTCCTCATGCTTTAAAGGAGATTGGGAAACAACTTCTCTACTTGGAAAAAAAAAAAAGGACAGGGCTGGTCTGTGATCGTACCAAGTCCTACAATGGTCAGGTCTGTCCCCTACTACCCTTTAAACTAACAAGGTCCTATTGTATTTATGAATAAACTATTACTTTTGTGGGTTCTAATGTTTCAAATTCTCTCCTCCCCCTTTAATAAAGATTTAGTGCCTGTTTTGTCTATCTTTTTTTTTTCTTGGGTTTAAAATGAATTTAAAATTAAAAGATATGTCAAACCCATTTTTTAAAAAACTACTTAAAAAGTTATTTTTTTAATAATGAAAGCAGAGAAAAATGTAATGAAGTTTTGGCTCGATTTTTTTTTAATAACATGTCTATACCGATGAAATTGCTATTATATATATAAATTTATATATTGATGAAAATATAAATTATTAGTTTATTATTTTTTGTTATGAATTTGGGAAATATTTCAAAAAAATATATGAATTTTAAATATTTATGAATATTTATAATATTTATGAACTTAAAATATTTGTGTTTTATTTATAAATATTTTAAAATTATTTATGAAACTATTTATTTTATAAATTATTTATAAAATTTTAATATCAATTGTTCTTTATTATAATTTTATTACAAAAATTTTTTAAATAAAATTACCAAATAGTTTATCATTTAAAATTTTAAACTCATACTTTTTATACTAATTTATAATAAAAAAATTAAAAACTTTTAACATAAAAAAAGATTATACCAAACATGCTTTTATTAAACATTTGTGCTTTGCGTGTACAAATTTAACTTCTTTTTCAAAATGTCTTCTTTTTTTATATAAGAAAATGTAATCAAATAAAATCGAATCGGAAAAAAAATGATGGAAATGAAAAAATTTTACCGTTTGAGCTATTCTTGAGAGATCTCTTTCAAAATATCTTTTATTGTCAATCTCGTAACCATAAACACAATAATTCAGTCTCAAAATTAAAAACCATATCCCCAATTTTGTGCTTAGTTCCCCCTTCTAAGCAAATTAAAAAAAAATCATACATGGGTTAAACTAAAACATCCCATCTATTATTTTTGTAAGTAAGTGATATTAAAATATATAATTAAAAATATATATATTCATGCCTAGTAGCAAATGATAGTAATATTTTATATTTTTATTATATAGTTATTAGTTTAAATTGTTTAGCGTTGTTATTTTTAAATTAAGTATTAAGTAAATAAATATTGGTGCAATAGTAATTAAAAAAAAGGATCAATAATTATAATTCAATCGAGTTATTAGAAAATACAGAAAAGAGAGAGAAGATATATTATCTTTCCTTATTTTCAACCAACCGACTAAAAAACTTATTTTCAGCAATCGAAACGCAGATCGTTCACCACACGCAGGCGAATCGTAAGGGAAGCTAATCCCAAGCACGGCCCTCGCAATGGGACCGACAGGGTTGAAAGCGAGGGTTCGGCATAGTAACCAATTGGGGTCATGCCACTGGGGCCAGCTGGTCCAGCCCAGCTCAACATCATGACCTTCATGACCTTCTGGGGCGGACAATTTTTTTTTTTTTTTTTTTTTTTTTTTTTTTGGATTTGATTCACCGTGGAGCATCCAAAATTTTACTCCGACTAATATCGATCGAACTGCTGTCAGGTTCCAATCGGGAGGGAGCTCTCCCAATTACCTGTATGGAAAAGCAATATTTTTCCCTTTTTTTTAATAAAGATATTATTCCATTCATTCCATTTAAAATCAATTTATATATTCTACTTCATCTATTATTTTAAAAAATTAAGGAAGTGTTATTTTTTTTTTCAAGTTCGCCTTTCTCTAGAAATAAGAAAGAGAATTATTGAAATGATAATATTTAGAGTAAATGTGTCTAAAATTTTGATTTTAAACAAGAACAAAACCAAAATCAAATTTTATAAAATGGAATCAAAACTATGAAAAAGATTTTGATCTGATTTTGAAGTCGAAAACTTCATGCCCCTAAATCAAAATTAAAATGATTCCAATAGTATACGTTCCAGAGTTAAAACCAAACCGGAACCATTCCTTCTTAAA
Organism: Dillenia suffruticosa; assembly: GCA_033439265.1. Classification (NCBI taxonomy): domain Eukaryota; kingdom Viridiplantae; phylum Streptophyta; class Magnoliopsida; order Dilleniales; family Dilleniaceae; genus Dillenia; species Dillenia suffruticosa. Next base: position 23,201,175 of record JAVTVX010000035.1, read on the forward strand.
ATTGGAATCAAGACCATAATCCTAGTATAGTTTTTGGTTCTTTTCCCTTCAAACAGGACAGGACGCACACGATCCTCGTTTGTTTAAGAATCTTGGGTTATTAATTTAGAGATTGATAAAGGAGTAATTTAGTTGATTACAACTATTTTCAACGATAAATTGAGGTTGTTTTTTTATAATTTTCTTAATCATTATATAATCATTAATTGATAAGGCTGTTTTGAGCACAACCTACTAAATGTGTGTTCATTATTATACAATAAACATGTGGTTCTTTTTGTCCTTATTTTCAGAGAGAGAGAGAGAGAGAGAGAGAGAGAGAGAGAGAGAGAGAGAGAGAGAGAGAGAGAGAGAGAGATTAAAGACAAAGCAAAGTTTAGAACAAGGAATCAAGCTCAAAAAAAGATATGTTCCCTGTGTCTTGTTTTTGTGCTAAGTTTTGCTTTGTCTACGTTGGTCCTAAATATGAAAAGACAGAGAGACCCGGCATGAGCTATTATATGGACCCTCTGCTTTTGTGTTACTGGATGTAGGAGTCATTCGGCAAATCTGAGACAGTTGAAATTAAATAAAAATTATTAATATGAATAACAATTTTAGATTTTATGAAGAGTTTAATTTTAATTTAACAAATTTTTAATTACAAAATATTATAAATAAAATAAAATAAATTAAGTTAAAGTGAGAGATTTTTTAAACACAGGCTTAACACATAAGGAAGCCAAAAGGACAGATCCACACACACATTGTTAAAACTCTTTCTTTCATGAAAAATTATTGTTCAAACAAATAATTATCTCACATACATAACACATAAAAAATAAAATGAAAAACTTATATTCAAAATAATTTCTTTAAAAATTAGCAGTCATTAATTTTTTGAAAAGCACTTCTAGGAATTTTTATTTTTATTTTTATTTTTTTATTGTTTGAGAGATATGATGTACTCTTATTTCTTAATAATTTGGGGATTTTTTGATTAGGTTAGTTTGTGGTAGCTAAAAGATGGGAAATCACTTGTGATTTTTATTATTATTAAGCCATTTTCCTAAAATGTGTTCTGTTTCTTTATTGCCCATAATTATATTTTCTATTAACTTGAGAAATGGAGTATTTTCCATGAAAAAGAAAAAAAAGGGGGAAAGAGAACCCCACGTGCATGTCACGTGACATATTGACCACGAGTCACCCGACACGGGTGACACGAAGTGCCACCCACATTCGAACAAGCAATTAGCTATCACTTGTCACCATGAAATGATCGACTTGCGCCCATCAAAAATACCAAGCCATAGTTGGACCGAATTATTGAAGGCCAATGGGAAAGGAGACCCTTTCTTTAATGAAGAGGTGAATCACATCAGATCTAAAGTGAGAGAGTTGACGGTCAAAGACTGGTACAGGACATGTCCACGACCCACATTGATCCCAACTGAGTGGTTGTTTCTAGGGGCTGTGTGGTGTTGTCATTCAAAATGGAAGGAAGGTGTGTGCCACGGTAGTCACTCTGGCCAATTACGAGTATTTAAATCTGTTGTCTCCCCAAAGAGGTCTCCTATTTGGGGTTCAACTATCTCATGCTAAGACATAAGAAGGGTTACAAAATTTCCCCAACTAGCAATGTCACGCGCAGTAGCAGTTGCTTCAGATTGTGGACCAAGTAAGAGAGATGGGAGTATCATAGTGCTTGCTTTTGTTATCTGATGCCATGCCAATAGTCAGCTGCATTTAGACTAATCTGGTTCGAATTAACTATCAGAGTTATTAAGAAATAAGCTTTTCTAACGCATGTTTTTTTTATTTTTAAAAATTGAACTAAAAATTTTGATTAAAAAAATTCATTACGACTAAAGATGGATAAATTTAAGAGAGTCAATCTCTAAAATGAGTTATAAAATACTCAAATTAAATTAATCAAATAAAATTTAAGTATCGGTACTAAAAAAAAGAATAAATTTGAAACTCTTGCACGTGGTAAAAGATTCTCGGGAATTTTCGTATAGTGAACTCTCGTTGCGTGAACATTAAGCCCAATTCACAATTTATTAGGCTGGAAAACCACTACAGGCTCGGGCAGCCCCGTTGGGCTTGGACGGATAAACTCTTTGCTAGGCCCGGGACCCTGCTCAATCAGCAAGCCCATTTCTACCAAACTCACCTAAGATTACGATGATCACACTTTTTTTTTTTTTAATAAGAATTTGGACCTGAAATGGAGAGAGTTTGTACACTGGGCTATCCCTTGGGACCGACGATCACACTTTGTAGTGGTTGCCCCGTATCCTGCTCGAGGAAAGTTGCCTAAATCGAGATAAACCTGATTTTGTAATTGTACCAGCTACGGTGGGATTTAAAGTGATTGACTGAAGTGGAGTTATAGTTGTTGCCATCACACTTTGCCAATAGTGAGATTACAGAGGGCGGAAAAAGAAAAGTTGAGTATCATGCAATAATGAGAGCAAAAGGCGAAGGAATCATGAAGGAAGCCCCCACTTGCCCCCCAGCAAAACTTGCCAGCTTAAAAGCGTACCAATTGATACACTTCGAAATGCGTGAAGCCAACCACAAGTATGTGTGCATGATCTCGTGTTCGAGCCCCTTTTTCATTTTCTCCTATTGTGTATATTTGGGTCAATAAATTGTAGTTTAAATAATATCATCTCTCATTTTTCTTATAAAGATATTAAATTTAAACATCTTTATCTATCAAAAATAAAAAATAAAAAATAAAAAATTCTGCACATCCTAAACTAAGGTTTGAGATGACTGAAACTCGCTATGATCCCGAGATAGGGTTCAAACAATTCTATTTCTGAACAACTACAAACTGCCCATTTGGTCCGATGTCAATGGTTATCCTTAGATCTTCTCATTATACTCAAACGGCTTACTTTTCTCACTAAACTAATAGTTTATAGTTAGTCATAAGTTACTATAGAGTTAGCATTCATGATCTATCCTATAATATAGTTTTAAAAGAATGTCTTTAAGAAAGAGCTTTTACGATAATAAGAAGCATAAATACTCTCTTTTAACTTGTAGTGAAACGGGAAACTTGAAACTGGTCTAGAGGTTTTATTTAGTTACATTCTAAGAAGCTATACACTAGTGTCCTAAATGCAACATTGATCTTTGTAAAAGACAGACTATACAAAAGCAAAGGAATATTAAGGCACACTTCGAATTGTAGTCCACACTTAACTTGTCATTTTGCTATATGGCGTTATGAGAAAAATGCTTGGTTTCAAGTACGGGGACTGCAGAAAAACAATAATGGACAACTTTACATGGTGATTATGACAAAGAAAAAGGAACAAAAGCAAAATTGAGGTAGGGTACCATCCTGAATAACCCTAAATAATGTCCTCAATAACTTCTGCTGCAATCTATGGCTCAAATTCCAATGACCAATTGCTTTCTTTTCACTTTTCATTGTCACTCTCTTCTTTAACACTGTTGTCTTAGATCAGATTCCACTAGTCATCTCACCTATGTCTGTCCAGAAAGATTAGAAAAAGAAAAATGGTGTCTAAAATGCCAAGGCTGTGATTTCATTTGACATGGTTGAATCTGCTAATTTGAAAGGGGATTCATAACACTTCGAATACATAAGTAATTAGAAAACTGATCTGTTCAACTTTCAGAAAATTAAGTCTAAAATGATCTTGAATAGCCTCAACCTCAACGCCAAAGGTTACACTAGTCGGTGAGAGCCCAGTGACTCTTAATGCTTTTTTTTTATTATTTTTATTTTATTTTTTTTAGGTTTTCGAAGTATTAGAAATTATAGGAAAATTTGTTTATTTCTGGCTATAAATTTTATCATATTAGTATTTTCAATTCAGAATATTCAAATTAAACACATTTATGGGTAAGTAAACAAGGTTGGAAACACTTTAGCTTGTTTAGGACAGATATATGTGTGTGTGTGTGTGTGTGTGTGTGTGTGTGTGTGTGTGTGTGTGTGTTTGTATAGTATCATAGGAAAAACAAAACTAGACAATAAATTTTTGGGAGGGCCATTTGACAAAGGAAGAGGAAAGATAATCAAACGTATAGTAGATAAGAAAAAAAAAAGAATTATTAGTTAACCATGTTTATTTTCCTTGTACCACCAAAAAAAGGTCTCAAATTTGAGAAATTCGACTAGTCAAATGGAAAAGAGATTTGAGTGAGAGAAGAATGATGTCCATTTACAAACCATAGCAATTGGGCTTGTCTTTGCATCACATGTAGTCGTGTGTCACTTGCTACATGAAACCCCCCAAGTGGAAACAAAAAAACCCCCTTGTAAAGTGAGAGAAGAATGAGAATAAAACACAAAAATCATGTTAACTTCACACCAGGGGACAATAAGTAGGCCGACCGGGTGCGCGCGCGCGCTTTTCAATTCAGATATGCCGAGATTTTGAACCCCAAAGCAATACCTGCTTTATAATATATATGTGTTACCCACACGAGCGCGAGAGCGCGCACACATGTTAACTATAACTCAAAACCTCCCCTTATACCGATATATTTCCATTTTTATCACTGTACATTCTCTCTCTCTCTCTCTCTCTCTCTCTCTCACTCACGTACACGCACATGCAAAACATCCATCTGACAGATGAAAGTGGAACACACATATGCTTTGATAAGGTGATATCAAAAGAAAGCAAAAGCGAAACAATTGAGGGCCCTCTGCCTCAATCAGTTATCGTCCCTAATGGCGAGTAAGTCATGCAATGGCAGACCCATCTACACCTCGACTATTTAACTATCTGTCTCACAAATATTCTCTTCGTTCCACACGCACAGCTCAGAGGGAAAGAGAGAATGGACAGATCAGAAAGCAAACCACAGCTCAAGAAGGGTTTGTGGAAACCAGAAGAAGACTTGCTTCTTAAGAACTACATTGAGACTCATGGAGAAGGCAACTGGGATACTGTTTCCAAGAGATCAGGTCAGCCTCCGTAATATATATTTTGTGCGTGTACCTATAATAGTGTGTTCCGTTTGTCTCTTTTCTGTGTGTGACAGGTTTGATGAGGGGAGGGAAGAGCTGTAGACTAAGATGGAAGAATCATCTGAGACCGAACATCAAGCGTGGTAGGATGTCTGAAGAGGAAGAAGACCTTATCATCAGAATGCATAAGCTTCTGGGAAACCGGTACTACTGCAAATTCTATTCCCCCATGATATTGTCCCTGCAAAAATATCTCTAATCACATCTTCTGCTACTATTTTCTATCGTCAAGTTGGTCATTGATAGCAGGTCGGCTTCCAGGTCGAACTGATAATGAGGTGAAGAACTACTGGAATACCCGTTTGAGCAAGAAGTGCCGTCAAGCCAATAGAAAAAACTTCAGCCCCAGCAATCAGCACAAGAACAAGAAAAAACTCGGGCAATTGACCAATTTCGAATCTGACACCAACACAAGCCTAGAAAATAGCATTGCAGAACCAGAGGTAACAAAACAAGAGCTGGTTACCAACACAAATCCGGACAACATGGAAACTCCATTGTTCTGTGCCACTACATCAATTTTCTACGATGATGAGTCTTACATACCCCACTTGGATTCCTTTGTTCTATTTGAGGCGTTAGGATACAACAGCAGAGAACACCACTTCATGGGTGAACATCTAACCATGTGATTCGACTGCTGTTTCCTGCACGGACATGGGTTGGCATTAGATAATAGAGATATATATTTCATAAATAACTTCAGACCAAATGTGATAAAGCCTATTACCATCTCTGTCTCAGACAGGCAACCGAGTTTTGGATGATAAAGAATCAAGATGCAGAATGTGAAGCTCATTGGTCAAATAATTGCAATGACCAACATTATTGGCATCCCAGTGGATGTTCTGTTTTTGTGTCCAAAAAGCAGTGATCAACAGAGTGCTAGTGCATTCAGAAGTTGCTACGGAATGGAGTTCAGGGTACGCAGGTATATGATACCAGGATCACTCTAATGATTCAGACGTAGCACCACACTGCATTTGATCACTAAAGTGAAACAAAATTTAATATTAAGTTTGAGGAAATTGACAAAATACAAACCATGAGAATTTTTATAATCTAATTTTTTTCTTTTTAATCTGCAGTAGTATTGATAAAAATTTATCCTACGTGCTGATCAAAATCATTAAAAGTGCATTGCAAGTATCAAACTAAATTTACTCCAAACATTCAACCCAATACAGGGAATGCAACGTTCAACATACTCATTCCCCGTAACATAATAAAAGGTAAATATTGATCTACATCCATTCCAGGTCTTCAGACCATAATTGATCTGAAGGAGCCAACACCTTAAATTCACCATTGACAAACGAAATTTAAGTACCAAAATTGAAACTCAGGATCACAAGATAGAGATGAACAGTTACCTCCCCCATTAGCACGGGAAACAAAATACTTTCTCAGCTCTACATTAAGTAGTTATTTTTAGAATAATAAAAGGGATTCGATGGCAGAGGCTAAATAAAATTTGAATCAATATTGATTCCTCAGTTCTAGAAAAGAATTGTTTAATACACAAGGCAGGTTACAAGTCATCCCCCTTGAATATAAATTTGACAAATCTTCTACTAGGAATGTATGGTTACAATACATCATCTTCTAGATGGGGTAAGAAGCCACTGTCTATAGGCAATGATGGCGGAGTTCCTGGAGGGATGCAGGCTGCACCATTCTCACCCGCACATGAGCAGAGAGCTTCTGCATCCCTAAGGGTTGCATCCAGGTCAATATGACCACTCAACTCGTTGATGAACTTCAAGAGTGTGTCAAAGTCCATCTGCTCCCCCATTATTTTGTGGCGGTACCTTTTCAGGATTGCGACACATACATATAGATGCAAGTGCTCAGACAAATAATGCGACCATAGTACCTCCCATAAAAGCATTATTTTCTCGTACTCAAATTCCCTGGCACTCAAGGAAAACATTGATCAGAAAAATGTTGCAGGTTGATAAGGTAACCTTTTCTTTTTCCAAAAACAATTATGAAGTCTCACACAGTGACCATTATAAACATATCACTTTTTCCACAAAAAAAAAAAAAAAATCAATTTCCAATATTACCCTTAAAAAAAGGTTGAACCACTTCACTGAAGATTATTACTCCATAAAGGTTCTTTAATAAAACAAAATAAAGTCATTAGAACCACCTTTCTCTGGAAAGTTTTTCATGCAATTTCCATAAGGATAATGGATTATCTCTTACCTCTTGAATTGAATAAGAACCCAACGGAAACAAAAGAAGTAATTAAGACAGTCATTCTGCTTGAAGTAATTGTGCAATGGCCCATCTAACAACTCCACTAGCTGCAAATGACAAGAAGAACCAATTAGGACAAAGATTAGAGGAGATCAAGCTGCTATAGCCCAAATTTTTCATCACCACAATGACCACAAAATAAAGTTAACAACATTTCCATACAAATGCAATAACCTCAAATGTTGAGTGAAATCCTCTTCAGTGGCATAAATGCCACGCATTTAAAACTTTTCTCCCCTTTTTTCCCTTTTCTGATGAAACTTGATATCCTGAAACTATAATTTCTCTTTGTATTATCCAGTACAGAGTGCATAATATAGCCTCCAAATTCAATTTATATTTTCCATTATAATGTATAAAAGCATGCAATTGCCTCAAATTTGCAGACCAAACTACCGAGCTATATAACATGATTAACAAAGCACTCTAATCAGATTTTGTAGTAGTATTACAGTTTATTTAGATTCAAGTGTCAGAGACATTGCCAGCCTTTGGATTGCCAGTGTTTACCAACAATTTTACAAGGAAATTCAGAGGCAAAAGCATATTACAGTTTCATGACATCATGAATCATAGAGGTGGGCCAACTCAGGAAAACATTCCATCAACAATAAATGGCAATAGTAAGGTTGGCAATGCAAAGATGCAAGTCTTTTTACGTTAACAAGCACAAGAAGAATTTCATCTGTAGGTGTACGTGCAAACAATTTACACATCTCAAGTGCAATTTACAAACCTTTGACAATGCGAACAACTGAGAGTGCATTCCATTCTGGTCACGGTTAAAATTGGGTCCTAGGCGTTCCATCAAAGCAACAAAACACCAAAATGCTTCGGATTCATCCCTCATAACATACAATATTGGAGAAAGAAGATCACTCATCCCCTGTGGAACAAGAAGGGAAAACCCAACTTAACAGCAAAGAACTTAATCTCTAAGCAACAAAAAAGAGCAAAAATGCATTGTGCAAATAATGACCAAACAACTAACAGCCACTTATGTAGAAATGAGATTAGGTGCTGGATAAGCATCAAAATGAGATGAACAAGCAAAGATGAAAGACAACTTAAAAACACTCGAAAGAGAGTGGAAAATAGCTTTGCAAGACGCCTAGCAAACAGTCTATCCATCAGGAAGATATAAACATGTAAAAGTAAGGGTTCATTTGGTTTGCAAAAATTCCAAGAATCATATTTTTCCATCTTCTTGAAAACATTTTCTATCTTTTGGTTCAACTATTGTTTGTTGATAATTATTATTAAATCTAAATAATTTATGACCATCACACAAGGTCCAGTTGCCAGCAGTAAATAGACAGAAAAATGACTTTCAATTTCCTGAAATCCTGTTTAAATTTCTTGTAAACTACAAAATTTTCTGGACCATCAATATTTTGTGACAGCAAACATGGGATCACTCAGAAGTTATTTTTCAAGAAACAAATAGAGCTTTAATCCGTCTATGTCAATCAATGAAAATTTATAATGGCACATTCCAACCATGACGTGGAGAAACCATCAAACTGTAAGATAGTGCAAACAAGTAGTACTGATGAAGTGCATTTACCTGGCAGTAACCAAGGTCAAAGTTGTAGAAAGAATATGTCAGCAGTATATCATGTAAAAGATTCACATTTGGATTGTCATCCCCATCATAGAATGAGAGTGATCTATCGGTCCTTACCTTACAACAGTTAAAATCAGAATTAATAATTTGAAATTGCAAAACTTCAGCTCAAATTTATCAGGAAAAAGAGAAGGAAATTGCAGGAGAGACAAAAATTTGTGCATACCACATCTTTCTCAATAAGGCCTTTTCTCTCCCTAAATTTTGTAAACCTTTTTGCTTGCTCCAGGGAGATGCTCTGCAGTAAAACAAAGAAGTCAAAAAAAAAATGAAAATTCGAATTTTTCAAAAGCAAGTGCAATATTTTTCCAAAAAGAAAGAAGAAACTATTGTGCATATTTTTTTCCAAAGGAATTACATAATGACTTCAATTAGAGAGCAAAGAAACCATCACTGCTTTAGAATCACATTTCTTTGGTCGAATAATTAACAGCTGTAGATATGACAGTACAATTGAAAGGATCAGGAAATAACTTCTATTACCTTAGCTTAGCTGTAAGTACACTTTCTCACGACATAAATAGCGGACGGCTACAGGTTGAAGAACTAGAATTCAAAAAGACTTCTTTTTAAAGCACACATCCTAAATGAAGATTCTTAACGGTTTCTTTAAGTACTAAATGTGAATCTTGACAAAGCACCTGGTAAACATTTGAGATAAGCTAAAGTCGACTGTCATTCTTTTTCCACATAATTTTTTGAGTTATATGGTTGTTGCAAAGAAGAGAATTTAGCTCCATGCTCACTCATCTGTTCACTATTGTGTCCTAGTCATAGTATTGACCTTTGTTCAATCAACCACATCTCTGATCACATATTATGGGATCACACAACAGGGGCCCCCAATACAGTTGAAACAGCAATTGATTCAACAAAGCCACTTGACTTTGAATAATTCAGTGAAAAATATCATACTCTCTAGATGTTTCTACCAAACGTATCTCTGGAAGGTCAATAAACAGGACCAGATCAAACCACAAAGCATCAAGCCTCAACATTAATAATAAGAAACCCTAATCTTTCAAAAAAGCATGCCAAACAGATCAACCCTTCAAACCACAATGGCAGAATTTCTTTTAAGATCTGCATACTAAGCAAAGTTACCAGGTATTAAAGATGCCTTGTCTTTTTTTGGTTGGGGTGGGGGATGTATAACTCCCAAGTGTTAAAAAATATATATATACACAGTTGTTGTGCGACAATAGAAGGATAGTGCATAGCTAGCAATTCACCACAACCAACCCCTATCCCAGTTCACACAACACGCATCAATGTACAAGCCATACAATCTGGTTCAGCATCCCTCTACCTATTACCCCTTGTAAATGATTTTGCATTGGATCATTTATCTAACAAGGGAGGACAAGACATCAATAGCAATTAGATTCATCAATGCTTCAACTGCCTCTTGTTCCACATCTAATGCACTTTGAAAATTACTATGCACTTCTATAAGACCAGGGAATTCACTTGCAATAATGAACGGTACCAACATCTTTGGTACACAAGCCAGCCATTTTATCAGTTAAAGTATTAGATACACAAGAACCTCAATTTAAATTAGAACTTGAAGGAAATTGAAGGGTCATACATAAGAACCTCCATTCAAATTAGATTGCCTCTCTCCTTAAATGGTTTTGCCTGGACAAATTTGAGTAATTATCTAGGAACAAAGTCCCACCCATGATTGTCATCTTGGATGAGATCCTAGGCTGTTACCATAGCAACATCCAGCATACCTTCAATTCTTCATGGCATTGATCACATCACTATACCCCAAGATATGTTAGCATGTGCTCCATATGTTTATATTGTCCTGAAGCAGTCTGCTCATTTATATTTAAATTGCAGAGATTAAAAGTAAATCCCCTGGTCAAAAGGATCAGAAGGTAGCTCTTGACAAGATAGATGGAGTTAAAAAATGATTAATATCATGACATTTGGACAAGGTGGAACCCAAATTTAGATGCAAGCAAATAAACTCATGCATACACGTGCAGCACAATTTTTATAGGGAGAAAATAAGGAAAATAACTTGTATCATTGTACCAAAAAGAGCAATTTACTAGTAACAATTAAGTGCTTCATCAACACACACGATGTGCACACACCAACAACAGACCAAGATACAGAAATATAAATAGATAGCATGGCACAGTAGAATAGCTTTACAGACCCGCCACTGGTGTTTGATAGTCTCATACTCCGATTTCTTGACCGACTTTAGATACTCCCTCTCGGCAAAGGTTGAATCATAAGCATGGTATCCCAACAAAAATGTCCAAACCTGCACTATGTTCAAGGATTTTTAGCACATGTATAGAGTACCAAAAGCTAGACTGTACTGGATTTGCTGGGTACAGCATACCAACCTCTTTCCTCAATCTGTGCTGAACTCCTCCATAAAATATTCTTTTTCTTAAAGCTTTTGAATCCATTATTCGCCCTTCAGAGTCAAAGAAGGTAGCCCACTGCATATCAAATATGAAAGTTATGGGAAGATACTAAAAATCTAAAAATTAACAGTTCCAAAGGTTTTTGTCCCTAAAAAACTGCAAAAAAAGAGACACAAAATAATATTTTACATCAATCTCCTCAAAATTTATAATGTTATTAAAAAAAAAATCACGTCAATAATAGCTATAGAAAGAAAAAAAGCAACGATCACATAAGCAGTTCTTCCAGATAAAATCTTGAAGAATCAAGCAAAAAAGCCATGACCTGCTAATATTAACTGAGAATGTATTAGTATGAGGTATTTTTTTTAACTCAGCATTTATTTAGAGAGAATTTCCTCTAAAAGCTCCAATGGGTAAAGACCAAAGACATGCTAGAAAAACTCATATCCCATGACAGGCTAACTTATAGTTTTCACTCTTCAGAATAAGGGCGTTCCTCTGCAACCATAAACACCATAAAATTCCCATCAAAGTACGCTTCCAGTCTTTGAATCCTTACATGGCGTGAATCCTTTGCTTTGAGTGCATAAGAAATTATCAAGCCTACCTAAAGACACTCAGCTAACCTTCAAGATGTAAAAACCTTCTTTGACTAGACACTCATCTCACCTTTAAGATTCCAGTCTTTGAATCCTTTCTTCCAGCTGTTAAACAAAGTGAGTCCGAAATCCAACTTCCCTTCCTATGATTGTTTAATTCCTTTAAATGTTTTTCAGGATGATCTCGAGACTTATAAATAGCAAAAATTCCAGGGGTGGAAAATCCCATTTTCATTGCATCAAGTCTAAGAATTCTTAAGATTGATAGCTTTGATGGTATCCTCAAAAAGATCAAAGATATCAATGGTGCTCTATGTTTATGGCAGGCAATATTTTATTAATACAGAAACAAGTTTCTTGAAATTGGGTTTGGCTTGATATATTACCAATATTCAAAGTAAGATTGAAGATTTTACATCGAAGAAATTGACCAGGATTCCAACCACACCTTGAAAATAAAGAGAAGCCCCGCCTCGAGGACCAATTTTTTTCCAAACAGGGGAGAATGATGCACAAAGATTCAAAGAATCAGAAAGTTTCTAGTTACTTGTCTTTAATAGTTTTCCATCTTCATTTAAGCTTCTATTAGGAAGTCTCTATTTTTCTTTTTTGTTCTCATTTCTATTTTTTTAAAATAATTAGGAGCTTTTAAACAATTAGAAAGTTTTTAGTTTAAAATTAGTTTGTCCTAACTAATATAAAAGGACAATAGAAGTCACTTTATGAGGTATTGTTTTCTCTCCTTATAAAGACTTTTATTTAGTTTTCTCTAAACCTACTTATTGTGTCAACCACAACCACCATATTCCGACCCTAATTGTTAAGATCTAAAATTAGAAAAATCTTAGTTTAAAATTAGTTTGTCCCAAGTAATATAAAAGGATAATAGTAATCACTTTATGAGGTATTGTTTTCTCTCTTTATAAAGAATTTTATTTAGTTTTCTCTAAATCTAATTATGATTTCAACCACAATCATCATATTCCGACCCTAATTGTTAAGATTTAAAATTAGAAAGTTTTAGTTTAAAATTAGTTTGTCCAAACTAATATAAAAGGACAATAGTAGTCACTTTATGAGATATTGTTTTCTCTCTTTATAAAGAACTTTATTTAGTTTTCTCTAAGCCTAATTATTGTTTCAACCACAATCACCATATTCCGACCCTAATTGTTGAGATCTAAGTACCCTAAACTTTTCCCTTGTTATTTGTGCTACTTGTGAGATCTTGGGATGCTTTTCATCTATAGTTATCCAAGCGGGAGAAAATCAGTTCTAAATTTCAACATGGAATATCAACATTTTCCAGAGGACCAGTAGAACAAGAATAGTGATGTTAAAACAATAAGAATGACTTCTAATTCTTACAGTTGGAAACGCATTTAGCAAAGTCCAGGAGCAAAAAGTCATTATAGAAACATTTTTTTCCTACAAGTAAGGAGCAGGTACCTCTTCATCCCCTAGAGGAGGTTGACGTGGTTTTCCCCACACTAGTGACAATTTATCAAACTGCAGAAAAACAAAAGGCCGAGGGCAAGAATGAGATGCGACATAATGGTGGAGAATTTCGTAATTCACTAAGAACAAGTGTGATAAAGGATGGCATTTCAAAAATTACGTTTCAAATGTTTCCATGAAGCTAGATTTAAATATGCAAAGAAAATTCAATATCTGGCAATCTAATGCACAAACACCAGATAAACATGTACGGGACTGTAATAAGAATACTGCAGAAAGTTACATGCCAGATTTGTAGCCTAGATTTGAATGAGGCAAAAAGTCCACAAACATTATGCTAATTAATAAAATGGGTAAGATACATCATAGATGCCAGAGTCTTTGAAACAGCACACGGCACTGATACTTAAACAGATATTATTAGAGGATATTGCTGTAAAATCATAGTTATTGAAATTTCTTTGTCAGAGTGCATTACATGTCATCAATCCTCAAGCAAGGAACATGTAGTAGTAGTGGTAATAGTGGCAATAGTAGTAGTGGTAGTGCTATAACAATGATCACATAAAAACATGATAAACATGGACCCTTTTTCTAAATGTGGGAAAAATAAATGTCCAATGAGCAAAGATCGACCATTCCACTCAAATCAAGGGGAAAAAATTAAGTAGACAAGGAGTATTTGGTAATGCCATTTAGAGTAAACTAGGAAACTGTCCTACACTTCTGTTCCCAGTTTCATAATTCAACTTCGATAAGATTTGACAATGATCCATAGGTCACTCCATATGCTACTGGACAGATAATTTTTGTGTAAACATACAATGAACAGCTACACTTGCCAGGAAGAGAGAGAGAGAGAGAGGGAGTATAGAGCTTTATTAAAACCACAAACATGCCTGTACCTTGCAAGAGTGATGCAAGAAACCTGGTCACCATAGTATCTCCATTTCAGAAAGGGAGAAAAGAATTACTCACTTAAAAGAGTTATCAACCCGACTGACCAGTAAAAACTAAAGGCTCTTTCTATACCTCCTGACAATCAACTAGCTCAAAAGTTCCCATACTGGTAACAGCTCCTTCACCATGATTTACTGTCCTACAATCAGTATTCTACTCAAAATTTAAATTCTGCATCAGGCTAAGACAGCATGGAAAATCTTCTGAGGAAACTAGAAGAACAAAGAGTATTTATTAAGGGGACAGTATCGTATACATCATGTAGATGTGGTCAAGACAGGTACAAGTCCCTTATAATTCAATAAGAGATCTGTACTCAAATTAGTTTTTCTGAAGCCGCCATGCACATTCAACATCTCATTTTGGTAATGTCAATGTGCTCACCCAAAATTGCTGTCTTAATATAGTGCAACCACAATTAAAGAGAATGGATCACATATCACTGGATTCATGTATCCTTCTTATTATTATGTTTTGGGGTTTATTTGCTATCAATAAGAAGTAAACCTGGTTTAAAAAGTACCAAAGATCTAATTAAACATTAGAAACATATAGCATCGCCTTCTCCTGATTAATTTTTTAGGTTTACAGGCGGTACCTGACAAAGAGCTATCCTCCTTGGGATCAAACTTAGGCTAACAGCTAAAGAAATTGCAAATGCATCAGTATCGGAGTTTAGTTATATTATATCTATCTATGATCACTGTAAGTCATCAACTTAACTCCATCTTTCCTGCTAAGAGAAACTCATATGACTACTGCAACAATCTGGAAATAGGAAAGCATATGAGAATTCATATCATAAAATAGGAATTGTGCAGATGACATGATGATAAACAAATTACTTGTAGAAGCTAAATGAGAGATCTAAATCATATCAACTAATTTTAAATACAATTTTTTCCTTATAGAAAAATATATATATTAAAAAAAAAAACTCAGTTATTGCACCCATAAGAGGCCCAATTCATTCAAATGCATTAAAAATGAGGATCAAAAGGTTATGGTGAAAAAGAAAACTATTAACAGATGTTGAGGATTCTATTTTGACAAGCCAACTAAAAGTTACATACAAATTGTGAAACCATTCCTAAATCAAAGAGCCTAGGTATGTCAAGGAAATTAAAATATCCAAAGTGAATGAGTCTTCGTGAAAGATGATAAAGACATAGAATCGTAAGATTAAATGACGCTTTACTTGTTTGGAATTGCTAGGATTAGCTATGATGATTGTCAAACCCACATAATAGGATAGAGGATCAAACAAAGTGCAGGAAAAACATGTCAATATAAAAGAATAAAGGCAGTCCACCAGGTTGCAGAACCATCAAGTTATTAAATGTATTAGCCATCCAGACTCCGGGAAAATATTCTGAAACATGATTAAGACATGTAGTGGAACGATGACACTAAATAATCAAATGCTTTTAGCCAAGAAGGTCAAACTTGGCTTTACAAAGCTTCCCATTGTCGCCTTCAAGACCATCCCATCTCGAAGCTGCTTAGTGCTAACTTAATCAGCCACTTTACAGAAAGCTATACAGCTTTCCAGAAACAGGGAAAACAAATGAAGCCCTGGATGTAATTTTCAGAAATAGGGAAAGTATCTGTGTCAAATTTACAGCAAGGAATGAAAAAGAGTTACTAAATAATCAATTTTGGTAGCCAAGAAGGTCAATTGGAAGCTGCTTACTGCTCACTTAATCAGGCATTTGAATGTTGTGGAAACATGAGGCAAGACGCTTTCCGGATACAGTAGACATGCACAGTAACAATATTAAGATCTGATTTGTTTGATTTATGTGGATAACCACCATAATCAGAAAAAGAAAATGGTTCTTGTTAATTGCAAAGTAATAAGAGAAACAAGAGAAATGGAGTACTTTAGAATTAATTTGAAATCTGCTGAAAGGGATGATATGAAATATGCATGGAATAAAATCAATGGTTTTAAATGAGATAGTATGAAGATAGTGAAGACAAATGGACAAGATACATGAGAAAAAATGGATTCAACAATGTTCACAATGTGAAGTTTTTGGTGATTAAAAAAATGCACAAATCATTAGTGTTGTATAGAGGAGGACACTGGAGTGAATAAATAATTCGACCAAAAGAGAGTGAAAATAACTGCATTACTTAAAAATTTAGAGGAAAACAATATGAGCTCAAATACACTGAGATGATTTAATTATGATCAAAGAAGACCTCTAAACGCACTTGTAAAAATAAGCAACAGAAGACACATACAAACTTCTCCACAAACTAAAGGAGTATCAAGGCTGAATTAAGCAATGGCATAAGATAAACAATGCAGTATAAGGTGAATACAACCAAACAAAGTAATATGAGGGTGTCTTACTAGCAATTTTCATCTGTTGAATATTTCACCAGAAGTTGCAATATATTTTGACAAAAACTTGGTGAGAGGCAGCCCAAGAAAATGCAGTATATTTCAACAAAAACTTGGTGCAAGTTAGCTTAAGTAAAAATAATACCTCCAAGGGATCCGAGGCCACAGGCACTAAATCTGGCTTTATGGACTCATTTGACACCGAGTCGGGAGTGAAATCAAGGCCAGACTGGTTATGGTACCTCCTCTCATTAGCACCATATCCATTGCCATGATTTTCCCGAAAGAGTTGAGAGGTTGTTTCACGAGCAAATTTGGTCACAAGAGAAAACTTTTCCAATACATGAATTGAGAGATCTCGAGCAGGATCCTGAACCTTTTGCTTCCGCCTGCCACTATACTGGGAAGTTATCAACCCGCCATCAATAGAAATCCCATCAGCAGGTTCATGGTTTCCAATTGAAGGAGACTGACTAGATGAAACAGGTGTCGAAGTTGATGGCCCATTTGCTACAGAAAGCGCTCTTGGCAGCTCCAATGAAGACAAAGTTTTCTATCCCATAAAGAGAAATAAAAAGGCAACAAAATTATTATCTCTCACCATATCTCGCTTAAATAAAAAAACATAAATAACATATGCCAACATCTTTATCAAAAAAATTCTTTTTTTTGGGGGGGGAGGGGGAGCAGCCATTTTTTGAAAGCATAAACCACTATTTCCGAACTTTGTCTCTCAAATTCATGAAGATGGGAAGTTGAGTCCATACAAATAGTTGAACACATGCAGACATTGCAATAGCTTCCAAATCCAGTCATTAATGATCAGCATCAAACTTAACATTCATCCAATAAGAAAATGTAACATGGATAAGACACACACCTGGAGAGGATCTTGAAAGTCATTTACAAGAAACACATTTGCATCTTCTGCAGACCTGAAAATACGAACTGCATGATAAGAAAATAGCCGGCATCATGGAATTTCAATTTTAGCAATGTGTCATGTGGAATCCAGCTGCAGAACAAATCAAAGTGAAACAAGCCATGATTTATGGTTTTATAACGTATTTATTCTAGAGGTAAATTATAGAACAAAACACCAAGTAAAACCTTCACATGCATGACATCCTTAGGTGCCTAGACTGCTATTTCATAATTAACTTTTAAGAGGAACAAAGGACCATATTAATGAACATAAAACACCATAGCAAAGCCCACAAGGCATCTATTTGCAGATGAGAATGTGGCATAGGTATTAGTCAACTGTGGCAGACAAGAACCAGGCCTAACATGAAGTTGAGAAGACAGACTAAACTAGAACTAGACATGCCACAAGGCACTTCTAAAGATATATGCAATTACTCAATAAACAAACAACATGGCAGCAGGTTCCACTGTGAATTTTAGTATTTTAAAAAAAATACCAACAACCACATCAGCGTGAGTATAACTATGGGAGTATTAATACAAATAAACAGTACATGTAGAATCTTTTTCCCCACAACTCACTTGAATAATGAATTTAATTCCAGTCAGGTAGGTTGATTGCATTACTTAAAAGGGTTAGAACCATTGACTGAATGTGAAGTTTCATACTTAATGATAAATTAAAAGAATTGAATCCCCACCCCCCTTCCCTGACCCACCCCTTCCTTCCTGACTTTGTGGGTTAACTGTCACTCCAATTCTCCATCTCTCTGTACCCTCTTTATTCCCCTACTTACATGCATCACTAACAAATGAAGTAAAATGGAAATAAATTAAATAGATTTAAACTTCTATACAAACTGCCAACAGACCAAACAATCCAATATTGGTAACTCATGATATCATTTTCGGGCCGAGGATGCCACTTCTTTTTCCTTTGAAAAGCAATTTTGGCATTGTAAACTTGTCAACAAGATTTATAGATGACAAGCCAGTACCAAGCAATATCATTACCTGCCATATGCACTCAGAAGCATCAAAAGCAAATATCACAGCATGCTTTCCTAGAGTGGTTGACTTGCAATGGTAGTTACACAAAAGACACGAATAAGAATAAGAAAAACCAACCTGACAAGAAAAACATGTTGTTTTATTGTAGCAAGGAACTCTCGAACCCCTCCATTGTAGAAGTACAGAGGAGGAAAGGCAAGTCCTGCCAAAAAAGTTGTTCAACGATGTTTAATAACAATACACGCATCAATACCAAAAAAATAACAATACAAGCATGATATTCAAGAGGTCAAATGATTAATAACTATATGTGCATGACATTGAAAAGAGTAGTACACAAGTTCAAAAGAACATGGTTGCGGTAGGTCGACAACCAGCGTAAAATATTTTGTCAAATGAAAGATGAGAGACAGAGATATAAATATTTTTGGGGCGTTTCCTCCTCCGCGACGCGCTACATCAAATCCCGGATATAGCGACAAATTAACAAGGGATACTAGGGTGCGGGTAAATAAGTTAGTCCACGAAGATAGGATTCGTTTACCACTTGGAATATAGGATTTTTGACTGGTAAGTTAGAAGAGATTGGAGAAACAATAGATAGACGAAAAATTCACATTATGTGTCTTTAAGAAACTAAGTGGGTCGGAGAGAAAGCTAGAGTGGTAGAGCCGTATGGTCATAAACTTTGGTACACAGGAAGAGATAGGAGTAAGAATGGGGTAGGAATAATTGTACATACAATTCTATTAGAGGATGTGATAGAGATAAGAAGGAAAGACGATAGAATTATACTTGTCAAATTAGTAGATGAGGAAAATATAGTTAATATAGTCAGTGTGTATGTATCCCAAATAGGTGTAGATACAATTAGTAAAAAACAATTTTGGGAGGATTTAGATGAATTTATACAAACCATACCTAGTAGTGAAAAACTATTTATTGGAGGAGACTTAAATGGACATGTAGGAGCAAGGAACGAAGGATTCGAAACCGTCCATGGCAACTTTGGATTCGGTATTAAGAATGAGGCAGGGGATACCATTTTAGAATTTGTTACAGCATTTGATCTAATAATTGTAAACACTACTTTTAAGAAAAGAGAAGCGCACTTAGTTACATATAAAAGTGGATCTAATGTTAGCCAAATAGATTTCTTTCTGACTAGAAGAGCTGATAGAATGACTTGTGAGAATTGTAAGGTTATCCCGGGGGAGAGTGTGACAACTCAACATAGACTTCTAGTTTTAGATATGCGCGTGCCTAAAAGGAGAAAGAAGTACCGCCCATTTGTAAAGTCAAGAATTAAGCGATGGAATTTGAAGGGAGAAAAGATAACAGTTTTTAGAGATAAATTACTTCAAATGGCAAATTGGTATACTAATAATGATTCGAACACCATGTGTAAAGAGATATCGACTAACATTATGAGTATTGGTAAGGAGGTTCTTGGTGCATCTAAGGGTCAGGCCCCAATAGGCAAAGAATCATGGTGGTGGAACGAAGAAATTCAAACGGCTATCCGTACAAAACGAGAGTGTTATAGGCATCTTAAAGGCAATAGTAGTAACGATGCATATGACAAATACAAAAATGCGAAAAAAGATGTGAAAAAGATTATTTATGAGTCAAAGAGTAAGGTATATAATGAATTATACAAGAGATTGGAGACTAAAGAATGAGCGAGAGAAATCTACAGAATTGCTAAGCTAAGAGAAAGAAGGGGTAAAGATTTAAATGGTGTTAGATGTATTAAGAGTGAAACTAATAGTATACTTGTAAAGGATGAGGATATAAAGAGACGCTGGTGTGATTATTTTGATGATCTTTTTAATGTTAAGAGTTCAACAGATATAGAAAATATCGAGATACCTGTAGACGAAATTAATAGAGATTTTCAACGTAAAATTCGCCCTCATGAAGTGAAGGAGGCTCTAAAGAGGATGAAAGTTCATAAAGCCGTAGGACCAGATGACATTCCTATAGAAGTATGGAAATGTTTGAGTGAATTTGGTGTAAAAGTGTTAACGGATATTTTTAATAAAATTTGGCAAACTAAGAGAATGCCCCAAATATGGAGAAAGAGTGTAATTGTACCGCTATATAAGAATAAAGGAGACATACAGAATTGCTCCAACTATAGAGAAATTAAACTTATGAATCATACCATGAAACTATGGGAGAGAGTAATAGAGCATAAAATGAGATTGGAGATAACTGTATCTCAAAATCAATTTGGATTTATGCTAGAAAGATCTACCACGGAAGTAATTCACTTGTTAAGACATTTGATGGAGACATATAGAGCACAAAAGAAAGACCTACACATGATATTCATTGATTTAGAAAAAGCATATGATAGGGTTCCTAAAGAAGTATTGTGGTGGGCGTTGATGAAAAAAAGATAGCTTTGAGATACATTAATCTCATTAAAGATATGTATGAGGGAGCTACAACCGACGTTAGAACTTGCGAGGGTTTGAGCGATAGTTTTCCCATTAGCATTGGACTCCATCAAGGTTCGGCATTAAGTCCCCTCCTTTTTGCAATAGTGATAGACGAAATTACAAAAAATATCCAAAATGAAATACCATAGTGTATGTTTTTTGCAGATGATATAGTGTTAGTTGATAAAACTAGAGAGAGTGTTAGTGCTAAACTAGAATTATGGAGAGTCACACTAGAATCTCGAGAGTTTAGATTGAGTAGATCGAAAAGCGAATATGAGATGTAGGTTTAACGATAGTTATAGGAATGATGAAGAAACGATTAGATAAGATGGGCAAGATATCCCTAAAAATGACCGATTTAGATATCTAGACTCTATTATTCAAAATGATGGCAATATAGATGGAGATGTGAACCATATGATTCAATCGGGTTGGATGAAATGGAGAAAGGCATCCGAAATTCTTTGTGATCGAACGATGCCATTACACCTGAAGGGAAAGTTTTATAGAATCACGGTTAGACGTACACTATTATATGGTACTGAGTGTTGGGCTGTTAAACAACAAGAACAAAAGATGGCTGTAACAGAAATGAGAATGTTTCTGTGGATGTGTGGAAAAACTAGAAAAGATAAAATTAGAAATGAAGAGATTCGTAACAAGTTGGGAGTTAGTTCAATTATGGATAAGATGCGAGAATGTCGTTTGAGGTGGTTCGGGCATGTGCAAAGAAGACCTAAAGATGCACCAGTTAAGAGAACAGAGAATTTAATTATGGGAGATCTAGTAAAACGTAGAGGTAGACCATTGAAAACTTGGATGCAAGTTATCCGTAAAGACATGGAAGTTAAGGGTTTAGAAAAGGAAATGGTTTTAGATAAGAATGGATAACGTAATAGAATCCACACAAATTAAATCATTAAATCAATATACTTATGATATTTATCTATTAACTTGTATTTATTTTTATTTTATTTTTATCTTATTTTATTATCTTTATTTTCTTTTCCTTTTTATTTTTTTTTATCTATATATATTTTATTCTTGTTTTTCTCTTTTTTCTATCTTATATAAATTTGTCTCTCAAATGGCCGACCCCAAATTTTGGGAATAAGGCTCGGTTTGTTGTTGTTGTTGTTGGGAAGCAATTTCCCCCACTCAGTTTTTTAACTCTTTCAGGTTATTTAGGTGACTTTATACTTGGCCCCAGACACCTTCTTGAGTTTCCCTGTAAAATCGAAGAGTTGTCAATACTTTTCAATGCTCAAGAGGGGAAAAAAAAGACTTACATCAAGACTACAAAGGAAAATTTTCTTTTGATCAGAAAAGAGGGAATTTACTCATAGAAACCAACAAAAACAGAAAGACGGGAAGCACCAAGGTAGGGCAAACCCAAACAGACCGAAGGAAAACCCAGTTTTGTATGGAATCATTACGAATACTCGGTATTGTCCTTTCTTTTTAATTCGTAGAAAGATGCATATGAGAACAGCTGCAGCAGCATTATGGCATACCTTATACAAACAAAATCATTCCTAGAAAGGGATCATCCATCAAGAAAGCCACTTACCAGAAGAGAGGACAACAATGATGTACTGCCAGCCCAGTGTGGGAGTATGTCGGCGAATGGATCGCACATCAGTGAAAGGAATGGCCCTTATGGTATACAGATTCCTATCTGCAGAAGACACAAAAAATCAACTTTAACAACCAGGGACAAATAAATCTCCATTAACCCTGAAAAAGTGTTATAGTTCATGTTCAACCTCTCTCGGACAGCTTGTCATTTGAGCTTTGTCCTTTGTATGGAATCCATGTCTACCACAAAAAATAGTAAAAAAAAAGGGATAAAAAATAAAAAAAAAATAATCAATCAGATGAACATATCAATCATTATGTCATTGATATCTTATTTGCAAGAATTTCCCGAGTTGCACATCAGTAATTTTATACTACTTCAATAAGTGAAGCCACGTTAACATGATTATTGACATCCAACTCTATAAACAGTGCCTCTGAGAGCTATTAAGTTTGATTACAACATTCCCAAATGCGCCCGATAGATGAGAGCCGGTTCCCCCACCAACTGCAGATTAGCGTAAGGGATGATGCATGTGATATGTGTTCTTTAACACAGATTAGTGTAAATTAAAATAGCTAATTTGATTCAAGAAAGGGGAAGAAAAATTAAAAAAAAAAAAGGACTATTGGATCTGGATATGGATCCAAATAATTGCACAGACAAAAATGATTGAGAATTAGGATACCAAAACATTGTTCTCTCCGACCAGAGCATCCTCTTTGTAATTCAGGATATAAGCGTCTCATATCTATTACAAACATAATGACAAAAAAGCAAAGTAGCTCAGGTTAATGATCACTCAAATAACTCACTAAAACCTACCTTTGTTTTCATTTCCTTCCATGTTTTCCTCCTCTTCACCTCTTGATTTCCATTTTCTGTTTTGGCTAGCGAGGAGAAGGGTGATCAACATAGTGGGCCTCCCTTTGGGCATAACAATAAGAATTCTCTTTCACTTCAAAATGTTCAGATTGACCCATAGCTACTCAACTTTGGCACAAGGGGAAGACAACGACCCTCAAAAGTAATTTAGGTCAAGGATCACTCGAAGTAGTTATCAAAACCTTCCCTATATTCATTTTCATCCATGTTATCCTCTTCCTTTTTTTGTTCAAAAATGGCAAAACTGCAACTACTAACTAGTCTAGCAACCTCATGAGGGCATGAACATAATCATTCCCGCTCGCCGCAAAATGTCGTGAATCTTGATTAAGCCTTCGGTATTCAACCCAAAGCTCCCACCAAAGTGCATCACCGCCAGCACCCATCCACAAGAGCATCTTGTTCATGCACTACCATCCCATAGGAGGGTTGAACTCGGAAATCCGAGGACATTGAAACCCTTCACCAACTAGATAACCAATACCATGTTTTCTTCCTTAAATTCAATAGTCTTAACAACAATTAAAACGAATGAACCAGGAATCATAAAAAGAGATGCAAAGTATATTTAGTACCATGAACAGAGAAGGGCCTCGCTTAATCAACTTCAATCGTCCGCTAATCCTCTCAGACGCATACTGCGTGGGATGAATCGTCACATTATCCTTTGCATAAACAATTTCCTCTCCATCCGGATCACCAGATGACGAATTCTTACTCATACTATCGCTTCTCGTCACATACAAAGAACCCTAAAAACACGCATAAAACCCTAAAATTCAATCAGTTTCAGACAAGAAAACTCAAATAACGCATTGAATTGAATGCTCACCGGAATACAGAGAAAGAATCGATTTGGTTGCGATGAAGAAAACTGAACGATTAAAAGAATTTTTACCTGCTGTTGAGAGGCAGCGTAATCGGCGTCATCGGACAAGTCGTGTAATTCCGGTTCTTGCATCGCTGATGATTCGAAGGGTCTTGACGAAAGAGAGAGAAAGAGTGTAGATAGAGAGAGGGATAGGTGTGATGTGATTATTACTTCGAGACGAAGGAGAGAGAGAGAGAGAGTTGATAGACGGTGGAGATGATCGAAGAATTTGACTACGACGCGTTAGTTACCCGATTAAGAAATGATGGTATTGGACCTTCAGATTTCAAAACTGTGCAAGTGGAAGGACACACCGGTGAATCACAGCCAGCGGTTTCGTGCACGGATAGCTGCTCTTAAATTTATATTATTTCTCTCTTCAAAAATTATAATTATTGTTTTTATAAAAAAAAAAAAAAAATTAGGAACTTATCCTTAATTTTAAATATATAATATACTTTAAATCTGTAAAGGTAAAGCTGCGACTATTTAATTATTTCTATAACACAAAAGGCGTGATGAATAATAATTAATGTCACTATTTTTTAAATACTATTACAAATTGTTAAAGTTGTTAAAGTAAGCTTATAATGCCAACAAGTTCAACTAACATTATCTACTTTTTCTAAAAATCTCTACCCTCTCCGATATAACGATAAAAAAGATTATAATAGCAATATCTAAGTACAATGATCCAATACCGATATCTCTTAATTAAAATTTAAACTTTAAAAAATTGATTCGAATTAAACCAAATTTAATATGATTACAGAATACACATAATTTATTAATAAGATTATAATTTAATAAAATTGAATAATTGGAAAAAGATTTAACAATTAGTTGGCGAGTATTATGATCACATACATATTTAAAACTATAGTTTGGGTAAAATATTATGCAATTGGCGATTTTCAATGCCCTCGTTACCCTCTCCTCTATTTTGACAAATTCTTTTTAATAAGGTATATAACACTTGAGATATATGTTCAAATTTCGATAATTACCTTAAAAATACTTGGAGTGGTGTCTAATGCCAGCGTCACCGAGTGAGTTGCGACAACCAAATCTTGCTGATTACATTAGAAAATTTGGAGGACAAAAAAACACAGTTGGTGGTGACGTCACAAAATGTGACATCCCTTTTGAGCCAGGGGCAATGAAATTTAGAAAGAAAAAGAATCTAGGGACCACATTCCACCGCCCAAACGTGTCCTTTTCAACCAACCCTTTCTTCCATACGCCGCCCCTTTCACATCATTTGAAAACCGAGAGAGAGAGAGAGAGAGAGAGAGAGAGAGAAGATGAAGTTAACAGTCACTTATAGGTGGATGTTGCAGCGGAAGCTCTGCAACTGCCATGATCCAAAAAGGAGCATGCGCTGCCGTCTCTAACATGACTTTCTCGGGTCTCTCTTTCTCCCCCACATTGATTCTTCAGTTTAGAGAGGTTTTTGCACGTGTTACAAACAATTGCAATCACAAAGAAAAATTTAGAAGAAAGAAAGAGTTCAAGAATACCAAATATAACTAATTCAGCTCTCAAGCCTACATCTAATTTTCAGAGAGAGGAGCAAATCTGTTATTACCAAGAATTAAAGAGGTACAAATTTGAGAAATCCTGTAGAAACCCTACCCCCAAATTCACAACATCCCTCATACATGAATTTGGCTACCCAAAGCCTTTTGAGAGGCGCAGACACAGACATATTCATATAATATGTACACACGACCTAAATATTAATCCAGAGCAGATCAGGTCCATACTCGTCCCTTCAACCTATTTTGGTATCTCAACAACTTAGCTGATTATCCTCTTTATCTCACTATTTAGATTTTAAAAGATGGCTAATAAAATAAAATTTAATTCAGATTCATGGCAGTTGACTGGTTTGCTTCTCGGGTTGGATTTTTGTCTTTTAAAATGGGAGAAACAAGAGAGTCTACGAGGGGGAGAATTGGCTTAGATTTTTTTTGGCACTATGCCTTTTTTTTCCCCGCTATTCGTCCTTTCTTCTTTTCAGTTACTGTGGTAGATGATTTTGATTTGCTTCTGTACTTTGGTGGTGCTCCTAATGCTCTATAAATGTGGGTGCTCTAAAAGAATTCTTGCTTGCACATTGTGTCAAACATGACACTCGTCAACCATGTACCTAGCACTTTCAGAGATACCATGTGACATGCCCGTTTCTTTATTATTGCAAATTGTTTTTAGCAGTAACCATACATGAAATTTTTTGTTTTGTACTTTTGACATAGTAAACAAAAGGGGTAAGAATGTCCAGAATAAGTAAGAATCTCCTTGTTGTAGACCTCTACATTCTGTTGGACATCCTCTATTATGTTCTCAGAATACTGTCTGCCAAAGGGTTTGTCATAAAAAAATATCTCCTAATCATAAGTAGCAATTCTTTTTTATATTCTGAGGTGAATCCTTCTTGGCCTGAATAGCTGTTGATTCAATTCTGGAACCCCATTTTTATCTGGGCAAAAATGAGTTGAATTTTCAATTCCATAATCGCATAAATTTTCAGATGAAGACCTCTTTTTTTTTTTTTTTTGCATGTGTTTCCTAAGGCATATTCTTGTATATTGATTGTAGATGATCTGTTCCTGTTTATTTCTATAAGCAATGAGATGCTGGAAGATCTTTTCTTTCATAGCTGCGAACCACAGAACTTTACTGACAATGGAGCATGCTTTGTACCACTCAAGACATTGGTTCATGCCCTTCCTCTTGCAATGTCATATCTACCATACGTGGCATGCTTTAATTGGCAATTTGGTGCTCTTTTCTTGATTTTTTAGAGCACAAATTTTGAGATTCGTTCTTGATGAGATCTGTCTAAAACTCTTTGTTGAAAGCTGATCTGCACGGAGTCTATTTGCTCCATATGTATTCCAACGTACACCACCCTCAGGCAGACACTGTGGCTTTTACAATTACAATGGAGTAGTTTATGCTGGAGCAGAAATATTCATTTTGTGTTACTCGAAGCTGGGAGATTCTTTCTTGTCATTTTCCTTCAACTTTATTTGTTAGCGGTTCAAAGAAGTAGAAGTCATTCATCTGAAAACAGGATAACTATAAAAAATGTAACATGGATATCATAAAGAAA
This sequence comes from Dillenia suffruticosa, assembly GCA_033439265.1. NCBI lineage: Eukaryota > Viridiplantae > Streptophyta > Magnoliopsida > Dilleniales > Dilleniaceae > Dillenia > Dillenia suffruticosa. Next base: position 23,228,685 of record JAVTVX010000035.1, read on the forward strand.
TAGAAGTAAATTGATTGTGTTGCTTGTCCATCCATTTTCAAATGAGTGGTAAGCTTTGGTTAAGGACCTGCAGAGGGCAGGGATTTTCTGTGGTACATGTTAACAATTTCCGTTCACATACACTTCTATGAAAGAAGTTCTAGCAGTTCAAAATATCTTGCTACATAGAAAGAAAGGGCAAAAACCTTTTGGAATCTACTGCTCTTTCAGGCCAATATAAGTAGTTGTGGTTGCTTGCAAATCATTATCAGCGGTTAAACTGTCACTGTTTCCTGTTCCATAATGCAACCTCCTTGGAGTCTGCCCATAGTTACCCTCCTTTGGCTGTCATCCTTTTTCTTGTCATGTCTGATCTTTATTGCACATGATGAGACCCTGAGTTTTCTCTTAGGTGGATTAATCACTTAATCTGTCTTGTGTTTCTGCATATCCATCTGTAGACTATATTTATTTGCTCATTTTGTGTACCATCTTCCATGAATGCAAACTGCGTCAGTTGTTGATGCTGCAGTCCTTTAATTCATTTTACCTTAAAACAATTCTGACCACCTAGGGACAGTTTCAAATGTCATCTTCCACTGTTTAGCTATCTTATCAATGTATGTCCAGTTCAATTGTAGGCAAATAAGCCATTTTGGTGAATTCCACAGGTAATATGGACTTTTATTGTAGCCAAAAAAAGATGAGAAATATGAAATAAGGTTTCAATTCATATAAATATATAATGAATAGAGGTACATTTGCAACCTCAAATGATCATATAAGGTTTCTTAACCAAATGTGTTTCTCAAAGAGCATTTTTTTTAACACTAGGAATGTGGATGTGTAGTCAGAGTACTGCTTGAGAGATCACTATAGTTAATCTTTGAGCATCATCTATCCTGACTAATGAGCAAAACCTTTTGATTTTGCTGATGAAAATGCTAACCATTTTATCAATGTGGTGATAATCATACTTTGAGCTTTTATTGCGGGAGCTGGCAACACGCCTTGAACTATGCTATTGTTTTCATATCAAGCATTTGTACAGGAATATATTTCAATTCTATAGCCCCCTTTGGCGGTATACTGTTCTCTTGTGTTCCCATTTTTCATATTTTTCCGATTTCAATTATGCTTGTTAGTATGAAAGTTATGGTTCTCATTTACATAGGAAAAGCTAGTAGTCTTAAAAGCTTTGGCCTTATGTGGTGCAATACTATGATATTGGACCTATATCTTTGTTGAAGACTTTAGCTTATCTGAACCTGAGAAAGTGTACTTATGGACCTAAATTTATCTTCATTTTTTTTGGGTATGGTTGATATGTGGACCAATCTTATTGATATGTGCATCTGTCAGAGGCGACCCTGGGATTGTGATGAAGCTCCCCCTTCTATTCTCACCAGGTGGGTTCTTATAATCCAATTAAAATGTTAATGAATCTGTCTAAATTTTGATGCAATGGATAAAATTTATAGCCGACCTGTCTGCACGTACAAATTTCAAATAGCATGGCTTGAAATTTAGTTTGCTTATTGTTGTTAATAGATTACACTGAACATCTAACTAATTAAAGTTGATGCATTGGAGTGTTTTTTCAGGTCGTGCTTCTCCTTTCCTGTGTTATAGTTTTTTTTTCACTGAATTACACTCTGTTTTTTAATAGGACTTCAAATTCAGCCCTCACTCAAACAGTCAGCAGTAACCTGAAGGTGCGTGATGGATTGATAATCATTATCGTGGTTTATTACTATTTCCATTTCAAAAGGGGAAGTAGAAGAAAAGAATCCTCGCTTACTTGTCTGTTTTCATGTTCATAATGCTTTGCATGATTTCTAACTCCACTTGCTTTATGAGCAACAAATTGAGAGTCACATTCACCTAAGATCAGTGGTTTATGCCAATCCTCAAACAAGTGCAGGAGCAAACTCTGATTTTCATAATGTGATACTAGATAGTTACATTGATGGATCTATAAACAATTGGAATTGTTTGGCTACTATTTGGTGGACTCCCATTTGATTTGGTATGCACAATCCATTTCCTCTTGATTTCTCATTGTCCTTTACAGTTGTTTTAATCATCTGACTCATCTGTGTCCTGCTCTGTTTTAATCATCTGACTTATCTGTGTCCTGCTTCCAGTTGAATGTTGTGGGCCATACTCGGTTTTCTTGGTTCCTGTTTGTATGCCTACTTTAAGCTCAAAGGGAAGTAAGATTTTGCTCCTGCTGCTCAGCTACTAAATTTTTGGTTTAACTTCCATATCCATGAGTTAATGTAACATATCCATGAGTTGAAACCTTTGTTGCAAGCTATTGACCAAACTTAATGGGAATAATCGTCATTTTGTTCGCATTTCCCCATTGATAAGGCGATAGGCCACTTGGGATTCATATTCATGTATAATCTGGCTATACTTGGTTTAATATGGGTGATCTTAAGAAAGTTCAGCGAGACTCCCAACTCTTGAAATTAGTCTTTTGCCTTTACTTCTTTGGATCAAGTTGTAACTTTACATGTGATGTTCGTCTGATTGACCCGGGATAGAGTCTTATTATGATATGTGTATCTTTGCAGGGTTCTGATGAACAAATGGCCTATCCAGACTCTTCAGCTCCACAAAGTCTTGGCTGAGTTGATGAAACTTGGGGAAGCAACGTCGTTGTTCTCACATGGGTGTTGGGCCACTAATCTGGGAGTACTATGGAAGATACCAGTTACTGTTTTTCTTGCTGAGAATGTGTATTAGGCAGGAAATCAACTCAAGGGCAACAAATTGCACGATGGATTGTTAACTAAATGCACACATAAAGCATGTTGGTATTTTGATTCGCCTATTTGTATTCATGGTTCGGCATGTTCATAAATTGACTTGTTATAACATTTCATCATCCTTCTATTGAAGCTTAACTATGAATAGTGGATCAACCACACTAGACATTCGAAGGCACGATAAATTGAGCTTCTCTATTTTCTCTTTCTGGCCTTTTCATTAAATTGGTTCTTGCAGGAAGTCTGTGGGAATTTTTTTGGTTTGGGGTACATACTTCAGTCATGTGATAGGTCATCTTGTTTTTGTCCTATCTATGTACTATGTTTATGAACTTCATCACACTGTAATGGCACTTTTGCGCGTGGATAGGACAATGATGTTACAAACAAATAGAGTCAAAGTATTTTTACTCGGGGGATTTGACTTGCCACAGAAGCAACATAATATTCAGCTAATATAAATGAGGTGACTGGAGCTTGTACTCTAGAATTTTGGTCGATTTCAATTTATTTTACTAGCTGAGAAGGAAGAGTTGAACTCCGTGATTGACTCAGTTTATTTGTAGTCATATATGGCTTGGGTCACATGTTTGTGGTTCGACAATGTGATTATCGAATCTAATGCAAAGATATCTGACTTTATCTATCCTACCCTAGAAGATGTGAGCCAATACGATCCTGATCCTGCTATGTACTTGCTCCTTGAATGGGGAAGACACAAGCAAAAGTCAATCATAAGGGTCATACGAGAGAGAGACAGACAGACAGACAGAGTTCTTGGAGGTAGGTGTCTTTCTTGTCTTCAGAAGCTGACAAATGCCTAAGGCCTAATTGCCATGTATGAATGAAACATTGAAGTTTCTATTCCCATCACCCATATGGCAGAAGTTTTTTTGCCGCAACCTTCGTGCAGTTTGACCATATTTTCATGCTAAAACATGTGAGTCGAAGAGAGATTAGATTGCGCACCATCTAATTGACTCGATCTCAACCTAGAAATACGTTCACAATCTTAATTCAAGTAAAACCATCCCCACATAGAAGTCTCCAAAGCCAAACAGCCAAAACAGAAGGAAAAAGAAGAGCATAAGGGAAGAGGGAAGAGAATTGGAGATTTACTTTAAATAAATAAATAAATATATATATATATATATATATATTTTTTTTTTGTTTGATAAGAGTGGAAGGAAAGACGGTTGGAGTAAAAAGTGATTTGAAGAAAAATTGTATTACTCTTCCTAAAATATATAAAATTAAAAAAAAATAATTTTGTATACAGATTTTTATTACAACTCCAATCTATTCACAAGTGGAAGGAAATTTTTGACGCATTATAATATCTTATTTTATTTAGTATTTACTTTTCTTTTTCTTTTCCTTTCACTTTATGCCTCAACCAAGCTTATCTCAAGAAAGGATTTCCCTACTTTTTAACAAAGTCTACTTATTTGTAGCCGGCAAAAAAGAAAATGACTTTTGAAATTATTCTTGTAAGATATTTGTCTATATTTTTATCATGGTCCGAAAATAAATTTCATTAACCAAACTATTTTTCACGAATCAAACATAGAAAATCTGAAACGTGTATGAATTTGTGATGGCATTCCAATAGTCAACTTTAACTTGTTTTCTATTTGTAATATTTTTTTAATTAATATGAAGTTTTTTTTTTTTTTTAAATATAGGGTGTTGTAAATAGAACTATTTTCTATAAAAATAACTAAATTCATTATTTATATTAAAAAAATTGTTAATTTAAATTGAGGCTCATTTCATTTGCCAATCCCACTGAATAAGACAGGTTGCAAGTTAAAGAAAGTATGTTGGCTTTTGACGACAACATAGAAAAGGCGAAACAGGCCCACCAACGCTAAAGAAAACACCCAGGTTGAGTAAAACATGGATGTCTCTTTGTCCCACCTCTTTTCTTAACACTCTGAGCAATCTGACCCGTTCGTGTATATTACATTCCATTCCACAAACTTAAATATTTTGCTATTAGATAATTTCCACTGACCAGTCAGAGAAAAGAATATTGAATAAAAAGGACACAAGCCAAGCCCAAAAAGCGGGGAGAGGAAAGGGCAACAACCAACCAACATGGGAAGCCTTGTGGAAAATTGTTTGCCACCTTTTGACCTCCTCACTATTGAGCTTAGAGAGAGAAAGAGAGACAGAGAGGGTCCTAGGATCTGGTGAGCGAAAGGGAAGAGAGACGAAGCATATTTGAGGCGTGGGGAATCTGTTTGGATAGTGGCACGCGAGCTCATCTACTCAAATCATGAGAGAGAGAGCGAGAGATGGGCTTTGAGTAAAAGGGCCTTTTGGGTTTCCCAAAACCTTCAAATGGAGGTGGGGAAGAAAGGGGTCATATTGAAGAAAGAAACTAGAGAGAGAGAGAGAGATTGGGATTCCCAAAACTTTCAAAGAGAAAGATTAGTGTCACAAAAAAAGAGAAAGAGAGAGAGAGAGGGAGGGTTAAGAAGGATGAAAGTGAGACTTCAAAGAAAGAAAGTTAAAGTAAGAGAGTTATTAGTATTAGGAACCCAAGAAGAGTGATGTCTCCTAATGCAGGCCCAAGGCAGGGCTTCTTTAGCGCCGTTGTCCCCGCTTTGGGTTGGCGAGATATTGCTCAATGTTTCTTGCGTTTGCGTATGTGTTAAAAAAAGAACATATACCGATTTTTGTACGTACCTTCCGAAACTTCTTTCTAGACAAATCCCTTTGCTGACATTCTGCGCTTCTGTTCCCAAGACTCTCTTTCTCTCTCTCTCTCTCCCTTGTATCCGTTTTCCATTTTACGTAGGTACATGACTATACATGCTTAGGGTTATTACTCGTAGTTTTAGACAAAGTGCAGATTCTAGAAAAGTTGAGATTAGAATAGTTTATGATTAGATAAAATTTACAATAAAAAATAATTACTAATATTTTTTATATTTTTAATATTTTAAAATTTTAACTTGTACCTGTTAAATTTTAAATTTTTATAAAAGGTTTGTAATTTAGTTAAGAAATAATAAAGTTAAATCAAACAAAATAATAAAGTTAAATAAAACAAAATAAAGAGTCAAGTTTTCGCAAATGGGGTTTTCACCATAGAGCACCTTAATGTCAAGTTTTAATTTGTATTTTCTCATCTTTGGTGTAGTTCCCCTTTGGGGATCAAAGTAATTATCAAAATGGAATGTGCAAAAATGATGATTAAAGGTCATATTTAACGCTTATATAAAAATGAAAAATGTAGCAATCTCTTCAAAAAAAGAAAAAAAGAGAGACCACAAATGGTCACACCATATTCAAGTTTTGAAATTTTTATAGTGTTAGAGGTTTTTGGTTAAGATGGTAAGAACTCTTGAAATGTTTGTATGAAATTAGGAGTAAGAGTCATTCTATAATTTTATGAATATTGGTACTTATGGAATTTGCAGTGATTGAAATTTCATTCATGATTATCGATCATTTTATTTTTCAATCTCACAAAAATTGCTCCATCATTATTACCCATGAACGTTTTAAAAAATCTCATGAACGAAAGCCTATTTCTATAAGACTTTCTCATTGTGTGATTCCATTAAATATTTGAATAAAAATTATAAATCTTTATACGATGAATGGAGAGAAAGATTGATCGTACATAAAAAAAATGGTTTGACTATGTACTAAAGTTGAAGACAATATATTCTAAATTCCCATGTGGGAGGTGTATGTCTAGGCAACAAATGAGTAATGGTAGATATGCATATCAAATTTCCATACGAAGTCTTCTTGGAAACATCTTCTGTGTTCCCAAAAGAAAGAAAAAAAAAATACTTAGCTCCTTTTCATTCTTGATGCAAATCAACGATTCCTGAAATCTGTGCTTTGGGAATTAAAAACCCTAGACTTCTTTTCTTTTCTTCTTCATTTTTATTAGAGAAAGGGTTCGAGGGATTAATGAATCAAATGTCAATGTGAGCAGCAAATGGCATTTCTTCTTGAACCATATAATATGTCAATAAATGAGATTTTATTGTCCATAAGGTGAAAATATTAATGAAAAAAATCTAGAAAAAGTTTCTTTTGAAAGGGGTTAAGAAAAGGTAACCCAACAATGACAAATAGTATTACTTTTACTTACTCCAATTACTTGCAAGTTGATATCCAAAATGCATAAAAAATAATAACATATAATATTTTATCTAAAAATCATTAATGGCTCCTTTAGCATCTTGGTTGCATTGTGACGTTGGGCTCATCTTTAGAGTAGTAGTTATGGATCAAATCAGATATTTTACGATAGTAAAAAATATTGGTGGGTAGAAAAGTTGATTCCCTAGCCTTCATTTATTATAAAAAGTTAAAAAAAAAAAGGAAAAAGTCATATAAGGATTGGCAAAATGGCAAGTCTAGCTAACTCTAAGTTCAACAATATATTATTGGTACATAGGTTTGTATGCATATCAAATTCTTTAAAGATCGTTAAAGTAGTCACACTTTTGAACGCTTCAAAGACGCAGGCACAGATGCCCATTCATGTTAAAAAAAATTTTAAATATGAGATAATACTATACATAAAGCCAATTTTACTATCTTCCTTGGTGTGTCTTTGTATATAAAAGTACGTTATGATAATTATCAAAGAGCAAGCATGGTACTCAAAATAAATAAAATACTAGAAAGAGATAGAGATCAGTGCAACCAAAAGTAGTTGGTTGTGGTTTTTTTGGTGAAGAATATTTCAGGTGCATGCGCGCGGGGGGGTGGGGAGAGGGAGAGAGAGAGAGAGAGAGCTCTTTGATTCATATTTGAGTACAAACTAAGCATGAGAAACCCCCTAAAGTAAGGTTATGCTCCCCTTTGACATCATTCCACTCACCTTCTTCTCCTTCCCATCCCGAGGCGAACCCTACCATTACACATTCTTTCTCAACCTCCCCTCCTTCCTCCTCTCACTCCTCTTTCCGTTCTCTCTCTCTCTCTCTCTCTCTCACACACACACACGCGCGCGCACCCACTCACACACACATCGTTTTCTTTCTTCTAAGCTGCTAGACGATAATAATTAGAACGTAGTTGTCTTTGTTACTCCCATATGATTATGAACAATTTTAGGTTATTATCATCTCTTGATCTTCAGTATCCTTTGTTTGATCGCCTTTCATAATTAAGTTTTATTCAATTTTTAGGAGGTTTTACATGCTCGCCCCCAACAACCGACATCAATGATCAAATGCTACTGTCTCTATACCAGCATTCATCACTATTACTAGTAGTAGTATGAAAAATGTATAGGATGACAGATTGCCTTTTCTTTTCCAGTATGCTAATTCAAGTAGCAAGCTTCGTATAGTGAGAATGCTCTCTCTCTCTCTCTTTCTCTCTCTCTCTCTCTCTCTCTCTCTCTCTCTCTCTCTTTCAAATCCTTTTGTGGAAAATGATAATCATTGTTCAAGATCCCACTGAAATGAAAGTTTGATGGGAGAGTTGGCCTTAGTTTGTTTGCTACTTTTCTAATCTCTTTTGCAAACATAAATTACTTTTAAGTGCACTTATAGTATTTGATGCTTACTTCATTCAATGGAAGACCAAAATCATGATTTGTGAATCCCCACTTCACACATTACCCTTCCCAAACCACCAACACCAACAACTTCACCATCCTATCTGATCTCCGTCAATCTAATTCTATCCCTTTTTCCCACCGTAATTTATTTATTTATATTTTTTCTAAAAGAAATTCATAATTCTGTCTTTTGGTGCCAAATGGGACCTTCGTTTTTGATGCTATCTTTCCTCTTTTCCTTTAATTTTTCTGGTCAGAAAGTGGAAGCAAGGCATTAGTGGTCACTCTTTGTAGTTTTTGCACATGGTTTCTGATGCATTACTTGTCCAAGAGCAACTTTTTTTTTGGTGGAGTGGAAGGTATATATATATGGTTGTTAATGTTATTGTTGGGGAAACGAAGCAAAGAAAGCGATGTTGGTGAGGTTCAATCCGATGACATTTTTTGCGCATTCAAGTAAAAAAGGATCTCAGATTGAGCCGCGCCAATATCACTTTCCTCTTCCCCCCACATACAAATGATCAAATCTTCCTCTAAATTGTCCCTTTTTGCATGGTAATGGTGCATGTTTTATACTGTGGAAGAATTGTCGATTGATTTGGTGTTGATGTTGATTTATGTATTACGTGTGTATGTTTATTTGGAGAGAGAGAGAGAGAGAGAGAGAGAGGCACGTGTAGGGGGTGTGTCTGCTGTTAGACAATATATATAAATATGCTACGGAATATTGTTCCCTCTATCTTCCTTTTCATTTTCTTTTGACATCTGCAGTGTCATTTTTTTTTCCTTTTTTGTTGGTTGCAGTATGAAGGAAGCCATCTCCCAACATTCTCTCAAAGCCACAGGTTTGTCAGATACTCTGGTCCTGTAGTATTAGGTTAGTCTCTTTCTCTCTCTATCTCTTTCTCTCACAAAAACAATAAATTAAAATGATTCTGCTTTATTTTCGCCAAGTTGATTTCAACATCTTTGTGGTTCTCAAATGACAGTATCCATGAGAGTTTATTGGCCATGCAACTAATCTTTTTCTTCTACATTCAATACAATACGTAACACCATTTCATACTGTCTTCCAGATTCTTTCGATTTCTCTCGGACGAATACGTTTCGATCATGAATATTAAACTTTGGTTTTCTTTGATATCAAGAAAACGCCACACTTTTTGCTTCTAGATGTCTCCCATTTACATTGCAAATTCAACATTTCTACATATTATCAATTGAATAAAAAATTTTAAAAAAAATATTGCCAAAAAAGCAACCTTCTTGACAGAGATCGTTAAGAAAAATTAAGTTAAAAATTGGAAATTAGGGCATGACTTATGAAGCATGGACACTTCTTATGAAGCATGGACACTTTACCAATATTGACACAGAAAAAACATGTTATAAAATAAAACTATGTATAATTTTAATTTATCACAAATTTAAAACATTTATATTTCTTTCCAGTTATATTTCACATTTACATTTCATTTATTTTCTATTTTATATATTTTAAATAGTATAATTAGAAATATTTGCATTCGAAAGCAAGACTCCTATAAGGATATTGAACTATACAAATAACCTTTTTTTTTAAGAAAAAAATCATTGCGAGTATGTAGTCGTTTTTAGAGTATTTTGTTAGGGGTTTCACAAGGTATGATATTTAATAAAATATTGTCCACTAAGATGCATTTCGAAATTACATATATGGTCTCGAGATTGAATCTAACTCTGTGGTACGCGAAAATGTTTCAAATTTAAAGTACAACTCACATATAATCATGTGGTATGTGAAGCTATCGAAATAGTGAGCATTTATTGGTCACAATTACAAAATTAAAAACTAGGGTTTTCGGGCAAAATATTTTGTGAAATTGTTGGAATTGGTTGGTATCTTTTATCTTTGGTTTAATTCTAAATATTTTTTTTTTTTGAGAAATTGTGTTTTAATATGTAAAGTTTGAAAAGGACATTAATTCATAGAAATTTATTTAATTATTTCCCCTTTGCTTATATCTAAAAACATATTTAAAATATGAGAATTATTATTTATGAAATACAATCTAGTATGGAGTACCAATGCTTCTCCAAATCCGTACTCCATATAGCAACGGATTTGATCTTACATGGTCTAGGACTATATTTGTTTATTCTGCTGAAAATCATCAATAATAGAACTTTTTTTCTTGCAAAGCATTTTTTTTAGAAATATATACGTTGCCGTGATGAAAAATCAACATCATTTTATTTATTTATTTTTTACTATACCGATCAATATTTAGAATTAAGTTCGAAATTTATAGTGGTCCATTTAAGGGAATTACAATTTCAACGTAGTTTTTTTCTTATCCAAACCGCGAATCAAATTCAGAAACTTAAACCTAGCGTTACATTTTACTAAACCAACTGTATGTTTGTTGGTACATCATTATATTTCATTAGAACTCTGTCTCTCTTCTCTCTCTCCCTCAAACTCATTCTGCATATGGGGTTGATGTAGTTGTTACATTGGTGTAAAATCTAATTTAATTGAGAGGAAGATGTGCGCCTCGTGGTGAAGGTATATCGCCTTGTTGGTGAGCAATCAGGAAAAAAATAAAGAGTTTCTAAATTTTTTTTCTTGTTGTTATTATTATTAATATTAAAAATTATGTTGATTATATCTTTTTTTCCTTTTGTTACCTAATTAGATTAAAATCTTGGGTGTTAAAATTCACTCCCTTGTTAATTAATTTAACCATACAAGAAAAAAGGAAAAATATTATAAAAGTAATATTTATGTCTTAAAATGGTACTCTCAAAACATTAAATTTTTCACATTAATTTCTTAACCACACTTTAATTTTTCTCTCAAAAAAATCAATTTAACTCATATTTTTTTCACAAAACACATTGAATCTTCACATTTTCTCTCAAAACATATTTATTTTAAGTCTTTTCTATCTAAAAAAGTTGGAATTAAATCCCAAATTATTGTTATTGTTTTTGTTATTTTCTCTCTAAAAAAATAAAATTAACTATATAAAACTAAGCATATTAATTTTTTATCTATAAAAAATTAATTCAATTCATATTTTCTCTCTTCAAACACATTTATTTTATTTTTAAGTTTTGTTTTAAAAAATTAAATTTAGTTTTTTTTCTCTTAAACTATTCACATTAATTTTCTATTTTTAAAAAGTTAATTTAATTTATAATCTTTTTTAGATATATTGATTTTAAATTCTTTCTCTAAAATTAATATTCTCTTTTTTAAAAAATAAATTATTTTAAAATTTTCTTTCTAAACATAATAATTTTTAATTTTCGGCCTAGCAAACATATCTTTAAAATCTTTTCCTCCGGCCACGAGTGAAAAGAAAAAGGAAAAAAAAAATAAAAGAAAAGCCAAATAAAATGAAATTCTAAATTATTTTAATTGTTTAACGGCACTCCCCGAGAATTACAGCTTGCTATGGCGTCAGCTTTTCCATGCCACATTATATAGCCGTTAAACCGTGTAACCGACAAAAATTTAAATTCTCTTGAATTTCACAATAAATTTGTAGACCTCCGAATTCTTAGGCAACCAACGATCATACATAGGTCTCTCTCTCTCTCTCTCTCTCTCTCTCTCTCTTTCTTAAAATCCCCATTTTAGAAAAGCCTCAACCTGAAACAGAGTTTTCCAAATCAAATTCTAGGGTTTCAGGCACTATCTGATTTTTTGCTTTGACGACAATTTTTCGCTGCCCAAACCAATCAAACCGTATAGTACTCCCTGGCCTTTTGTTCCACACTGTTGAAAAAAAAATTAAAAAATACCGGAGAGAGAGAAACCCATTGTTGCTAGAAAAGAATGAGAAGAATCAGGTCTTTGAATGTTGCAAGAGTTTCTTCTTCATTATCATTGTCCCCATGTTTTCGCCAGATTCCCAAAAGCTTCTCCTATCGAAGGCTCCCTTCTCATCACGATCATCTCAAGCTCTCTGTTCTCAAACTTGATGGCTCTTTCTTTGGTTCTCTCTCTCTCTCTCTCTCTCTCTCTCTCTCTCTCTCTCTCTCTCTCCCCGTAGCAATTGGGATCTAACCCATTAAATTTATAATCGGGATTTTCTTATTCATGATTTTCTTTTTCTAATTTGGAAAATTTGATGGGGTTACAGAGGTTGAAGTTGCAAGGAAAGCCAGGATATCAGAACTTAAACGGGCAGTGGAGGATATTTTCTATAATTTTCCAAATGAGAGACAGAGTAACATTTCATGGTATTTTTGATTGTGTAATTTTCTCTTAAATTTAATTTAAACTGCGATCAAGATCATTCTACTTGGAACGGTTTTCAACATAATCCAAAATTGGATGGGTGTGTGCAGGTCACTTGTTTGGGGTCATTTTTGCTTGTGTTATAAAGGTCTTAAGCTAATAGATGACAAGGTTCAGATTCGCAATTTGGGGATCAAGGATGGTGATCAGGTATTTTTTAAAAAATAAAAATAATTAAGGATATTCTAATTTTTACCCTTTTGAGTTAATGAAATCTTCACATTGTTGTAAGCAACAAGAAATTTTTACACGGTATGGTGAATTTTTACATGGAAGAGAGTAGGATTGGAAGAAACAATGATTTCTCCATTTTGACCTTGACAATAAACTATAAACTAATCAACTTATATTTTTATATAAGTTTTTTTGTGGTGATTGGTATTTTAGTTGGTAAGTGCTAAGAGATCGTCAGCATTAAGCTCTCCAGTTATATATTAGTTGGTAGAAGCAATGAAATTGATAGTTTTGATAATTTGTGGAAGCTCTCCAGTCCTCCAAGTCAAGAGATAGGTCATCCTCTTTCATGCACCAATAATAGCGGTTCTCAATAGAATACTTGACAACAATCAGGAGTGAGGAGAGAACTTAATCATAAATAGAAATAAAACCCGAACAAAATGATATCAGTAAATAACCCGTTATTATAAAAATATAAAACATTAGAATTAATATAAAACCACTTAGGAAAATTCCAACGTAGATGCAATCTTACGGCAACTTATTTGGAGGTAAAAGTTGAGTTCAACTCATAATTGAGAGGAAATCTTTAGAGGATTCTACGATTTTGATAAAAATTTTTCCTGTTTATGCTTCTTGTTCACCCCTTAGCTTTTCCATGGACAATATTAGTCATGTATGCTTTCTTCTGCATTCTGATTGATTCCTTCATGCTTACATTAATTTCTTAATAAAATTTCTTTTACATCAAACTGCTTCTTGAAATGCAGCTTCAATTTATGCGCCATCTATCCATAGAAAATGACCCATCAATGAGAAGGTTTAGCTTTAGACATCGGCATTCTGCTTCTGCTCATGAACAGCTTGTCATGTAAGAGTGTAGCCTTTTGCTCATTTCAACGCCAGCCATCCAGTTGTATATACCTGTTCTTCTAATCCAACTGTGTTTTTTGTTTTTTACTATGTATATAAACAAAGTTATCCTTGTTGAAAAATTTTATGTTCATTTTGTTGAACTGAAATCCTCTCCCGATCCTGATACTAGTCTGGGGCCAATGTGAATGGGCAATAATATGTCTTCCTATAAAGAAACTCCAGCTTGTGGATATTGTCAACTTCCCCTTTTTATGTTTTATGCTGAACTTTTAGCTAGCTACATTCTGATTGCTATGCTAAGAAGTGTGTTTCTTTGGGCAGAGAGAGAGAGAGAGTCTAACTTTGCTTGTGTTCTCTGAAACTGGTTAATAAGCTGTGAAATTGGTTAAGGATTAAGACTTGAATCATTGCAGAATGTGATTTAAAGAGCAGAAGCAACAAACCATTTTGAGCAGCTCCAAAGACAACCCCGCATTGCTAATGTAAAAAGTTTTATCTAATTACAACGAGAGAATTCTCATAGATGAATGAACATCCAAGGTTAGATCTCAATTCTAGTATATAAGGTTTTAATAGCAGATGACTATGGTGCATTGTCTTGTCCCTCTGTTGAGCTTCTGGATCTGCGTCCTGGTGGCAGATCTCAAACATCCGCAATTACATGACAAATCTGTAAGGTCTCTTATCTACAGTGCTGCTTAGTGATATTCAGCGGAGAGCTTCTGATTCCCTTGGACTGTGTAAAGCTGAGGTGTTGGATTCCATCTTGTTTCTTCTTGCATCTTCCTTGTTGGGATACTCGAGCATGATAGGAGAGGATGGAAACTCCAGCTTGTGGATATTGTCAACTTCCCCTTTTTATGTTTTATGCTGAACTTTTAGCTAGCTACATTCTGATTGCTATGCTAAGAAGTGTGTTTCTTTGGGCAGAGAGAGAGAGAGTCTAACTTTGCTTGTGTTCTCTGAAACTGGTTAATAAGCTGTGAAATTGGTTAAGGATTAAGACTTGAATCATTGCGGAATGTGATTTAAAGAGCAGAAGCAACAAACCATTTTGAGCAGCTCCAAAGACAACCTCGCATTGCTAATGTAAAAAGTTTTATCTAATTACAACGAGAGAATTCTCATAGATGAATGAACATCCAAGGTTAGATCTCAATTCTAGTATATAAGGTTTTAATAGCAGATGACTATGGTGCATTGTCTTGTCCCTCTGTTGAGCTTCTGGATCTGCGTCCTGGTGGCAGATCTCAAACATCCGCAATTACATGACAAATCTGTAAGGTCTCTTATCTACAGTGCTGCTTAGTGATATTCAGCGGAGAGCTTCTGATTCCCTTGGACTGTGTAAAGCTGAGGTGTTGGATTCCATCTTGTTTCTTCTTGCATCTTCCTTGTTGGGATACTCGAGCATGATAGGAGAGGATGGAAACTCCAGCTTGTGGATATTGTCAACTTCCCCTTTTTATGTTTTATGCTGAACTTTTAGCTAGCTACATTCTGATTGCTATGCTAAGAAGTGTGTTTCTTTGGGCAGAGAGAGAGAGAGAGTCTAACTTTGCTTGTGTTCTCTGAAACTGGTTAATAAGTTGTGAAATTGGTTAGGGATTAAGACTTGAATCATTGCAGAATGTGATTTAAAGAGCAGAAGCAACAAACCATTTTGAGCAGCTCCAAAGACAACCTCGCATTGCTAATGTAAAAAGTTTTATCTAATTACAACGAGAGAATTCTCATAGATGAATGAACATCCAAGGTTAGATCTCAATTCTAGTATATAAGGTTTTAATAGCAGATGACTATGGTGCATTGTCTTGTCCCTCTGTTGAGCTTCTGGATCTGCGTCCTGGTGGCAGATCTCAAACATCCGCAATTACATGACAAATCTGTAAGGTCTCTTATCTACAGTGCTGCTTAGTGATATTCAGCGGAGAGCTTCTGATTCCCTTGGACTGTGTAAAGCTGAGGTGTTGGATTCCATCTTGTTTCTTCTTGCATCTTCCTTGTTGGGATACTCAAGCATGATAGGAGAGGATGGAAACTCCAGCTTGTGGATATTGTCAACTTCCCCTTTTTATGTTTTATGCTGAACTTTTAGCTAGCTACATTCTGATTGCTATGCTAAGAAGTGTGTTTCTTTGGGCAGAGAGAGAGAGAGAGTCTAACTTTGCTTGTGTTCTCTGAAACTGGTTAATAAGCTGTGAAATTGGTTAAGGATTAAGACTTGAATCATTGCGGAATGTGATTTAAAGAGCAGAAGCAACAAACCATTTTGAGCAGCTCCAAAGACAACCTCGCATTGCTAATGTAAAAAGTTTTATCTAATTACAACGAGAGAATTCTCATAGATGAATGAACATCCAAGGTTAGATCTCAATTCCAGTATATAAGGTTTTAATAGCAGATGACTATGGTGCATTGTCTTGTCCCTCTGTTGAGCTTCTGGATCTGCGTCCTGGTGGCAGATCTCAAACATCCGCAATTACATGACAAATCTGTAAGGTCTCTTATCTACAGTGCTGCTTAGTGATATTCAGCGGAGAGCTTCTGATTCCCTTGGACTGTGTAAAGCTGAGGTGTTGGATTCCATCTTGTTTCTTCTTGCATCTTCCTTGTTGGGATACTCGAGCATGATAGGAGAGGATGGCAAAGTCCTTAAGATCTTGCAGTAGAGTGAGAACCTTCACCACTTCATCCATTGAAGGTCGAGATTTGGGATCTCTGCTGAGGCAGTTGGAGGCCAATTGAGCAACTTTTTGAACTCCTTTGATAGAGTAGTTGAGCTCCAGGCGAGGATCTACTAGCTGGAAAAGCTTACGCTTCTCAGTTAAGTATGGGCGAGCCCATGCAACAAGATTTTGTTCCCCGCTTGGACGCTTCTTGTCCATTGACCTTCTACCTGATAGTATCTCCAGTAGCACAACACCAAAGCTGTAAACATCGCTCTTAGAGGTCAAGTGCCCTGTGAAGAGTATAAAATAGAATAGTTAGTCAATTTTTTCTTCTTTTTTTTTTATTTTTTTATTTTTTTTATAAATCAAGCATTGAGGACCAATATAGCAATGATGTTATGATCAAGGTGTCCTACCATTCAATGTCTAGTTTAAGCGATACTTACTGCACTTAGAACAACCCTATCAACAAAACAAGCCTATCAACAAAGTGCAAAGCAGCCACAATATTCTTCCTAACCGCGGGAGGTCCTAGGTACACTTTGGCATCTATTTAACAGGATTTGAACCAGAATCTTGAGATTACAAAGTATTTGCTGATTCCACTTGGTCAACCAATGTGGTGGTAGTCCTTAGTGAAGTTATTGACCAAGGAATCAGAGCTGAGTCACAAATCTGAATGTGCAAATTTATGGACCCAATGCTAGGTTGCAATCACCTCTAAATCTGTATCAGGGAGAGAGAAACGTGTTTTATAGAGTGAACACTCGAGGCATTTTTCTCATTGAAGATTGTTAACCATGTTGAAGCTGGCAGAGATTTCAGTTGGCTTATTAAAATTTTCAATATAAATTATACCTGTCATTACATATTCTGGAGCAGCATAGCCATAAGTGCCAACAACCCTAGTCGAAACATGTGTTTTGTCGCCTTGAGGCCCTGCCTTTGCCAAACCAAAATCTGAAAGCTTAGCATTATACTCCTACAAAAGAGAAAAAGGAAATACATAGCTATGTCAGAATGAGCATTAGTAATAGTAAGGCTTGATATGAAGATTTTAATATGCTCAATAACAAACCGAATCCAGCAGAATGTTGGATGTCTTGAAGTCTCTGTAAATAACAGGTTCAGGTCCCCCATGAAGACAGGCTAGTCCTTTTGCTGCACCAAGTGCAATCTTAACCCTGTTGGACCATGGAAGAGGTATGGTCCCTAATATAATGAGGCAGAAAGAAGTGATGAGGCAGGCATTAGACTGATGATTACTTATACAAAAGAGATTTTTAGTTTTCCATGGTTAGACTGCTTCCATACACAGGATTGCATATCAACATTATTGCAATATATAAGCAGAAGGCTAGGAAATATGAAGGTACTAAATCATTAGAATTAAGCAAAGAAATCTTTCCATGAATCAATATGCTCATCCTAATAAACTGAATTAAAGAAGAACAAGTGAAGGACGTATAGGATGGTCATCATCGTTCATATTCATTGTGGTAATTTTGGGGCCCAAAACCCACATTGTATTTGTTATAAAGTTGATATGCCAAGACCATTTCTAAATTTCAATCTTATCAAGTTTCAAGGACAGCAGGGGGCCCAGATTGACAAATGAACAGGTTCACAGAGAAGTTATTTCAGCAAAGCAACATGTATTAGCAGCATATGAAATCATTCAACCCAGGAAAAGAAAACAGAATCTAAAGTGAAGATTTCATTGCCCATCTATGCCAGTACAACTGGTAGGACTCGATACATGTCACTGAGGCTAACATCATTCAAGTTGGGGTAACTCCAATTCTTGTCCTTTTTGTGGGGTTGCTTTCAGGCATTGTGCCCTTTGGAGCGGGCATTATGGCCAATTTAGGGTAAGTCCCCCCTCAAGGTCCCACCAATCATTAGGCCAACCAAGCAAAGAAACACAAATACTTGAGGGAATTTATTCAAAATTGAAGCATCTACATCTGATGCGGATAAAAGGTACTGAAGCACAGGCCAACCATATAGAAGTAACTAAATAGTAATTGTAAAGTAAGATGCAAGATAAGGGAGGAAGATTCAAATAAAACAATCACTCACTTCTAAATAGATGGTTTTCAAGACTTCCACGGGTCATAAATTCATAAACCAGCAGGCGTTGATCATCTTCAATGCAGTAACCAATAAGCTTAACAAGATTAGGGTGGTGAAGTTGCCCAAGGAAGTCAACCTCTGCCTGCATCAAATGTAACTTTAGTAGTTATATCCAACAGCTTAAGCATCTCACTATCAATTATATACAACTCCAATCTACTAACCCAAAGTGAACAATCTACTAACCACCCATTCTCTATGACCCTGAAGACCATCTGGCTTCAAACTTTTGACTGCAACTGTTATCCCTGACCCGGGCTTTGCTGGTGCTGTCCCATTCTCTTCTATCCACCCTTTGAAGACATACCCAAACCCTCCTTCCCCAAGAATGCTGTCAGGCCTAAAATTTCCGGTGGCAGATTTTAGTTCCTGAAATGTGAATTGGAGCAGTTGGCATGCAACTTTGTCATCCGATGGTGGTGGATCAGGAGTATCAGAAGAGAGCTGAGCCTCACTGAGTGCACATAGCTCACGGTTGCTAGCATTCAGGTATCGTGTTTCCGTAGCTGCATTGACAGACTTACTCTTGAGTGTAAATATTTTCCACAGATCAAAACACGAGCAAAGCACCCAGAGCTTCATTTTGTTTTATAAGAAAACTGTAGTAGAGGCCATGAAATATAATATGCCAACTTTTAGCTTGACCACTCAAGCTAAATGGAAAAATGGATTCAGATAGCAACTTGAAATAGTTTGGGACTTCAGGCTTAGTTGAGCAAAGCACTCCAAACTTCATTTTGGACATAAGAACTCAACAATTAGCAAAATGGCATAAAAAGGGCCATTTCCATTTGGCAACTAAACAACTCAGTCACTGCCCTACAAAGCTAAATCAACTTCAAATAATCCAAAAGTATTAAAATTTCCAATATCATGGAAGAGCATATCAAAATCATATACAAGACCAAAAAAAAAAAAAAAAATTGATCCAGCAGAATTTTTTTTCTCTTTTTTGCGTGGGTATATAATTGCAAAATGAGGGCCGCAACACTGGGACTTCTTTGCTCGTGTAGGAAGACTAGGCACAATAAAACAAGATTAGGTATCTCCAATTCAAATATCAAATGCTAATTAAGTCATAAAATTGGAAAAAACTAGCGAATAACTTCAAATCAAAAAATAATTGAAAAAAAACCCAAGAAAAGAAAAGGACTCCTTAACCACTTCCAATTCCAAATCAGACAGCAACCCATTATTGACAGACGCACATACACTAAAAAGGACATCAAGGAATACAAATCAAGCAATTTTGGAAAAGATAGAAAATCAGATATTAAGAACCAAAATAGCGAAGGAAAAAAAAGGAATCCATAATTTGAGTTACACGAGTGAAAACCAAATAAATACAAGTACTAAAAAAGGAATTAAATAATTATATACCTGCATCATAAACGAGACTGGTACGAGGGATAGAGTTGACAGAGTCTTTAGAAGCAGAGGACTTGCAAGCTGCTTTAACACTGCGTCTTAAAACTGTCCAACACCCACACTTCTTCTCCATAGTCTCTCTCTCTTTTTTTTTCTCTCTCTCTCTCTCTCTTCTCTTTCTCTCACTGGCTGTGGCTTTCATGGGGTGAGACTATAATTGCTGGAGATGTGAGAGAGAGAAAGAAGAAGAGATTGGACATGGGTTTTTTGGGTAGAGAGAGAGAGAGATGGAAATAGTTGGAGATTACAGGCATCATCATCATCACCATCATTTTGCAGTGGTGTACAAAAAGAACTTTTTCCTCTCCCACCACCTTTTTCTGTGGGGGATGGCTTAATGGTCCTCTCTCTCTCCTCCTCTCCTCTCTCTCTCTCTCTCTCTCTCTCTCTCATTGTGAGAAAATTACCTAAAAGGCTACTTATCCCTCTCACTCTCTCTCGCGCCCGCGCCCACACACATGGCCCCATTTTTTTTTTAAGAGGAGATATGGAAATTAAAAGGACTTAACTCTCCTCTCACGTTGAGAAACAGGATGTTTCTAATTTCTAGTATTTATCATACTGATTAGTTAAATAAGTTAGCATTAAATTTTAATTATTTATTTTTTAAACAAATTAATAATTAACCCATAAATATTACCTTTAGTATATCGATACCCACATAATGATAAAATATAGTTTGCTCAGTTAAATATTCAATACTTTCAATTGAATTTATTTGTAACTTTATTAATTGAATGAACTTTAATTAATTATATTTATTAATCATTTATTTATTTTTAAGTGTTCTTCAAATTATCTCTTTTGATCGAGTATTTATTTATTTGAATATGTTTTAACTCAACTCAGACTTTATAGTTTTGTTTGAAATTAATTGTTTACAAGAATAATATTGAGGGAATTATAAGCCATCTTTTTTTAAAAAAAAAAAGTTGTAAAAGGTTTGAGTTGCAATGGGAAGATTATAATTTGTTGTTTGAAGATTTCTTTTACAAATAGTGGGGGGAGGGGTCATTTGTTGTCCTTGTCTCCTTCAACAATATGTTCTCCTTGAACAATGAGTGCAACATAGTATAAAACATTCAAACCACAAGGAACCTCAAAACGATCAAACAGAAATGCCATTTTTAGGATGACTTCATCTTTGAGCCACGAGGCTTTTGATAACATCTCGTGGGTTCGGCTTTTCTTGTCTCGCCTCTTGCTTTGTTGGTGTCAATTCTAGTAGTTCTAAACTTGTTTTTTTTCATTAGAGAGAGAGAGAGAGAGAGAGAGAGAGAGAGAGAGAGAGAGAGAGAGAGAGAGAGAGAGAGAGAGAGAGAGAGAGAGAGAGAGAATTGGAAAATTTAGAATTGAAATAATGACATTTTGTGAATTATTGAAATTTCATTTAGTTTTTAATCCTTAGTGTTGTAAAAGAATTTATTTACTTTTCTTGTAGGTTGGAATTTTAGGATTAGGAAAATTTGAGAAAATTTTAATTATGAGACTAAAAATGTTAACATTGTTATTTTTGATCAATTTCAAAATATTTCACTAAAAAAATTAAATCGTTTGTATTAGTGTTAGTGTCGTGTTGAACGATCAAACTCCTCTTAATTGGAATTAATTTAGATATTGAGTTAACATATATTGATATGATATTAATACAATATTGATATAATTAGTTAAACATTTTATTTATTTTACAGACATTAAAAAAATACTTTTATTATGTTTCAAAAGGTGGGTTTGTTAATGAGAGGGGTCCAAATTTTGATGAATCCGCGTGAAGTATAAGCTACGGAAGAAAAAGAAAAGAGCTTAAGTAATGACAGATTTTTTTTTTTTTTTTTTTTTATAAGAAGAGGAAAACGACACCGTGTGATCTAAATAAATAATCTGAGAATATTATGACAATTTAAATAATTCGTAATATTTCATCTAAAATTATTATTATTATAAATTAGTAATATTTCGTCTAAAACTATCACTAAAGTTTTGTATTTAGGGGCACTCTTGTTAATCTCATAGAGCCATTGAGATGCAAAGGGGCAATAGATTACAAACTTCCCTGGCTCTTGGAGCTCTCTTTGGCTTTCATAAATAGTTCCAATTGGATGCTCTTAGATTTTTAGGATCATACCCCTCATGCAAAAACAGCCCCACAACTTATGAATTTTTAACTCTAAAGTTCTTCCAAACTAAAGGACAAATAACCTATTCCAATTAAGAAATATATATATTTTTTTTCATTATTGTTTGGTCAAAGCAAGTGGGAATGATAGTCAAAAGCATCTACCCTCTCTCTCTACCCCCAATTGGTAAGTTAGTGTATAGATTCCTTACCAGGATATAAAATTAAAATTAAGGGATTTTTTCTCTAGTTTAAGGACAAGAAATAGAGAGAGGGGTGGGTGGGAATGCTTTGGTGAGGAGTCATTTCATCGACCACCATTAAACAAAAATGTATTCCCTATGATGCTTTGAGGTGAAGAAAAGCAATGCTAGGGATCCAATTCTTTTCACATTTTTACACTGCTGGCAACTTGGCATTAGGCCTAGCTGGAAATAAAGGCGTGATACCCTTGCCCCCACTTCAATTTTTGGGTCCCACTTCTTGGTCGCACCGCACAAAATTCACCCCACGATATTTTTTTTCCCTATCCGACTCATAAAATTATAATCCGATTAATATGATTCAAATATTTATATAACTCCTATCTAGTGGATAACTTTTCTAATATAATTTTTATCATTCTTAAATTTTAAACCTAAAATTTAATTAAAAAATCTAATATTTTATTTTATTATATTAATTATCTATCTATATATATTTTGTTCTTATTTTTAAATAGCAATAAAATACGGTTTTTAAATGGCTTTTGAGAGAGATGGTGGAGGGATCCACCAAAACTATAATTTAACTTAGTGGGGTGGTCATGGGGGCATATCTTATGCCCAAAAGAGAAAAAGGATCAACATAGGTAGAAGATTGTATTGACATGACCAATAAATCAAATAAGAAGAGCCAGTTTGGCTTTCTACACTGTGATTGTCCTGCCGCGCCATCCAAAATTTTCTCTTCCAAAGATAACCCACCAAACACGGAGCCAAGCCACTTGTGCAACATGGCTCCCATCCTCCATGTTATGTTATCATCACTGTGGTTGAAATTGAAAGTCATTTATTTTCATGAGATCCTCCTCTTCGCTGTTTGTATTTTTTTTTTATTAGATTACTTATATTCAAAAATATATTTTAATTAATTTAATTTGAAATATTATTTAAAGAATGGTTTTTCAAATATAATTATTTTTATTTATAAATTTTGAATATAAAATTTAATTAAAATATTTAATATTTTATCTCCCAAAATAATCATTTGTTGATACTTTTGGCTGTTTGTACGTGAAGATATCCCGGAGAATATGTGATTGACGTATGCAAAATTTGTGTGTGCGCGTGTGCGCTTTTCTTGACTAAATTCCCACCATACTTTTTCAAAGGCCTAAAACTAAGGTTGTAAACTAATTATATAGGGTATCTATTCGTATAAATTTGATTTCCTTTGTTGTTGGGAAGAAACCTGATTTCCCTCTTCAAATTTAGTTATCAGGATAAAGTATTTCCAAATGTCATTTTATAAAAATTAAGTTTGTCTATATAAAATTTAATAGTTTTAAACTAATTAGATAGATATGTGGGAATATAAATTTGCCGCCGTACATTTCTTCCATTCGAATTGGTCACAACTTTTGATTCGATACCTGGCATCACATTTGTTAATGTATTACCTTTCATTAATAAAATCATATAATCGATTTAGTGAATTAATACATTATATTTAGATTTTTTTAATTAAATTTTGAATTTAAATACTCAAATCAAATTAATCGAAATATAACTCTTAATATCGATAAATGAGAGGATACCAAACTTATTTATGTTGAGTGGCGAATACTTTATTCCCTTAATCAAAAATTTCGAGTTCAAATCTTGAAAATGATGAAAAAGAATTTAAAAAAGTTAATTTCTAAAATGAGTTTTATAGTATTTAAATCAAATTAATTAAATAAATTTTGGATATCGAGAGTGAAAATAAAAAAGAAAAAAATTGAGAGGGTTTAGGATTTGGGACACTTGATCTGGATATGAAAGTACTATTAGGTCAGTGCCACCGGAGGAGCCCAATAACATGAATAAATTCTCTTGCGTCATCACCGATCAATTGAACTTATCGGCCCGACCAATATATATATTTTTTGGTAATCCCGACCAATATATCTATATCTGTTTTGTTAATTACTTGACGACCGGTTTTTATCCGGTTGGAATAGTTAAATATTCTAATTTAAAAATTGATGGTTTTAATATTTATTTTTTATTTTTAAAATTTAAACTTAAAATAATAAAAAAAATTAATTTTCTGATATTAGACCCATATATCATTGATATATCTATATATATTTTTGTATTTTCTACCTGACATAGTTTTTTTTTATCAATATTAATCTCATTAAAAATAATTTTTCTATATTATAAATTTCATTATACTTCTATTTTTTTATATCTTCACATTAATTTATTCAAACTTTATATACGTTTAGATATGCAATTTGAAGTCAATATATCTAAAAACGTGTTTTTGACAAAATCAGTTTTTATTAATATTATCTTTGCTAAAAATTGATTTCTTATATTATCTATGTTATAAAATTTTAAATCTTTATTTTCTTTTATTTTGTGTGATTCTTATTTATTTATTTGACTTTATATCTCTTGAAATTATTTATTTATTTCTAACGTAACTCATTTATATAACTCTATCTACAATTTGAAACTAATATATATATATATATATATATATATATTAGTTTAATTCCATAATTTTAAAATTATATAATAGAAATAATTTATATACAATTATTATGTAATTCAAAATTTCTTTCTTAAATAAAAAATAGTGGTTACATTTATCGGGAGATATGCCTACTCGTCCTGGTGCAGCCATTATTACCCTACCATTAATGAATAATGAATAATTATTCAACCTATTATGCATGGTGCATGAGGAAGGACTGAACAAGTGTCCTCTTTTTTTATAATTTTCGGATTATGTAGGTCGGCAGCTGCAGTTTCAGACTATATTTCTTAAAAAAAAAAAAAAAAAGTAAAGTACTCTTTGGCAGCTGGTCCCCCGATATTTAAAAACTAATAAAATGTATTTTTGGTTTACTTTTTGACAAATTCTTCCTTTTCCATTATTTGTTATCACGCATATCAGATCTTTTTCCCCTCTAATTGCTGTCATCCCTGTTTCATTAGTCAGTTCTCTGATTTTTTTTTTATTCTCATTACAGATATTCAGAATTTATCTAACTAATTTGATTTAAAAATTATAGAATCAATTTTTTGTCTTTAACTATGTTTAAAATATTCACCTTTACCCCTCATCTATCACAAAATTCACTATTGGGGTCATTCAAATATATATATATATATATATAATTGTACGAACTAAATAGATGACAATGAATTCAACTGCAAAATATGAATAAATTTTAATAAATAAATAATAAATAATGAGCAATTTGCTAATCAAATACATTATAAGAGACTAATTGATAATTTGAAATCTTTCAACTAATTTTTAAATAGAAAAATAACAACATTGTCCTAAAAGCTTTTGCTATAATCGGGAGGGAAATTATAATGTAATATATTTTAAAGTTTAAGAGGAGATATTAAATAATAATTAATGGCATAATTTTGCATCGGATCCACCCTTAATATCCATTAATCCTTTTTAATGCCTTCCCTAATTAGTGCTAATCATCAATTCATTGTTCAAGTCCTACGTGACTGGTTTGATATTGCCCTTCCTAGCCGTTGGATCAAATCTTCCACATATTCTGTGAAAGTTCACGATGAGACTCACCACACTGGATTTCCACTACCTTGCCAATTCGACAAGCAAGATCAGCACCGGTTTAACTTTAACGTCTATATTGTTAATTAATTAAAAACCCCAAAACACAATGCATGCTTCATTTTCTTCCCGAACAACGCAATTAAAACATGCCACGTATTCATCCAACGTAACTACTTTATCCGTAATTCGTGCTGTCATTGCATCATTCCATGTGCCGGAACTGTGTTTCCTTGGAGGAAGAGAGGGCCCGCGGGGGGGGGGGGGGATTTTTACCAAATTATCGTTATTTTTAAAAAAATATATATTTAAATATATTTTTTTCTAAAATATTGATTTTATCTTTTGAAATACAATGTGAAATCATATTTTTATAATTTCTTTTTTTTTTTATAATCCATCTTTCATCTTTTTTTTTTATAATTTCTTTTTTTTATCTGGATAAAACAATTGTGAAACTCATTTCATAATCTTTTTCTGTGTTTCTTCTACCTCTCTCTCCCCTTTTCGAACGAAGGCTCTCTCCGCCGCCACCGCTGCCACCTTCGCTCATCCTCTCTCCTTTCTTTATCTCTTCTTAGTGAAACTTCAACTACATAGTTTGTATTATATTTATTGTTGATACTTGTTGTTAATGCTTTATTAGAGTTAGTGATAGGGTTTGTATTATATTTGTTATTGATTCTCTGTTGTTGATATTCAATTAGACTTAGTTTTAGGAGTTTGCATTATAAAAGTTGTTAATAATGTATTGTTTATTGTTGTTATTGATAGAAGAAAATAACACGGATGATAGCTGTGTGAGTCTGGTGTTTTGTTAGGGATGAAATTGGTGGACATAAGAATGATTATCGGTATAGTGTGGATCCAAAAATAGGTATTATGATTGGTAGTACCATTAGATGACAGAAGTTTATAAAAATTTTATATCACAAAAGTGATATTGATTCTAGACAATTCAAGTTGAGTGTCACATGTAAATATACTCTTTAGTCTAGTTAGTGTTTCTCTTATTATGTATTACTGGTAGAGAACGATGAATTCTTGTCAGAGGTGTTGTCACTCCCTAAATATATCCCGAATTTGAACGCAGTTAAACTATTCTTAGAGTTAGAAGCAATTCTGAGTGCACCTATTTACCCACTCATGATGGGTTGCTTAAGTTGGGGTAGAAAAATATGTCAAACATCTCAGATAGCTTATATGGGATTCAAAATTGTCCTGATTTTGATAGTGAGATAAATTTTGATTTCAACACAAAGATGTTGAGAAGTGGAAATATTGAAGATGAGTGGCTACAGTATGGGGTATTCATTATAGATAATGTTGCTTTGGTTCGTTATCATGAATCAATTATGTCTATCGCAAATGAGTATGGGGATCTAGTACTAGTAGACTTTATAAAGGGTAAGAGACAGATCTCGTAGAACCATTTATTGATGAGAAATCAAATTGTGAAAGCAATGATGAATGGTATATTGTAGATGAAGAGAATTGGATTATTGAAGAATAAGAAGAAATACCATACCTACATACAATAGGAGAAGGGACCATGATAGTTGATGAGTATAATGACTATGATCGTTTAATATGGGATAATGATCAAATTTCAGAGTTATAAGTTGGGATAGTTTTCACAGCCGAAGATAAAGTTCAACATGCAGTCAAGTACTATTCGATACGGGAGTATATGTACTTTAAAATCTATGAAAATTCTCCAAATATATGATTTGTGAGGTGTTATTCGTATCGTGAGAATAATTACTTGTGGCATGTTCGGGTTAAACTAAATAAGAGTAATCGCCTTTAAGAAATTACAAGGTTGAAAACAAAATACACTTGTTTCCCTGAATTGTTTTTTAGGGATCACCCCAATGTGGACTCCAATATAGTGGGTTATTGATTAGAATCCATATAAAAGAGAATATCAATTATAAAGTGTGTGATATGGTTAAAAATATGATAACGTATGAGATATGTACAAAAAGGCTTGGATGACATGTCGAAAATCTATAACAATAGTGTATGGTAATTGAGAGACTTTTTATACATTGTTGCCATAGTTTCTGGATGCTGTACAGATAATTAATCTCAAAACTGTTGTTGAGTAGTGATTTTCTGAATTATTGGGGTCTAATAAGAAGATCTTTTAGTTAGTTTTCTATACTTTCAAACCATGTATCAATGTATCTAGACATTGCAAATCAATTATAAGTATTGACCGGATATTTCAGTACGAGAGATATGGTGAGAAAATTCTAATTGTTATTGGAACGGATGCGACTAACCATATTTTTTATATGTGTTTTGTTATTGTTGATGAGAAAATCATTATGAATTGTGTATGATTTTTGAAGAATTTGAGAGCACATAAGCGGTGATCGGTATAAAATGTGCTTGATATCGTATCCGTTGGGTGCAAATTTAATAACTTTTCAAAATAAAAATTTGTTTAACAGGAATAAAAAAACGATGGTTTCGTGTTTTCACGAAATCAATACTTCGAGGAAGAAAAGGACAGTATTTAAATAATTTTTATTAAAAATAATAATAATTTGGTAAAAAACCCGAGAGAGAGAGAAAGGGGGGGGGGGTATGAAGAGGCTCTGAGCCACAAAATGACGCCCATCATTTTCTACTCTCTTTCTCGCTCCTGAACAAACACAGAAACCCTAACTCAAGAGATCGAGAGAGATCAAATCTTCTTGAATTGCGAATTTTTTATTTCAAGAGGGAGAAATCGAAAGATTACAGAGAGAGAGAGAGAGAACAGAATAATTTATGTGGAGTGAGAACAAAATTCTTGTTGAATTCTGATTGGAATTTTAATTTCAACATCGGGGGATGATTCAAATTACAACTTCGGGGGATGATTGAATCAAGAGAGAGCTAGAGATAGAAATCCGAGTTTAGAGAGAGAGAGAGAGGGAGAGAGAGAGAGAGAGAGAGAGAGAGAGAGAGAGAGAGAGAGAGAGAGAGAGAGAGAGAGAGAGAGAGAGATAATCAGATTGAAGAATAAGAGCAGACGAAGACGAAACATGTCTGCGATAGTTTGCGGGAAGAGAGCTTTCTTTGACGAATTACCTTCAACTTCTCCCTCCGCTTCCAAGAGAATTCGCTTTTCGTCTTCTTCCCCTGTTCGCTTCTCTCCTCCTCGTTCTTCTTCTTCTTCTTATTTTTGCGCCTCATCCTCCGCGATTGATCATCTTGTCTCTCGTTTCCCTAATATGGACAGGCAGGTTTGTCAATTACTCTTTCAATTTTGTGTTCTTTATTGAATTAGGGTTTTAATTCTTTGTTTTCTTGATTGAATTTTCGTATAACTTTATACGGGTTATATGCATTATCTTCACTATTCGAATGCTGGTTGTCTGAGTATAAGTAAATAAGTTGATTAGGCTAAAGGCTGAAGTTTGGCCATTAAATTGCTGTTGATAGAATCTTTTAATTTTACAAATTTGTAAAACTTCATTTCTTTATTTTATATAGCCTGGGCAATGCTACTATGATTTTTTGGCTTTTGTGTTGTATGTGAGGAATTGTAAGTGAAATTCAGGATCCTTCTTAATTAATTGATCACATCTTTTGCTGCACAATTCAGCTGATGGGTATAGATTAGGCTATGCTAAGCATTATTATTTTACAGGTGACAGTTGCCTCCTGTGTTTGTGTGTTGTGTGATTGGAATGGGGAAACAAGAAATCATTTACTTCTTTATTCCGTTTCTTGTTTTATGGAACAGGGCTCTTTTATACCTTAAGGGGTGTTGGGTTTTTATGGAAAACCTAAATGATTATCTTCTCATGAATTTTAAGGGTTTTGATAGGCGTAAGGATTTAGAAACCGTGCCAGTGTACTAGAGTGGCAGAGCTATAGTCATTTGGTGATAGAGGAATCTCCAGATTTTCAACAAAGCCTTCCTATTTGATGGGCAACAGGTTTTTTTTTTTTTTTTTGGCCTTTGGTAGCTGAGGCATTTAGGCAAGACCCTGGACAAGAGGTTAAGAGAGAATTAAGTCTCTCTTAACTTGATTTTGCATGTTTATTTTATAGTTTTGCTTCCTTGTTACATAGATAGGACACCCAATCCTCTTTTTTGTACGATTATTTTATTCTTCTAATAGTAGAATTCTTTGCTTTTCTTCTAATATTACGAATTACATGAATGGTCATAGCATAAGGGCATGACAGGTACAAATGTTGCAAATTGTCAAGCATCAAAGAGTAAATAATGACCCAACTAAGATATGATATCAAGACATTGCAATAAAATACGTGTATGATATTCTAGTGGATATGAATAAAACTTTGTCTAGGATATTTATCCTTTCTAGGGTTGATTAATTGCCTTATCTAGGTCTGCAGGGTTTTCCAACTTACTGTAGTTACTTTAGAAATAACTCCATCTCCATGCACAATGATTATGCAAAGACATGTCATTGCTAGATTTAAAAAATCCTAAGTTACATTCTTAGGCTTTGTGAAGGTGGTATCATCTGCGCGTGACTATGGTGTCCCTCACTAGCTTGAACAAATTTGTAGCTGCTCTTGCTGCCAATACCATGTTGGACATTGAGAAACTAAAACCGGAAACAATTAGGTGTTAACTTCATTACATAGAGAGAAATGTGTAACTTGTTTTGATTGTTAAAACTAGAATATCTGCCTTTGATTGTTAAAAACTTGAGGTCTTGAAAGATGTAAAACAGACTGGATATAACATGTTTTTAAAATGCAACCTCTTCTCTTCATTATATAGAGACAAAGTCACAAAACTAAAAATATTAAACTTGTACTTCCATTTCTCAACTAGCTATGTTGCATAAACACTTTTAAAAATGAGTCCTGCCAATGTCGTGCCTTGTTTAGATACATTTTAGATATGAAATGATACATCACATTGGAACTTAGAATACTGTAAGGTTCTATACTTGATCCCTCACTGTATTTTTGACAAGGGATGGATTTTTTTTTTGGGGGCGGGGAGGGTCTATGGCCAACCCCAACTTTTCAAATAATTCAAAGGCTGCATATCCCAACTCCCCAAACAGTTTTCTTCTGGATCTGTCTGCATTTGTGACTTGTCATATTGTATCATGTATCCCATGCCCATTTGCATGCTTCAGAGGTGAATAGTGAAAGCTGTGCTGCTCTTTTACGCTACTCGCCTAGTATAACTCATAATAGATATTCAAGTTCATCATCCTTTGATCTTACTTTTTTGAAGTATAAACTGTTGATCAAATTTATAGATGAAAGAGAATTAGTAGTCTAGCAATAAGCAATATTCATTACTTTTCTATTTGGTTCTTTTATTGCTTTGCTCTCCATGTGCGAAAACTCAACGCGGCCTAGGAAGACTGAAGGAAATAAACATAAATAAAATAGGAAAATGATGGAAGAAGGAGCTCGCCTCCTTGGACAGATCAGAATAAGTCAGAAACTTGTCCCAAAGAATATATAACTTATGAAATTAACAGAGGAAAAGCACAATGTCTTATTTTCTATCTTTCTTTATCTATGCAAAGCCCACTTTTATAGACACCTTAAGAACTCTAGAACACTAAATTTCTTTCACTTCCTAATTAATGCTTTCAAACTTGGGACTATCCCCAAGTAGGAAAGAGCAAAGTTATTAACTGCTATAAGTTTTGGCCACATGAATATGACACACTGACTGCACAAATCCGACCTGTAAATTTGAGTACATGAACTTGACTCATTAATTGCAACATCTGAATTTTAAGGCTGCAGACTCCTTAGTCTTGGTTCATTGTTCCTATCAAAAAGGAAGGATTAGATTTGAGAGGAAGTTGCATTAATCAAAGAATCCTAGACAAATGCTAGTAAGGTTGGTGTAAGATTGAGAGAGATATAAATTGATGTCATGAGATGAAGAAGCGACTGAGTTTCTGCGTAAGCTTGGGAGTGAGAAGTATAACAAATAGAAAGAAATAAAATAAACTGAAGCAAGATGGGCCACAAAGAATGCAGTTTACTCTTAGTTTTAGTTAATGGTCTAGCAACCGATTGAGGAAGATGAAGGATATATGTCTTTGTTAGCCTTTTTTTTCTTTATTTCACTTTTTTTATCAAGAAATCCTACTTACTTCACGATGGACCATGATGAATAAGACAAGGAAATAATTTTGCAACAAGTTGCTAACGAGACTTTGCAGGTAATTTTGCATTTTTTTGAAGACTTCTTTCCTGCATTTCATGCCATTCACTTATTTATGCTTAGGTATTTTATAATTTATATTATTCTAAATGAACTGCTCTTACCATATTCAAGGTAATATGTGGTCTCTAGACTAGTTGTAAACTTATCAGAGGGTATCATCTTGCTGTGGAGAAAACATAGTTTATCTCCTTTTGAGTCAAAAGCTATGTTACCGGATGGTTCACTTTGCCTAGTTGTACTAGTATTGAATACTCCGTCTTAGTGGAAATTTTTTCCAAATGAAGCACATACTCCTGGCGGACAGGCACCCATGCCATGCACCTATAACCAAGTCCATGTAATGTTAGTCAAAAGATCAACATCGAAATAGCTTGCTTTTTATATTGGCTAGCTTGTCTCTCATTGGATTTTGACAATAAATAGAAAAATTGCTCACTTTAAATTAGAAAAAAAATAGTTCTTGGTTGCTGCTGAATTAGGAAGTTTTACATGTCCGGTTATGCTATTGTCATACAGAAGACTTAATTAGGCTACAAGCCTCCTCTTTTTTTCACATTTGTACTACATGATCTTATCCTAAGTGCTGTTATTATTGCTATTAATATGTGTGTTTTGCCTTATTTAGATTGTCAAGATCTTTTAATTATGAAACAAGCTTTTGGAGGAAAAGGACTTGGGCATAGAATTAATGCAATTTAGGAAATTTGGTATTTAGGGGGATGAATAGGTGCTTGTACACAATTAAGGCTATGAGTTGTTCATGGATAGCTCATTAGGGTCTCGGCTTAGCTCTCCTTGTTTCATTGATTTAGCTAAACAAGCCAAGTACAAACACATTGAGACTCGATTATTAAATGACCTTGAGCATAGTTTTTAGACGCATTTAAATGGGTTGGTTGTAACATAGCTCCTTCAACTTGCTAAATTTGTTGAGCTTGAATCATAATTTCAGGTTAGGTGTTAAATCAGGCTGGTCTCAGCTCGACTTGTTTAGAAAATGATCTAAGTGCTCGTTTGGTATGATTTTTTTTTAGCTTCTCCTCTTGTAAGGAGAAACCCTGCAAATTTATATATAAAAAAAAAACCCTGCCAAATAGATTTTCTTCTCCTTAAAAGTAGTTTTTTTTTTTTATGAATAATAATTTAAAAAGTAGTTTTTTAAGAAAAAACTCCTGGAGTAGCTTTTGCTTCATCTTATTTTTTATACTCAAGCTTTTTAGAAAATATGTTTCTTTTTCTTCCATTTATATCTTCACTTGAAAGATATGAAATTTCAAATATGTTCATGTCATAAATTTATTTACTCTCGTTCTCTCTCTTCTTTTTTAACTTTAACTTTTAACTTTTAATTTTTAATTTTTAACTTTTAATTTTATTTCAAAAGTAATGAAATCTGTTTTTTTTTTTTTAAGTAAAATTACCAAACTAACTTTTAACTTTATTTTAAAACTATTAATTTTTGTTTCTTCTTATAAGGAGAAGAAAAGTTGAAAAAAAATTCTGTCAAACAAGCACTAAGCTTCATCATTTCCAACATGGCTTATTTATAGAGCTAGATAAATATGATTTTGTGAGTCTTAGATTTTGTGAAACAAAATGAAAGGAGAGAAATTGTATGCTCCAAAGATACCAACTTCTTTTCCCAAGGCTGATTGCTCAATATGGTTCTTGATCAAGTTTACTTTGATCTAAATATTGTTTTGATTTGACATGAATTGTGCTTGACCTTTTCTTTTCTCAGTATGGCCTTCACTAGTTGCTTTTCTTTCCTTAAAGTTAGGCCATTGATTTTCGTTCTTCGTTCTTTGCAATGTATTTTAGGTTGGAATTGTTGTCAGTTAAATAGGTTGGAGCATCAATATCGCCTTCTTTTAGTTTGGGAGAAATCGCTGATGATCGTAGGAATAGCACTAACAATAACAACAATAATTTAAATTTTAATCCCAAATTTTGGAGTTGACCATGAAAGACAAATATCGGGGAGATGAAAAAAAAGTATTGATTTAATTGGTGCGAATTTTCCTATGCTATTCATTCCTATTGAAAACCATCTCCTCAACTAACTCTTAACTACCATGTCTTTACGAATAATTTGCCAAATTTTCAACGACTTAAATCTATATTTTACTAAATCTCCTATATTTAAATTCTCAGTTCTCCTAATTGGTGTATTTTTGGATTTTCGTTGCAAATGGCCAAACCATCTCAGACGATATTCTCGCATCTTATCCACTATTGAATTAATTTCCAACTTACTATATATCTGTTCGTTTCTAATTTTATCTTTTTTAATTTTATAATATATTTACCTAAATATTTTCATTTCTGTTACGACAATTTTATACTCTTGTTGTTGTTTAATGGCTCAATATTCGGTGTCATACAATAATGCATGTCTTATTGCAGTTCTAAAGAACTTTCTCTTCAAATGCAATAGTATTGTGTGATCCCAGACGCCCTTCTCTATTTCTTCTAACTCACTTGAATTTTATGATTTACATCCTCATCTATAATGCCATCGCTCTGAATGATAGAACCAAGATATTTAAAGCATACTCTTTTTGATATGTTTTTTCCTTCTAACCTAATCGTTACTTCACTATTCTAATGATTGCTATTAAACTTATTTCTCATATACTTAATTTTTGATTTACTCATTTTAAATTCTCTGAATTTTAGTGTATTGTTTCATAACTCTAATTTAGTATTAATACTTTTTCTAGTTTTATCGACCAACACTACATCATTTGTAAACAACATACACCATAAAATTTCATATTAAATGTTTTCTGTGATTTTATCCGTCACTATTACAAGAAGGATGAGATTTAATATTGAATTTTGATGAAATCCAATGTTAGTACAAAAATTATCGGTAAGACCCCTGCAAGTTATTACATTGGTTATGCCTCTCTCATACATATCTCTAATAAATTAATGTATTTCAAGGAGCTCATTTTTTTCAACCACGCTTACCACACCACGTCTCTAGAAATCCCATCATATATTTTCTTTTAGGTCAATGAATATCATATATAAGTCTCTTTTCTGTGTTCTAGATATCTCCATCAATTGTCTTAACAAGTGAATTGTTTTAGTGGTGGATCGTCTTGGTATAAATCCAAATTAATTTTGGGACACTTATCTTCAATCTCAATTTATATTCTATCATTCTCTCCCATAATTTCATAGTGTGACTCATAATTTTAATTCCTCTGTAATTGGTACAATCCTGTATACCTCGTTTATTCTTATATAGTGGAATAAGTGTGCTTTCTTTCCATACTCAATTTCCACACCTTAATAGGAATATCATCATATCCTATAGTTTTATTATTTTTCATTCTCTTTAAAGGCTTCATTTTCTTCGTGAAGACAAATTTTACATTTAAAATCTCTATTAATCTTTTCTACAGGTATCACGATATTTCCTATGCCTCTTGTACTCTCAATGTTAAAGAGATTATTAAAATAATTTCTCCAACGTTTTCTTATATTCTCATTCTTTACAAGTATAGTAGTGGTTTCAATCTTAATACACCTAACACTATTTAGATTTTTTCTTTTCCTCTCTCTTAATTTAACAATTCTGTAAATTTCTCTCTCTCTCTCTCTCTCTCTCTCTCTCTCTCTCGTTTTCGGTCTCTTGTATAATTCGTCATATACTTTACTCTTTGAATAGCACTAAACCCAATAAAGTTTGGGATTTGATGCTTAATGACAAACATGACCAGACATTCTTCTAAATTATCTTTCTATCTGTATTATTACACAAGATATGTTAGATATTTGAAAATTATGAATTATATTGTTATCAAAATCATTCAAATTGTATAATTCTCGAGGCATTATCTGTTCAGCATAAGGAAACACATTTAGCTATTAACTTCTCATGGTTTCTTTAGAATATCCTCATACAGTGCGCTAGGAAAACTAAATTCATTCGCAATCCTAAGTTGAATTGTGGTGGATTTGATATATTTGTAAATTATAATTATCTTGTAACTTTTCTACTTCCTATGGACTTCTTTCAACAACTCGAATCTGAAGGATCTTCTTTGACCTTTATGTATCTTTGTCCTGAGTGGAGAGGATTGTGACTATAAGCTTTTCAGGCATGTTGCTTTTCTTTCCTGGATTCTTATTAGATAAATTTTTTTTTAGGATATGTCTTCTAGTAGAAGAAATGCTATTTTGCTTGGTATCTTGGAATAGCAAGTTTGAATGAATGGGTTCCATTTTGCTACTTTCTTTAGTTGTAGCTAGAGAAATGCAATGTTTATCTCTGGTTGATCTGGATTGTGTTGAAGGAGTGGATGAAGATCTGTCATGTGTTAGGATATAGTGGGAAGGCTTAAGCTTCATTCATAGTGAAACCCTGTTTTAGGGTGGGAATGACTACACTTATGGCACGGAGGCATTCTCTATGGGTTGAAGTTTTTCGTTTTTTGTTATTTATTTGTTAATTTATTTTTTGCATACAGGATTCAATTCTTCTTGTTTCACATTTCAATTTGCAATTAAACTAAAGTTTCACTTTTCCTTATGAATTGTTTCTTTGGGCAGTTGTGTTGATACTTTTGCTTTATTTTTGACGGTGCAATATATCAAGTCCTTGTGGCGCCATGTTGATGCCCGTGATCGATCATGGAAGCCCAATGGTTGACTGCATACCACACTAAACCTTTTTCTGGGTTGGATCATAATGAATGGCCTCAATTGGACAATTGTGCCAAGAATGTCTAATTTAGTGAATTTATATCTGGTTTAGGACATATGGAAGTTTACTGACTGCATGAGCATGCTTATGTCTTTAGATTCTAGAACGAGCACTAGAAGAATGTGGCAATGATCTGGATTCAGCCGTTAAAAGCCTGAGTGAGCTTTGTCTGGGGTCTGCTGATAAAAATTTGGGTTCTGCTTTAGGGGATTCTCAAGCAGCACTAGAAACAAACGTTCAGGTTCATTCCCAAGGTATACTCAGAAAATCTTGAACTCGATATTCTTGGTTTCTTTGTTGTTTTGTTTCTAACTTGTATGTGCAAGAAAATAATCTATTGTGCAGTTTTAGAATTAGTTGTACTTGGCAAATGTGGCCTTCACTCATCATTTTTGGACACTTTTAAAGTTGAAATTCGCAATAAAGTTCTTTTGATCTCCTTATTAGAACAAACCATAAAGAATAAATTAATGATGTGATTGAATCCCATTGTGATTCAATAGGTGATCTATTGCATTAAATGCATTCATTGATGATTATTTCCTTAACTCTGCCTTTGTTTTTTTAACACTGTCGATCCCAAAGTCTAATAAAGGGGAAGTGTTGCGGTAGGTTGACAACCAACGAAAAACTTTTATCAATAATATGAGAGACCAAAATGGGAAATTCATTGGAGTGTTTCCTTCTCAACAGCATGTTGCACCGGATCTCGAGTATAGTGACAAGTTAGCAAAGGCCTCTACGGCAGCATGTGGAAGCGATGCTTCACATCGCCGCTTGGATGTGGTGTCAAGTAGGTAATGGTGTCAAGCAGGTAAAAGTTTCTGCATTTATGTACATGGGTGCACGTAAAGTAGTTAGTCCACGAAGATAGGATTTACCTAACGATTTGGAACATAGGATCGTTAATCGGTAAATTAGGAGAGATAAGAGAATTAATGATTAGACGGAGAATTAATATTATGTGTCTCTAAGAAATTAAGTGGGTGGAGGAGATGACTAAAGAAGTAGAGCCTTGTGACTATAAGTTTGGTGCGTAGATAAGGATAAAACTAAGAACGAGATAGAAATAATTGTTCATAAAGAGTTACAAGAGGATGTAGTGGAGATCAGAAAAAAATGAGATAGAATTTTATTTGTCAAGTCAATGGAGAAAACGTAATTAATATAACAAATATTTATGCTCATCAATTAGGTGTAGATGCAACTAGTAAATAATAGTTTTGGAAAATCTAGATGAATTTATATAAGTCATACATAGTGGGCAGAAGTTATTTATCGAAGGAAATTTAAATGGGTATGTAGGTAAAAATAATAAATGATTTGAAGTCGTATATAGAAACTTTGACTTTGGTAGTAGGAATGAGGCGAAGGGTATTATTTTAGCGTTTGCCACAATATTTGATTTGATATTTGTAAACACTTTATTCAATAAAAGAAAGTCACACATAGTTACATATGAAATTTCTTCGAATGCTAACTAAATAGATTTCTTTCTCATAAAAAAAGACAATAAA
The DNA here is from genome assembly GCA_033439265.1 of Dillenia suffruticosa. NCBI lineage: Eukaryota > Viridiplantae > Streptophyta > Magnoliopsida > Dilleniales > Dilleniaceae > Dillenia > Dillenia suffruticosa. Next base: position 23,266,898 of record JAVTVX010000035.1, read on the forward strand.
ATGATCTGTAGGGATTGCAATGTTATACTAAAAAAGATTGTAGCAACTCAACATAGATATTTAGTTTTAGATGTGTGTGCGCCTAAAAGGCCATAGAGGTGAAGAAGATTATTTGCGAATAAAAAAAAAGTTTATAACAAAGTATATAAAAAACTAGAAATTATGGATGGAGAAAATGAGATTTACATAATTACCAAACTAAGGAATAGGAAGAGAAAAATTTTAAATGGTGTTAAGTGTATTAAGAGAGACAAAAAAATGTTCTTGTAATGGATAAAAACATAAGAAAGTGTTGGAGGGATTATTTTGATAATTTTTTTAGCGCTAAAGACACAAGAGGTATCAGTGATATTGCAATACCTGTAAAGGACATCGATAGGGATTTTAAACGCAAGATTCATGCTCATGAAGTAAGGGATGTCTTAGAGAAAATGAAAAATAATAAAGTTATAAGAGTTTACCTTATTGAGGTGTGGAAGTGTTTGAATGAAGTGAGGATAGAAACGTTGACGGATTTTTTTAACAAAATTTGGCAAATGAAGAAAATGTTTCGAATACGGAGGGAGAGTACAGTTGTACCACTACATATAAATATAGATGATATACATTATTATTTTAATTACAGGAGAATTAAATTTATTAATCATAATATAAAGTTGTGGGAGAGAGTAATGGAGTACAGATTGAGATTGGAAGTAAATGTGTCTTAAAATTAATTTGGATTCATGCCTAAGACGATCCATCACCAAAACCATTCACTTGTTCAGATATTTGAGGGAGACGCTTAGAACATAGAAGAGAGATTTGCATATGATTTTCTTTGATCTAGAAAAATCATTAGTAAGGTTTCCAGAGATATACTATGGCGTTAATGAAGAAATAGATCTTCTTCAAAATACATTAATCTTATCGAAAATTTGTGTTAGGGAGCTGTTACCGATGTAAGAATTTGTAAGTGTTTCAGTGATAGTTTTCGATTTAACATTGGGTTTCACAAAGGTTTGACATCAAGTCCCCTCATTTTTGCAATTGTGACGGATGAAATAACAAAAAGTTATTCAAGATGAAATACCATAATGTATACTTTTTATAGATATAATGCTGACCGATAAAACTAGGGAGGGTATTAGCACTAAATTGAAGTTATGAAGAGACTAAAATTCAGAAAATTTATATTAAATCGATTAAAAACCGAGTATATGAGATGTATGTTTGGCAATTATAAGAATAATGAAAAAACGATTAAGTTAAAGGGGCATGATGTATTAAAGAGTGAACGTTTTAGATATTTTGGATTCATTATTCAAATCAATAATATTATAGATGAGGATGTAAATTATAGAATTTATGCGGATCGATGAAATAGAGAAATGCATATGGAGTTCTTTGCTATCGCAAGATGCAATTGCAATTGAAGGGGAAGTTTTATATAACTGTTTTGAAACCTGCATTATTGTATGGCATTGAGTGTTGGACCATTAAACAATATAAGCGTAAAATTGTTGTAACTGAAATGAGATTGCTCAGATGGATGTGTGGTAAAACTAGAAAAAATAGGATTGAAAATGAAGAGATATGTACGAAGTTGTAATTGAGTTCAATTGTGGATAATATGAGAGAATATCACCTTAGGTGGTTTGGACATGTGTAACGAAAACCTAAAAATGTACCAGTTAGGAGTGAAATATTCAATATAGAAAATTTAGTGAAATATTGGTAGGTTATTAAAAACGTGGATTTAAATTATCCGTAAAGATATAAGTGTCAAGAATTTAGTTAAGAAGATTTTAAATAAAAATAAATGATGTAGGAGAATCTGAACTAGTTGAATTAATGCACTTATTATTATTATTGTTGTTGTTATTAGTATTAGTATTAGGATTATAAGTTTATAAGAATAGTTTGTTTTTAGTTCTTTCTTTTCATTATTTGTATTTTTTGGTTTTAATTTCTCTATTTTTGTTTTCAAACTTTAATTTTATATTCTATTTTATTATTTTTCTCTCCTTTCTCTTGTATTGATTTCTCAAATAAGGGATCCAAAAATTTAGAATTAAGGCTCAGTTTGTTGGTGTTGTTGTTACTGATGACTATTTCCTTCTAACTCCCAATTCTACTTATTTTTGTCATTTAGTGAATTGGAAGTTGTAGAAATGAAATTATCTTTTAACATGAATTTCAAGTAGATTCAACCTTAGCAATTTCTTACTATAATAGAAAAGAACAAGAGTGGGAGTGGGTGTATGAGGCTTTGCCATCTCGGCAGTGAACAGTTCGCTACTGTTCATCATCTTTTTTTTTTTTTTTTTTTCCTTTTTTTGGGTTTTTTTTCTTTCTTTTTTTTTTTTTACTTTACTATAATAGAAAAGAACAAGAGTGGGAGGGGGTGTGTGAGGCTTTGCCACCTCCGCAATAAACAGTTTGCTACTATTCATCCTCTTTTTGTTTTTTTTTTTCCTTTTTTTGGGTTTCTTTTTGTTTTTGTTTTTTGTTTTTTTTTTTTTTACATTTTTTCACCCATTTATCCTTTTTTTTTGCTTCTTTTTTTTTTACCTTTTTTTTTTACCCTTCCCCTTCCTTTTTTTTTTTAAAACTTTTTTTGGGTGTGTGCTTCCTTTTTTCTATTTCATTTTTTTCCACCCTTCATCATTCTTTTTTTTCATTCATTTTTTTTGAGTTCCATAGTTTCCGATTTGTTACTGTTCTTTTTTTTTTACTTCTCTTTTTTTTTCACCAATTTACCGTTTTTTTTGCTTCTTTTTTTTTTCACTTTTTTGCTACTGTTCCTATTTTTTATTTCTTTTTTTTTTCACTCATTTACCATTTTTTTCTTCTTTTTTATTTCCTTCTTTTTTTTTTCATCATTTACCCTTTCTTTTTTTTTCTTTACTTTTTCTTTTCACCCGTCACCCTTCTTGTTTTTTTTTTTACCCATCACCCTTTTTATTTTTTCACTCTTTTTTTTTTTTGGGTTTCATGTTACCGGTTTGCTATTGTTCATTTTTTTTACTTCTTTTTTTTGGGTTTCTTCTTTTTCTTTTTTACTTTTTTTTCCCATCCTTCACTCGTGGGGTTTCTTTTTGACCTTTTTTGGGTTTTTTCTTTTTTGGCTACTGTTTTTCTATTTTTTTATTCCTTTTTTTGGGGTTTCTTTTTCCCTTTTGTTTTTTTTTTTTTTCCTTTTTACTTCTTTTTTCACCCTTCACCCTTCCCCCCCTTTTTTTTTTTACATTTTTTGGGTTTTTTCTTTTTTCTTTTTACCCTTCACGCTTCTTTTTTTTTTCATTTCTTTTTTACTGGTTTGTTACTATTTCTTTTTTTTTTTCACCCTTCACTCTCTCTATATATATATATATAGAAAGCAATAGTAGGGAGGGGGTGTGGGAGGGCATGCCACGTCGATGGGAGGAGTAGCACACTATTCCCTCCCCCTTTTTTTTCTCTTTTTTCGGGGTTTATTTCTTTCTTCTTCTAAGATAAGAAACAAGTGGGGGAGAGAGTAGCACCTCGGATGGGAACAGTAGATAACTGTTCCCTCCTTTTCTTTTTTTCTCCCTCTTTACTTTCTTTGGGGTTTCTTTCTATAATTTTAATTTTATCTTAATTTTAATCTTTTTTAACTATATATAAAGAAACAAGTGGGGAGGAGGGTGAGAGCGATTGTCACCTCGGATGGGAACAGTTTGTTATTGTTCCCTTTTTTCTTTCTTTTTTTTTTAGGGTTTCTTCTTCCTTTTTTTTTACTTCTTTTTTTTAACCTTCACTCTTCTGTTTTTTTTTTTTTTGCTTTTTTTTTTTTACTTTTTTTTTTTACCCTTCACCCTTCACCCTTTTTTCACTTTTTTTTGGTTCCACTATTACTGGCTTACTACTATTCTTTTTTTTGTTTCTTCTTTTTTCCCCACCCTTCAACCTCCGTTTTTTTTTTTTTTACTTTTTTTGGGTCTCTTCTTATTCTTTTTTTTTTTATATTTTACTTCTAGCTTTTTTCCACCCTTCACTCTTTTTTTTTGCACTTTTTTTTTTTGGATTCCACTGTTACCTGTTTGTTACTGTTCCTTTTTTTTGTTTTCTTCTTTTTGTTTTTTACTTTTTTTTTTCTTCCTTCACTCTTTTTGCCTTATTAATTTATCTCTTATCCTCTCTCCTTTTTTTCACTTCTTTTTTTGTGGATTTCACTATTTTCGCAACTCTCTTTGGAAGTCCCCCCCTCTTGATGCCTTTTGGTGCAATTTGGTTTTTTCGAGTCATTTCATTTTTTTGGACCCTTTTTGATTGTCTAATTTACTAAAACACCGTTTGATAAAAAAAACTGTGTGCATGTACAGTTACATACCATTGAAGGTTTTTTAAAAAAACAAGTGGGGAGGGGGAGGGGGAGGGGGAGGGGGGAGGAATTGCCACCATGGATGGGAACAGTTTGCTACTGTTCCTTTTATTGGGTTTCTTCTTTCTTTTTTTTTCATCCCTTTTTTTTTGCTTTTTTTTACTTATTTTTTTGCACTTTTCACCCTTTTTTTTTCACTTTTTTTTTTGGGTTCCCCTATTGCTCGTTTCCCACTATTTCCTTTTTTTTCCCTACTTTTTTTTTGGTTTCTTCTTTTTCTTTTTTATTTTTTTTTCACTCTTCACCATTTTCTTTCTATAATTATAACACACACAAGAAAAAGAAAAAAAAAACCTAGGCCAAGGCCGCACCTTGTGCGGCCAGAACCCTCCTAGTTAGGGATACACGATAATTAATTGTTTTATAGAGGGTCTTCATCTTAAAATTTTCATTTGTATATTCTGAGTGGAGATGTGTATTATGGATCACCTGATTCAATTCGTAGTTTTGGGTGGATTAGGAGGATTTCTTTAGAGTTGACATAGAAGCATGCAAAAGAAGATGTCAAATTGACAAATATATCATTAGTTGGCCTTTCTGTTTAATTGGGTTTCCTGGAGGAAATAATCCCATAAATAATAAAACTGATTAGTTGATTGAATTTTATCCTGCAAATTTTCCCAAGTGCCCCCTTCTTCGCCGTTCACAAGGCTCTTAACTCTGCAGTTTGGAATGAAGATGTAGATCCTTTGTTATTCTTTGATTAGATTTTTTCTGGGGAATCTTTTGGTTAAGGTCATTTATTGAGGAAAGTGGTGAGATCTTGGAGAGGTCTTCACTGCAATAATTTGTAGTTCTGTGTATTCCTTTTGGTGCAGTTGAGATGATGACAGTATCCTTGCAACTCATGAATATTATGCTCTTGTATCTGGGAACTTGAGAGTTGTTTCACTTTTTGTACCCTCTCTGCAAGTGGTGAATGAGAAACTTGTCAAATGAAGAATTGCTTCAGAAGCTGGAAAAATGGAGAGCTAATAATTGTACAATTAATGCAAATTTAGTATATTAATATCATCGAGGGGGCCTAGTGAAAATTGATGGACAAGATGTATGAGATGGACAAATTTTGTTACTTTGGATCTACTATTTTATAGGACCGAGTAGTGCAATTAGGCATGAAGCTGCAGAAATACATGCGCAGTTTCTGGTGAAAAGTGTTGGACAAATATGAAATAACGTATGCAAAAAGAATGAGCATCATGGATATAAGGATCATGAGGTGCATGAGTGATTTGAAAAGATAACATATATATTGTTTGCGGAAGTTACAACTTAAAATAAACTGGGAGAAAAATTGATCCATAGATGATTTGGTGATTGCAGTATCAAAAATAAGCAATAATACATAAATTTATTCTCTATCAAACTTTTATATCATTATATAGAATATTTAATCGGATTGGGGCTTTGCCTGACAACTGGCTAAAGAACTCAACAACTAACCATATTGTCTCACATCCTCTCCTCGTATGTACTAGCATGATTTACATCGAGTGGATGGGAAGGTAGACTAATATAACTGACCCGTACAATTGCATAAATATGGTCTATTTTAGTCCTTTCCTTTGCAGCCAGTATCATAGGCAGGACCACTCGACGTTTAGTTTGGTTCACTGTTGTCCGCTGCGTATCAACATTTCTGATTCCCCCTCTTTCGGTGGATAAGGACTTGGTAGTTGTTTGAGGAACCTTAATCAAGTGGAATTTTTAAAGATCCTAGGAATTGGGTGGTGGGCTGTCTACTTGAGCTAATGCAACTATTATGACACCTTTTTTTTTTATTTTGGGTTGGGGGGTTGGAATCTTGTGGTCTACTGTTATCATAGGAGTTATGATGGCATTTGGTTGCAAGGCTATTGTTAGGTTATTGATACGTAACTGATGTTGGGACATACATGGTTTATTCCCAGCAATGATTACATGATGTTCTAAATGGCAACAGAATGGTAGTGATAGTGTCCTAGAAACGGGTTGACTATAGTTGCAAGATGGTAAGAATGTCAATTGCGACTGTGGTGGGAAGAACTCTGGGTTAGAATTTGGAGAGGCATGTTCCAATATTATATAATATGGATGTCAAACCTCTAGTCTTATGCATGCAGTTTGTGAGCTGCATTGATATGGACGATCTAGTTTCTCTGCATCATGTCAAGCCTTTGTCAAGTGTAGTGTTCTACACACAGCAGATTAGTTTTCATCATTGAACTTGATATTGAATAAACTGGAGGAGATTTATGTCAGAGAACTGTGAAGGCTTCCATTAGTTGGGGTAGGGGCTATCCGTTAACTCATTTATCAAAAGAACTTTTCTTCTTTGCCTCTTTTTTTTTTTTTGCAGAGTGCAGACCATGTCAAGCTTCTGAAATTACCTGAGGAAATAATATTCTCTTTAATGGTGTGGAAAGGACCTTCTGCTGGTTTTTGTCATACGTTGACTGTAGAATAGACTGAACCATTTATCTTTGTGCTGCAGCTATATATTTTCTCTGCAGTAGCTGGGAATTTGGTTGATTTCTTTCTCTGTTTTTTGTCTTCTAATTTGACTTCACTTCCTAATTTGACGCTTTTTAGAAATTTTTGCATGCTTTTCATTGACACTGACATGCCATAACTCATAAGTCCTGAGTGCGTCTCCTTCCACATGGTTCATGATTTCCAATTGCAATCGACTCTAGTTCGACTTTGCAGCACAAAGCATCACCATAACTGTACTCTGATGCTGCATATTATATTCCAATGCTCTTGGCTTCTGTAATTGTAATTTTTATCAACGGTGGTGACCTCTTATGTTGCAGGTATAATTGCTAACCACAGAGTGACTGGAGCAGGGGAAGATTCATCTTCAGCACACCTCCCTTATGATGGAGCAGATTGCGTTGAGCTCTTTGTTCGGGAGATCTTGACTGCATCAACCATGGATGATGCTAGAGCTCGTGCTTCAAGGGCCCTTGAAGTTTTTGAGAAGTCCATCCATGCAAGTGCTGGTGCAGAGGCTGCACAAGTTTTTCACCAGGTTGTTTTTTCATATATTAATTTCTATGAACATCCCAGGGAGATAGTGTGAGACATGATTCATTTTATCCATCAATCAAAGCCCATCCAAAATAATAATAGACTAGCCTATATATAGGTTAAAGGATGCTACCAGCAAAAGTTTCCATGAACAATAAATGGAAGAACCCAAGAACTTATGTTAAGATGCAAGCAGCTTTACTGTGTTTAAGGATCACCATTGGAAAATATGAAAGTAAAAGATACATTTGTTAATGAATCCTAAAGAGACAAAGATAAAAAGCTAAAATTTGACCTACATCAAGCAAAAATTTGATTTGCATTGGTTGGTGGAGGGAAGAACAATATGTTGTAGTCAGTGGCTCTGGTTAGTAAAAGCATTTTTTTTTTGGAGTTCATGTGGGGCCGAAAGCCTGAAATGAGGATTACTATATAGGGAACGACCAAAGGAGGATTTTGCAAAGTATTAGACTAACCTGATTATGAGCTAAATTCACCAGACTTTCAGCACTTACATTAGATTCTCCAGGACTGTTTGCCCCAGCACATTGCCCCTTTTGGTGAATGGGGTCTCACTGTGTTGTACCAGTCTTGCTTTTTTGTATGGTCAAGGTTGGCCAATCCAAATTTCCATGGGCAGAAACCAGTTCCATCACTTCTTCCATTGCCCCGGGGGGGGGGGGGGGGGAGAAAAAAAAATAGTTCCATCAGTTCTGGAGGTTCCTGGAAAGTTTCGGTCCATAGAAGTTACTCTGTGAATGAATTGTTCCCTGTATTCACTTTCATTTTTCTGTGATACTCTTGCTTTCTGGGTTGAGTCTCTGGCCCCGAGTTGGGCTTCCAAGGATTTTGTTTGTTTGTTTGTTTTGTTTTGTTTTGTAGTTTTGTTTTTGGTTTTTTGTTTTTGTTTTTGTTTTCTTTTCTTCCAATAGGGGGGGGAAGAAAAAAAGAAATAGTTCCATCAGTTCCGGAGGTTCCTGGAATGTTTCGGTCCATAGAATTTACTCTGTGAATGACTTCTTCCCTGTATTCACTTTCATTTTTCTGTGACACTCTTGCTCTCTGGGTCGAGTCTCTGGCCCTGAGTCGGGCTTCCAAGGTTTTTGTTTGTTTGTTTGTTTGTTTGTTTGTTTTGTTTTGCTTTGTAGTTTTGTTTTTTGTTTTTGTTTTTGTTTCGTTTCTTTTTTTTTTTGTTTTAGTTTTAGTTTTTTTTTTTGTTAATTATTATTATTTTTTTTGACTTCTAGCTATGATGGGGAATTGGAGGCTTTTTGGTTAATGTTTCCTGGATCTTGGAGTTTGTTGGTACCAAGAATTGAACCTTGGCCTAAGCTCCCTTCCGCATAGAGCTATAACCATTGGGCTAAGAATTTCATGGTTCCTGGATCTTGGTGTTTTTCGTCCTTTCTTGTTTTTATAACCCTAATGGCCTGTGAACTTTGCCTAGCCTCATGAGTGTCATCCTTACTTGATTTTCCCATAAACTCTTCACCTTTTCTTGTGATTTTCCTGATTTTCTCTGTGCCACCATCCATGGCCCGTAATGACTGCCTCAGATTCATTATAGCTAGATGAGAGGTTTGCCTCTTTCTCTGCAGGGGCCAGTATGGATTCTTATATATTGTTTGTCCACAGTGCTCTGACCACTGCCAGTACTGACACTTAAAACATGTCCGGTATGGACATTCATTTCCCTAATCGTATTATCAATCGTATCCATTCCTTTGGGGATGAGGGGGTGGTCTAGGTCAACCTCCAAGCAAATCTCTGCGTATTTTGCTCTATTTGCCAGTGTGGAAGTCGAAATGACCTTCAAATCCTTACCTATCATTTTCCCTAATAATGTTAAAATATCTTCTTCAAAGTACTCAAGTGGCAGTTCTGGCAACCTGAGCCATACTGCTGTGATGCCCAATTTGGACATTGAAGGTCTAAATTTGGGAGTCCATTGTGGGATCCTAAACCTTTCCTCATCCTAGCTAATTTTAATCAGCTAGAAACCTTTTTTCAGATCAATGATTTCCATATCATTTGCAGGGGCCAGGTTCTTCAACTGCCATGTGCAGGACAGGTTCTCCATTTTGTTGTCATTTAATAAAGTTTCCTTTTGGTTGGGAATTATAACACCTGTGAAGATTTGCAGTGGCTAGTGTCTACTGTACACTGTCCAGTGCTCACATTTGTTGGTTAATAAAGGCCTTGCTCTAATTCATCTTATTGTTTTTCTTGTCTCAGGAAAATACAATGCTGAAAGATCAGATTGAAGCTCTTATTCGGGAAAATTCAATTCTTAAGCGAGCTGTATCCATCCAACATGAGCGGCAGAAAGAATATGATGATACGAATCAAGAACTGCAGCATCTAAAGCAGCTTGTTTCTCAGTACCAAGAGCAACTGAGAACACTAGAGGTTGACTCCTTTCTTAACATGCACATAATATTTATGTTCCATGTTGTTTGGTTGAGAATTTCAAGCTTTCTATTTATGCCAGAAGGACCCGAAATATTCTTTGTACTTGGGGTCAAGTATGGGTTGGCCCCTAAACTATTGATGGCATATCTTTTAATCCTCTTCTACCATGTGAGCATCCTAAACTATTTCATCTTGAGCAATCTTCATCCTCGCTTTGTAAAACCATCGGCAAAATGTTGAAGTGACCGCTCCTTTCTGGAAATTTGGTTCGCTTGTGCTGCCAAACGCAAATTTAGCCAAGGTGCCAAGATGATGTATATAAATAGTCAACTTTCTCAATGTTATTTTAGTAAGAGTGACATAGCACCAGGGCCAGGCTCATTGTGCCTCATCCGAGTACATTTTTTTGGCCAGGGTTGGTAGATGACATTAAAATTAGCAATATCAGTTTCTAGTGACTAATGACTGCATATGGGGTAACATCATCTAGTCTCATGGCTAATGTCTGGTTTGCAGCACAAGTTGATTAAATTAACGAAGAGAGAGGCTCATTTGAGCTTTTTCTGATAATCATATTAACGAAGATAGACCTCGCACAAAATTAAATAGCTCTAGGGGCACATTGAACTTTTGGATTGGTTTAGATGCTACCTTGCAGTTTAATGTTCAGTTTTAACATTTTCAAACATGGTTCCCCAGTTTGTTTACCGGACAATTTATAGTAGTGATATTCTCCTTTTAGCCTCTAAAACAAATAAAAAATGAGGAAATGGGAATAGTAGAAAATGAAAATGAATTGTTACATTTCGTGGTTGTGAGAGATGGTATAATTCCCATCATGCATGTCAAACATGAGATGAATGATATTCCCTTATGTGCAAAGGTGTAACCATGATGTCTAGGCTCAAACAGCATGGTGGCTCTGGGTGACTTCCCATCTCTGTTTTTTTTTTTTTTTTTTTTAATAATTTTTATAATCTAATATCTCTACTCTGACAGCCTTTTTTTTTAATGCTTTACCAGGTTAATAATTATGCACTATCAATGCATCTGAGACAAGCCCAGCAAGGCAACTCAATTCCAGGACGTTTCCACCCTGATGTCTTATGATGTCTTGTAATAAGAGATTTTGAGTTTGAGTTCCGATATTATTGGCTTTTTTCACCGAAGTAGTACCGCTGGTGGCTGCTTTACTTTTGTAATTTGAGGTTTAGGGGCACTTTCAATGGCCTACAGGGAAAGTTATAATTAGTACGTTATGTATTTTTGTTTTTTTTTTTTTAAGAAAAATTTTATCAGTAGCAACAAGATTCCCTGATATTTTTATTTAAAAAAAAGCTATAATTATGATGGGGTCTCTCAAGAGAATAAGTGACAAGGCTTCGAAATTGCTTTGATTTGACTCTTTCGTAAACCGCAGCAGACACTTTGCACTAGGATTTGTCTTACTTGCAAGGTCCAGGTGACTTGACTTCGCAAAACTTGTTGACTTATATTATTTTATTTTAATTTTTTTGAATTTTAATAGTCAATATTTAAAATTTATTTAATTAATTTAATTTAAATATTATAAAATTTATTTTAGAGATTGATTTTTTTAAATATTTTTTTTATTATTTTTAAACTTTAAATTTGAGATTTCTAATTAAGAAATTAGAATACTCGATTATTCAATTTACGGGTGTTTGATAAATTTGTTGACCAGTGAATTAAAAGAAATAGATACTGATGTGGTGTTTTAAATTTCTTATTTTATTTGTGAATTTTTAATTTATAAAAAATATAAGATTTTACAAATAAAAATTAATTATTTTTTTTCATTTTTTTGTTTTGAAAAGATTATTAGTTTTAATGGAGTTAAATCTTAATATTTTCAATTATCTGACAAAATATGTCACTCGATATAATTGGAAAACAAAAAACCCACTTGAGACTTAAATATCATGGTCCTTTTCAAATAATTCTTGTTGTCTGTACATTTCAGCTTCCTTATTGTGGGTCCAAACAAACATAGAACATTTATGGTGATGCACAAGTTGATAGAAATTCATCATACGCAAGCCTAGTGTACCAAAGCATAAGTCAAATAAATAAATTTTTTTCATATGGATAAGATTTTATAACTCAACACCTTTGCAAGAAGGGAAGGAAAAAAGAAAGATACCATTCAAATTATAACTTATTTACCTTTGCTTTTTGCGATGAGCTTTCAAAATTAATTGCATGGCACATGTCTTTGATTATCATAATCATCGGGTAGATTTAAAAAGGACTTTTGGACTATTTACAATTTAGTAAGCAAACCCTTCACCGGGTCAAATTTTAAGCGTCCAAAGACAGGAAAATCATCTGCTTCACAACCCCCTTCCTACAGTAATGGGTGTGTGTGTGTGTGTGAGCGATTGTGTGTGAGTTTCTTTACCAGAGAGGGAGAGAGAGAGATTACAATGGCTAAGGGGGAAGAACTTAAAAAACCGAAATAAGCCTTCTACCTTCTTTCATCATCTTCTTAAACTCATCAAAATTAACCATACCATCACCATCTGTATCAACCTTTCTAATCATCTCCTTACAATCTTCCATCTTGTTCCCTTCCTTCAATCCCAAAGAAGACAACACCAACCCCAACTCTTCAACCGTGATCAGCCCATCTTTGTTCTCATCAAACACATCAAAAGCCTCTTTCAAATCAACCTCTCCAACCTCTTCTTCTTTTTCTTCTTCTCCTCTCTCACCACCTTCTCTCTCGCTCTTGCTCTCTTGACTCTTTGCCGATTCAAACACCTTGCAGAACTCATCAAATTCTATCAAACCATCACCATTGGAATCCATTTTCTCAACCATTTCTTCCACATCCTTCTCTTTCATGAAAATACCAATATTCTTGAGCGACTCCCTTAGCTCTTGCTTTGTTATGAACCCATCACCATTCTTGTCGAATGTTGCAAAAACCCTCTTGCGCTCTCCCATGTTTGTGATTCCTTGATCGCTCTTTTCATCATCCATGTGAACTAAAGTCTTTGCACTATGAACCTTTTCTTTTTTGTTGGTGTAGAAAGATTGAATCAAAACAATAATCTTTTTGGTGGGTATGTGATAGAAAGAGTTCACTAAACCAACAATAAAGAGAAGTGCCAGTAGAAGTATGGATATTATCATCTTCTCAAATTCAATATATAAGTAAAAACAAGCGACTGAAAGAAGAAGACGAAGAAGAAGAAGAAGAAGAAGAAGAAGAGGAGAAGAAAAAGCAGGAGGGGGGAGAGAGAGAGAGAACAAACAAGAGTATGGGACAATGAGAAGTCAGGATTGTTTATGTTAGAAAGGGTTTGGTGGAGTGCAATTGAAGAAGGGGATTTTGTTTTTTGAACGCGGTGTTTGGTGCACTTTGTGATCCCACAAACCGCGTGAACCTTATTAACTTTAAAGAGAAAAAGTCTTGACACCAACGTATTCCATTCCATGCGTACAATTGAAACCACAGAGTGACACTTGTCCAGCATATATATATATATATATATATTTGAGGAGTTTATTTGAAGATGGTAATCGAACCCTTGACCGGGTTAGAGGAGCTGCTGCTCCTCAAACCAATGAGAGAAAGAGAGAGAGGTGTGGATGGGCACACATATATTACAAAATGAGATGCAAATTTGGGACATATACTGAAGCTACCAAATGGGCTCATGCTGGCAAGAACAAGGATTTCCTGCCCTTACCGATGACAAGGGTTCAAACTTCATGCAACTATGTGTTTATTCTTCCCAATCAGCAACAAAGAAGAAAAAAATTCTCATACTGTTCCAAGTACCGGACATCGAGTGGAAGATAGAATTTTGCATGCACTTGTCTATGTAAAGATAAAATAAATCCCGTGTCAAATCTCTTTTTCTTTCGATTGGCGTATCACTGGAGAGGGTGAATCATGGCATAACGGTAGAGTTGCTCCGCCTCAAGGCCATGGGTTCAAGGTATGCAAATAATCCCTTTATAAAAAAATATAAAGAAAAGACTATATACATACATTGCATACATTTCTTCTACTCCCACACTAAATGGAGTACTTTATGTACGGAGTGAACCTTTAGACATATGAGTGGACACATCTACAGAAATTGAGATGCCCAGCAGCAACCACAAGAATAATAAAAGGAGGCTAAGCACTATAAGGGAATTTTACCTTTTTTTATGGATTTTGTTGGTGAAGTTTAAAAATAGATGTGACCTATCAAAATTATACTTTACTTACATATCATCATTTTTTATAATAATAATTTAAAAAAAAAAAAAAACTCAGTTTGAAGTGATATGATTTATGAACTTTTTTTTTTCTTCTCTCGCTAATTATTATTTATAATGGTTAAAATGTTCACTGCAAAATATCTATTTAAAAGAAATAAGGTTTTGTGAGGAAAAAAGAAAATATTCTTATCTTTGTATGTGCTTTGAGAAATAATCGATTCTTTGCTAGAATGTGATGCCTTTGTTGATCCTCTTAATGTTTTCCTTTCCTCCTCAGGTGCACATATATATAGATAGCACTAGTGATCATGAAATAGAAATGTTGCTGGAGAATTATTGCAGAAGAAGAGAGAGGGAGAGAAAGAGAGAAAGTGAGAGTTTAATCATCAGCTTTTAAAAGTACAAATTAATTAGAAAAGAAGTATAGGGTTTAGAAGGAAGTGTTATCTTTATGGTCTCTTCAACCTATCACCCAACAATACTAAATTTGTCACATTATAAAACAAAGGATAAAGTGTTATAAGGTGGAGGGGAATTCTTTGATACTTGTTTTTTGGTATTTAACGATTGTTATCTGGTTTATTCGGCTAATTCAATTCAAGTGTTCAATTTATGAATTGACTATTTCAATTCCCAAAATTCAGAACTAAAGATTTTAATTAAAGAAATTTAATATTAGATATTGAAAACGTAGACGCACTGTATTGGTAATTTCCTTGGTTCTGGAAACCAAGAAGTGCGACGCTATTTTTCCACGGTTGATTTTCCTGGCTTTTTTTGCTTGGGTCCATGGACTCACTCATCCCCCAGACGCAAAACTTCTAATTTGTGAACCACAAGAAAGGGCTTTTCATTGTGGGCTTAGAACAAAGCCCAGTTAGGGCCCATATATATATATATATTTTAATCGATGATGAGCTGTCGCCACGGCATCTTTTATTAGCCTTTGCAGGGGTAGGCCTGGGCCTAATTGATCGTACCGAACCAACTGTGGGCCTCACTCTTGTACTAAGGCAGAGCCTTCACTCATAGGCCCATAAATAGTACCGGATTTCCATTTGTATTCATACCAAACCTTCCGATTCCAATTAATCAATGTTTTTAAAACCAAAATAGTAATCAATTTGGCCGATCTATCGGTTCATTGAATTATTGGTTGAACCATATTACCATAATATCATATATATATATATATATAAGTTGTATATTATATATTTTAAAATAAAATAAAATTCTTTTATCTTTATGAAAAAAATGAATTTTGTATCAACAATATATGAAAAATATTGACTACAATGAAAAATCGATTAGATCAGTTTGAACAGTTCCTCGGTTTTACTAGTTTTGACAAGTTTTAAAGTCTTGATCGGGTTTGACTTTACTGGTTTAACAGTGCAAATCGAATCGGACTATAGAACGGTTCATGATCAAATCAGTCAGACAGGCTGATCGGTTCGGTTTTAAAAACACTGCAATTAATTACAAAAATAAGGAGTGTGGATGAATTTTGGTTTTATATATTTCTCTCTGCATATGGGCCCACAGTAAACTCAACAATTATTTCATTATATTTTTAAAAATTAAAAAAATATAAGTGTATATATGTATACACGTCTGAAGCTCTAACTTGGACAAAATTGTTTGCAAAACCTAATAGCTTTTTTTTTTAATTTTTTTCAAAATGTTTTATTTATTTATTTATTTATTGGTGAAATTCAAAATGTTTTATACACTTGAGGTTCTAAATGATCAAGCGTTTCGACTCAAAATGGTCAGTCAAATGACCTGAAATATTTAGAATTTGACCGAAAATTATTTATTCTCTCTATTGCTAGAGAGAGAGAGAGAGAGAGGGGGGGGGAGGGAGGGAGGGAGGGGGAGCTTAAAAATTGGCATTAGCAGCATGGGCTTGGGCTTTTGGAGGAACAATCTTCCCCAAGTTTTACGTTGGAGGTGTGGGGGCGGGTGTCATTATTGAGGATTATGGGCCCATAAAGGGAGGTGGGCCACAGATCCAACGGCAGATGCAGAGTTTGTTTCATGTATTTGCTAGCTTTTTACAGGCTGTGGCTGAGTGTAGTGTGTTGGAAAGAGGACCCCAACGTTCGCATGGTAGACACTCCCCGCTTTCATCATCTTTTACGTTTGATTGTATTTTTTGTCAAAAAAAAAAAAAAAAAAAAAAGACCCCAACACAACACCCCACAAATCAGAACGGGAAACAAACAGACAAAATTGCAAGCGCATCACTTCACGCGGTGGCAGAGACAGGCCCGTCCCGTTCTTCTGTACCCCCTACCCCCACTCGCGCTGATGGGGACTCCTGCCTCCATCCGCCTTCATCCACCTTCTCCACCCAAACTAACCTTTACAATTATTTCAATTCCAAACAATCTTTTCTCTCTCTCTCTCTCTCTCTCTCTCTCCTTCTTTTGAAAAGAGTTTGTGGTTTGAGTTTTGTTAAATAAAACAACATTTTTCTGTATAACAGCGACCCATCATTTTTAAATATAAAATGAAAAATTTTCAATATTAAAATAATTTAAAAATCACAAATAAATATACTCATTAAATGTGGGTTTACACAATAAATAGTCTTCTTATTTTCATATTTCATTTATTTGCAAATGAATAGTGTAGTGGACCTTGGACTATCTTAGAACACATACCTGAGTTTCTTTTTTTTTTTTTTTTTTTTAATGATGGTGTCTTAAGATAACAGTTTAATAATCATAATTCTTTATTTCTTAATTTATTGACTTCGGATTTGAATTTTTATATAATAAAAAATTTTTAATGATGCTAGGAATTTAACAAGAGATTAAGAGCATAAGTGGGGATGATCAAAATGAGCAAACACACGATCAAACAAAATGACTTTGCAGGGAAAAACCCAAGATTGAAGCCACGGGAGAGGAGAAAAGATTTTACTATTTTTGAAATAGAGTACACAAGGATTACTAGAGATCTCTCACAATAAATGTGTTTCTCTCTCTGGGTCTCAAGGACACTAATTCCAGCTCCCTTGGCCCTTCTTTTGTTTGCCCCCATCGTACTTTGGCCACATAACAGCCCTCTCTTGTTCAGGCTAGTCATCCCCTTCATTTTTTTTTTTTTGAGTTAAATGGGAAGGCATTTCTCCTTCTATATATGATATTTCTCTGCATTACACCTCCATTATATGTCACAGCTTTTTTTTCTTTGCTTGCTATCTCATATGTTGCAGAAAAAAAATTTAAAAAAAAAATTCAGGGAAACATAAAGGAGGGCGCTATCAGGTGAAGAGACCCGAGAAATTATCAGAGAGGACAATGATAACAGAATCATCTTATCATTCCCTCTGCCCTTCATTTGTCTTCTTCACCACACACGCTTGGATTGGATGCTTCCACCTCTCTCTCTCTCTCTCTCCCCCTCCTGTTACAAGTACAAAATCCCACTTCTGACCGATTACAATACAACCCCAAAAAATGGGGAAAAAGAATATTTCAATTTTCTAGCTCACAAACTAGACCCTTGCTCTAATTGTTTCTTCATTTTTTTTTTTCTTTAATAAAGAAAGGAGGGAAACGTGGAGAGTCGAATAGTGTTGTTGATTTCCCACATAAATCAGCAATTATAATTTTCTTTTCTTAGCAAAGTAGTCGTTAAATGAAAATTTGATGAAAGTATGCGAAAAATTAATATTTAATTGAAGTGAATAAGAAAATAATATAATAAATTCATAAATCTTATTTTTTTAATGAATAAAAAAAAAGCAAGAATGATCAATATTATTATCTTCTTTATTCTTTATGTTTATTTATAAGGTTCTTTTTTTGCCGTTACATATTTGTTTTTTTTTTTTTTTCCGGGTGAACTGCATTCAACCTTCCTACTATTATTAGCATGGATTTCTTACCACAACTTTACCAAAATGCCAAGAGATTCAAGATATTACTTTGGTAACTCAGTAGATGGGACATAAAAATATTGATCTTTTGTTAACTTAAAAAATCACCTAACCTTTCTTATTTATTTATTTTTTCTTATATTATAGATATTTGATAATTATATTTAATCTGATTTAATTTAATTCAAATTGAGACTTTTTTTTATGTATATTTTCTTTATATATGAAGAATTAGATCCAATCAGTGTCTAATCATTGTACTAATCGGGCATCAGTGAAATCTACCTTATTTAACAAACTATTAGATAAAAGAATTTTATAGGTTCAGCCTAAAGAAAAATCCCTTAGATATCCGCTAAATCATATAGCTTTATGCAGCACAAAATGTTATAATGAACCACTGTGATGAGCTCAAGCAATAACGTGTATGGGACCCCAGTTTGTTGGATTGGAAGGACTGGGCTTTCTTAGTTACATTACAACCTTCCCCGCTCGCGAGCTGATATTCATCGTGGTCCACCACTATCTTCTCTTTCATTCTTTTTTTTTTTTTTTATTCTTATTCTTTGAACTTGATCCACTATCGAGTATTCAGAGTTTTATTCTAATTAATCTCGATCGAGCTATTATCAAGTTCCAATCAAGAAGGAGTTCTTCCAATACCGTTTTTATCACCATCAAAATTCGAATCCCGATTTTTAATGTGAGGTGTTAATACCCTTATCACTAAACCAACAAAACGTTGATCCACCTCTATCTTTTGGGACAAAGTCATTTTGATGTATATCCACATATACACATGTACACAATCATATGACTTATTGGAACAAAAAGGCTCACTTGAAAAATCTTCCGACATTTTGAATTCATCCCTTTCTTATTCGTCTTCTTGAGCTCAAGTGTTATTTCTTATTTCATAAAATTTTATTTGTCTCGCCGTTATTCTTTCTACAGAAGTAACCCTTCTCCAATGGAAAAGAAGGAGCCTTTGTCCCATTATTAATGGAAAGCCTAATTAATTTTTATTAATTCAAAATTGCACATGTTTACAACAAATTAAAAAATTTGAACTTTTATTTTGCATTGTAATTGGTACACAGCATGTTTGTAACATTGCAAGGAAACTGAGGGCTTGTTAAGAACCACCTCCTCCTCCTCTTCTTCTTCCATCTTGATACGTATTTCTATTTTATATTCCACCTGTAGTAAATTTTAATTAAATTATAAAATTTTTATTTAGAAATATAGAGTTCTTAAAAAAAAAAATCACACAAAATTTCTCAATAAATAGATATGATGTGGTCATCAGCAATAAACGTTAGCACTAAATTAATGTCACTTCAACTGGAGAAAAGCTTAGTAAAGATTCCATTAACACTCCTAAATCTCGAAACCAACTTACTTTACTTTATTTTATTCTATTTATAAAACATTTTAATAAAAATAATTTTTTTTTATTGAAATCTAATGCAAATTTCTCTACAAAATAGATATAAATAAAACAATTACTTAAAGGATAATTATTTTATTTTAAGGATAATACAGATATTTCATGACAAATAAAATACCCTCCGGCAAATAGTAAAATTAAATGCCCCCACACCCTTTTCATTAGTAAAAGAAGGGGCAGGTCGGGCACAGGATACAGGGCCATGCTTGTTTATTGTGACAAGGCAAGACCGGATGTGGGGGCAAGATACGGGAGGAAACAGGCGAGAAAACCGCCGGCGGATGGGGGCAATGGCCGTAGTAAGATAAGGTGAAGACGAAGCAGGAGCACGTGACACATATTAACAAACAAATATACAAAAATAATACAACATGGTACAGAGGAGGGGCACGAGAGTCTCGGTCACAGTGTTATCTCTGAGTCTCAACTTGTCAAGGTGACAGCTCGAGATGACTCGGCACCTGGTGTCACGTGACGCAAAGCCATCTCTTCCCCCTTCTTTTCCAACAGGACCGTCCTTGGTCATGACATGTCCTTTCGTGTCCATGATCCCCCCATGGTCGTCTGAAACTAACCACCACCCTATCCCTCAAATTAATAACCTACACTGCAAGTCAAACTATTGTTCTAAGCAATTTCATTAGATATATTTGAAACAGATGCCTTCCGACTGTTGCCTCGCGCAAAACGGTATTAGATTTTTAATCAAAATTTAAATTTAAATTTTAAAAATAAAAAAATTTATTTTAAAAAATAACTTTTCTAATAAGAATCAGATAATTAATTCAAATCTAAATAATTAAAATATGATTTCAAATATTGATTGATTAAGAAAAAAATAAATATTTTATTATGAAAATATTAGATAGAAAAGTATTATAAATAAAATATTATATATATTCAAAAAAAAGGTTACGATAACATATGTATTCATTTTTTGAAAATAATATTTTTTTGCAACACATTGTTATCATATATTTTTTGCAACGAAAGTAAATCATTTTTTTTTTAATCTTTTTTATACATTTCGTCCATGTACCAGAACAATAGGAGCAAGAAGCATGGATTAAAAAAATAAAAAAGGGAGAAACACCGTATAAACCGCAAGCTCTCAAACTAAATCCCACTTATATGAATAGAGCAAGGGATAACCTAATAAGTCTCTGCATGACCGATTTTTTTTTCCACTTCTCTTTTCTTTATAAGGAAAATCTCTATCAAATAATATTTTTTAAAATCACTTAACAAAAGCAACTATTTTATGATGAAAAACCCTAAAAAAAAAATAAAAGCTCATAAGAGGAATTTTTATTTTTCCTTTTAAAAACACGATAACTTTTATTTAGATTTCAATTTTTTTTATCTCATTTATACCCTCGTTTTAAAGAAAAATTCTATCCCTATCCTCCTTTGATATCCCTTTGCCCTAAGCCTCGAACCTCATTGAATCCAAACTATTTTGTTAGACAAATTCAACCGTATTTTCATACTATAAAATCAATTAATAATAATATATTTTATAATATTATTTAGTTGTGCGTGTAAATTATTGCACGCATCCAATTCAGCAAAGGGAGTTCAACCGATATCGACCCAAAGTAAGACACCATACCCACCATGGAAAAGAGTCCATAACAATGGCAAAGGATAGAAACAAATTGGATGACCTTTTAATGGTAAATGGAGACAAGGTTATACACTTACAAACAAAGAAGAACAAGCTTTTGAAACATCGGAAGAATCTTCCCAGATTTGAACTTCTAACCCAATACGGCAAAGCTTTATCTTTGCACTTGGTGTCCCCACACATATTCCATTGTAGTCGTAGCACAAAGAAAAAGTTTATTGCATCAAAAGCACCGAAAGAATGGTGATGGAGAACAAAAGAATTGCTATATCTTATCATAGTCAAGAATCCTAGGAGCAAAACATTTCTCTCCCTCGACTCATGTTTGCCATCGTGCACTAAGAAAAAAAAAATCTTACAAGAGAAAAAGAAAGACTTGGGAAAATTGGACTTGCAATTCTTAAAGGTTGAGAAGAGGGAGCATATCTGCAGTGCCTAATGTCAAAGCAAAAACGGAAGCAAATTGAATCGAGAAAGACCTCGTGTAATTCCGGATTAAAGATGATTGAATCCGATTTGAATCTAGTTGGAGTTAAAAAGAGTGTTTGATGACCGACTTAATATGAAAATTGATTTAAGATAAAATATAGAAACTTTAGCACTATTTTTATTTGATAATAGCAAAAAGTACTTAACTACTAAATTTTCATTATGCATTTCAAATAAGAGGAAAAAAAAAAGTTAAAATTTTTTGATTTGATAAATTCCAATAAGACTTGATACATGCCATTCAAACTCTTGATGGTAAAAATCTCTGGTTATGCTCTTTTTTTTTTTTAATTATATATTTACACTTTTGAGTAATTTTTTTTTTTAACTTGAAATTCAACATCGAATGAAGTCAAGGTTAAAACTCCAATTCATTAAACTTGCTAGAAAAAGCAAAATAAAAATCTTGGGTATCTGAAGACTTAACAAAATAACCCCTCAAATGTCTTTAAAAAATTGAAAAAAAAAATGAGGTTTCATTCAAGAAGATTAAAAAAAAGGGGTTTTGAAGGGCTCTAGGAACATCCTCTAGACCCTTAAAATAAAGGGCACTATATACAGATCCTCCTTGTCTGTCTATTGAAGTTCTAATTATAATTTGTGTCATCTTGAGATATTTAATTTATAAAACAGCCAGTGAGACCTAAATCCCAACATCATTATTTGGGATTTCTGCAGATAAGTGAGTAAAAATTCGAATGAAACACAATACTACTTTATGCAGGGAGGGGAAGGTGGACCAGAGGATGTTAAAGACACCTCCCTCCTCGAAGGTCTCCTTTGATATGAATGTCTATTTTAAAAAATTACCAAACTCAGGTTTTGACGGGTTTTGATCGATTTTTTTTTAAATCTGATTATATTAAGAAATTTGAATTGATTGCTGGTTCTGTTCCCGATCGAATCGGTTTGGCCAGTCGGTCTGATCCAGATTTCAAAACACTGATTTAAAAAAAATTGATGTATAGTGAAATGAAATCGCACGATCTTATATCCCAAAAGATATTACTATACTTATGTTCAGCTGAGGCATAGTCATTCCATTTCTATTAGTAGTTATGCTCTTTTGTAAAATTGTGTATCAGTCAAAAATTTTAAACTAAATTTATAAATTTTTTAAAATATCTTAAAATGTTAAGTTTATAAATTTATGAAATTGTTTTGGTAATTTTTTTCTAAAAAATTCTATAAATACTAAAAAAAAAGATTTATAAAAAGTCAATTGTATTAAATATAATGACAACTTATAAATTCACAAAATATTTTATAAAATTTAAGAGTTTTTTTAACTGTGTAAAATAAATTTAACTAAGTAAACCCATTCAATATTATTATCTTAATTACGCATTGATCTCATAAATGATCTTCTTTCATTATTTTTATTGTTTATTTTTTTGTATTATTTTTTTTTTAATTTTAAAATTTAATTTTATATTTTAATTTTATAATTATTTATTTATTTCTCTTTTCTATTTTGCTGTTTCAAATTATTGATTATAAAATTTGATATTCATATTCGGTTTGTTACGGTTATCAACAAACTTTTTGAAAATAATCAAATATAATTTGAAAAATGAAATAAAAGACAATAAAATAAATAACTCCCGCGGGGCCGGGCAACCTGCGCCGTACACCAACAAGCACCAAACCGAATGGTGCCGAAACAGATACAAATAGTAATGAGGTGGACCTGACAGTAATGAGTTTTGTCAACCCGTCCTTAATCACCGGCCTCTTATGCAAAACTGTGGAGCCCACTTTCCTCCAAACGGCCACCCACCTGCAGGGCCCACCCTCACTTCAGCCCAGGCCCAGCCCACTAACACCCCATTTGGGTGGGCTTTTTTAGGTGACGACGACTCAAATATATATAAAAATATATGAATACCATGGAACCTTTGGCATGGTCGTTGTGGCCCCGCGTGGGATTTAGACTACGGGCCAAAGTTCGATTTATGGTAACAACACGCGCACACACAACCAAAAAAAAATAATAAAAATATATGTATATATTTCGTGTGTATTAATATAATTTAATCATAATCACACTTCTTATTATTGTATTGATTTCTGATTATTTGATACGATTTCTTTGGACACCTGGTTTCGCCCATCCATTTTAATGGGCATCATAAGACTTAGGTCCGTGGTTCTTGGTCCATGACAGTCGCTTTCCTAATTTAAAATCAAAATTAGCGATTTTTACTATCATTAAATATTTAGAATGAAATGTAAAAAGTATGAATGAATCGTTATTTGTGATAAAGGTTTGAATTCAAGCTTTGTTCCCTCCTTATCCTGGGTCCTCTCGCACCAAAAACTGAAAAAAGGAGTTCAAAGTTTTGTTCAACTATTAAATCTTGTTCGAGTCGAATTAAAATTTTAAATAGTAAAACTCTATTAATATATGTTTTTATCACATACAATATTTGAATTAAAAATCTTATTTAAAAGTTATCGGTATCCAACCATTGAACCAATTGGGTCCCTTATTTTATTTTTTTGATTGTATAAAAATTTGAATCTGAAATCACCAGATTAGAAAGGAGAATTTGTACCATTAGGTTGTCTCGTTGGGGACAATTGGTCCCTTATATGCTCTATGAATATCATTATCTTTAGAAAAAACTAAAAATAATAATAAAAGACAGAATAATGCATGTTAAAGTGGGTCATATAATAGTTCCATTACTCCAAGAAAAGCCTCGTCTTGCTATGTTACTCGTTTAAAAATTAGAATCTCAAAAGTTTTGGACAAACCTATCTCGCTCAAGGGCAGCAAGACAAGGGCCACAACCGAGACATTAGGGTAGGTTAGGTCCCGGAGTCCCAGCATCTTGGGAAGGCGCCAACAAATTCTCATTTTAGATAATAGTTATAACTCCAACCATTAGAGTATTCTACCACTGGTGGAAAATTTATGTCCCCAGAAATATTGTTATGCTAGTTTGCCCTTTGGCCATCTGTTCAAGGAAAAAAAGGGGACCATTAGGGCCGGAATGGGGATGTAGACATGAGATGGTAGCATATGTTTTGTGATTGGAAGTGGATGAAAATAAAATAAGTAATGGGAGAAAAATATTTATAATTAAAAACTAGGTTAATAATACATTTTAAATTCTAAAAGAGCATAACTATCATATCATGCATCATGGGCAGATATGCTTGTCTCCTAAAGTTGTAATTGCATCATTGTCATTTTTTTTTTATTGGATAACAATGTCGATTTTTATATTTTTTTTATTGGAGCATATAAGTTTTTCTCTCAAATGCTCCATTTTGTGTAATATTTTGGATTTAGTTGACATTTTTACTACACAACTCACAAAAAAAGAGCATGAAAAAAACGCAGGAAATCAAACCGGAGAAGCAAACATGGCAATCTACAAATATGAAGTCTCCATTAAAGCTGTCCGGACACAACAACAACAGGAACAACAACAATAACAATAACAATAACAATAACAATAATAATAACAATAACAACAATAACAATAACAACAATAACAATAATTATATATCAACAGATAGTTGGTCTAATGGAATGGAGTACTAGATTCCGTAACCAAATTTCGGATTCGAAATCTGAGAATGACAAAAATTATATTAAGAGAGCAGACCTTTAAACATGGTTTTATATATATTTGAATTGGATTAGTTATAATATGATTATGAATAATGACGATGAAAGCAAAAAATAATAATAATAATAATAATAACATCATCATCATCGTCAGGGGGATGGATGTTACAAAAGATCCAAAAAACTTAAAACTACTTTTGCGAAGACGGTCATCTCTTCTGTTGCATGTTGTTCCAGAATGAACTTCAAAAATTAAATGCATGGAAAGTCCAAAACAAATTGTGCAGATGCCATTCATTGGCCACTTTATATGAATATCAGTTTTTATGTGGGAGAAAAAAAAATAACACATAACGATTGGGGGACCATAAACACCCCATACATTTAAAAATCTCACAATATATAAAAAAGGGTTTCGTTATCACATGCCAACATGTGATGGGGAAGGGTTGATTTCAAACTTTATATTTTGTTTCTTATTGAATTTAATCACATACCCTATAGTTTGATTTTTCGTACCTAACTACCATAAGTATTCACTCGTTTTTTTTTAATAAAATTATTTAAAAACCACATAATATGGGTGACTCTCGTCCTTCTAATAATTCCTCTGAAACTTTACCATCTAAGTTGGCATTCGACCACTTTTAAATTTTCTTTTTCTTGTGCTAAAAAGTTATTAATTTTGTTCACCCATGTCGCGTTGCATATCTACCCCACTGCGCACTCAGTGTGCTAAAGTTAAGGCTTTTGTTTTGGGGGGAGGGGGGTGGGGGTAAAATTCCATCTCTGTCTCTCTCTATCTCTCTCTCTCTCTCTCT
This sequence comes from Dillenia suffruticosa, assembly GCA_033439265.1. Taxonomy (NCBI): domain Eukaryota; kingdom Viridiplantae; phylum Streptophyta; class Magnoliopsida; order Dilleniales; family Dilleniaceae; genus Dillenia; species Dillenia suffruticosa. Next base: position 23,292,813 of record JAVTVX010000035.1, read on the forward strand.
CTCTGCGCTAAGTGAAAACCCTACTTCACCCAACACGTCTCAGCCTCTCTATAAAGCTGCTACACAGATTATGTGTTTTTAGAGTGGTCCACAGGAATTGTGAGTTGTATGGGCAAGGTTCATCTTACCCACTCTTTAAACCCCCTTCTTTCTCTCACTCTCTCTCTCTCTCTCTCACACACACACAAATTATATGAACGGAAAGGAGAGAGAGAGAGAGAGAGAGAGAGAGAGAGAGATCTATGGAGGAATATGAGTAATGCAAGTCCCGTCATGCTTTTCCACAGCTTTCTTGAACTTCTTCTTCTGCTTTGATTGTCAACAACAGTATTATCATTATTAATATTAATAATAATGATGATGATTTTCGAAAACACGAGAAGCTCAAGAAAGCTGTGGGAGAACATGCCTGATTGAGGACTTGATGATAACAAGGCTTCAAAATTTTTGGTCAATTTTGCGGTCAAGATCTCTCCTTGGGCACCCACCACCCAGCAAAGCCAGTGATAGATCAAAAGTTTGTTTCTTCAGCTTTTTACTTGCATGCATATTGGTAAATTGTGGTAATTCCCCTATAAATTCAAACAGGCCACCATTATTTTTTTATAATTATTTTTTGAGCTGTATTTCACTTTTCCTTAGATTTGATTTTTTTTTTGTGGGGGGGGGGGGGGGGGGAAGAATTATGATCTCTCGATGACTTTCGATGAGGGTTTTTTGGGGATGGCTATGTGAATTCTAATGAGATGAGATCACATTCTCTCAGCTTAAATTAAAGGTAATTCCCATGAATTCTTGCAATTCTTGTTAGGAAATTGCGTTGTTGATAATTTTAACTTTTTTTTTTGGAGCTATAATTCAGGTTTTGTCAGAATTCTTTGTGGAGAATTATAATTGGCTGATGAACTGTTCAGGATTTATTTAAGATCTATATGGTATGTGAATTCTAGTAAATGTGATTAGATGACGCTTCCTGATTTTGTGATTTGGAAATTCATAGCTTGATTTGAAGTTATTTCACATGAATTCTTGAAAATTCTTGCTGGGAAATTCCATTTTGCTCTTGACTTTTCATGCTTTTATTTTGAAAATCTTTTCATTTCTTAAAGATTTTTTGTTTTTTTTTGAAATTATTTATTGTTGATACAAGACAAGGAATGTAATTGACAATTTGCTTTGTATCTTTTTAGTTGTATTCATTTTAACTGCAACACGTTTGTGCCATGCATGAAGAATGCAGCAGATCCAGAATTTTTCTTTATTTTTTTTAGGAGGAAATAAATTATTTTATAATTAATTTCAATTTTTCTTTTTGTTAATAAAGTTTTTTCTCTGATCGTCAGTCCCAGTTGCTGAAAACTGAGAGAGATCAGTCGGCAGAAGATTCCCAACCTTTCAAAAAATTATCATCAATAATGATAGTTCTTCTTGTTTGTCTCTCGGGATTTTTCTTATCATCCTACATTTCAGTGAAAAAGGTTTACCTTTGTCAACCTCTGATCTCTCTCTCTCTCTCTCTCTCTCTCCACTTTCACCACTTCCTCATAACTTCAACTTTTACCACATACCAAAATTCTCTGAACAAAGCTTCACTTTTTGACAGCATCTGAATTTTAACTTTACCAACCCCAATCTCTCTCTCTCTCTCTCTCTCTCTCAATTTTGACCCAATTCCTTCTTACAATGCTACTTGTCACTGTTCGGATCACGCAGTCTCGCCTCTGTTGATATTTAAAAGAATTTCATTTCTTGCATCTTAGTGAAAAGCGCTTTTCTAATATTTGTGATACACAGAAAAACTTTTAATTGTGCTTATGGTACTGTACTCTTTGTTAGTGGTTTGAGTTGCATAAAATTACCACTAATTATTTATTTCTTAAATAAATGGGTTTTAGAAAATAGTTTTTTCTATAATAGAGTAAATATTGACATGATGAATTTTTTTTTATTTTTTTATTTTTTATTTTGGTGGTGTGGTAAAATTACTGCATGACTCTGAACTTCATGTACCGTTTGCTATGAATATCATCTCATTTTTGAATAGGGTGGTGATGAATATTTATGCTCCGTATGTTGCAGCATTTCCAAGGATTCAAAAAATAAATGCTTTTATTAAATATTATTTTGACCAAACCCATTCTGTGCATTTATTTTTATTAATTGAATTTTTGCATGAAAATTCTCAGAGTTATTTCTCCAAAATTAATTACTCAATTATGTCCATTAACCCCCTCTTCTATTATATCTTGACCCGTTGCAGAGAATTTTAGAATTTTGGAAAATTTTTTAATTACTACCATATGGTTTGGAATGGTTGTTGAGATCCATGGTGGAAAATTTGGGGGTGGGGGCACACCCACACCTTCTCAATGGAATCCCAGTGTAGCCAAATATGGGAAGATGCCTTTTATTCCCCATGTCAATTTTCTTCGTAATTTTGCTCATAGTTTAATTTGATACCATGGCTAAGATTTTTAGCATATGAAAATTAGTGAAAATTTTTTAATTGAGCTAAGGTATGGCTTAAATCATCAATTGGGTCGATTTTGTATTATAAGGACCGAAATAGATCAAAATAATTGAATATAATATGATACGGTCTTGGCGTCATTAATTTAATAAATCATTTTTAGGATTCTTATAATATTACTTCATGGAAATCAAAATGAACCATTTTAAAATCCCTCTTTAATATCTGCATTTACAAGTTCAACATGTATCATATTGAAGATTTGATTACTTGTTGGACATACAAAAAAAATATAATGTCTAATTATTTTTTGTTTTTCCTATTCTATGGTCTTTGGAAGAGTTGATGAAATAGTGATATTGGCAGGGGCATGTACTGTCAATTAAGGAATCTTTTCACATCAGACATGAAAAGCATATGCTATCTTTGAAGGTTAATTCAGCATTACCAGAGTTCTTTTACAGAGTTTAGGTCCCAAAAATTTGCTATATACGGAAATGGGTGGGTCAATGTGGGATTAGCTGAGACTGTTGTACTGTGCACCCCATTTTACCTATACTCCCTATACCATACATTACAGAGTTGTTCTTTTTTTTTTTTTTTTTAATTTAATCTTTTAATGTTTAAATATATATATTTTGTATATATCTTCTCCTCTGTTTTGTGTGAAAGTTTTACTCCAACTCCATTCTTACCTCTCTTTCTTCGTGAATGGATGAGTAGGTGAAAATATGATATCAGAGTTGTGAACTGCAATATTTGTCATGTAATTTATAAGACAGAAAAAGAAGGGTCGAAGCTGAAGGAGGGTTCAAATTTTATTGTTGTCCCGCAAGGTAAAATGTATGGTTGTATGTTAGTGGGATATTTGAATCATCACAGGCTGTGCCTTGTCACATGAGGCAGGTAATGTAAAATATATAGTCCTAACATCTGCTTCCACAGATGATTTATTGCCTATGGAATGAGCTGATATATGCTCTCAACTATACTTAGACTAAATTGTTATTATAAGGATACTCAAGTGGTAAAAATTTTTTGTTTATATATCTTTCTCGAGATTTAGTATTCAAACTTTTATGAACACGTATATTTTCGTAATTTTCGCGATTCTTATCTAAAAGAAAAATACTAAGAATAAATTTTAACCTAAAAATTTTGTTACTAAATTAAAAGTTTCCCACTTCCGAAAAATTCTATATTGCGCTTGAGTGGTAGGAAGAGGCGATATCACCATACCACCCAGATAAGCGAGCTAACTTTTACGATCAAACATGCTCCAAGCCATAATTTCATGTTAGTGCAATATTTCCTTTCCTTGATCAGCTGATGTATTGGTGACATCTTTACACGTGAAAGAGACATAGTACATATTATTGTACCTCCATTTTTTTCCATGAAAGGACACACAGAAACCCCAGTTTTGAAGCAGTAGTTGATGAATCAATCCCGGCTTCTCTCTCTCTCTCTCTCTCTCTCTCTCCCTCCCTCCCTCCCTCCCTCCCTCCCTTCACCACCTCCTTATAACTTCAACTTCTACCACATACCAAAATTCTCTGAACAAAGCTTCACTTTTTGACAGCATCTGAATTCTAACTTTACCACTCGCACTAAAAATTATGTCCATAAAGGAAAAAATCCTAATTAGTCTAATACTATACATTACGTCTCAAAGTTTTATTTTATCACACTATATATGGAAAAGAAAATTGGAATATTATTTTTGTTGAGAAGAATAAGGAAATAAAATTATTTTTTACATTTAGGAAGTGTAACAAAATAGTGATATTAAGTCTGTAATATAAAATATTGTCCAATTAACTATGATAAAATGTTTTACTAGCTCTATCTCATGCAAAATATGAAAACAACTTCAGCCTTGGAAAACATAATGATTCATCAAATAAAAATTCGACACCTTAATTTATGAAAATTGTTACAGAAAAATCCTTAGACAATTAAATTTCCTGTCTACAAATGCAATTTCTCATGCCAAGCGGAGAAAAAGAAAGATCAAAACTATACAATTTTGGCAAAATCCAAAAAATGATTGAGAAATAATGCCATAGTAATAATTGGGTTAAAAAGGGAAAGATACTCCATAAGTAAGCAAGGTGAAAGTACAGTACAGGTAGTCAGTCATATGCTCTTAGGGTTAGATTTGAAAGTTCTCATTCACAGGTTAAACCTTAAATGCCAAATAAAGCAAAACTGTGATCAGGGATCTTTTGACTCGAGATAAGGTAATGGCAGAGCTCGCTCTCACTACCCCATTTATGATGCATTTATATTATACAAAGTTGTAAGAAAATATTTAGGGACATGTTATTTATAATGCGAAATTAATTTTAAAATTATTTGAGAATACCCTTTAATTTGCCAATGCACGGCCCAGTTATTTATATTCAAAGATAATGATATGATCATTCTAAAATTTGTGTTCTTTTATTCCAGTGCGATAAAAACTCTATTTTACTTAATAATTATATATAAAAAAAAAAAAAGTTATTTTCATTGTGTAACCCTAAATCATAGACTTTCTATTGAACACAAAAAGAAAATTTCGGATATTTTCTTTAATAAGTTATTGCCAATATGAATCATAATACTTTCAATGGAGCCAAACTGAAAATGTATAATAAATAATAAAATATAACATGCATTTTAGGTTATAATATATTAGGAGGTAGGATTATATTTTTTAGCGAAGCAAACAATTTTTAGAATTGTAATTTTTTAAAATTATATAAAAATTTTTCTTAGCTGCCCCTTGCCCAGTCACCCTCTTTGCCCCTCCCTTCAAACGAAAATTTGTCAAGGATCTTAAATCCAATGTTGTGCATATATTTGATTTCTTTTTAAAATATACTACGAAAATATATATTTTTGAACTTCAAAAATTTATCTTCTATTACAAGAGTGCCAATGCAATAAACTCTGGTTACTACATCTTTGATTTGTAATTTTGCAAACAAGAAATTAGATTATTCAATAACATTTTTGAATTTTTGAATTACAATCACCTTTTCATACAATCTAATATATTTATCTCGGTAAGCCTAAAATCGCCTCATAAAAATGGGTTCTCCTTTACCTTTACTAGGCAAAAACTAAAGCAAAATTAAAAACAACTCTAGTAGTGTTGCATTAATCAAATGTACAGCTTTACCAAATTTTGGATTCGAAACTTAAAAATAAAAAAAAAAATTCTGTCGAATTGGTCGTCCCCTAAATAGAACTCTTGCAAACGCTCAAACTGAATTAGTTGGAATATGATTTCGGATATCAGTAGTAAGTATAAAAAAAATAATCAAATGTAAAAAGTGAAAATCTAATTATGTTTTCATCACAAGTATTACTCCGTCATTAAATAAAAAAAAATAGTAACTTTAAAAATGTGAACAAACAAAGAAGCTGCCTGACACAAAATCAGGGCCACCATTATTCACATGAAGAAATAATCTACAAACATTAAGGGCGAAATTACAACTTTTGAGAACAACTGGAAAATGAAAGGGAAGGGCACGAAGGAAGCAATAATGGTGCCGTCCCAATGAGCTGGGATCATGATCAGTCATATCAACATCGCAGTTCAACTACCTGCCTCTCAACCATTTAAAACTATGGCATATATCCTGTGAAACTTAATGGCCCCTTTTTTGTTGGGGATGTACATATTTATTCTCAGTCAAGGATTTCCAGGTAGGAGAACTCAAACTTTAATGTCTGCCACGAAATGGACTTCCGTAAAATTTGTAACATGAATCATAGACTCTCTACTTGCGAAAGCTCCAAAGGCCTCGAAAAGAGTAAAGTCAACACAAATTCAAGGATATGCAACTGAGACGACGCACTACAAGTCATGAATTTAGAGTGCAAATACAATTAACTTTTTTACAATTTTCATGCGATTTGATACCTAAAAATTTATAATTGTTGAATCTTCATATACCTGTCACCATTTCTCATAATATGAGATGGTAGAATAACCGGTGGTCGATAGATTTTCTATGAGTACCAACATCCGGGGAATTATAGAAAATCCCACAAATATGTCACTAAGATTTACATTTTCTGTTTTCGATCTTTCCTAAACAAATGTAGGATATAGATATATACATTCTATGCTTGAACACGAGATGAAAAAACTTCTTGTATCATGTCCTACAACATTTTAACAAAGAAGCATTTTAACCAAGGAGAAGTTAATTTTAGATAGTTATTTATCAGAATATCAAAATAACAGATCTTCAACATTGCTAACATTGTATATATGCATTGGCAAAGAACACTTTCAAGTATGCACGAATGCTATACAATTTCGAATAGCTTGAAATTGACAATCTACTCAAAACAAAAGAAGGTTGGAGAATAAAAGTGAAAGGCTAGAAAGAGTTCTCATAAAGTCATGTCACAAAAAGACTTACCTATAGTGAGATAAAGAAGACAAACTATGGTATTAAAGCAATCAAATCATGTTTGTATTAAAACAAGCAACAAAGTGATCTCTCCTCCCCCCTTATTGTCACAATGAACAAATGTGATTCTTTTTACTTTTCTTCAATACCCTTTTCCTCCACAAGGAAAGAAAAAAAAATAAATCAGACAAACAAATCCCAACTTTTTGACTTGGGTTGAGGAGGTTGGTGATTAGGTAGTGTGTCATCATTCACCATGTATAACTTGCAAGTACTTTAAGCTATAAATCAACGTCTGATCTTTAGTTAATTCATGAACCTAATGACTCATTAGAGTAGAAAAGATGGATCTAAGAGGGAACACTTTAGGCCCACCACTCCACTTAATATTTATGAGATAAAGAGCCTAACAAAAGGGTTTCTCGTTTTCGGTCTCCACTTGCTAACTTGATTAGAATAAAGCTAATTATATTTTTATATGGAGGACTATTAAAATCCCTCCCTCTGATGCAGCAACTGATAATCCAGCCTATTGATGGTCAACTAATAGATGAACATAGTTTATTATCATAAAGCTGCAGGTTCATCTAATGTCTCCCTAAAAGTCGATTTTAGAAAGAGAGAGAGAGATCACTAAGAGCCCATTTGGCAGACGTTTTTTCAGAAATCCTATCAAATACTATTTTTCTCCTTAAAAAAGTTTTTTTAATGAAGAAAAATAGAAAAATTAGTTTTTAAGGAGAAACTCCTAAAAGGAGCTTTTTCTTCTCTCTCTTTTTTTTAATAGTTCAACTTTTCCAAAATCATATTTTTTTTAATCCATTTATATTCTCACTTGAATTATATGAAATTTCAAATATGTCTATATCATAAATATGTTTTATAAATGCTATGAGTTGGGTGGGTTTAAATATTTTCTTTATAAAATATTTTATATATATGTATATTCTTTATGCTAATTTCATTAAAAATAGAGTTCATAAAAAATATTTTGTCAAACACATTATTTATAAAAAGGAATACAAAAGTAGTTTTTAAAATTAAGAATGTCAAACAACTTTTAATTTTTTTTTGAAAAGTAATTAATTTCTATTTCTTCTTAAAAGGAGAAGATAAAGAGAAAAAAAAATTCTACCAAACATGCTCTGAATAAGAAAATCATGAGATAAAACATTATGTTAAATACATATTATAAATTTTTTAAATGGAAAATATGAGTTTTTGTTCTATAAAGAAAAATTTAGGCCATGCGATATCTGGACTCAACCAAATGAGAAAATTCACACTAAATCATACACAAGTTAAAGAGAGAGGAAACAAGAAACGAGAGAGATCTAATCTTTAAAGCATCTAAGCCTTAATAAGACGAGACAATATGTTTCATGCAGTTCAGCATAAAGGACCTTTTTTGGCCAGTTATAGCCTAGCTTTGCTGTGACCCAAAAACCCTAATGCTCCACAGCTAAAAGAATAATGAAGAAATTCATTCTCTGATCATAAAGCCTATACCTAACATCCTTTTTAATTAAAAAAAAAAAAAAAGCCTTTAAGAAAACCCTAATTCATGAACTAAACTTTGATGGGGATTGAAAAATTTAACAGAAGTAAAACCAAACCTTTGAGGATGACCAGAATGTAACTGGTAATCGAATCAGAATGGCCCTAACAACAAGTCTTGGTATGTAGAAAAAAACAAAATTGATGGGTCCTCATGATTTTGCTTACAAAAACTATCAGTCGGTGGCTTTTTTTTTTTAATCTTGATATATCATAATGTGTATAGCTACCTTTTGCCCTGTGATGGGACATGAAATTGGAAAAGTCATCCAAGCATCTAATAATAATTATAGAATAATATTATTATTTATAATATAAATATATGGTTAATTTAGAGGACCCTCAAAAATAATATGGAACTATGATTGATCTAGAGGAGCTCATTGTGAAGAATAAATATATTTTCTCTACAAAAACACGAGTTCTAAACAAAATATTCCCTTTGTGTGGACTCTAGGAACTATCTTAGTCCATTATCAATCATTTGAGATTTTCTGCAAAAAATAACTGGAGAGAGAGAGAGAGGGAAAGAGAGAGAGAGAGAAGAGTCTTGTGGACGTGGTAGTAGTATTAACATCCAAAATTCCATTGAGCCAACAGAAAATCATACCCATGCTATGAGGGAACCTTCAGATTCGAAGAGATAGAGAAAAGCATAAAAAAATACTTGGAATTCAGAGGGCGAGAGAGAAAGGAAAGGAATAAAAATAAAATATCTAACATTTGACTACATGTCTATGGAAATTATCACAAATTTATGGCCACCACACAACAATCGTTAAAACATCTCTATGTGGGTCATCCAAAAAAAAAAGTAAGAGAAAAGAAGTCCAACTATGTAAGAACAACACAAATATGCAAAATAAGATCTAAACACACACACACAAAACAAATGACTCCAAATCTACCAGTTTCTAGTAAAATTCAGATTAGGGGGTGGGGGAAGAGAATAGCACAAACAGAAAATTAAAGAAAAAGTGAAGAATTTCAATGACTAGATAAGAAAAATTATGAGAAAATATACCCAAAACATGGATCTGAAGAATTAACTCCTTTATCGTCTCCTTCATATTTGATGATTTTCTCTTTGACCCTCACCGTATCTTCCCACAGCTTTATTGAACCGCAGCAATTTTCAGAGCAGACAACATATGCATATATATATATATATATATATGAACATATATACATTCACACTCATGTGTCAACAAGAATGAACCGATGCAGTTCAAGAAAGCTGTGGAAGAATATGAAAAGGGTCACACACACTCCATGATGCATCCAAGAGAGATAAAAACCCTAGCATGAGAGAGAGAGAGAGAGAGAGAGAGGGATGTAGGTTTAGAGGAAGGGGCGAAGATGGTATTTATAGGAGAAAAATCGGAAAGAGGGTCTTTTTTGCTACCAATCCCGAGAAGAATATTAGACCTAACAAAACTGAACCTTACTGCTTTTTTTCCTTCTCCTACTACCTTATATTTTATGTTTTATTTCCTAATAGTTTATTTATTATAATAAAAAATTAAAAAATTAATTTAAAAAAAAAAACGAAACGAGGACTCTTGATCCCATTAACCTTTAATGATGCACCAAATTTAATATTAGCACCATTATTAGCTTTGCTCAAATCTATTCGTGTGGGCCGTACTCAATTTTTCTTTTTCTTTTTGGGTACAAATACTCAATTTTTCTCTGCCTTTATCATTTATGATTCAAAATCCTTTACCAAATAATAATTTCTAGGTATTTGATGTTATTTATTAAACTAAGATTGAGAAATTTTACTAACAATTGGAATTATATTTTTATTTAGAGGAACTATATGGTTTAAGATTCATATCTTATTTTTTTTAAAATCAGAAAAGTATATTAAACTAATTGTTTCTTTGATTTATTTAATTTTTTTATATTATTTTTATACTAACGCACTCTCCTCCTTTAATGAGAGAGCGAGAGAAAAAGAAATGATTATGCATATGATAGTTGTCAGGGGCTGTGGTACTGGCAAAACCGTCTGGAGGGGGAAATGTGAAAAGGGAATGTGCGGCTAGGATGCAAGATGGCGGATCCAACGGTAATTGTTTAGGGATAGTGGGGGGGGGGGCACACACCAGTGGGACCCATACGTGATCTGTCGACATGTTGAGATGTCATCCAAGATGAGGACGCGCCCTATAAGCATGTGATAATATGGGCCGGTTGTCGATTCGAATCCAGTGGATCTAATGCATCATATCTTTCTAGCATTTAAATTTCAATTTAATTCCCACCCCTCCGGGCTTTCACAAAATTCGAAAAAATATTATCGAAATACTGAATTTCGCAAATTTGAAATATAAACTTAGAATATGATTTGTAAGTAGTTCAAATAATACTTCCAATCAGAATTATTTTTTATATATATAAAATTATTATTATTATTAAGAAAATTTTAAATAATCTTTTTTAAAAAATCTTGGGTATTCAATTGCTTATTATGATTCAACTTCTTTAACTAAAAGAAAATACTATTTTATTATCCCTATTTATTTTTTACTTCAAATTTTTATATGAATGGTAAAAGTAATGCTAAGGGGAGAATGGTTCTCTCTCACTATTTTTTTTTTCCCTCTAACTTTAGTATTTCTTAGATGTGCACCATGTTGTGATTTTAAATTAAAAAAAAAAATAGCAGGAGCAGTTTTGACAAAATTATATTTTAAATAAGATGTAAATATTTCAATCACTATTTTAAAACATTTTAATACTTTAAAAAGGTAATTTAGGACCAGAACTTACGTCCATGTTCTTATACCTAGTTGTGGGAAAGCAAAATATACTATCATAGGCTGAGCCATGCAAGAAGAAGTCGGATTCCGTTGGATTGAAGGCAACTTGTTCTTTAAGTTGACCTAGCAAAAATAAATAGGGATGACCATTATTCAATTAAAATAAAAAAATTCATTTTCTCGGATGTTTTATTAGATATTTGATTTGATTTTGGATAAAATCAAACTTTAATTTAGTTAATTTGGACGGTTATCGGTTTTAGTTTTCTTTATTTTGGTCAAATTGAAAATCAAATTAATTAAAAATATTATATACTTTTTTAGATAATTTGTATTCATATAAATATTATTATAATAATATAATTAAAATTTAAAAGAGAAAAAATATTATAATTAATAAAAAATTCTAAAAAAGAAAAAAATTAAAAATTAAAACTAATATAGCAGAGAGTGTGTCCAATTGTTGAAAATTTTTCAATTTTCACTTTTTTAATTCCAAATTTTCAATAACTTGTCTAGTTTATAATTCTTTTATACCCAAACTTGAAACTCTCCCACCTCTTCACTTATATCACTCATTTTCCCTTTCTCTCTGCTACTTTCATGCTCCGTTTTCACTCGCACACTCTCTTACGCAACACCATAATGGATTTTAGGAGTGAAGGTAATTATGTTACCTTGAACAATATTTTTATTTTTAAATTTATATGAATTTCTCTAATACATACACATAACATACCATTACATAAAAATTTCTTATTATTAGAAATTTCAATAATTCGATTAATTTGAATGATCGAACCGAATTAATCACTTAATTCGGTCAAATGAATTGTAGATTTTTAGTCTATTTGGTTAGTTTATGATTATGAAAATTATATAATCGAATTAAATCAATTATTCTAATTTTAATCATTTCGATTACGCTTTAATCGAATACTCATCTCTAAAAATAAATGAAAAATGAACTCATATTTGGCAATTCTTCCAAAAAAGAAAGTTTTTGGATAATCTCAACAACAACAAAAATTGTTCAATATTTATTTAAAATGTCTTTTATCGTATCACAGGAACTTAATTATTTTTGTTGAAGAGACTTTACAAGCTCTTTAATTCATATATCTATCTTGGACAGAGTGGGAGGGGAGAAGCCTAAATCGTTTATTTTAATTTAATGTATCCATTTTCCACCAATTAATACAAAAATTTTGCAAGAAAAAGTTTAGTTTATAAAATACATCAGATTAGGTGATTTAATTAAAATAATTAAAATTTTATTTGAAATTAAATTTGATTGGGAGAATTGATTTTTTAATATATTATCAAAAGTAGATTTGACTTTTAATATATTACCATTTAAAATCTTTACCTTATCAAAGTTAATCTAATCACCGGCCAGCTAAAACAAATTACGAAATCGACGGCGTCTGATGCACGCGATCCTAGGTGAACTTGGTTTAAGATAAAGTAAAAACTTATTAAAAATAAATCAAATTAAACCATATAATTATTCCAAAAAAAAAATGGTGGGGATTGGGGGATGTTCACATGGAAGCATGTGAGGGTGACCCACCGGGGGAACGTGTGAGTGACAGTGGACACCGTTTTTCCCGGACGGAGGTCTCTTTGTCGGGTCGATTTCAATACTCTCATGGGATGGCCCAAACAAAACAAACAAACCAATCTCCGAAGCATAAGAGAGAACAACTGTTTGTTTGTACGATGCCCTTTTACCTAAGCGTGTGTATGTTAAAACCTATGACATAATCTCGCATGATGTCCAAGGAATTTGATCTGAAAATTTTGACGAAGACCACTATACTCTGATTCAGACCCTCTTTAATTAATGCATTATGGTCTGAGGTAAAATTAGAAATTTATTTTTGCAAAGGACATTATAACTTTTTAAGAATAAATTACATTGGAATGGAATTTAGTGGCATTTTACAAGCTTTTAGGGATGTTTTCATAATTTAAAATTTTTATTTTTTCAAAAATATCTAATGGGGTTGCTGCCCCATATTGGCTTCGTCACTTATGGTTTTGTTAAATTATTTTAATTTTATTTGTCTCCTATTAAAGAAAGTTTGCTTTCACTTTGGCCCCTCAAACTCTCTTATGCAATTATTTTAATTAAACACTTGAAAATTTCTTTCAAAATTTCTCAAAGCCAGACAAACAAATCTTATATGGGTGCGCACGTTAAGGCGCATATTTGTGTTAGTGGGTTCTTCTTAGATCAAATGATTTTAAATTAGCTGGCAAACACTTGAATTGAACCTCTATCATATCACCTTAATCTAAAAGGTTTTGCTTGATTTGATAGCACTGAATTTTGTTTTCTCATTTTTCTTTTTAACAAAGAGGAGGAAACGGTGTCATTAAACTATAATTCATTGGTTTTTTTTTCTCTTGTTCTCAAAGAAAAGGGGTTGGGTGCACTCAAATTTTGTGATGCTTCAACACATGGAGATTATTTTATTTCCTTGCATTTGATCCTTATATCTAATCCCACCTAAGAAGGCACACGATTGGAGTTGTGATATCAAGTAAACTGATACAAAGCAATTAGCCATACAAAACAATAAGTACCCTTTTCCCCATTTTTTTGTAAATTAAGGGGAAAAAAATCATATAAAGGTATAATATGGCTTGTTTTATATTATCTAAAGAATTGAAATTTAATTTCAACCATATGCAACATAACAATAAATCTTGGGTTTAATGTGTTAATTTTTTTTAATAATAAATTCATGGGTTTAAAATTATGTAATAAGAAATAACTTTCTTTATATGTCCTAAAAATAAAAAAATCAATCTGTTTAAATCTGCCCACTTAAGAGAAATTACCAAATATATTAACTGTCAACTTATGTTTATTTATATAGACAATATTATATGCACAAATATTAAATTTAAAATAAATTTTGTTACTTGAACTTGTTTCATAATGCGGTGCATATTCAACATCTATATATAACGGTCTCTTTTTTTTGTTATATATAAATAGTAAAAATCATAAAAATATATTTTTAAAAAAAATTATATATAGAGTTCGGGATAAATAATTGAGTAAAAATTTTTTATTATTCTAATGTTTCGATAAGAAGTCTGTCTCTCTCTCTAAACTTTAGTACGGGGACCATGAATGATTGAGACATGGGAGGGACTTTAATGAGATTAGTACGCGATCTGGTTCGTGCAAATCGTGACCTTTGACAACCCAAAAATTTAATTATAGGAAAGAAAGAGTACCAACCATTGAGTTGTAGGTGGACTGTTCATCACCCTTCACTCCATAAATGTCCAAAACTACACATTTAATTCACATTTTGTTTTGATCAGTTACAGTCGTATACTCACAAGCGGTATATTTATTGTATTCCAAGGCATTTCCGAGCCACTGTTTGGGTTACATCTATGAGGTACTATTATTTTTGGTACGTCATCCCTCATCAATTATTGTGCATAAAATATTATAAAAGACAGCCATTAGTTCTCCTCCTGGTCCAGAACCGATAGGCTTACTCATAATATCAAAAGTTTTTGTTTTTTTTTCCATAAAATGGTTCAAACCAGAGATTTTTATAAGGGAGAAAAGATACGATATTAATTAAGTGATAATTTATTTGTATAATATCAAAAATATTGTATAAGTAAAATTTTGATTTAATTTTACTTGGATCATTTTAGCTTTCTTAGCTAAGGATGGAGCCTTTGTTTGATACTTTGACATTGACTTCACTTGAAGAAGGCAGTGGATGCGAGAGTGAGTACTTGGTAGTGAAGACGAATGAACCGAGAGACCAAGGACCTTATGTTGAAGTGAAAAATGAATTTGGGTATCTTGAATCCTTGGCTTCCTAATTAATTTTATGTGTAAAATGCAGTAAATCACAAATAGCGCGCCTGAATGATAAGGCAGTGATTTTATCTATGTAGAAATATAAAAGAATATAAAAATAATATGAATAATAAAGACAAATGAATATAATTGTGATACCCCGTTAGAGATCAACGAATAATATAATAATATGAAATCTAATACTCAATTTCTCTAATAAATTATTACAATAAGTTAAGTTTGTATAGAAAATCTATTGACATAAATATAAAAATAGTTATTACAAATATATAAATATAAAATATAAAAAGTCAAATATATATATCAAAATCAAATTAATTATTAATTTTATTTTGGTACATAATATATTTTCTAATAATCTGAATAAAATTATTTCTTAAAAAAATAAAAAAAAAATACAACCAATGTAACAAATCCCATATTATTTTATAAAGGGCTTCCCAACCACTGATTTTAAAACAAATTTGCCCTATAAATATATTGAACAACGTTTTAATTATATCTAAATCGAAGGGTGTATAATTCTACTAATTGAGATTGGTTGACCTTTTTCCTAGATTTGCTTCCCCTTCTACTAACTTTATGGTGGGATGAATTAAAAATTAAATAAGAGAGAGAAACGAGATTCACTTGCAATGGCCTTGATTGGAATGGAAGCAACGATAAGCTGAAGCAGTAGCTGAAACCAAAGAGACCTGACCTACAGGAAGTACAGGCTTTTCAGCGTGTGTGATTTTGGAGACAATTGCATGGAAATGCATGTACTCTTTTTGGCAGTTTATCACTGACACTACCTACAAACACACATGCCCGACACGAATTGAAGGGTTCTTTGTCTGATTATTTTTATTTTGATTTTGATTGTACCCACGACTTTGTCTTTCCTTTCCTTTTCCCCATTTTTACACTACTTTCCTCTCTTGTTTCCTCCCTTTTACATAATTTTTCTACTAATATTTCATTGCATAAATTATTTTTATTATTAGGATTTTCAGATTTAATTATTATTCTTTATGTGATGGATGGAATAAGCTCCCAACCAATGCTTAGATACTTTGGGAAATGGAAGGATGTGTTTGGACTTACCAAGGAAAATTATAATTTGCAAACACCCACTTAACAAAAGCTTTTTTTGGCGACCCCTTTGGGAATACTTTTCAAGTCAACAATGTTGGAATTATTAAATTCACTTTATTCCGCCACTTGCAAGATGAAAAACAATGGTTTGCAACTATTGTAACATAGTTATTAGCCTCCTGAAGAGTGCATTAAAAAAAATAATATATATGGTTATGAAATAGAGAACACCTTCTTCTCATTGAAGAGAGAGAGAGGGAGAAGAAAGTTGGCATATACCAAGAACTTTTGGAAACTATTCTTGTCGGTGTTTTATATAGTTTTCTCATTTTTTTGGTAGTGGCATATTGAGAAAAAGGATTTTTTTAAAAAAAAAAATAGGAAATGGTAAACCTGTGTTACTTTCTTCCGTAATCCATCAATAACTTTATTAAATATACACTATTCATAAATTCTATATACTTAATATAATTATATTAAACGTTTTTCTCATAGCTTTGAAAAAGATTAAAAAAACAAAGGAAAAAAAAAACCCTCATGGAGATATGTTTTGTATTCAAGTTAAAATGCATAATGGAAAATTTTAGATTAATCATTTTGAGTAAAGGAAGCAATTAATATTACTAAATTCGACTGCGTGGAAGCTCTTTCATCGCAGACGAACAGGACCAAGTGCTTTCCCAAAACTGTGGCATTAGAAAAGCAAGGAGAGATGGTTACTAAGGAGGTATCATCTGTTTAAGACTAGGGATCCAAGAGCCAATGAGAGAACCAAAAAGAAAATTATATTTTATTTGCTAAGATTGTAAACAAAAATTCAAAATAAAATAAGTCTTATTTCTATTTTTTGAGAGAAAAATATAGACTGAAAATTTAAATTTTTTTCCAAATCTTCTGGCAATATATTTTCAAAATTTCTATTTCTTCTTCTATTATGTCTCATCTCATTCATTTTATACTCTAAATCAAATATTACATTGAGTGTAAGGATGTGATTTTGAAACTTGGCATGTCCCACTATTATCAAGGTGGTCCTATGCTATAAGCCACGGGTTTTGGTTTTAAGACCCTACTTGCAAATTCCCTTCGCCTAATAAAGAGAGATGGTCCAAAATGAGACTGAATGTATTTCTTCCTCTTTTGTTAAATGACGAGAACTAAGAAGTCAAAAGCAATTTTTTATTATTTTTTTATTTTTTAAAGTAAAAATAATAGTCATATTACATTACATATGGCCAAATTTATTGGTCTCTACGGCATAGACAATAATCCGTAAGCTATATTTTTTTTTTTTAGTTTTCATCTATCGGTATCCATATTTTACCCGACTAATTCGATCCGAATACTATAAGCTCATTAAGAGGTAAGATCTATGAATACTATAGCATTCTACCGTTATATTATATGAACAAATCAAAGCATACACAAAAATGCTATATATGGGGCAACTCCCTCTGGACTTTGGCGGGCATGATTGAACAAAAAACAACCAAGACAGCTTTGTCGTCCTTGTTTTCTTTTTCTCTTTCCTCAATTAACTTTAGGTTTCCCCGCATCACCTTTTGTATTAAATTTCTAAACAACATGGGAGGTAACCACATTACATTGTGGAGTTATTTTGGCTTTTTAATTAAGCAAATGAATTAGCATGCATTGGATTTAAAATAGTAGGGTACCCAAAAGAAATTAGGTAGAGCTAGACAAGATTTTATGGGCAAAAGGAACTTGACACCAAGGCAACAAACCGCCCCACACCTTTTGTTTTCCTTTCTATATTTTGACTAGCATGGGAATCACTACATCGATTTTATGGTGTACCCGGTTGGATGCTTCTTGTGGTCTTCAATTTTGCACAACCCACCACCAAAATAGTTCATTCGTAGTAATTGAATTGAAGGAAATGACAAAATATAGTAAAATGTTTATATGATCTGGAGACAGCCCAATCCAATAAAGACAACAATACCCTCCCAAATTGAAAAATCACTTTTTTTTTTTTTTTGGTTATATCAAATAGCTTTCAAAATCATATTCTAACTAATCCACTTTAAATACTTATCGGACTTATTTTAGAGGGCAACTCTCCCATCTTATTTTTTTCAAAATCATAATTAATTTGATTTTGAAAATATTTAATTTTCTTTTATTTTTATATTTATATATTTGGAACAATTAATTTTTATATAAACTCAGCCTATAACAATATTTTACTAAAATAATATAATAATATAAAAACATTTCTTCTGATCTTGAATCCAATTCATCTGTCCAGAGTTTCTTTTTCTCTCTCTTTTTTGTTTATTTTTTGCCTACTAGGAAAGGTAATAAAAGATCAGGAACCAAAAAAAAAAGTAATAAAAAATCAAATTTTAAAATTTTTAATACAACTAAAAATTTCGAGGTAATCTATTTGAGTATTTAAACCAAAACTAATGATCCCAGCCAATGGGAAGGATTACATACAACCATAACTCAGTCTCACTCATAGGGGGCAATATGTTGATGATCCATCCATGCTTAGGGCATAAATTTATATGGTCTGGAGACAGCCTAATCCAATAAAGATAACAATGCCCACCCAAATTGGAAAATCACTTTCAAATTTCCACAATCCACATTGGTACACGCGTTGCATGTGAAAGCGATCACTTTCCTATACATACATACGTATGTTCTGATAGAGTCTCTGTTTTTATTTTCACTTTTCCGATTCGATCATATTTATTTACATCTCTTTGTAACTTTAACTCCCTCTGTTCAAGGGGCTTGGGAAACCCAAAAGGACCCACTCGAATGAATTCCCCTTGGGATTGAGAAGCCTTCTTTGCTTTATTTTCGATTGAAACCCACCCAAAAACTAGAGGGTCAGACCTTTTGTCCCAATTAGGGTCTTTGAGACCTCACCAAAAAGAAAAATTAGGGTATTTGAGATTCCAATTTTGACCCTTTCAAGAGATCAATTTGCATAGCCCATCAAGCGTGTGGACCTTGCAAGCACACAACTATTTAACTTTTTTCAGGATTTTGCTTCTTTGGACAGCAAGACTCGTTCCATGCCCAACACTACAGTACCCGCCACACATAGGGGGTTCCCAAGAACCCAAAATCATGTATGATACCCATTCTCATTTCATCAAGTCTCTCACTTCCACAAAAATATTTAAGAAATTTATTCTTTTAAAAAAAATAATAAACTCAAATAAAATGTAAGTGTTAATTACACAATAGGCAGTTAGGTTACAAATTCGAATGCCATTTACAAAAGGAGAAAAAGAGTTATATTGTAGTTCTTCTTTTTGTTAGACAAGTGAGACTCGAACTTGAAATCTCTTAGAGAAAGGAAACGGGGCCTATAAAGATATAGCCCATTGATAGAGTTATATTGTACCAATAGAGAAATAAACCCTTCCATTATATAGCTCAATTTTTCAACTAATAAAAAAATATATATAGTTCAAATACCTATTTTGTTCTCAGTGTTCTTAACAATTGTACAAAAGAAAAAATATATATTTATGAGTTGAAAAAAAAAAATAAAAGTGTTTGCAATGTTCTTACTCGTTGATTGTATTTTTTTCAATGACTAGCAATTTAGGGTATGTTTAGTTGTAAAAAACAATGATATTTTTCAGAAAACGTTTTTTCAAAAAAATAAAATTGTATTTAATTACTTTACTTTTTAATTTTTTAAAAATAAAAATTAGAAAATATGGTTTTCTAATTTATGAAAAGAAATAGAGAACAGTTTAAAAATTGTTTTCTACTATTTTTTATTATAAATAAAATTAGTATTTTTTTTTTAAATTTTCTAACTTTGTTAGAGAAAATTAGAGATAGGAAAGTATACGTCTTTTGAATAAATTTTCTAAATTTTTTATTTTTTTTCTTTAGAAATAAAAAATATGAAAAAATTAGAAAACATTTTTCACAATTAAACCCGTCCTTAAATTCTCTCAATTTAAATTCTCTCTCTCTCTCTCTCTCTCTCTCTCTCTCTCTCTCTCTCTCTCTCTCTCTCTCTCTCTCTCTCTCTCTCTCCTTTGTGAAAAAGGATGATGCAATCTGATGATGGGAAGTTTGGCCTTTGGGAGGTTGGAGTTCCTATTCTTTTTTAATGTCTTATTATAGTAATTGAAAATGACAAGACCTGTCCCAAGGAGCAGCCTAGTGATATAAAGTCTTATTTCTTAATATGATAATTTCAAATTTAAATCTTACACGATCACAAAATCAAATCGACAAAACTTGTTTTTTGCCCTTAGTCAAGATATATATATATATATAAGAAACTGTCCTCCAACTAAAGTAGTTTATTCATTTGCAAGTCTCCCCCAAGAAAAAGATGCAGAGCACATTTTCTCTACTAAACATTACGTAAATGACAAGGCAATGTAGATGTGCAATATGCACACAAACTATTTTTGTTGATTGCCTTTTTATCATATTCAGTAAAAAAAAAAAAAAGTATAAAGTCTGCTCGGAAAAAAAGGGCAAAATGTCTACGGGTGTCCTTGAAGGATAAAAAAGAAAAAGACTATTTTCCAATAACATAACTTCAAAAAAGAAAAAAGACCCAAAAAAGTCTAAAGAACTAATTTTGTTATGGGCTATCCAATTTTCTCAATCCGAAAAGGAAACCCTAGAGCATCCAACTAATATATAGATAGCCCCAAGATTGAAACAATGGGCACACAAAATTGGGCTAAATATACAAAATTGCGAAAGCTGTGGACCCACAAAAATAAATATAGTAGACCTCCTAGACAGTCCCACTATTATTTTTGGCGGGCTACCCTCACACGTACTCTCTCTCTCTCTCTCTCTCTCTCTCTCTCTTTCTACTGTCTACCGTCTCTCTCTACGTGGGCTTTTGGAAATTAAATAAAGAAAATAGGAAAAAATATCAGAAATTTATATTGGTAATTGGTTTGGACCTCCCAAAGTCCAAATCCACGCGATGCCTTTTATTTTTCTCTCTCTCTCTCTAAACTCTCTCTCTCCCCGGTCCCAAAATCTTAATCCCTTATAGCCCCAATTTAACCTAGTCGGTCCAGTCTCGTTTACGGGTTCAAGCCCAAAACCCCTCTCTCTCTCTCTCTCCCCTCTCTGCAAAACCCTAGATCCGGCGTATTTAGCTGACGATTTTCACGATGGAGACCCAAACTGAAGTAAGAACATCCCTAACCCTGACTCTCTCTCTCTCTCTCTCTCCCGATTGAATTCTTTTCTGGGTTTGTTATGAAACATGTGTTCTGATCATGCGTTTGTTGATATTTAGGTTATTTTAGCCTCTTTCTTTAATCTTTGTTTAGGTGTCTGATTTGTACGATCGATTTTGTCTATGTGGTTTTCCGTGTAATCCTTCCTGAGTTGATCGAAGGACCGTTGATGATTATGAAGATTCGAATGATTTTTTATTTGTTTTTATAAGTTTTGTGGGGTTTTGATTTCCTGGGCTTGTTTTGAGAAATTTCCTGCGAGAACATCAAAAAAGCCCACAGGAGATTTCAAAACCCTAGATCTGGATCTTTTCGTCGTGCGGATTGGTTCCTAGCCCAAGTTTTTTGTGAAATGACAATTTTAACCTGCCCAGAGTTTTTGTGTTTGGTGGGCCATAGTCTTTTTGATCTGATCCAATGGTCCAGATTTTATTTTGTCCTTGACACGAATTATATGGATGGTTCCAAGTTGGGCTTTTGTCTCGCAGACCCATTTGGGCTCCTTAGTCTTCTTGTTTGATACGACAAGACCATGTTAGACAAGTTTGTTTTGGGCATACAACGTGGAAAAAGGTTTTTTTCGGGTTTGTGACAAGAGGGGTCTTGTTTGGGTGGTCTGAACTTTGAATTTAAGGTCACTTGTTTGAAAAACCATGTTGCTTTCAGCTACTTAAACACGTTTTTCTGGGAGATTTATGTATATAACTTCGTGGGTTGTGTTTCGTGTTGAATCTATGGAGGAAAATTTCGCATGGATTGGGAAGATTCCTCGTGATGGAGAGGGGTTCATTTAATTGGAGAAGTAGTGCTTTGCCTTAAACTTGAAAAGGGTATTTCTACATTGGTTTAAACATTCGGCTTTGAGGTCGATGTTTTCAATGTGATTTTCCATCTGGTGTACCTTAAATAGTGCTCTAAAGCCTTGTTTGGGTGCCCTTCTCTCTGTAGACGTGACTTATTTTATAATTTCAAATTTGTCATCTTTCAGTGATTGTTTTCTGCACTTAACTGTAAAGTTGTCAGAGCCCTCAAGGTTCTTTATTTGCATTACACTTGGAAATGAGGGATTGGGAGAGCATTCTTGCCCTTATTGATCTAATTAGTTCAATCACAATTTTCTTTGTGTGTTGAGTAAAATATTTTTTTATGCTCATGAGTAGCTTCTTGTTTCATTTTGGATGTGTTCTATGTAATATGTCCTTTTTTTGCTGAATGTTCAAAGTGTCTTGATTTGTCTAGGGTCCATGCTTTAAGGTATTCCCTTTAATGCATAAATGTAAGTTGAGGTCATTTTCCTAAGTTCTTTGGGTGCATAAAACAGGATTTCTCTGCTCCAAACAAGATGGGGACCACCACGGTCCCTGTCCAAACTGAGAACAACAACAATGAGCTAGCACTTGCTGAATCTCAGCCACCTAGCAAGCGTAGAAAAAAGAAGTCCATAGTCTGGGAGCATTTCACCATTGAAACTGTGAGTCCTGGATGTAGAAGAGCATCCTGTAAGCAGTGCAAGCAATCATTTGCATACAGTACAGGTTCTAAAGTTGCGGGTACTAGTCACCTCAAGCGACACATTGCTAAGGGAAGCTGCCCCATGCTCCTTCGTAACCAAGACAAGAATCAGCTTACCCCATTTAGTGCACCTTCAAAGGTGGGTGGGGCAGGTAATGCTACAGATACACCCAAACGGAGATATAGACCTTGGACTCCTAACCCCTTTTTTGATCAGGACCGATGTAGGCATGAGATTGCAAGGATGATCATCATGCATGACTACCCTCTTCACATTGTTGAACACCCTGCATTTGTTTCGTTTGCCCAAAATCTCCAGCCTCGTTTTGACATGGTGACCTTCAACACTGTCCAAGGTGATTGCGTGGCAATGTACCTGAGGGAAAAGCAGAGTATTCAGAAAATTCTCGATGGAATCCCAGGACGGATTTGCCTTACACTTGACTTGTGGACCTCAAGTCATACTATTGGCTATGTCTTTGTGACTGGACACTTTATTGACAATGACTGGAAGTTGCACCATCGGATTCTCAATGTTGTGATGGAACCATTTACTGATTCACACAATGCCTTTAGCCATGCTGTTGCTGTTTGCTTATCTGATTGGGGCTTGGATAGTAAGTTGTTCACTCTCACCTATAGTCAATCCTTGCCTGAAAATGGGCTTGAAATCCTCAGGGCTTTATTATCGGTCAAAAATCCTCTTATGCTTAATGGACAACTTTTGGTAGGGCATTGCCTTGCTCGCACTATAAGCAGTGTCGCACAAGAGGCACTGAGGGTTTGCTATGATACTGTGAAGAAAGTACGAGACAGTGTTAAGTATGTGAAAACATCAGAATCTCATGAAGAGAAGTTCCTTGAACTCAAGCAACAACTCCAAGTTCCAACTATGAAGACCCTGTCTCTTGATGACCAGAGCCAGTGGAACACGACTTATGAAATGCTGGTGGCTGCTTCTGAGTTGAAGGAAGTGTTTTCTTGCTTGGATACTTCAGATCCCGATTACAAGCAAGCACCGTCCATGGAAGACTGGAAGCAGGTTGAGATGCTTTGCAAATATTTGAAACTAATCTATGAAGCAACTCACATCCTTACTTCCTCTGCTTATCCAACTGCAAACGCATTTTTCCATGAGGTTTGGAAGATTCAGCTGGATTTGCAACGTTCAGCAACAAGTGATGATCCCCTTGTCTGTACCCTCACCAAACCGATGCATGAGGTGTTTGATGTATACTGGAAACGTTGTAGTGCAATTCTGGCAATTGCAGTTGTTGTGGATCCCAGGTTCAAGATGAAGCTTGTCGAGTTTAGTTTTTCAAAGATTTACGGTGAAGAAGCTTCCACACACATCAAGATCGTGGATGAGGGTATTCATGAGCTCTTTCATGAATATGTTGCACTTCCATTGCCTCTTACACCGACTTATGTAGAAGAGGCAAATGCAGCAGTAGCCCAACCCAAGCCCGAGGAGCCCCAAGGAGGAAACGTGCCATTCAGTAATGGAGTTTCAGATTTCGGACTAACAGACTTTGATGTCTATATCTGGGAGACTAGCAGCCAACAGATGAAATCGGAGCTGGACCAGTATTTGGAAGAGTCGGTGCTGCCACGGGTGCCAGATTTTGACGTTCTAGGCTGGTGGAAATTAAACAGGCTCAAGTATCCTACACTGTCCAAGATGGCTCGAGACATCCTGACCGTTCCGTTTTCCACTGTCCCTCCTGAGTCAGTTTTTGACACATCAAGCAAAGAGATGGACAAGTATCGGTGTTCCTTACGGCCAGAGACAGTGGAAGCCCTAATATGCGCAAAGGATTGGCTTCATGATGTTTCAACAGCCGAGGTTTCGAATGCACTTGTGAAGATGGAATATCCCATCTAGGGAGTATTTTGCTCCTCTCCTTATCATTAACGTGTTTAGGATGGATAGTCTTTAGTATTTTCTGTTTTGATTCTCTTGTTTCCATTGTAACATGAATGAGGGGTATTGTATTCTTGGAAACATTGAGTTAATGTTAGTTCTAGGATTACTTCTGTTCGAGTGTGTGCGGTTTGAAAATGGTTTCATTAGCCTGTTTGGTGGCACGGCCCAGGCTCCGGTTGGGTTGACGTCCCCCCACCCCGGGGGGTGATCTGATCATTGAATATCAGGATATGTGCCGAGGAGATCAATCCAGAAGAACGGGTTGCATTGTAATCCCACTATGAACTGCAAAATTTAAGGATTAGCGGGGTAATAAATAATGGTAATATTGTATTATTTTGGGCGGGAAGCTTGTAGGTTTAAGGTTGCACAATTATTAAATAAGTAAAAGCTATTAAATCTCAATTTATTCACAATCGAAGGAAGTTAATTGCTCGCACAATTGTTGGTTTACCTACTTATGATTGAGATTTTTTTATTTAATTGTAATAGTGAAAACCCCAACCATTGTATTCTGGGTCTAAACGTATGAGTTAATTATACATGTATGTCATGGATCATATATGTCAGGTGTACTTGAACATGATACGAGTTGCATGAGGAAAAAAAAAACAGAGAGAGAGAGAGAGAGAGAGAGAGGTGAAGCACTTGTTTATGGAATAATGTTAAATTACTTGTTTTTTTATGGTTTTTTTTTTTTCGAAAACCTGAAAGATATCTTATGTTATATATTAGATTTTCAAGATTAATTACAAAGATAACGATGTATATAGATGTGCATTCGATGTTTTTAAATATATTCTAAACAATAAAAAAAAACAACTTTACCTTATATAAGAAATATTTGATTATAGATAATTCTACTAACCAAATCTTGGATACAATATCTAACCATCTCATTAGAATTGATGCACAAACTTTGAACTCTACTCTCCAATAATATTAACAAATTTTTAGACCCGATAAAACCTATATTTCAATTTTTTGAAGTTTAAACTTATCAATAACAAATCAATAACTTTGATAATGAATTGTTAAATTTTATTGAAACTAAACTATAAAAGTTTAATTTAAACACTCCCTTTAAAGTGACAATTTTGAGTTAAACAAAGTTTAAATATTAATAATAAACGTATTTTATTTAAATACATAAATCTCTTAATAAATAAATTAAACAACAAGTTTATCCTTTATTGTATAGCCGAAAAAGCCTGAATTTCTTAATAAACTTTAAATATATATATATATATATATATATATATATATTAGATTTTTGTCTGCATACCAAATTAAATCCTTAAATGCATGAATAAAAATGATTATTCATTGAGCACATTACCCTTATTTTTAGCTTAGAATATCTTTTTTTTATTGAACTAAAATATAAATAAATAAACAACAAGTGGAAAAAGGAAAAAAAACAAAATCTCAAAAGTCTCAAAACCTGATTCAGGCATGGAGCAGGCCACCTGGTTGCCCTTTCATCAAAATATGTTCCGAGACTTTTAGGTGAGAAGGAGAAGAAAAGAAAATTTATTTTCGATTCCCTTTAAATAATTAGATTAAAAATAGGAAATAACTCTGCTCTTATTCTTACCGGTAAATCTTACAATTGAATTTAAAACCAAAGCTCTTAAAAAATATACTTATTAACTGAAATATCAAACATGTTTCATGAAATAATATTTTGGGAAAGAGTGAATATTTATTAAGAAAAGTTAAAATTAAGTGGAAAAAGAAAAGAACGAAGGAAAAGGGAGAAAGGAAGTACACAGTAAAAGCAGGAACAAAGACGAGGAGAGGCCAAGCAAAGCAACGGAACGCTGGTGGATTCATCGGGGCCTCAACTTCAATCACAAAGGTATCAATTTTACACACACACACACTCTCTCTCTCTCTCTCTCTCTATTGTTTCTATGCAAATTGGGAGTAGTGATGGATTGTTTGGGAGGACGAAATTTGGGATATTTGTAATATTGAAGCTTATATTTCATTGTAAACCAAAAAACCCCTAATTTTTGTTTTCTTTCCTCTCTCTCTCTCTCTCTCTGAAAAAGGGTTTCTTCATCATCGACATCCAGGTTGGATTTGATTTTGATATGTATATTTTTTTACCATAAATTCTTCTTGCAGGATAAAAAGAAAATCTTTGGAAGTATTTGCTTTATATTTGAGAAGCTGGAACAAATTCAAGACACATGGACCTCTCTCCATTCAAGCAGGACATTGATGAACTTATAGATGAGTTTTCTGAGGTTTAAATTTTTTTAAGCCTTCCCATAATTCTAAATTCGAACTTGTACTTTCATTTCTTAAAAAGTGTTTTTTTCCAACTTCCTTCCAGGGTAAATCCACCACTTTGACAGAGATGAAGCGGGTATGGCTGTCTAGGAAGTTCTCTTTCATTTTTGAGGCTAGCCCTTCCTCAAATTTGGGATTTTTCATGCAATCATTATATGGTCATTCGATTGGTATGCTGCCATTCTGATGCATTGAACTAAACGAATAGTTTTTAGGTTTCTGTTTGCATCTTTCTATCTCTTTATTCTTGTAAAGCATGTCCTCCTAGGAAATTTACATTGGAGGTCCGAGTTAATTTCATGAAAAATGTCATTTGGAAATAATTTTAAGTATCATTTGCCGTGCAACAGCATCTACTTGTCAGGGTTCTCAAATTATCTCGTGTCATCTTTCTTTACTTCTTTCTTGATACATTGAACTGCTATTTGAAAGTGTTGGGGATCCACCTCTTCCTCGTCCTCCTCTCATCTTTGTGTGATTTGACAGTTTGCCTTCTTCCACTCATAGCATTTCTCAACTGGCACCAAAAAATTTTTTGCATGGAAATATAGAATTCTTAGAAGAGTTGCAAGATTTCTCAAGTTGCATCCAAACTGGGGTTTATACTGCAGTGCACTACTGGAAATATCATGTTAATGAAGCTATAGTCTATGCTATATGCTATAGATAGAGATGCTTTGTATGCAAGACTGTTTAAATTCAGTAAACTGTTGTCTTTATTTTGGATTACCCATTCTCTTACTTCAATTTTATATGGTTGTAGGTCACATGGTGAATGGCGCTTCACTGTCACAGAGATTGGGTGGCCTTTATTGCCTTTACTGCCTGTACGAAACCCAGCCATTCAAGCCTCCTTACTTAATATATATTTCTCCAGGTATTGTAAATATGTATTTCTCCAGGTATTGTTGCATTGTTACATCCTTTATGCAATTGGCAGTCCAACTTTGCTTCATATCAGAATGTTGCAGAATTACAATTGGATGATTCTGGAATATTATGTTAGCTATATGCTTAAAGCTTCTGTTTTTCTTTGCATATTGGCTTGATCAACTCTAGGAGCTCTAGCATTTATTTATGAACAATTTCAACTTGATGATGAAGAGGGATGGTTTAAAAGCTCATATGTAGTGCTTGAAGGTGTATATGTTTATGGAAGCTCCATCCCTTGATTTAATGGAAATATCTATTGTAAACAAGTTGTATGAACTACAAATGAATCGGTGTTGGTGGCAACCCAATTTTCTCACTGGCCATTTGACGGTTTTGATTTATTGCTCTGACTATTCACGAACAGTGTGTATGAACCCCAAATAGGTACGGATACAATTAATAAAAGACAATTTTGGGAGTATTTAGATGAATTTATACAAATCATATCTAATAGAGAGAAGTTATTTATTGGAGGAGATTTAAATGGACATGTAGGAGAAAGGAACGAAGGATTCGAAACCGTACATGGAAACTTTGGATTTGGTTGTAGGAATGAAGCAGAAAATACCATTTTAGAATTTGCCACAGCATTTGATCTGGTACTCGTAGAGACTATCTTTAAGAAAAGAGAAGCGCACTTAGTTACATATAGAAGTGGATCTAATGATAGTCAAATAGATTTCTTTCTCACTAGAAGAGGTGATAAAATGACCTGTAAGGATTACAAGGTTATGTTGGGGGAGAGTGTAGTAACTCAGCATAAACTTCTAGCCTTAGATATATGTGTGCCTAAAAGACAAAAGAAATGTCGTCCATTTATGGAGCCAAGGATTAGGTGGTGGAATTTAAAAGGAGAAAAGGTGAACATCTTTAGAGATAAATTAATTCAAATAGCAAATTGGTCCACTAATGGTGATTCAGAAACAATATATGGAAAGAGATATCTACTAATATTAAGAATATAAGTAGGGAGGTTTTTGGTGTATCTAAGGGTCAAGCCCCTATAGGCAAGGAATCATGGTAGTGGAATGAAGAAATATAAACTGCTATTTGAACTAAACGAGAGTGTTATTGGAAACTTAAAGATAATAGTAATAGCGATACATATGAAAAATACAAAAATATAAAAAAAGATATTAAAAAGATTATCCAAGAAGCAAAAAGTAAGGTGTATAATGAAATATACAAGAGACTAGAGACTAAAGACGGAGAAAGAGAGATCTACAGAATTGTCAAATTAAGGGAGAAAAATGGAAGAGATCTAAATGGTAGTAAATGTATTAAGAGCGAAACCAATAGCATACTTGTAAAGAATGAGGATATAAGAAAGCGTTGGAGAGATTATTTCAATCATCTCTTTAATATTAAGAGTCAACAGATATAGAAAATATCGATATACCTGTAGAAGAGATTAATAGAGACTTTAGACGTAAGATTCATCCCAATGAAGTTAAGGAGGCTTTAAAAAGAATGAAAAGTAATAAAGCCACAGGACCAGATGGTATTCCCATAAAAGTATGGAAATATTTGAGTGAATTTGATATATTAATGCTAATGGATATTTTCAACAAAATTTAGTAAATTAAAATAATGCCCCAAATATGGAGATAAAGTATAATTGTACCACTATATAAGAATAAAAGAGATATACAAGATTACTCAAAATATCGAAAAATTAAACTTATGAACTATACAATGAAATTATCAGAGAGAGTGATAGAATATAAATTGAGATTGGAGATAAATGTGTCTCAAAATCAATTTGGATTTATGTTGGGAAGATCCACCACGGAGGCAATTCACTTGTTAAGATATTTGATGGAGACATATAGAGTACATAAGAGAGACATACATATTGTATTCATTGATCTACAAAAGGCATATGATAGGGTTCCTAGAGATATATTGTGGTGGACACTGATGAAGAAATGACTCTCCTTGAGATATATTAATCTCATTAAAGATATATATAATGGAGCTGTAACCAATATAAGAACTTGTGGGGTATGAGCGATAGTTTTCCCATTAATATTGGGTTCCATCAAGGTTCGGCATTAAGTCTCATCCTTTTTGCAATAGTGATAGACGAAATCACAAAAAACATTCAAGATGAAATATCATGGTGTATATTTTTTGCAGATGATATAGTGTTGGTTAATGAAACTAGAGAAGGTATTGGTGCTCAATAGAGTTATGGAGGGACACACTAGAATCCAGAAGGTTTAGATTAAATAGATCAAAAACTGAATATATGAGATGTAGGTATAGTAACGATGATCAAAACGATGAAGAAACGATTAAATTAGATGGACAAGATGTATCAAAAAATGAACGATTTAGATATCTTGGTTCTATAATTTAAAATGATGGCAATATAGATGAAGATATGAATCATAGGATTCAAGTGGGTTGGATAAAATGGAGAAAGGTATCCAGAGTTCTTTGTGAACGCACGATGCCACTACATTTGAAGGGAAAGTTTTATAGAACTGTAGTAAAACCTGCACTATTATATGATATTGAATGTTGGACTACTAAACAATAACAAGAGCAAAAAATGATAGTAGTAGAAATAAGAATGATTAGATAGATGTGTAGTAAAACTAGAAAAGATAGAATTAGAAATGAAGATATTCGTAGAAAATTGGGAATTAGTACAATTGTGGATAAAATGTAAGAATGTCGGCTGAGATGATTTGAACACGTGCAAAGAAGACCCAAAAACGCACTAATTAGAAGAGTAGAAAACTTGAATGCAGGAGATTTAGTAAAACGTAAAGGTAGACTATTAAAAATTTGGATGCAAGTTATCCGTAAAGATATGATAATTAAGGGTTTAGACGAGAGGATGACGTTTGATAGAAATGAGTGACGTAGAAAAATCCGCACAAATTAAACCTTTTATTTTTTATCTATTCATTTTATTTTTATTATTATTATTAATTTTTTTCCTTTTTTCTCTTCTACCTATTATTTTATTTTTATTTTTATTTTTTTATTTTTAAAATTTTAAAACCCCATTGTTTGTCTCTTAAATAATCGACTCCAAATTATTGGGATTAATGTTCAGATTGTTGTTGTTGTTTATATATGTCAACATAATATCCTTCTTTTTTTTGTTGACTCTTAATAGGATTTGGCCCGACTTGCTTTATTATTGAACAAAGAAAAAAAAGTTATATGCTGTCTCACATTTGTAAGGTTTTTTTTTTTTTTTTTTTTGCCATTATGAATGGGAACACATGAGCTCAAATTTGGTTTGGCATAGCACTCAATTGGGGTCTTCTTTCTAACAGAAGACTCATCCCTAGTCAGGGTATTCTTACAGTGATATCATTTATGGAACAGTCCCTTTGCACACCTGCAACTGCTGTATGAGCTCAGATTTGTTCATTATGACAAATCTGATGCGTGCTCAACTAAGTCTCCAACACTCAATATTTCATTTTTTTTCTTTTGTGAAATCAACCTTGCTACGTTGTCTCCTGCTTGTCTCTATTTCTTAATGACATTTAAGGAGATGAATGACTCTTCTCTTGTAAAGAAAGTCTATTCTATGTGAGCACTTTATATACTTTTAGCTGGTCAGGAGTTTCATATGTGCATTTTTCTGCTGCAAACTTCTTCTTCCTCAATTGACTTCCTGTAACACCGGACAAGTCCAGATTGTGATGTTGACTCCAAATAGAGTATTTGAAAATTTTTATATTTTGTGAAATTATGGGAGAATGATTAATTTAGAAGTAAGTGTAAATTTTGTTCTTTGGGCTGTCCAGGAACCCCTTAGGTACTTGGTTAGTAGACTTTCAATTGTAAGTCATTGGTTATTAGAGTACTTGGTGCTTGGTAGGAATTGATTTCTTTGTGAGAAATTTTATTTGCTTAGTAGAGTTTTAACTTGGTGGACTACTCCAAAATTTCATCTCCCAGTCGGTAGTGACCATTTCTGTACACTCCACCGTCTCCCAATACATTGCTACCTGTTGGTACAAATTTTCAATCACCTCTCGGTATTGGAGCATTTATATTAAGTTTCTCAGTATATTACTTTCTGTCGATAGGCATTTGAACCTTACCCTGATGTATTACTTCTCGGCACCTTAATTGTGAAGCTTCTCGGTATATTTTTCTATCTATCTGTAGGTTGTCAGTTTTTCATTTCTTGTACATTTTTCATTTGCCTCACTCAGTACTAGCATTCACACTTACCTCTTGACATTTGCCTCAAATTCATGTCGGTACACCATTTTACCCTCTCCACTTGACTTTCAGATTTTCTAACTCTTCTCGGTACCGTCCAATTTCCTATCGACGATTGTTGTTGGTACACTCCACTCCACTATCTATGTGTACACTTTCAATTTGTTTGTAAGTGAATTTCAATTGTAGAAATCCTCTCGATTGTCGCTTACTTCGAACATCCTTCTCTGTTATTTGTAGACCTCCTCGGCTAATCCTACAAATTTCTCCAAAGTCTTGTAGGCACTTGCACTTGTGGAGATTTGAACTCTTGCACCATTAGCCATTCCAAAAGGTTCTCCACCACCAAGCCACTCAAACACTTTAATCATAATATACACAAATTATATTATATCTCATATTTTTTAATATTCCAAATTTTTAATATTTCTAATTTATTTATCATAAATTACATTTTTTATTTCAACATTCCCTTAATCAGTACCGAATACGTGTTCTTAACAAAACCAAAAGTTTCAAATACTTAAACCCATAGGGTTGAGTATTCTAATAACCCAAAAAGGACACATTGAGTATTTGTGCAATTTAGGAGTGCAAGAGGAACCCCTAAGCAAATGTTAGAAATGGGTTTAATGATAAAAGGGGGATTGAGACCCCAGAACACACGAAAACCTAAGAACTTCTCTTTTCTCTCTCTAGATCATTATTCTCTTTTCTTCCAAACCCAAGCCAATCCACCACCAAAAACCCAAGGTCAAAGGTTCCAACTACTCATCCAACTCCCCAAAGTTAGAATAGAGCCTTGATTTAAGAAGAGATTGAGTATCTAGTGCTGTAAAAAAGAAGAGAATCAAGGGTTTTAGTGTAACCCGAACCGGAAGAACACTTTGGAGATAATATTAACGTATTGTAATCTTTCTATTTCAAATTTTTAATCTAATTTCCTATTTATCCATTTGGGTTAGGAAGATGTAAAGTCAAACTCAGTGAGAGAAAAATAGGCCTTAAATGTTAGAGTTTTTGGGTTTACTTGAATAGGTTGATATTGATGTTTGATTATGTCCTGTAGAGATTGGACAAAACTGAACGAGGCAAGATTTTTACTGCAAAGAAAGTCTGGGAGTGACTATCGCCTTTAGCATTGTGAGTAGATGGTTTGTTGTGTTTGTAAATGAGAAAATTTTTTTCTTGGTTTTTCTGAAATGATTTTCTTAACTTGGATTTATATAAATATTTTGTGATTGTGGGGTGTCTCTAAAAATGTTTTGATTTGGTTCATAAGATCTATGCACTTGTTAATATATCTTGTGTCATGCTGGATTTTGCTATGAATATTATTGCTAGACTCATGAACTCAAAAATTTGTTGATTTTATGTATCACATGATATGATGTATGTTTGCGAAATGCTGCATGTGTGGGGTGTGAGCACCTATGTGATGACCGATCTAAGCTTCCACGGGCCAATTTGAGGGGGCGGTGTGGAGAGCTTGTTAGACTTGAGGGGGTAGGTGCGGTGGAGAGATGCCCCCAAGTCCTGTCGGACTATTTGGTCGCACCATTGAGCAGTCCGGGGTAATGTTTGTGACTAGTATAATTGAAAACCCCTTGACACTTCCACCATTGTTTCGGGCCAAACCTTTGATGAAAGGATTTTGAGGCAACCCCCTTGATTTCAAAAACAAGTGTATATTATTTATAGTAAATGTTTATTATGTTTCATTAGAATCATGACGTTTGTTGAGAAATGTTTTGATGACTACACTATGTTTGTTGAACCAAAAATGTGATTTTGAAAGCATTGTTTGACATTTCCATATACATCACTCACTCACTTACACAATTATGTCATTAAATTCTACTCATTGAGTTTTTTTATACTCACTCTTTCATTTCTATCCTTTTCATAGGAATTGTAAAAATAGAAACTACTCTTTCGCTAGCTGAGGAGACAGTTGTTCAAGACCAACTTTTGGTATTGGACCTTTTTAGTTGCAGAGTTTTTGAGGCATGTAGATGGACCCATCGGAGGATATTTTAGAAACTGAAACTTATATTCTGAAAGTTATATTTGAAAACTTGTATATGTTTTTTTAAGTTGGAATTTATATTTTAGAAGTTATACTTAAACATTTATGTGCACTTTACATGTTTTGGAATTTAATATTTTGTGTACTGAAATTTTGGAAATGGTATCAACATAGCCTTGTGTTATCTGGGGGTGCGTGCTGGTGATTGCTTGTACTTCTAGATCACGCGATGATTGTTGCGTGGCCAGACCTGAGGGTCGGGGTGTGACCTCTCCATCCACCAGCTGATCATCTCAAGTGGTAAACCACAATAATAGACTTACTTCTGAACCATTATTGACAATTAGCTTATATGGTAGTTTTGGTGATAATTTTCTTGTGAGTTTTTTGTGCTTATCCTCTTAGAAAAGTTTGAAAGTAAGAATGCTGTTAACACCTCATGTTCGTTCCTTTTTTATTAATTCTGATGAGCTTCATATAGCAGTCCCTGATAGGAGCAATCTGAGCCATAGCTGGTGCTTCTGTTCTTTTATTTTGTCCTTTTTTGGATGAGAACTTCTACTACTTCCTTTGCTGTAATTCTTCTCTTTTTTCCACCATTTATTAAGGCATTTTCTTAATCAGTTTTTATCCCGATTTTGATAGGTGAGCTAACAAAACTTAGGGAGCTCGTGGTTGATGCTAAAGAAAAGGGCATTAGAGTTGTGTGTGCTTTGGTCGACAAGATGCTGGTAAAGAATATGTTTCTTTTTGGAGCTGTGGGATTTAATGAAGGCTCCATGAAGGAGAGGATAAATGAACTGACTGACTTGCAGAATGCTCGAGTTGGAGTCGCCTACAAGAAGCATGTTTCCAACCTATAAATCTTTATGCCATCCGGCTGAGGTTTAACTTATTGCAAATTCTCCCCCAACTAACACATGGTCTTTTGAATAAACAGATTGCTGGAAAATACACGGATTGAACACTTCCTCCATATGGACTTGGTAGGATTTATAAAGCTCTAATATGCACATTCTTTCAAGAGTTTAAACCATCACCCATGGATGTTTTTGTCTACATGCCCGGTAAAACGTTCCTCCTCTTGGTTATGGTGGAAAAAGGGACCATGTCTTGTTGCCTACTGCACATGATTATGGGAAATTATAGCTTTT
Source organism: Dillenia suffruticosa (assembly GCA_033439265.1). Classification (NCBI taxonomy): domain Eukaryota; kingdom Viridiplantae; phylum Streptophyta; class Magnoliopsida; order Dilleniales; family Dilleniaceae; genus Dillenia; species Dillenia suffruticosa. Next base: position 23,328,243 of record JAVTVX010000035.1, read on the forward strand.
AAGTTTGCAAACTAACAAAAGAGAACTCACCTTCAATATCTGTTGTCTACTTTACTCATACTCATAATTTTTTTTACCTGCTAATTAGATTAGATATGACAACAGAACCTGTGTTATGGTACCCATATGAGCTGGGTGTGAGACCATGTAATATTTTCTTTCCCAGAGCAAATACAGTCAAACACATTACCTTTTGTATTCATTTGTAAAAATTGGCCTATAATTAGGTCTGCATGTAGATCCTTAGCCCCGGAAGGGAAGGATCCACCTGTAGTCTCATTTAGAGGGCTAAAATAAAAATTTTGGATTTTTCAGGGTGCAGAGAGTGATGTGGAAATGCTCAAGAAAATGTCTACAGATTATGCAAAGGCGAAGGAACTAGCTATCAAAGGTGTTATCCTAATCATTCTTTTTATCCGATTGATAATTTGATACATCAGGAATTGTGGAATTGTCCAGCTCTATAACAAAATAGTTGATTTGTTCAAGTAGTGTTTCATGCTACCATGGGGAATTTCATTCGATGCAATTTTGAAAATGCAACAGGTTTCTTCCTCTTAACTTGGTTTTAGAAATTTTATGAGCTAAGAAGATTTTTTATTATCTGACCTTCCTATCAATTCGGATGTACCTCCTTTGTGTTTATTGCATCTGTTGTGGCTGCTGTAGGGAACTTCAAGGTTCAATTTATTCATCCCAGAAGACTTTTTTTTTTTTGGGGTTGGGGGGGGGGGGGGTTGTGATTTCTTTCTATTTGGTTTTATTCTTGCTTGCTTAGAAGCTTTATGAGAAGCTGAGAAGCTGTCTGTGCTATTGTTTCTTTGGCAACGAGAAATATAATTGTTTTATTTCTCTTCAATGCATAATTGTAATTGTTCATCCCTGAGTAACTATTTACTGAACTGATCTTTGATGTTCTTACTTTTCTCAAATTCTCCTGTTGAAGAGGCTAGCGAGGTGGTTAATGCATAATTGTTTCTTTGGCAACGAGAAATATAATTGTTTTATTTCTCTTCAATGCATAATTGTAATTGTTCATCCCTGAGTAACTATTTACTGAACTGATCTTTGATGTTCTTACTTTTCTCAAATTCTCCTGTTGAAGAGGCTAGCGAGGTGGTTGATGTGGAAAATGTAAAGCACCTAACAGAAAATAAGAATTTGATAGGAGATGTGGTGGAGAAAAGCGCTCGAGAGTGGACTATCCAGAAACAAGCATTCTATGAAAAAACTGGATTTAAACCACCGTCAGCTCAAGAGAATCAAGAGCTGGAACGTGATACCATGGGCATGGAGCTGGCAACTAAGGAACTAAAGGAAAATGATGAATTGGATCTTGAGTTGGAGCAGATGCTATCTAACCATCATCAAAACAAAGAAAACGAGGATCAGAAATGATGGCTACTATATGGATTGCCTACAGTTTTGACACAGCAGCAAGAAGTTACTACATGTTTGCGAGTTTTAGACAACCTTGACTTGCATGGCAAGCCCTTTTCTTATTTGAGAGCAGATCTTCGCTTTGGGTGCAATGGAATTTATTTTTTGTACAAGAATGTGAAGATACCAGGCTGCAAGAAGCTACAATTATTCAGTCCTACTACCTCAAAGTAACTGCAACAGCTAGCATTGTTTTGTCACAACCTGAAAAGTTGGCCTTCTTCAAAGTTAAGTGCGGGAATGCATTTTTTGATGAAGATACTTAAGCTGGAGGTTTTGCTGTTAATGGAAGCTTCCAACTGTTACTAATCGTGTTGGTGCTTTCGTTTACTGCTGCATTTCAGCTAAGTAAGCGGATTTTTCCAGAATGCTGAGCCAGATCATATTTACAGTCATTTTATGTAAGAAAATGTTCATTGTACATCTCCTTGAGATATCTCATGGCTAAACAACGTTAGAAAATATAGCTTCATAACTCTTACAAATTTCTTGTTGTTTGGATAAAGTGGCAATCAGAAGGCATTTTTTATTTTTTATTTTTTTCCCCTCTGCTACATTTGTCTTTCAAATAGGTATCAAACGACTAACTCCAAAATTTGATATTAAAGTTCAGATCGATGTTGTATATATAAAATGGCAATCAAAAAGCAATTTTGCTCATTTCTCTTTTTGCTTTTAAATCTGTGTGACTGATGGTCTAACTGCAGCAAATATATATATGGAGGCGGGGAGAGAGAGAGAGAGATCGGAGATGTTGATCACCATCAAAATTATTGATGCAGTGGAAGTGGAAGTACCAAGATTTGTCGTTTTTTTCCTCAACACTATACTAAGGGTATCAGAGCGCGAGAGAGAGAGAGAGACCGGAGAATTTGATCACCATCGAAATTATTGATGCAGTAGTAGTGGAAGTACAAGATTTGCGATTTTTTTCCTCAACACTTATTCCAATGGTATCAGAACGAGGGAGACTAATACCCTCAGTTCTACGTGCATGAAGGGACTTGTACTCCCCATACTTGAAATTCTTGTTACAGATCCAAACCTAGGAATTCAAATCCGAGACCTTAAAACAGCGCCGGTTCACAACTCAACCTCTACAACATGAACTCTCTTTCCTTCCTCAGGCATACACTCCAATCTGGCAACCACCAAACCAATCTCCAAATCGTACTCAAATTCAACCTCCACCAAATCTACCACACACTTCCTCGGTTTCACCGATGAATACACCCCAAATCTCCCACAACCCTTCACTTCCATCCTCACAAAAGCACCACCATTTTCACTCTTCTCATACTTCAAATCCTCAATAGCTCCACCAGCATTGAACATGTCAATCAAGCCCAGTGGAGCAAAGTTGAGCCCATTGGCCAAAACTCTAATAGGAGTGATGGTGAAGACTTCATGTTCAAGGACCTTGAGAGAGACGGGCAGTGCAGCATTGTAAGGAAGAGTGAGGAGGGTGGCAGAGCGGTGGGAGTAGATGGCACAGTCACCATTCCAGGTAGTGGTGTCAGTGGCGGCATTGGCAATGAGGTGCACATCACGGCCACGGATGGTGCCGGTGATGGCATCAGACTGTGTTGGGTGGAATGTGTTCTTGCGCTCTATGCTGTTCCATGCTGCTCCCTGGCAGTTGTATACTCCTAGTACTCCTGTGTACTTATTCATGTTCCAGATTTTCAACAAACTGAAAAGAAAAAAAAGAAAAGATTAGTATCTAATGGTGAATGGGATAAAAGTTTTGCCTCCGCCATGTAAAAATGTACAAGATATTTGTAACTTAAAATTAGGTACTCATTTTTTTTTTTTTCTATGTTAAAAGGATTATTAGGGACAACCTGCGGCACTCACGTTGAATCTTTCATGATTATTTGACATTACATTTGGACATAGGAATTTAAATACTTAACCTTTGAACCATACTCATTAAAGACACGGTTGATTCTCTGTATGTTCTCATGAACAAATATATCCAGTTTGAAGACACTCCAAGTTTGAGTCTCGACTTAAATATAGTGAGTCCATCTAAATGCAGGGTGTTATATAATTAAGAGACATCACGATGTGCAAAAACAAAGTGCAGGATTAAGAAAAAGGATGAACTCACCTAACACCATCACGGGCCGGGTCGGAAAACAAGCAGTCCTTAGTGGGCCGGCCGGGAAAACAAGCTCGTAGAGTGGACCCATCAGGCAAGACCAACTTCTTCAACAGCTCAGCATTGTGCTTCCCAGGTGCATCACTACCAAACCCAAAAAATATATATATAATTAAATATATTTACGATACAATTAAGATTAATTGAATTAATTAATTATTAAATAAGATTTAAGTACCTGACATAAACAGGACCACCACTAATAGCTCTAGCAGAAGCATGGTATTCAGCAGCAGGGTGGAGAGAGTGGAACATATCCCAATCAGGCTGCATGAACTCTCCCAAGAATATGCTATTGTATGCCACTGCTGCTATGTGTATTGTGTGCGACACCGGGTCTCGTGGGTAGAAATCATCTGATGCTCTCACTACTGCCGTCTGTTTTGCACTGTTTACACCCAAAAAAATAAAAATGAAAAACCATGTTTAGTAATATTTTTACTTAACCCAGTGAAATGGTAAATTTTGAAATTTTTGAGAAAGGTAGAGGGGGGAGAGAATAACGTACCAGTAGAGGGCATCAGTATTGTGACTCATGCAAGCAATGATGCCATTATCAGGAAAATTCCTAGCCACAGAAGCATCAAGAGCCTGGTGATACTGTCGGGTTAATTCGACCCGACCACCCAAACCCGCACCTAAGGTCTCCAATATGCACTGCACGTCCACTTTGACCCCATCAATCCCTGCACTGGCCAAATAACTATGCAACTCATTATAAAACCTGTACACATGTTTTGGGTTTATTAGTCCCAATCCCTGCACTGCTATTGCATCGGCTCTCCATGTGGGCTCGTTCTCCACCACTGATTTTGACACCATCGGATACTTGATCGACGAATCGTATTCCTCCATTTCTTTGACTCCTGGCCTTACCCCACCCCAGTATCCAGTGATCGCGTGCCACACGTACACGTATTTTAACCCGTGCTTATTTTTTGCTATGTTCACGATGTTTTTTATCCCAACCGCTGGATCGTCTTTCTTTTGGAATTTCGAGTTTTCCTTTATCCCGGTCAGTCTCAGCAAAGGTTTCTGTTCATTTGGATCGCCACCCACTAACTGCCATCCATCATCGATGATGACGAATTTGGGAGGGCATCCGACGGCTTTGAGGCTCTCTAGCCCAGCCTCGACGCCTTCTTGGGTCACTTCTTGGTAAAAAGCATCCCAAGTGCACCAACCGAAATAGTCCACGATGGGAGGCAATTTTTTCTCATTCCTCTGCTTGAAAGTCTTGAGATGCAATTTAACGGCTGTGATTGCTTGACTGATCGTGTTAAACGGGTCGGATCCAGAGCTAATGTAAAGCGAATGATTGAACGATGCCGTCTTGGTCTCCGTATCACCACTGTCGAAGCAAAGCTCAAGCTGATCCTGTACGTTGCCCTGTAGACAAGTCCTAAATGGTCCTTCAATCAGAGGGAGGAAGACGGTGTAGATCACCTGATTGCACTCATCTCCACTGTCTGATTCGATGTGTGACCCATCCTTAGTTTCCAAGAGTAAGAATTGGGTCTCTAGTGGGATTTCACTGCCTTTTTCTCCCATTTTTTGGGCCATCCACCAAAGCTTGAACCGGAAACAAGCCATGAACCGGACATCCTTGAGGGATCCAAGGGGGACCACATGTTGGCTTTTCTCTTCGTCGAAGACTGCTCCGACGAATATCCCCTCGACGGGACCGGTGGTCGAACCGGTTGTCGTGATGACATTGTCCGGTACCCCGGTTAGAATTGTCCGGTCCTTTACGACCAGCTTCCGGTCCGCTATACGAATTGTTGGTGTGATCGTCATTTCTTTCTCTCTCCTCTTTTGTCTCTCTGGATTTTCAACTTCAGATCTCTGTATAAGCAAAGCCAATTGAGTGCAATTTTCGTAACAAATCTTTTTTCGAGTTTCCTTACATCCAAGTATGATCAATTCACAAAAGCCCTAATTTAAGATTACTTGCAATGAAAGTCTTAGGAAGGAAAAATGTACCTTAAAAGCGTGAAAGTAGAAACCAGAGCTCGAGCAATTTCTTCGAAATCTAAAGCATGAAGGAACAAATTAAACAACGTTAGAAACAACACCCAACGCAACCAATTCTAGCAACAAGAGAATTACGATAATCAATCGAAGAATAAGTACCAGAAAGCGGGACTGGCTTTGGAGGACGAAGAAAGCGAACCGGAGAGCTTGAGGGAGACAACAGTGTTGTATGATTGTATGTGCGTGGGTTCCATCTAATGTTTGCGATCGAATTTATACCCAAAAGTTTTGGACTGTAACAGGAAGCCATCATCTTCTCTCTCTAACTCTGTGTGTGTGTGTGTGTGTCTCTCTCTCTCTCTCTCTCATAGACTTGCACCAATCAGACGAAGGAAACCAAAATAAATAAACAAATAAAACAACGGCGGATGAGACGGCCACGTAGGATCCGCATGAAGGCTAATGATGATTTCGATGTGCAATGGGAGTTTAATTTAAGATTTTAACTTCACACGCGTATCGTGCAGACTCAAACTACCGTAAAAGTGAATGCAAATGAGAATAGTTTCGGAATTAGCATCTAACACGTGTTTGGAAACATGGAATTTTCGTCAAACTTGTGGGGTTTAGAGGATTGTCATCTTTTGTGGTTGTTTGTGGATTTGAATTAGGTGACCTGGTTCCACGTAAGACGTTGTTCATATATGGAGCATTGGAGAATGGAGATCACGATCATTGATAATTTCGAGTCTAATTAAATGATTCAAGCGAAGGGCCCTGGGGATGGTCCCAAGTGGCTCCAGCTTAATCCAATGTCATCTTTGGTGTTCATGTTCTTGTCCATGTCCTCCGATTATTTTTTGTTTAATTTTCGCAACCTATTTTCGAGTTTTAACTTATTATTAATCAAATTTAAAAAATCATTTCAAAAATTGACTCTCTTAAATTTTTTTTTCTTGATTTTTAAAACTCGAATTCAAAATTTCTAATTAAAAAATAAAATATCTAACCAATCAATACAAAAAAATTTAATACTCTAATTATTTTGGAAATTGATAAATGAGAGAGTCCCTCCTCTATGTATGATAATTTTTTTGTCTAAATGTAAATTGTTAATTATTTTAGTTTAACCAAATAATTAATCAAGCGCCTAATAATCAAGAGTAACGGGATATGGATTAAATAAATTTTGTATAATTATATATCTATATCAGCATATTTTGACTAATTCAAATAAATATTTAGTTAAGAATTTGAGAATTGATAATAGGAAAAAAAAAAAAAAAAAAAACTATGTGCACCCACGTAACTAATACTAATAATTTGGTCAATTTTGTCCACATAATATTATTCAATAATCAAATACCATGACAAAAGATAGGATTGTAGTGGTCTAAATGTGTTTGACTTAGTCAAGTAAAAATTTTAACACGTCGGGACTATCATAAAATCTTCTCAAATTTGATATATAGAATCACGCCTCTTGTTTTTGTTCCCTTAATTGTAGGGTTTTATGGACTTAATTAGATTTGGGCTTGCTAGTGAAACCTATAATTGGATTTAGCCTTGGTAGGGACATCCAGCAAGTGATATCCTTCAAGGTATGGAACCCACCTTTTGTTTCTGTTTCCTTAATTGCATGTCATGATAAAATAAAAAAAGGAAAATGAAATAACTTGCATTGGGATTTATTGGACTATTAAAGTTATTGACTAATTGATTTCATTTCAATTTTAACCTAATTTTTGAGTTCATGTCATCTTTGGTAAAAAATGGTCAAAAATCATTATGTTCCATTATCCAAGCTATCAGAAGTTCTATACTTCATGTTTGAATAAAAAATTTTATTTTAATTTGTAAAAAATAGAAAAAGAGTATTCTTATTTGTAATTTTTAAGTGCTATTTTATTGTTTGCCCAAAGATTGAATATTTCTTGATGCAAATTATTCAAAATGATTTGAATATTTCGTTATTGGATGGGAGTTACGAAGGTTCATTGAATTTTTAAGTGTAAAATAAGACACGTTTCCTTAATTTTCACTAATCAATAAACATAGCAAAATAATTGACATTTTTTATTTTTTAAATTTCATTATTAAAATTTTTAATTATTTTAAAATATTCAATTTAAATCACAATGAATTATCTTTTTATATCTATCAAAAATTTTAAAAAATTATAATAATTTTTATGGTATTGAAAAATTCTTTTCAAGCTTGGCCATTGGAATCTTAAAAAATTGGAATGGACAGCGATTCTCCGGCAAACGAATGGAATTGAGGATTGATATATGTGGCTGAGGTTTTGTTTTTACCTTGAACTGTACAAAAGGACACAAAAGTACTTTTACATCAATCAATCATTTACCATACAAGTGGTGAGAAAAGGTAGCTTAACGCGTGTCATTTTATTAGTGGAATAGAATTTCGTAATTATTGTGTGAGTATGCATGTGGTTAACGTTTTAAGAAACAAAAATATCTTGAGACACGATTCTTGAGAATGAGGTCATTAATGGTCCATAGTACAAGATAGGGAGGGAGAGAGAGAGAGACATACTTCTTTTTGCTGTTTTGTTGAATCAGCATTAATCAAGATCACGTTGTTTCAGCCTTAAGATTCGCAAAGTTTTGACATAATCTGGATTGGATTTATCATGCGATTGACATCGGATGCAGACTTGTTGTCCATTACCCCACAAGAAGACAAAACTCCTCGACCATTGTGTACGCCACGTCAGTTTTAGCCGTCGTACCAATGTCTCTTTTCCAAAGTGTGCACAAATAAATATTTTTTAGTATTTATGTAACTAACAGATTATGTATATTAATAATTAAATTTATGAGTAATTTGTACATTAAACGCACCAAAAAATGTCACACAAGATGTGACGACCAAAAATTAAAACCAATTGAGGTAATACTAGCGTTGGGCCCGGGGGGGATCCTAAAGCAATTTGTAGAGTTAAGATTTTTAAATTATTTTAGTGGGATAAGATAGAGAGAGAGAGAGCCCCCGGGGGGAATCACGTGATCAAAAGGGACAATTATGTCGGTGGGATAAGGTATTTAAATTTTTTAATTAAATATTAAATTTAAAATTTAAGAAATAAAAAAATTAAATTAAGAAAAATTTTTAAATAGGATCCTATATATACTTAAATTAAATTAATCAAAAATATGTTTCTGAATATTGAATTTAAATTTCTTAAATATTATTCATTTATTTTTATATTTATTTATTTATTTTAATTATTTTCATATTTATTTCTTAAATGATTAATCTCAAAATATTAAAATTAAAATTTAGTTTACGTTTCTGTAAAAGTTACAGCATTATTATTATTTTTTTTGGTAGGTTAAAGTTAAGGCATTATCACATGCCTGCTAGCCCGCCTTCTCCTTTAGCTCACTTTAAAATGACCTCCTCCATTTTCACATGGGCTCAGCCAGCAATAGACAACAACATATGCGTGTGCACCGTTTCTTGTTTCTAACTTCTCTTCAGTTCCTATATCCAAGGCTAGCTTGCAATTGTTTTGCAATGCTCAAACTCATTATTTGAATTTTTAGTTAATCGCATCAAATTAAGTATAGATCACTCAAAATTTCTTATTATATTACATTTTTTTTAACGAATTATTATAATTCATTATCAATCACAAAATCAATAACATGTATAGATTTGCTCATAGATGAAATTTGATCAGACTAACCTCCTAACCTACTTTTTAAGATTATCCTGGCTAGAAAATTTATATAACCAAGTTTAGACATAATTCTTAAATTCCATCTTCAGTTTAACATGCTTGGTCAGACCCACGATGCCACCCTTCAATGCTACAACAGACAGCAATTTACGCGATGATTATGGTAGCAAATCAACCATGTCTCTAACTTCACCCAAGTGGCTCTCATATAGCATCCAAGAATCCACCAGAAAAATCTGAAATCTTCATCTCTGGCACAAAATGATAATAGCAAACGAAGCACAAGCATCGGCTTTTGTGCATTAGTATAAAGGATACCTATACAATAAGGCCCTTTGACAAAAACTAAACAAAAATTTTCAACCTCTAACAAGGTGTATTTTTTTTTTTTGTATCATATTTTGGACACAATTCGGTATCTGAGATTTTGCTCTGACTAATCTGAACCGACCGCTGCAGTAACTCCTTTCAGAGGGCAGGTCTCCTAATAGGGAATGCTCCATACACATAAGAGTCCGATACTTCCGACGGGAGTCGAATCTCGATCATACTTAAAAGTATTCAACGCTACATTCAGTTGAGTAAACTCATATCCAACAAGGTGTATGACCTTCTAAAACGTATTGCAAATTCAATTATTAGCCCTAATACTTGATCCTTCCTCAATTATCCAGCTCGACTAATCGTTTTAGGTCTTCACATGGAAAAGTTTCTCTCATCCTCCTCCTTTCCTTGCGAGGTCCACCAGGCCTTTTGTCAAGCAAGTGCTAGAACCAATTAGGGTCGTCGGTGTCTGCTATGACAAGTGATGATGCCTTTCGTGGAGCCATGTATGAAAATATACTTTAAAAAAAATTTTAAATAATCCCGAGAGTAAAATAATTTTGAAAATAACTCACATTTATCGCGAGTTGAACCATTGACATCACGTGACAGCATGCGGTTGATCGAAATGTCACGTGTTGCGTCTTTAAGACGCGACAAGCCGTCGCCTACGATGGCTCGTGGCCGCTCCCTCGGCAGCCTACGGCGATCCTCTCTCCCTCCCTCGCCTGCCCGCGACTCTCTCTCTCCTTCCCTCCCCCGCCCGTGGCTCTACTCCACTCCCCCTCCCTCCCTCCCTCCCCCGTGGATCCCTCCCTCCCTTCCCCTCGCTGCCCGTGGCCCCCCACGGCCCCCTATCCCCCTCCCTCCCCCTTGCCTCGCTCCTCCCCTCTTTCTCTCTCTCTCTCCCCCCTCCGCACCCTGCTGCGCTCCTCCCCTCTCTCTTTCCCTCCCCCCTGTGCCCCCGCCGCTCTCCTCCCTTTTCTCCTCTCTTTCCCTCCCCCGGACTCCTCTCTCTCTCTCGGATTATGTTGCGGGTTGTATACGCGACACACTATGTCGCGTTTTCAACTCGCGATATATACGGGTCATAAAAGGAAATTATTTTTTGTTTATGTTATTTTATTTTTTTTATTTTTTAGATTAAATATGTACAAAACTCACATTTCATACGCAGCTGGCATTACCCAATTTGAGCGTACAAACACTAAAATGTGAGTCCTAAACCAAATCGTGACCTAACTGTAACCCCCAACTGCAAACCAAAAATCCTAAGCACTATGTTTGCAAAGATGCTTTTAAAAATAAGTGTGTATTAAAAATAATATAATATTTTGTAATTTAATATATTATATAGTTTTGTGACGTGTCATGTTATCTTTATTTCTATTTTTTAATTTAATAATTATTTCAAAACATATTTTACCCACAAAAAAAAAGTAAAAAATCTAAATTCTCTCCTTTGATCCATCGCTCTGGATATTCTACGTGGTTTCGACCTTGAATCTGTCCTCACATGACAAAATGTTTTGTACAACCACCCAAGTCAAATTTCTTGGGTTTGAATAAATGGGTAAGGAATGATCCTAAGCACTATGGTTGGGGGAGGTTTCCCCAACAACTGTAAAATAGAGTAAGGAATGATGCATAGTGTATGTAACTTTAAATAGATCAATGGAAATTAAATAATTCCTTTCATAAAAAAAAACAAGTAATAATAAAAAATAATATCAGTAATAATGTTACTAAAATATTTACTTGGAATAATTTCCCAAATGCTATTTTCTTGTAAAATTGTCCGATCAAACATTTTTAAAATATCAGTGAATAATACAAACTTTCTAATAATATAAGTAATATACTGATGAAAATAATTGACAATTTTATATTATCGGTATTTAAAATAAATAACACTTTAACATATAGGAATTCATCACTTAAAATACAATTTAAAAAATTATTATTTTCTTAAAAAAATTGACAAGCCAAAATTACTGGAGAGCGAAAATTTTGGATAAGAAATTTAAAACACAGCAGCGTGCAGCCTTCCAAATCTTGAGAGACGGGGTAGAGTTGGGTTTGGGCAGGAGAAGAACAAGACAACGAAAGGAACGGGTTTGATGATTTGGATCCGGAATTACGAACCGGGACCGAAAACATTTCACCGGCCGCTTGACCCGATTTAGGGTTTTAGTTTTCGCTTCCTGGATATGCACTATAAATTTTGGCGCGAAATCTATCCCAGTTTTAACATATTTTTCCTCTCCTCCTCCTTCCTTCCAATTATTCTTTGCTTACGTTCAAGCCCTAATTCATAATCATAAACAAAAGAAAAATGTCAAATTTTGCTTTGCAAATCGAAGAAATCAAAACCCTAATATCTTCAGAGACACATTCACAAAAGTCATTTGCTTACTCAACACTCCTAAATCTGCTAGGTCAATCAACAGCCACAGACGAGGTCGACGACTCTTCAGTTCGAATCCTCGTCAAACAATGTCACTCTCTCATTTCTCTTATTCTCTCCGACATCACTTCAAACGACGAAGAAATGTGAGTTTCTAACATGTTTCGACTCTGTTGCTTTATTTATTGACTACTCTCTCTCTCTCTCTATAGAGCTGCACAAGCTTTGAAGTGTTTGGGTTTCATGATCTACCATCCTTCTTTTGTCGCTTCGATTTCAGGTTTATTTTTTCAAAACCTAAATTCAATTCTTTGCAATCTCTGCAATTTTCGACCTTATAGTCTCTAATGGAGTAATTCGTGGCTTTTTTTCCCCTTATACATATGGAAGGGAATGATGTTGATTTGGCTGTGGAAACGCTGGTGGAGGTCATTACAAGTACCAAGTTAAAGGTAATATTATATTCAATTTTAGGTTTCGGGTGCCCTCCTATAATTTTTGACCTCTTTTAATTTTAGGAAATCTTTTTTTTTGTTGTCGTTGATCTTTTTATGCAATTGCCTGGATAGAAACTCTTAAAAATTTGAATCATGATTCTACAGTGGAAAAAGTTAATCACTAAATTGAGAAAATTCTAAATGGCAAGATTTTATTGGTGTTGTAAAGTTGAAAGATTCCTACTTGTTCTTTTCTATGGCCTATAAATTTATGCGGTATTGGATTTTATTAATTTGATCACTGAATTTTCAGACCCAATGGCATTGCTCTTTTGTTACAGTGTGTTTGCAATTTAGCGGTTTGGTGTATATCTATCCAACAGTTCAGCATATCACATCTTGCAGTTCATATTGATTCTTTGTTGAGAGCTGTCATTCATGCCCTCGACAATCCTCATGGATCTCTATCAACAACATTTGAGGCTTTTCAGGTATGCTCATTGTTTAGTGATTCAAAAGTTTCATATGTTTGATCCAAAATGGGCAAAGCCTTTGTAGGATAATTTCATCTTGTTTAGTTCTGTCCTTGGGCATATGATCTCTCTGAAGTCTTGACCATTTATTGCCATGACCCTTGAGTCAGGTTTTTTCTTCGGAATTCTTAAAAAAAAAAAAAGAGTCAGCTATAGTCACATCCTTTATCTAGGCTTCACTTCTAAGGAAATCAACACACACTGCATGACACTTCAAAGTATGAAATAGTTCAATGTAAGCTTCTTTCAATGCACATGCAACACTGCTTGACAGTCAGGAATTAGTTTAGTTATAATCCTGCTAAAGTTTGATGTAACTATATTCATTTAAATGTAATGCATATATCTGATCTGGAATGATTTCATCATGTCATAGGTTTACTACATCATTGCAATTTTATTTTATTTGCTTCCCGGTATTGTTTTAAAATATATTATGTTAACAGGGTGTGATGAAATTGGCAACCCAATTAAGTGAGAAGATGAGAGACAAATCATGCATATGGGTCCCTCCAATATATAGAAGACTTATCCACAATGATAAGAGGGAGAGGGATATATCAGAAAGATGCATGTCAAAGATTAAAGCCATTATACTTCCTCCTACTCCATCTCTATCAAAGGTACTTAATGTTTGTTGCCCTATTACAATTAACTCCAGCCATGCATAGGCCTCTTCCTCAGATACATGTTCATGTGGAGACATGATGACAGCAGGAATATGATCACATGAACTAACATTCTATTCAATGTTCACTTCTTATTTGTCAAATAGCCATTGAAGCTTGCAGGTGCAACTTGAATCAGGTGCAACTTGAACAACCTAGATCATTCGGTTTACCACGCTGAGGAGAGGATGAGAGTTTCTCATGGACTGAAATTTTAGTTGTTATGGAATAATGATAAGTAAATTATTAAGTCATTTCGCACTTGATGCAATTCTAAATGGTTAAGTAACATCAGTCAAGTCCAAAAATTATGTTTTACGCATTCATTATCCTTGTGGAATTAAACTAGCACATGAACGCGTATACACGTGCAAGCACATGCTTGGGGAGATGCACAAATTCTCTTTAAGTCTCAGTGCCTTATACTGAACAGTTTGGTGATTTCCTCTTGCTTCGCCACAAGGCTGGTCCAATTCTGTAGGCGAGCCTTATAAACTAAATGATGTAACCTTCTATAGATTTCTGTTGAAATTTAATTTTCTCTTATGTACTTGTCTTTCTTCAACAGGCACTTGTTCAGGATATGAAGTCGACATTGATTCCTGGGATGAAGGAACTGATGAAGCATGGCCTGAAGGCACAAGGAATGCAAGCATGGGGGTGGTTTATCCGCTTGCTAGGTTCTTATGCTCTGAAGAAAAGGCATTTGCTAAATGAAATGCTGAAATTTCCAGAGCAAACATTTTGTGATCATGACCCACAAGCCCAGATTGCCTCACTGGTACACCCTTGAGAGCCCTTGTATTATTTATAAAATCTAACTGTTAATGCCTTCTCATTTCATTCTTGAATCATTACCCCTTTTCACTAATACAACCTGCTACTATGAAGTGGTGCCTAAAACTGTGACCTTATTGGGTGGTGCACCTGCTTTATTTAACTTGTAAATTTTCAAAAGGAACACGGCTTAAATCAACGCCCCAACCTCAGGACTTGAGGAAGAAAATTATGTTGCAGTTAAAATGTAAGCAACCTTTTTCACTTGGTCTCTATCAAGTTATGCTCCAAAAAGGAACCTCATTGGGTGGTGCACCTGCTGATTTTACTTGTAAAATTTTGAAAAGGAATTGGGGCTTAAACCAATATATTGAGTCTTTGGTCAAAATGAAACCTCAAGGTACCTTATAGTGTTTATTTGAAGCAATTGTGTATGCTTGCATTAACATCAACTGTTATCTTCCTTTTATTTGTGGTAGTATCATTAGTCTGCTTGTGGATATCAACTATAGATGACTGTGGTTGCTGCTTGGTGAGTACTTCAGTAAAGCATGGCTTGCATCTACTTTTGCTACTCATTAAGTGTCTTGTCTCAAGTAGCTGTCAGATGAAAAATAGTAAACTGAAGGAGACGGTTATACCCTAGTAGTAAATTTTTCTCAGTCAGGGTGACATATATGAATGCCTCAATGATTCAGGTTGCTTGGGAAGGTCTAGTTGATGCTCTTGTTCATCCTCCACAGCAATGTTCTCAGACACATTCAGGCCCGAGGCATAGTGTTCAACAGTTGGGAGCTTCTGAAGTGATCACCTCTGAATCTCAACCTCTTCAATTTTATAAAATCCTAAAGCTTATTTTGACACCACTCGTAGGAATCATGTCAAGTAAATGTGATGCGTCGGTTCATTCTTGCTGCCTGAGCACATGGGGTTATCTGCTACATAAACTTGATACTGCTGTCAACTTACCTTCGGTAATACAAGCAGCTGTAGCCCCTATTCTGCACACAGTATTTCAAATTGGACCTGATAGCAAGAGCATCTGGCTGTGGAACATCTGCCTGGATATGTTTAATAATTTTATTTTAGCAAAATTAAGAACTGTAGATTCTGGATTTGAAGTTAACAATGGGATAGCCTGTGAATTTTCTGATAGAACCCTGCATGCACCTCCAATATCTGGTAAATGCCCCTGGAAGCCCCATCCTGTAAAATGGCTTCCATGGGGCCTTCATCACTTGGACTTTCAGATACAGATGCTTCATGTTCTTATTTGTCAACAGTCTCTTGCTCATAATAACAGAAATTTGATATGTGATGCTGCACTGAGAGCTTTTAGATTCATTATGAAAGGAGTTCAAACAGAGTTCAAAGAACCATCCACTAGTTATGATGAGATTATGCAGTGTTTGAACACCATTCTAAAGTTTGTTAGGATGACATTTGAAGGCGCGACTTCACAAAACAGCACCATCAGTGATTTGCAGCATCTTTGCCTTGGGTTTGTTGAGTGTGTAATAGAGGAGCTAGATCTTTCCATATTGGGATCTCCTCTATATAAAGTGGCATTGGACCTTGAGTACATTGCTGATTTGAAATCAGCATCTGACAGTAGACATTCCAAGCTATTGGGTGCTGACTGTGATCTTCATATGAAAATGGTAGCGCCCCTGGTTTATTTAAATGCACTCTACTTCTGTGTAATTGTATCAACGTCACATGCACCAAGCATGAATATCATTCCTTTGGAAACACATAAACAATTGAAGATTTTGTTGTGTTCATATGATCCCTTGGCAAGCCTTCATGTTATTATTCCTCTATTGTACCATTACATTGGATCCGACAAATTGATCATATGGGATATACTAGCTGAGGTTCTGAACGAATACATAGGTGATGCAAAGAATATTTCATGGTTGAAGACTGAGTCCTGCAATGCGGGTTATTCTGTGATTCACCATCTATTATTCTATCCATTAGTTCATTTCAGTTGCCACCAGCAACAACTTAGCCGAGAGGAGGAAAAGGGTGTGCTAGTATTATGTCCTTTTTCATCACAGAGAGAACCTGATCTTGAACATTTGATTGAAGTATGGAGATCACTTTATGGATCTGTCATTTCTGCCTTGATGTTTGAGGGTTCAATCACAAATGCATTTACTGAAGATCTTTGTTCAATGTTAAATCAGTATCTTGATGAAAATCCTTGCAAGCTTTGTTGTGATGTTGAAGCGAAATCAAGAGATCAGAGTAAGGAAGTTGACTTCCTTTTTCTTTGTACTGGTGTTGTGGAATGTGTTTTTGAGCAGACCTTAAGGGTGATCGAAAGGCCGAAAGGAAACAAGAATGCAGATGGCAATAAGAGAAGCAACATCAATAACAGCTTGGAGTTTACAGCCAGGTTGGTCAAATATTTTCTTTCAAGGAGTAACACTTACTTCTATATGTTGTCTTGAGAGCAGTGACTGAAGCCCGCCTGCCTTTTCATTTTTATTCTGTGTATGCTTGAATTGAACTAAATGAAATTTATTATCCCAAAGAAGATTGAAAACTAAATGGTTCTATCTGTGTTAAATCTAGTAAAATTTTGAGTCTTGAGAATGACAGTGTGATCTCTTTTGTAATGAAATGCTCTTGTGCCCAAAAGTGAGGTCTTTTTGAGTTCATTGACAACTGAGGTTCGGACTGGATAACAAAGTTGAAGTTATTGTGTTTCTAACTCTAGCATTTGATGAGTTATGTTTGCAACCTGAATGGTCAGGTTTCGAACTGGAATTATTTTATTTCTAACTCTAGCATTTGACAAGTTATGTTTGCAACCTGAACTAGTCAGGTTGCACTAAATTAAGTTAAAAACTATTACTCATTTTAAGATAAATGGAGACGGGAAAGAAAATTAGCTTACCAAGTGCAACAATTTTTTTTTTTTAATGATTAATTCTTTTCTTTTGAATGCTTTAGTTGCCCTTAATTTCATCTCTTATGTTCGCATCCTTATAATGCAGATTGATGAAGCTATCAGTGACAGAGACCGGAAATGACTTGCCACCTCTTCATGCTCTGACTAGGTAACTAACAAAAGCCAATTATTTCACCGTTTTTACCTAGCTTCTTCTGCCAATTAATGAACTGTGCTGCCTTTCATGAGAGTTGCAGGGTATTTGCTGCTTTGGCACGATTTGTGGTTTGCCTTCACTCAAAGCAAAATGTCCTTTCATTTGTTGAGGTTTGTAATTCTCCTGTGGGCTGTGGTTTTAACTCTAGTGCAGCTAGCATGTAGGTCATTTACGATGACCAGTAAGTCAACAGAACCATAATTAAACTTTTATGCCATTTAGGTTCTTTAATGCCTGACGTAGCTTTATCTTGATGAAGTACTTTTTTTTGATAGAATATCTTAATCAAGTACTTTACACCATTAATAGGGTTTATGATCACCTCTCCCGCTGGCACTAAGTTATAACAACAATTCCCCCATTCCAACTGATCTCTTTAAATATGAATTACGCCTCTATTTTTTTTTTGTTTTTTCAAATGATCCTCCAAAATGATCATAAAGCTAAGTCTTGGAGGAGTTTCACAATGAAACATCTGCTGAAATCTTTCAAATGAAGCTTTCTTTCTGTATTCCAGGTAATAGGAGATGCATTGCTTCGGTGGGTATCAAAAGTCGAGGTTAAAGAACAAAGCATCATCCAACAACTTAAATCCTTATGGAGTGAGACCCTAAATTGCTTGAAAAGGAGTCAACCACCAATTGTCTTTGATTCTTCATTCCTCAATTTTCAAGCATCCCTGATAGAAAGAGCTCTTGATCACCCATGTACCTTCATCTCAGAACCTACCATTGCCTTCTGGAATGCTACATATGGTGAGCAAATCACCTTAGATTATCCTGATAACTTGCTCCGGGTCCTAGACAGGCTCTCAAGAAGTGGCAAAATCAACCTGCATAAGAAAAACACACTATTTTCATTGAAGCGTCCTCCAACAGAAGCTGTTTTTGCTCCCCAGAGATGCAAGGTCACCACAACACACAACAGCATGTCAAAAAGAGTCGAGTTCAGGGAGGATGGGAACAACAATGTTAAGAATAACAAGGTGGTGGTGCCTGTTGACCAAAAACGTAAAAAGTTGGAGTTAACCCAGCATCAGAAGGAAGTGAGACGAGCACAGCAAGGAAGGGAGAGGGACTGCAGTGGCCATGGTCCTGGCATTCGAACTTACACTAGTGTCGATTTTTCTCAAGGGAACGAAGAAGAGTCACAAGAGAGCCAGGAAATTCACAATGCAGATTCCATCTTAGAGATGCTAAAAAAATCTTGGTAACTTTCTCTGTTGTCTGATTTTTGGTCCTCACTGCTTGTTTTTCGGCATAAGTCTGAGATCATATATACCATGATGTTAAGCTTGTAATCCCTTCTTGTATTATAGTCCACTAAAATATTGAATGATTTAGTTTTTCTTGGAATGTAAATTATACAAATAAAAATGCTTCCTCTGCTTACAAAGACAAGGTTGAACAGTATTCTTAATTTGATGGAGTTGCCGAACCCAGACATGGGTATGTCCCATGCCTGTTAGCAGTCCTGTAAATTGAGTCATCGGATATGGTTATGGAAGGGACTAATGTTTTCAAGTCGAGAAATGTGCTATTTATGGAGAGTGTATGACAGTAATATCTCAGTCAATTATATAGCAATCTCTCCGGTAATTCTGGATCTCCTACAATCAATGAAGTCTGTCTATAAATCACTGTAAATCATAAGAAGTCTTTTTGTATATATACTCCCCTGTAGTATCAATGTAAATCACCATAAAATATTGATTTCAAAAACCTTATTTTTGTAAATTAATTGTTTATGCCTTCATATTGACACATCCAAGTTTGTAGAGTAACTTGAAAATCTTTAAGAGCTGCAGTTAAAATGCTTTCTCATGAGTTTTGAACCCTTAATTATTTTCTTTCCTTTTATCCTTTTTATCTGGTAATAAGAGAATAGACAAAATTTAAATTTCAGATCCTCAGAATATCAGAACATTTATGTGATTATTTGACCAAAAATCTCCATAATAAACCATTCATGAAAATAATTGAAAGAACACTTCTAAGTTCAAGTAGTTAAATGGGGCAATAAAATATTTAAATTTTATATCTCATGTAATTAGGTCATAAATTATAACACTTGGAAGAGTCCAAGACTCATACGCAGCTTCATGCCTGAGACTATTGCCCTTAAATTATGAAGCTGTGTACAATTTGAGAGGTGACTCCTATTTTATGCCGACTCTTTGGATTAGTTACAACCAATTTAAACGTGCTTGATACTGATCAACATGGTGTTATATTACTTAAAAACATTTTTCTTTTTTTTTTTAACTATCAATATCCGGATTCATATTCCGATTATTATGAGGTAATTTTTTCGGTAATTTTTTTTATTTTCAGATTTTAAATTTAAAACTTAATTAAAAGATTTAACGTTTTATCCAAATAAATCGACTGCCCGTTAATAAAAATATCCTTAAATGCTAATATATAGCAATAATAGACTTTGGGGTTGGGGCTACGTGTAATCTTTTCATGGGGTCCTCTCTCTCGCGACATATAATATATATAATATACATGCATATATATTTACGACTAAATATGAGTTATTTAAAAATTAATAGTTAACTGATATTAAAAATTTAACTTAGTTCAATAATTATAGTAACAAAATTTAGGTCTCATGTTTAGTCCAAAATAATTATCGATATAAGGTAAAATCATTAAAAGGTGGAATTATAACTTAACTTTTTTTTTATTGTTTTTATTGATTTGTATTTTTGGTTCTAACTCAATATTAATAAAAAAATGTACCTGAAATTGCTGTTATAGTAAAAGTTAATTGTCAAAAGAAATGAAATTTAAACCAAAGGTATTCGGTTTCCCTTATGCTGCACAACCCATAAGAAACAGAGATTTTTATATTTGTAATGTGCAATTAATTTTTCCATCAAAAAAATTAAAAAGAAAAAAGGGGCAGAAGGATTCAATTTAATCATTTTCCCTCTTGATTTCAAAATATTACAGCTTAAGTAAGAATTAGTTTATAGTATGTTGGGATGCAGCACACTTAGCTTAGTTTCCATTAGTATTTGTAGATACCTTACCCATATTTCCTTGTTTTTTCTTTTATCCTTTTCTAGACCTTGGTTGGTCGAGGCTGTACAAATACTCAAAATATTTTGTTTTATCATCGAAATATATCTATTTTTTTAGATATTAGATTTTAAAAATTCTCATTTTCTGATATAAAAATAAATAATATATTTAACTTAATTTGGTATAATTTGATCATTGTGGTAAGTTTAAATAATAGACTTAAAATATTTAGCGAGATAATTTAATTTTATCCCTGAATTTTATATTTTTGATTTTGTATTAGAAAATAAATTAAAAAAAGAAAGTGATCGAACTTACTTAATAGGATACCCAAAGGTTCATCCTTGTAGCCAATTGAGGATGGCCTTTGTCTCAAACTGATTTTAGAATGTTTTTCATTTGCTTTTATTTTATATCCAGTATATCATTATTAATTTTTAAAAAATATTTATATATAATTTTAATTGACTTACAAAATAAATTACCATAATATTGATTGAATAATTTAAAATTTTGAAATCATCTCTCAATTGAATTAATTCTTTTTATTTACTAAACCAAATTTGAAAACACACAAATATTTTCTTATTTTCTCCCATGTTTTTTTTTTATTTTTTATGTTGGCCATATTCTCCCCAAAATTCTTCTTTTTGCAAAAAAATCTTTTTAGATAACACAAATCTTAGTCTTGGCTTTACTTGTACTCCCAATTTTCACAACAAAAAACAGGATACAGAAAGAGTTCTAATTCCCCCTACATAAGAACTCGCCTAGAAATCCTCAACCATCGGATCATTCTCTCAACTTCAGGATATACAAATTGTTGATCAATATCAACGGCTTAGTTATAAACCTCAAAAGAACTCCACCGTACAAACTCCACTTGCTCACAATTCCTCTCCCCCCATTCTCTCTCTCTCTCTCTCTCTCCAAAAACACATCGGAGAAAAAAGAAAACCCAGACGCGAGCGAACGCGAAACTCTCTCTCTCTCTCGCTCTTTCTCTGTCTTCATCTTCATTTTTCCTCTCTCTCTGTCTAGGGTTTTGGCAGCTGAAAACTGATTTCGGAAAATGGAAGCGAGAATTGAATTGAAATTCTGCTGAGAGAAAGTCCACAAGCAAAAACTAGGGTTTTTCGATTCCTCCTATCCACTAACATTTCTATCTCCTTCTCTCTCTTGGTCTCTCTCTCTCTCTCTCTCTCTCTCTAACTGTTGCTCTCCTTGGATCTATATCTAATAATGGATTCGCGAGATTCGGCGGATGCGAACAACAGGGAAGGCTCGACGGACGACGATGGACTTCTCTCTCTCACTGCCGGATTGGCTAAAGACGCTGCTTTGTTGTTTCAGTCGGGGAAGTTTGGGGAGTGTGTTGATGTGTTGAATCAGCTTTTGCAGAAGAAAGAAGATGATCCTAAGGTGGTTTGGTTCTATTCTCTTTATCTTTTTGATTATGTGAAATTTCTGTTGAAATTTGATTTTTGTTAGTTGAATGCATTCTTGATTTTACGCATTTCAATTTAATCTATGTTATTTCATAGTTTAGTTTTTGATCGGCATGTGGTGCTATTTTTTTTTTTTTTTGAATATTAAAGTTTGACTGTGTGTAGATTATAAGGATGGAACATTCCTATCGATTCAGTTGATTTGGTTACTTAGACATTGTAGATTCTTGGAAAGATCTATGCTCTTAATTAACCTCTGAGATGAGTTTAAATAGAGGCTTAATGGAAAAAGCATTGCCATCCCGGGCTATTTTGGCTTTAAGGTTTCGTTGAGTTGAGTATGTTTGGTGTTAGTTATAAGAAGGGGGTCAGGTTGATGTATGGGTCGAAAACTAGTATTGATTAAGCACTTTGTAGTGGTAATATGGGAAAGATTATTAATTTTGCCAGTTGAAGAATGGACACTCTCGTTTTACTAAAATTATTAGTTCTTTCCAGGCTTATTGAGTTGGGGGGTGGGGGGTGTCACTTTGATGTGTAATTTTGATTGTTTTCTAGATCTCACTACAAGAATTTGAATTATGTACCTACGTAGATTGTTCTTGTTCAAAGTTTGGATCTGATGGCAGGGATCCTGAAATTATTTTAGTCATATAGTTTGACATTTGTTAGGATGACTGCGGGGTGTGCAATATTTTAGTTCTATTGTATAGCTGACATGTTTAGTTATGTAGAGGCTGGTGAAGGAACAATTGTATTCATACGATTGTGGTTAAGGAACAATTGTATTCATACGATTGTGGATGCTTGTAATTTCTGCTGTCAGTGAGGAGGAAGAGGAATAGTGTGTGTTTGTTTTCTTAATTATTTATTTATTCATTTATTTTTGGAATTGGTGGAAGGCATTAGCCCCCACCTTTTGAGTCTCCAATGCTAAATCTATCAGATACTTGTAGTAGCCCATGATCCATGCACACTGTGTGAGCACACTTGTAATGTGAGGCTCAAACCTCACCAGAGCAATTTCCAATATTTGAATCTTGGACTTGGAAGAGGTGTATTGTCAGCCCAGCTGAGGGTCATTTGCAATTAATGGGCGCTTTGTAGCGGGTAACAAGGGAATGTTGAATGCATTTTTTACTCCGTAATTTGGAATTGCATTGTCAAGAAAAAGAATCTCACATATTTACCAAGTTTATACAATCTTTTTAATGTTATTCTGTTGAGGGAGAAATGCCACTGTAATGTAACTCATGTTGAATTCTGGGCTTTCGTGCAAGAATTTAGTTGGTGCAGACTGATCTTGCAAGATTAGACTGGCAATGTGTAGTGGTTAGCAAGCAGTGTGTGCTTTCCGCTAAAGTCAGGCAGAGGCATTCCCCTGGGGAGGTGGGAGTGATGCTCTGGAGTATAATTGAGTTCGTTCTCCATTGGAAATCTTTGGGCGCTTCTGTAGAAATGCAAGTGGCACCAATGGTAGATGATATCCTTTATCATGGTTTTGAGGATTTGTTATAGAGTATAATTGAGTTCATTTTCCGTTGGAAATTGTTGGGAGCTTATGTAGAAATGCAAGTGACACCAATTGTAGATGATATCCCTTATCATGGTTTTGAGGTTTTTAAAGTACAGAGAGGTAGTTGAATTGAATAGAGGGCATAGTAGTGCCATACCCACATAATATACACCATGAAGATGATTTGAGTAAACACTGTGTTGGTGATTCATTAACACGGTTGTAAATGAACTGTGTTAGGCTGGGTCAAGCTTGGTATCATATCTAGACGACCTTGAAATCTTCTTGAAATTTGCTTCAATTAGCATTTGAATGAATAACTAAGCATTAAACTAGCCAGACCTCTTAAATTAGTCCTGAACTACATTTGAATTTGATTTGTTCATTGTAAGGGCTGATCCTGATCTTGCTATCAGTCACTAACAAGCCTAAAGATCTATATTGAGTCCTGGTATCAAGTTTAGAGTTGTTCGCAAACATCTAGTTTGCCTGCATCTTGCACAATAGGGATACTATAATCCCAGATGTTAGGGTCTTACACAAATTCTAGAAACTGCATCTTCATTTCTAATGCACGTATGGGGTACTGCCAATGAATTTGAATTAATTTAGAGACAGAGTTCATTTCTCAAACAAGACGAATTTTGGGCATTGCCTCTGATCTCCGCTTTTCTATCCGGTATCAGCATGTAGTAACTTGCTTGAATGATAATATGTATTTGACTTTCTTGTTTTTTTGCCTGCATCTTCTTTAGTATTGAATGCCATTTACATCTTTCAGGTGCTTCACAATATTGCTATAGCAGAATATTTCAGGGATGGTTGTTCAGATCCAAGAAAATTGCTTGAAGTTCTTAATAATATTAAGGTATGTGATGAAATCCAAGTACTGTTTTTGTATTTTTATGCTGCAGTGATTACATAAGCTTTAGCACTCTATGCTCTGTGTTCATAAAGCCCTTTATGTGGACAGTTTTTACCAAGTTGTCATCGAATGCTTAAGTCTATCCAGCAACAGGTTCATGGAAGAAGCACTACTAAAATCTTAGTTTCAAGTTTCGTACTCTTACACTTCAAATTTTTATTTATTAAAACACTTATTTAAGTTTGTGTTAAATTGGTGAGATTGACTGGATATTGTGAATCAGTGCTTGTCATGGCATCTGATTGGTGACCTTGCTCCTTAAGGAACTTATGGTTTGCTGACTAATGGAAGTAAGCAAAGGAGAATATGACTTCTAAGGCTGCATGATATTTGAATGGCCTTGTTTTTTTTGGGAATATTTTGATACATATATATTAAGAATAAACCTTACATTGCTACTTTTTGATGACATTTTGTTTTCAAATGACAATGAATGTTTTATTTGCATGTATCTCCTTGTATGCCTTGATTTCTTTAATATGGTCAGTAATTGCAATGGTACACATGATTTCATTTGGAGTGGGCTTGTTAAAGAGAATGTGACATGACCAAATATTGTGTTAAATAAGTAAATAGCTTATCTTGAGATCTTAGATGTAAGATTACAGCAATTAGAAATTTGTTAAAACTTCTTAAATCATTTTTTTCTGTCCTTTTGGCGGGAGGGTTGTTTAGATCTAGACATATTTATTTCATTTATGGTTGAATGGAGACGAGAGAGGATGATGGTAGCTATGACATAGACAAGCCATCAACAATGACAGGATCACCTTTGAGTTAGCGTTTGACAATCTTGCTGGTTATGCACTTAAAGGAAAAATTTTACATAGCACATGCCCAAAGATCATGGATCAATATGTTTTGGTTAATACGCTTTGCGTTGGTCGTTGCATAGTTGTTTCAGCCATGACCATAGGCATTATTGCTTGAGAGAGAGTTGTAATCGTTGTTATGACAACAATGAGCTGTAATAGTTGTAATATGACTGTGACATGACCATTAGAGCCACGATGGGCTGTGACAAGTTTGCAACAGGCCTGCTACAGCCATGACACCACCACAATGTTGTTGTAGTATGAAAGGCCTGCTGATGGGCGAGGTTGGTACTAAACCCTTTTTGCCTGATAGCATTCGACCATCCTAATTGATCTTAGGAGATTTGCTATCTTGAGGGAACTCTGATGAGCCACACTCTAACAAACTAACAAAATCTCCTATACTGAAAAACTCTTACACACAATTTTTATCCAATTTTATTCTTTGGGCTTGGAATTTTGTGGAAGAATTTTCTCTGTTTCCTTGAATAAGAATAAAAGGCTTACTTGTTTCAGTTTAATGAGATATGGATCTTATCTCAATAAAGGTACAGACATGCAGATATAGGGGCATCTTTTCCTAAGGAAGCTTGGTGCACCTTTTATTACAGATTCAGCTTGCAAATTTCCTCCCATTTTTCTGTGTGTGTCAAGGCCATGGGATGAAGTTTCTCTAATGGATTACACCGGGTAATGGAGCCAAAGAACCAATTGAATTCTCAAATGGTGCCACTAGGTTTAAAATATTTCTAAAACTGAGAAACTAATCCCCATTTCACTTGCAGCAGGCAGAAAGCATCTTGTTAGTTCTTTGAGTAAGAGTAATAGCTTCATGTCCTAAATTGCAGACTGCAGGGTGAATTCAAGGTGGGAGCATCATGGAAGATATGAGCTGAAGGGGAGGAACATGTATTGTACTTTTAGGATATTTGATTCTTCTGTAGTACTTATGTTAATTAGGCTGCCTAGTGAAACTTGCACTTGAAGCTTTTTGAATAAGGAAATTAGACCAGGTAGTAGTTTTGCTTGAAGTCGAGAAGGCTAAGATCATGGCCTTCTGTAACTTTTGGAATAAGATTAGGTGCTAAATGCTGGAGGACACACTTTCAGGGTTTTCTGGAGCTGTTTGGAGAAGCTTTAATTGAAGGATGGAAGTGAACTGTTGCGTGGTCTTCACATAAGATCTTTCTACATTACTGTCCGTTCTATGGATGATTATGACTTCAATAACTGGATCCTTGATTTTTTTTGGGGGGGTTCTTGCCAATTGAGCAATTGTTTGGGCACACCAAACTAGAAAAATATCAATTATAGAGAATACAACAATCATACCTACTTGACTGCAAACAAAGATAAAATCAACGAGTTATAGTCAATCACAACATTATTGTTTTTAGTTTGACAAGTCCCTCATTTGGAAAACAATAGACTAGTATGAAGGTTGGATCTCTCCATCAGAGTCTGCTTTGCCTTCTGTAAGGAGAATTATCCTGTTATCTACTGAACATATTTTCTTGATATTGAGTCCTTTTGTGAGAAGGTTAATAGTGTGGAATGACTAGTATCATTTAAGGATTGGTCATATCCATCTTGCCTGCTTAGTATTTTACATTACTTCATTTACTTATCTTCCTTTACTTTTCGTTGGCTTAAGTATATTTACATTTCTTTTTATTCATAGTTTAGTAAAACATCACGACACATGGTTTGCAGCTGTTAAGTTTTCCTAATATCCATTTTATTTAGGTGTTGGTTGATAGTCAAGATTTTATACAATATGAGTGCCTGTCCAAACTTGTCATTTACCAAGGTCAAATCAAGGGTCTTCAAGCAACTTATGTTATTAATCAGAGGCCTTCTGTCCAGTTGTCTCAAAAAGGGCAATTAATTTTTATTTTTATTTATTTTTGGATTAGATAAATTCTGACTTTGCTGGTCATATTGATTCTTATATCTTCTTTCATACGATTATGTTTCCTACAGAAGAGAAGCGAAGAACTGGCTCGTGCAACTGGTGAGCACTTGGAGGCTTCTGCCAATACCGGGAATAAAATAACTTCGGGATCTAAAGGCACTAATATCAGTCAGAAATTTTCTAGCCTTGTATACACGGATGAATTTGACACTTCTGTCACAATGCTAAACATGGTATACTCACTTAAGGACCATTTTTTTTTCTTTTTGTTTTTTTTAAGAATTGCTTTTTCGCAACCATCCATGTTTGTTATTTGCACGTTTTGACTTTTCCTTCTGAGGGAGTTGATTGGCCTATCTAAATTTTCTCTTTCAGGCAATAATCTGGTTTCATCTTCATGATTATGCGAAAGCATTGTCTGTTCTGGAACCTTTGTATGAAAATATTGAACCTATTGATGAGGTGAGCTGTTAACAGTAAATCTTGAATCCCAATTGCCTGTTGTTTGTCTGTCTTAATTTCTTTTTTCGTGCATTGTTTGCAGAACACTGCTCTTGACATATGCCTTTTGTTACTAGATGTTGCTCTGGCCTTGCATGATGCATCAAAGTCTGCAGTAAGTTTTTATTCTGAGTTCTGTTTTAAGTTCTGACTCATTCAAAGTTAACATGATTTTGCTAATTGATAACGCAGATTCTTGTATGGATGGATATGCATCCACATGAGTTGACATTATGGCTTTTTGCTGTATGTTGTTGTACCTATATCTTGTTTGTGATTATCCTCCTTCAGAATTTTAATAGCATGACATTTGGCATTTTAGAATTTGCTACTTTAGTATATTTCCTTCTGTCCTTATTGGCAAATTATGAGTGGAATCTAGCATTATGAAATTTTCTGGAATAAACATGCGTTTTCAAATGGTTTTAGCATTAATTGTGTTCCAGGTTATTGTTTCTTTAGAATAACAAATGTTTAAGATATTCCATTATTTTTTTTGGGGGGCGTGGTGGGTTCTGTGAGGTCAATGGTTCTCTTGGTTTAGAAAATTGGGATGTCCTCTGCATATAAACATGATCCTGGAGAGTATTCTTTTCTTATGACAGAAATAAGTACCTGTTTGGCCTAGGCCTTTTTTTTCCCAAAGAAAGAAAACAGAAAAAAAAGCAGTTCATTAGAGGAGCTTTTGCTTCTCTATGTTGTGGCTTTTTTTTTTTAAATGAAAATGTCTAGGCTGACAAAAGTGTGTCTAACTATTTCAACTATTATAATTTTGTCATATATATAAACTCAGAAAAATATTTAAATATTTATGAATATTTTTAATGAGTATTTAAAAAATATTTAAATAAACCCAACATATATTTTGTTGTATATATGTTTAATTTAACTATTTGCGAAATTGTCCCATAAAAAATGTATGAGTTTTAAATATTTATGAACTTCAAATATTTATACTTAATTTATGAATTTTTTAGAATTATTCATTAAACTATTTATTTTGTGAATTATTTCTAAAAAATTAATGTCAATTGCCATTTATTGTAATTTCATTAAATATTAAAGCTTGTATAAGTTTTGTCAAATAGGCTACTTACAGAAAAGAGCTTCAAGTAAAATTGTCAAGATACCTTATCACTTAAATCTTAAAGTGCTTATTTTTCACACTAGCTTATAAGTGAAAAATAAGAGCTTTTAACATGTAAAAATAGGGTTAGGCCAAACACGCTCTAAATCTTTAAAATTTTCATCTTTTGGAATGATGGGCCTCCACCCAGCACCTTGTACAAAGTGATAGATTTGTTCATGACTAATGTCTTGGGTAGTTTTATTATAAAACAGTGATTGTAGCACTTTTGTTGCTCATATTGCATGGCTCTCGAGATGAAATAAAAAATGTCTTAGGGGAGCTCCTTAAGAGGTTAAAGAGCCTTGGTTGGGGGTTATTCTATGAAGATTCTGCTAAAAGTTGAAGCTTGATTTTTCTCATAGAGAGGACTGGATAAAATAGTATGTTTAGCTATTGATGACCAATTATGAGATACTGCTGGAAACTGATAACTTTCATCACCTTTTGACAAACATTAATATTGATTGCAGTGATGACCCAATGCAGGAATTGGAAAGAAACAATCGTTTTTTCTTGATTGATGACATATCTTGGATTCTGGTTTCCAGAATCCTCTTTGTACTCTTCATTCACGTCTTAATTATATTCTGTGGCATATTTTCTGAGGTTTGTAAAACTATGAATGCTGATCGCCAACCTTGCTTTGTTCCCATTCTCTGGTTGGAGCGACAATTTTTAGTTCTTAAATACAAAAAATCTTTTTGTCAACAACAACAACCAAGCGTTTATCCCACTAAGTGGGGTCGGCTATATGAATCCTTCAATGTCATTTTACTCTATTTTATATCACATGCTTATTTATATGATTGTTTTCTTTATACAACAACAATAATTGTGCTTTTATCCCACTAAGTGAGGTCGGCAATATGGAAACTTCTACGCCATTGTGTTTTATCTGGTTTCATATTTTCACCTATTTTTAGATAATTCATTTCATGTTTTATTTCAATAATCTTTTTGTTAAATGCTCAAAATTTATTAGATGGACAGACTTGCTGTTAAGATTGTTGACCATTTGAGGTAAACAACATGGCTTTCTTTGAAAACTGCTGCTTTTGAGGTGCAGTGTTTCTGTGGGTCATAAACGGTGACATTGAAAGTTGAAGCTTATGAATGTCGTGTAGAGTTAATATTTTTTCTGTCTTGCTGGGTTGGAAACAATCTTAAGTGATTGAGTAACTTCCACAGCCTACCAACCCCTTCCAATCATGTGGTTTTTGTGCAAGTTGTGATCGTGATGCATCATGAAACATTACTTATGCGGCCATGCTGCAGTCTCAATGAGAATTAGATCTGGGATTGTAAAAATCACTAGATATTGGTTGAACCTCCATTATTTGTTGTATTGTGCAATTCTCTTGCATTCTTATCTGGCTTAGTGACAGTTTTATAAATTTATGAGATTTTTAAAGTTGTTGTGCATCATCTTCTGTGTTTTTGGCATTTCTTAACCCCAAATTGTAATATAATCTGGACTGTGCTTTGATTATTACATGATCATATTCTCATGAATACCTCATACAGTTGATCCTATTACTTAATGCTATTGCCTATTCTTTTTCAGGATGTAATTAACTATCTAGAAAGGGCTTTTGGTCTTGGTAATATGACCAATCAAGGTGATAATGGAAACACATCTAATCAGCAATTTTCAAACCCTGTGGCAAAGCCTCCTGTTCGAGCAACTGCAGATGCCTCTAATTCTGATTCTACAGGTAGTGCAAATGTGTCGGAAAATGCTCTCTCAAGAACGTTGTCAGAGGAAACAGATTATGAAACCTTGTTCTCGACATTGGACATTGGTGGCCAGAACTTGTCAAGGACAGCTGGTCCACCGCCTAATGATATTTTGAGAACCACAGCAGATCGCTCAATCTCTATCAGTGATTTGAAGTTCAAGCTTCATCTTTACAAAGTCCGGCTTCTACTTCTTACTAGAAACTTAAAGGCAGCAAAGCGTGAAGTTAAGATGGCTATGATGAATGGTGCACGAGGAAGGGATTCTTCAATGGCTCTTCTCTTGAAGTCTCAGCTGGAGTATGCTAGAGGGAATCATCGAAAAGCTATCAAGCTTTTGATGGCTTCTGGTAATAGAACAGAAACTGGGATGACAAGCATATTTTTCAACAATCTTGGTTGCATACACTATCAACTTGGGAAATACCATACATCCTCGGTTTATTTTTCGAGGGCACTGAGCAATAGTTCATCTCTACAGAAGGATAAGCCCCTGAAGCTTGCGTCTTTCTCCCAAGATACGTCTTTTCAAATTATTTATAACTCTGGTGTTCAGTACTTGGCATGTGGAAAACCTATACTTGCTGCCAACTGTTTTAAGAAAGCAAGCTTGATTTTCTACAACCAGCCTCTGTTATGGCTTCGAATTGCAGAATGTTGCCTTATGGCTAAAGAGAAGGGACTGTTGAAATCCTATGGGGCTCTACCTGATGCATCAGAAATTGAAGTTAAAGTTGCTGGCAAGGGAAAATGGAGACATCTAGTAATTGATGGAGTTTCAAGAAGTTTAAATGTGAATTCTCTTGAGAAGGATGATTGGTTCTCAGATAATGGCAGACAGCTGAATCTCTCATTGCCCCTTGCTCGACGGTGCCTCCTTGATGCCCTCCATTTACTGAATTCTTCCATGTCAAAAATTGATTCACCTGATCCATCCACCGGAGAAAATGAATCAGCTGAAGGAGCAGCTTTTAAGAATTCGAACCACAAGACTCTATCAGGCTGTGATTCCAAGGCAAAAGTGATTGTAGGCTCTGGTCAGGTAAATGCAAATGGAGATGCAAAAGAGCCGAAAGCAGGAGCAAGTTCAATCTCTACTTTGCAGAGCTCGATCTCTGACTATGAAGACATCTGCAGACGAGAAAACCAGATGATCATGCAAGCAGTACTTGCGGACCTTGCATATGTGGAGTTAGAATTGGGAAATCCTTTGAAGGCCCTTGTCTCTGCAAATTCACTTTTGAGACTTCCTGGGTGTTCTAGAATATACATCTTTATAGCCCGTGCATATGCAGCCGAGGCACTGTGCCTGCTAAACCGGCCAAAGGAAGCCGCTGAGCATTTGTCCACATATTTGTCTGGAGGAAACAATATAGAATTGCCGTACACTGAGGATGACCGCGAGCAATGGCAAGCCATGAAAGTCATTGAGAGTGATGAAATGAATGGTGGATCAGTGGCTGCCAAGACTACTACTGCTGATGAATCACAAGGTCTTGTGTTTCTAATGCCTGAAGAAGCGCGTGGGCTTCTTTATACTAACTTTGCGGTCACATCAGCAGTACAAGGTGATCTTCAGCAGGCCCTCACTTTCGCAACACAAGCATTATTAATACTACCTAACAGCTCAGAAGCCATTTTAACCTCAGTTTATGTTGATCTAATGCTTGGGAAGCCACAAGAAGCTCTTGTCAAGTTGAAAAACTGTACTCGCGTAAGGTTTGTCCCCAGCAGTTTACCATTGAATGGCTCATCATCTTCTTTATGATTTGTATTGTTGGCTTTTGATCAGATGCGTCCACAGCCCACCCCCCTCAGTTCAAGTTAGCAGGTAGATCAACAATCCTTTCAAAAGGATCTGTAACATATATATAGTTCAATTCAGAGAATAAATTTGTTCCTTTTTTTTGGGTTATTTGTTTCCACCCTCCCCTTTTTTGGTCCCCCAAAATTTCATATGTAGGGTTCCATGAATTGCTGGTGTGGCTGATTGTTTTGGTTGGAAGCATGGTGCCCCACCTGCAGATTCAGAGATGTAGTTCCGATTCACATTATTGTGTTTAGTGGCTAATCCAGTTGGTATTCATGAAATAGAGTGAACATTCTAAGAGGAAGGATTGAAAGGAATTCTATTCATTCTGCGCATCTGAATTCAAAGATGTGCTCTCTCTCTCTCTCTCTCTCTCTCTCTCTCTCTCGCTCTCTTAGTGTTGTTCATTGGTGCGTGCATGTACTTGTGTTTAATGTTGGTCGCGATTTTCATTTATGGAGGTATTTTTGTTTGGAAGTTTTTGAGTAATGAAAGTCTCTGGAGTAACTTGAGATCGGAAGGTAGAGATGTAGGGGAGCCCAAGAAGTCGAACACCGATATCATGGTACCTACTTTAGGGACGAGTTTCCTCTCACCTCATTGTTGAACAAGTCCTAGAAATTAGAATACTTATATTCTCTCGAGAAATAAAAGGGGTGTTGGATTCTCCACGAGCACTCGCAGTGGTAGAGGTGGTTTATTTTTTTTTTCCCCTCCCCTATAAGTGTTTTTTGTTAAGACTCCCAAACATTCCCTACAAGGGGTCCAGAATCATTCACAAACAAAAGGTAAAAAAAATAATTGGAAGCAAATTAAATTTGTGACGATTTTTCACAATGGGATTTTAGCGATGAATGTATACCAAATAAGGAATGTAGGTATCCACTGTCAACCTTAAAAATTACTGAGATATTACAATCTTTTGAAAAGATAGACTTCTATCAAAGGTCGATCAGCGCAGTGAAAAGGACTTTGCGTCTCTTAATCAAGTGTTTGAATTTGAGCTTTTTTAGGAACAAAAAAGATTGCTTTGAGAGACCTCCCCTCTATAGGAGCCTAAGAGTGTCGATTCGGATTAATTAGAGCAAATTTCTGAATAGGGATAAAAAAAAAAGATAGACTTCCACGTGATCCGTGAGCTATTTAGTCTTTTTGGTGTTATTTTGTTTTATATTTTATTTTTTTTAATTCTAATTTGTCAGATTAAATTATTACGTTTAAGATTCGAACCGTTCGGTTGTTATTTCTGTTTTATGTTTTCTATAAGGTATTCCCTCATGTTTCCTAATTGGTTACTATTACCTTAAAAAACACACAAATATCATTGGCCAACTTGCATCATCATTGGAAATCAAAGCGCCTTCTTATTAAATACAAAGGCATTTATTTTAATTGAATGCAGATTCCTTTTTGCTAAGATTTGATCTTATTCTACGGCAACAAATCTCCTCAGGGATTCTTCTCTTCTGGTGCATTATTAGATTTCTTCTTTTAAAAAAAAAAATGCCAAGGAATCTCACCGCATAATTAGAGGTAGTTTACTGGAATATATTTTCAACTATAAAATTGGTTAGACAATGATAAATCTTTGAAAATTTTCATTTTTTCCGAAGGAAGCAGTAGCCCATTCAACCGACACCACATGTTGTGGGAGTGAAGACAAAATATGTTCATGTGCCTGATTTTTCCTGACCTCTCTCTTCAGATTTTTATTTTTTCTCCTTGCTTTCTCCCTCCTTTTTTTCCCTTTTAAAAGTGTACTTACAAAGAGATATTCTACTAATTTATCCGAATACAAATTTGTGATTTTTAAAATTTATTTAAAAAAGCATTATTTATTTTAATCATCAAAAAAGATATATATATTTTTTTGATCTATATGAAATACTTCTCCGATCGATATCTTAGACTTTATTTTGACTAATCCAGTTTGACTTGTTTCGAGATTTTTCTTCGAAAGATGGGATCTCTTAATGTAGTCTACTTTATATTTAACTCACGAACAAAACTTTAATCTTTAATTAAGGGTCGAGTGGTTTTATCTACACGATTGACTAAAAGTTGAAATAAAAGAAAAGACATTTAACGTTTATTTGGCAAGAATTTTTTTCTAACTTTTCTTCGAGAAATTCTAACAAATAATTTTTTTGAAAACTCTTAAAAAAGAGTTTTTTTTTTTTTATAAAAGAAAAAACAAAAATTCATTAGAGAAGTTTTTGCTTCTCCTTTTAAAAATACACCAACTTTTTAAAAAATTTAGTTATTTTTATTTCATTTATATTCTCAGTTGAAAATATGAAATTTCGAATATGTCCATATCATAAATTTATTTACTCTCATATTTTTTATTTATCTTTAACTTTAATTTTTAAATTTTAACTTTTAATTTTTAATTTTTAATTTTATTTCAAAAATTATAAAATTAATTTATTTTTAAAAATAAAAATATTAAATAACTTTTAACTAATTTTAAAAATTATTAATTTTGTTATAAGGAGTAGAAAAATTTAAAAAAAAAACATAAATACTGTTGAACGAGTGCTTACTACTCAAAAAGTAGTACGCTAGTTGTGGGCCTTAAATCATCGAAATTTATGCGATTTTTGAGGCGTTCTCACTCTAGCATTAGCTTGAAATGACTGGAGTGGGGCCATTTGGAGGTACATGAGCCAGTGGACTACTGTCATGTCAGATGGACTATATGCGCTCACGACCGTCCGATTAAAAAAATGTGCTTTTCGTTTTGGTCAGAAACAACCGATAATTACTTCTTATCTCAGTTTATTTCCCCGATTTTACCCCTCCCATTCACTAAATCTCAAGAATGCCCCAGGTGAATCCGACCACAAAATATGGTTTCAGCTAGGACAAAATGGTCTTATCTTATGTGATGAAAACGGTTAATTATTTTCGCTTTTTTGAAATTCGAATCTAACCGTTGAGAAATGCCCTCACACTTTGCTTTTATTTACACGGTCTACCCCATTGAACCCGAACACGGTTACTTTTTGTTGTTATACTGTCGGTAGTTTCTCAAACTCCCCGTTTGGTTTTCTTAAAATTTGTGAATTCAT
The DNA here is from genome assembly GCA_033439265.1 of Dillenia suffruticosa. Lineage (NCBI taxonomy): Eukaryota > Viridiplantae > Streptophyta > Magnoliopsida > Dilleniales > Dilleniaceae > Dillenia > Dillenia suffruticosa. The sequence goes on from JAVTVX010000035.1 coordinate 23,363,697, forward strand.
TAAAAAATGAGGTGGAAAATAGGGTTTGTTTGTGGCATATCAAATAAAATTACTGTCTTAACCCTTTTTTAAATAGGCAGAACTTTTTATTATAATCCCCATTCACAATAATTTGGATTAAAATTTTTAATTAAATTTAGTCTCCTAATAAGAATAATAAACCCATTAACTTTATTAATTACGACATTTGCAAATCTAACATTTAGGTAAAGAGTATTAATTAACTTATTAATTTTGAAATGCTCAATTTTTAAAATTTTTTTATGTATTTAATTTTCTATTTTTTATGTAGTGCGTTCCGAACTTAGTATTTCGAAGTTTGAATGACCGTAATACTCTTTGGATTCCGAATATTTTCTTCATTCTGTGACTTATTCTTAATTTTTCTTAGAAAAGAAAAACTTTCCCTTTAAAACAAATTCCCCCCCAAAAAGGAAAACCCTGTGGTCTATTCAGCCGTGTTTTGAAATCTGAACGAACCGGTCATGCCAAAGGGTTAATGGGTCACTGGGTCAAACCCGTCGGATAGAGAAAAAAACTTAATGACGTTATAAATAAATTTAAATTATAATATATTAATAATTAAAAAATATATATATATTTAATTACAAATATTTATTAAGTTGTATTAAAAATATATAATATTAGACCTATTATGAAATAGGCTAATCAATTCTCCTAATTGCGTCACAAAATTTTGATTTTCTCACCAAAAAATTCTCAAACAAAAAAATCCGGGTTGGGCGGTTTAATCTTGTTCCCGATCCAACCTAGATTTTGACCGGCTTTTTAAAATTTAGTTATGTTGATAAATCTAGACGGACTGCTGTTCCGGTTCTCTCGATCGGACCGGTCAGTCCGGATTTCAAAACACCGCTATTTAGTACCTTTTATTTTTTGTGAACATTGTGCAGATGGGAAAGATATATCGTGTGGTTGAAATTCTCTTCACTTTTTATTTTTTTTATGTTTTTAAAAAAGGCTTTACAGTGACATAGCAAATGTTAAAATATCTAGAACACTGGGTCCCGTTTTATTATTATGACTCAATTGATATGGACTTGGAGCTGATGGTTCATCGCATCAATGATATTGATATATGAGTTTATGGAACAATTATTTGTAAAATGCAGAAACACCCATGAGCTATGGGTCAATAACAAACAGAGCTGTCAGCTTTTTTTTTTTTTTTTTTAAATTTTAAAAATATGGAAAAAGACAACAGTATTAATATATTCCAATATTCCTACCAAATTAGTATTGTGCATTAAAGTGAGAATTTACAATATATGTCGTGATATGGAGTAACAACCCTTGGTCCTCGATTTCATTAGGAGTATGAAGAGCTCTATAAACAGTAATTTTGGCTCAAGGATGCAGATTTCCAGTTGTAGGTATCAAGAAACTGCTAGACATTTTTTAAAGATGTCTCCCAAAGATAGGGCTTTTTAGAAGTCGTGGATTGGTGGGTATTGCTTATAAGTGTGGTTTTCTTGTATTTAACCTCTTCTTCCAATATGGTTTGACTGTATATGTTTGTTTGTATCATAATTTAGTAAAAGATATTCAGTTCATTTACGTTCCAAATATACAAAATTTGGTTATTTATGGATTCGCACCATGGTCATTTGGTCATTTGACCTCTGCTTTCGAGATGGTATAGTTGTTTTACCATTGTTTAATTTTTACACTGAGATTCTGCATGCTTTGAATCATGTGTCACATTCTTCAATTGCCAATTTAGTTTAGTTATTCGTGGGAGGTTATGGCACCTACAAATGAAGTTAGGCAAATAATTATAAGATTAAAAAAATAAGATAGAGAGAGAGAGAGAGAGAGAGAGAGAGAGAGAGAGAAGAAGAAGAAGAAGAAGAAGAAGAAGAAGAAGAAGAAGAAGAAGAAGAAGAAGAAGAAGAAGAAGAAGAAGAAGAAGAAGAAGAAGAAGAAGAAGAAGAAGAAGAAGAAGGAGAAGAAGAAATAATTGAGAGAAAGAAAAGCATTTACTTGATCTTGTTTCTTTGCCTTACGACAACACACACGCAACAAATGTCATAAAAACAAATAGTGTACAATTAATTCCCAAGCACCAGCAGCTAGTAGCAAAAGGGGAAAGAGAGAGAGAGAGAGAGTGGAGGAGGAGGAGGATGAAGAAGGAAGGCTCGACATCCCCTCATGTCGATTTTCATCCGTGCTATCATCAATCTGGCTAGAATATCTGCAAGCACACACCAAAATTCAACAATGAGCTTTCATCTCATTAACAATCACTTCTATTAATTCTATCATTTTCTTTTTCCATTATTTTCTTTTACCCTTTAGAAATACTTTATTATCATATTTTGTCTATTTATTTATTTATTTTGATACGCACCCTGTAATAACACTTGAAAACTAAATATCATTATAATTTTTCTAAAATGTTATATTTTTCTTTAGGAACCCTTTTCTCTAAAAGCAATTGATAAACAAACCTTTGCCCAGTATAATTACAATTTTGATAGACAGTTATGATTAAACCATTCAGTCAGGTTGTAAACAATTTTCTAATTTGACACTTCAGCTATGAAACACAAAAAGGAAAAAGAAAATATTTTTGTAGTTAAAGAGAGAGGAATATATGCCAACTTTTTAACCTCGAGACGGAATCTAGAGAGTGCAAGTGTAACCAGGAGGAGGAGTCTTGCCACACGCGACGAGCAACTGAAGAGCAAGAGGCACATAAACTTTGAGGTTAAGAAGCTTGAGCTTAAGAGTAGTGCACAAGCAAACAGCAGCCTCAAGCTCAACAAGCCCTGACAACACTGGACAGCACTCATTCACCACTGGATCACCAAGCCCAATGTGCACCAGTCCGCCAAGAAGATCCACACATGCTCCAAGTTTTATGGTGTCAATAGGGCATGTCTCCTTTTTTGCCGGGGGTGGAGGGCATGGAATAGGAGCCTTAGGTGGTTTTCCAATCACCGGTGGGACAGTAATCACTGGAGGGACGGTGATCGGTGGGACAGTAATCGGTGGCACGGTTACCGGTGGGACAGTAATCGGTGGCACGGTCACCGGAGGGACAGTAATTGGTGGCTTTACAATGGGTGGAACTGTAATCGGTGGTTTTACAATAGGTGGGACAGTTATTGGAGGGACGGTGATGGGTGGTTTAACGATAGGCGGTATGACAGGAGGCAAGGTGATGGGAGGCTTGACAATGGGTGGGAGGATGGGCGAGGGTTTCTTCTTGTGCTTGGTTGGTGGCCTGCATGAAGGACATCCTAAAATAGGTGTAGTCGAGGAAATGAAGAGCATGAAAATTAAGAGAAGAGCTGTGGACTTCGAGGAGTCCATGTTTCAGAGCTTTTTTTTCCTCTACACTCTCTCTTAAGGAAAAGAGAGAATAGTGAATGGTATTGCTTTGAGGAGAGTATTGGATTTTATATCGAGAGTGATGAAATGAGAGAGAGAGAGAGAGAGAGAGAGAGAGAGAGAGAGAGAGAGAGAGAGAGAGAGAGAGAGAGAGAGAGAGAGAGAGAGAGAGAGAGAGAGAGAGAGAGAGAGAGAGAGAGAGAAGTGCATCGCAAGAAAACAAAAACCCTAAGAAGCAGATCACGTGAAGAAGGGCTAGGTTCAAAAGGGAGCTGCCAAAGCATGCTAGTTGGCAACTACCTATCTCACATATGCAAAGTCCCACTTCAATTCATTTTCCAATCATTAAGTGTTTTTATTACTTATTGTGAAAACACATTTATTTTACTTTGTTAACTCCCTTCAAACTTTTTTTGTCATATATAGTAACATCGTGGAGGCGGACCCTTTTCTTAATCCCCCATTTGTATTAGTCAGATTCAACCTTAAGATTATTTAATATTATTTCAAGAATATTAACTAGATGAACTAACTGATAGAGATTGGCCGCTTTATTTTCATCAAAGAAAAAATGACGACGATAAAATTTTGGCCCTGTTAAAGGAACCCTAATTAAGTTTGTAAATAAAAGTTTGGAAGTGGGGTGGTCTATTCAGAATCTCATAGTTTGGAGTCTTGGGGAGGGGGTTGTGGATTGCAGCTCTACTATGCCAAACCATGGCCCCTCTACCTCTGGTCCTTCCTAAGCCGACCCTGCTTAATCTACCTATGGCTATACAATTTTGATTTCACAATTTTGAGTATGCTAATGGATTTTAGAAAGTATTTGAATACGATTATGTAGAGATATTTTTCTATGTTAATTACGCCAATCGGTATTCTTGGCATTTTTTAAAACCACCAAATTGAAAAATTAAAAGTATTTCTCTCGAAGTTAATTGAGTTGCTGGTCAATTGAATCCTCGACCTTGTTTAAGACGGGGTTGAAGGACATCGGATCCTTAGTACAATAATATTTTTAACAACTTAAGGTATAAATTTATAGCTTCTTTAATAGCAGAATATCGTTTTCCTTGAGCATATCATGAGAGAACTAATTTTAGGAAAGTTGAGTTTTGCTCCATTGACATCAACTCTGTCGATTTAATAAAAAATTATTAATTCAGGTTTCCAGACTCACACACTTAGGTCACGAATTCATATGTGATCACACTCTAAAATTTTCTACTTCAAAAACCCTATTTGATATACTTCTCAACTTCAGCATCCACTCCAGTAATGTGTCTATCTATGATGAATTTGCGTGCTATTTTCAAATCAAAATATTATGTTCGTATATGAGTTTTATATAGTTCTACCATTTTTTGTATAGAGTGTTACCCTGCAACATTTTGGGCCTACCAACCTTATTTATTTGTTTGTTTGGAACAAGTGGAAAGTTATGGGTATCACACACCACAAATTCACTTCAAAATGGGCCAATTTCTTTGAGACAAAAGGATATGATCGAGTCATCAATTTTCTTAAGTAAAATAGCCTGAGAAAGCCGTGTTTACAGAGGATGGAATATCTAGGTTTGTTGGGTTTTGGAAACATTTCTCTTGAAAGGAAACCATTATTAGCAAATGGGAAATGAAGCATTTTTTTTTAATAAAAAGATTGTTTTTGCTTCTGATGAAAAGGGGGGACGAATGCAAAGAAATAGCTCATATAATCATTGTCTCCGTTTATATGCCTAATGAGTTGTGTAGAAAATAAATGAATTTATTAAATATGCTCCCCGCAACAAATGATTTTGTTTGGTGAATGTTAGAGCAAAATAGCTAATTTGGTATCATTGATTTAAATCAACAATTTGAATTATAGCTAAAAAATTTCTACTACTACTACTACTCTGTAAGCATGCACACAGATAACTACCCTTTATCTATGACAAGTGATCGAAAATTGAATTTTGCTGCATTTCTACATATATATATATATATATATATATCAATGTTAATTAATCAAAGTTTTTTAATTTTTCTTGGTCCGGTGGGCAATAATATTCCGGACATTCAACTTTCAATAAAAAGAGTGAATTGAATCACAAAAGAAAAATGCTCTTATTCTAAAAAAGAAATTGTACTCCGAGTGGTTTTGGGGTCTCCGCCCACAATTTTATTTATCAATCCAAGCTGGAATTACACATGCTCATGTTGTGAGATGTGTAATGATGGGGTCACATCACATGCATATACATCGCTGCCCGTCACCCGAAAGCATGTTGACTAGAGAGAGAGAGAGAGAGAAACAGACAGACAGACAGACTTTCGTACAGCAAGGCTAGCATGTGAAATTGTGGGAAGAGACGAATGATATAAGAAAAGAGGAAAAGAGCTGATCATCGGAGCATGATATTCATCGCGACTTTCTTTTTTGAAAAATGACCTTTTAAAACATATATTCTCCTATTTTCTGTTTACGAAGAGTAAGTCAAATTTCACCAAATAAAATAAAATTTCCAATTCTTTTTACTGTGTACAAGCCCTAAACATGCTAACCTTGTTATAAATTAACCAGAAAAAAAAAACCAAAAATCAAAAATTCCCATCAAAGAACAAAATTTGGTATTGCGAAGCAAAAAAGAAAAAAAAAAGAATAGACATCATAGAACATATTTTCCTAAGAAAAAAAGTTTTTTGTCGAGAAAAATTTCTATGATAAGTTTCACAAGCGTAAATGCTTCAATATTTTAGTATAGCACAAATTTTAATTCAATTACTATATTTTATGAACATTAGATAAACAAACTCTACGAACTCTTTGTATAAGCACAAAAATCTTTTTCGTATAATTGCCAAGAATTTTATATTTCTTGTATTATATTATATTTTTTATTTATAATTATATTTTATTTTAAAAAAGACAGCTTTATAAATAGTCTTGTATATAATCCTATTATGAAAAAAATAGAGAGATTGCAAAAGCTTATAAAGATATTTTGGAGGGCTCCATTATTTTTTCTAACTGTTTTAAAGGATAGAATTTTGTGGGATTTGTGAGTAAGCGAGCGAGAGCTATTTGGATTTGAGTTATGAAAGAGAATATTAGTAATTGTACTGATTTATTCCGATGTCTAAAACAATTATTGCTCATTATTTATTTTTGATTTGATTGTAAGTGTATAATATTTGTTAACTTTTTTAAGGTATTATATTTGTTAACTTTTCTTGTCATCTTTTAGGGAGAGAGAGAGAGAGAGAGAGAGAGAGAGAGAGAGGGAGAGAGGGAGGGGAGGGAGGCGTGGATGAATTAGATTAGGGGCTATTCCAGGGAAATGGCATCTCAAACTTGCTGTTCCTGTCCAATCCGTGAATGGGTTTTAGAGGCTGGATTACTTTGTACCGTTGCGTATCCGTGAGTCTGCTTTCCTCAACACCTGATGTGATGGGTCAGAGAGACCGCCATGACCACCACAATTCTCATCTTTCATTTGCTTCTATTTCCACTTTCATATTCACCAACCCTTTTCTCTTCCTAGTTCGAGAGTCGTTTTCTTTCGTGAAAACGTTTCGTGACAAAATTGGGAGTTGCTTTAATTTTGTTTTTCATGTTTTAAAGCCTACATTTCTACAGTTTAGACAAAGAAGAAATGACTCAGATAAAATGACGGGACATGATGGGGGGTTTCTTATGTTGGATCTTTTTGTGAAGAGAGAGAGAGAGAGGGGGGCGGGGAGTGTGGCCTGTTACCGTTTTGCTCGCATTGGAAGTGGGATATTGGCATTTTCATGCATATTAATTACTTAATTCATTAAAGTGAAAGTGGGATATGGTTGTCATATTTTCAATCAATAAATTGGATCAACATTAATCCAAAATATCTAATATACATTTAGCTTAGAAAAAAGAATTATAAGTGTGGTTTTCCATTTTCTTGGTTTTGGACCGTGGTTGTATTTTTTAAGTTAAAGTGAAAAATGTTATTTATTATATGTAGCTGATTTTATCGATACACAATGCGTTCCCATTTTTTTTTTTTTTTTTTTTTTTTGGTGAAGCTACTTGAACCCTCTAATGTAAAATCAAAATCACTGGCCCTGATATTTCCATGATATTATTAAATAAATTAAAATTTACATGATATATTATATCATAGTATTTTAACTAATTTAGTCAAATACTTATTTGAATCGGTCAAAATATGATTGAATCGGTCACGATGATGATTTGATCAAGATATAATCAATATATATATACCTACATCTTTTTGATGATTTTTTTTTTTAATCTTCCAAAATAATATTAGCCAACAAAAAATGACCGGTTGCAAGAACCTTAGACCAATTTATGTCCTACTGCTTCTGATTTCCACCAAAATGACGCCAGAAATTTTTTAAATTTGAAAATAAAAGTTTTTAATATTTTATTATTATTTTAGCGGTGAAAATAAACGGAGATAAAATGAAGGTTAACGCTACACATTTTAACGGTAAAGTTTGAGTAGGTCGTGTGTTGTAACCTTGATATTGAATTTTTATTGGATTTTAATAAATTGCAGTGAGCTGACATTATAGATGGTTTGACCATCTAGCAAGGTTTCGGGAGGGAGCCCAATTAGCTTTTTCTATACTTGGGTCAGCCCAAGTTGATGATTATGGTCCATTAGATAGTGCCTATCAAAGCCCAGTAGAGTCCAAAAGGGCCGGAGATCGTTCCTCATCTACAAATGCGACGTCGTTTTTCCACTTCCTATAAACAAATGTCACCTGTCATTGTCTCAAAAAAGAAGTTGGAATTAAAAAAAAAAAAACGCGTGCCCTCTTCATCCTCGGTTTTTTTTTACAACTTTCTTTTTCCTGCAGGATCTGGGTCTTTGTAGGAAGGTGATACGTATTTTGGGGAGAATGTGTTCTGTAGTATCTAAGCTTGTTTTTCTGTATAGATATATTGTGTGCTTAGAGCATCCAGAATGAAAAGGGTTATTTTGACGAGAATGCATATTGTATGTTGCAAATGCAGTAATCCAGAGCGGATGCTGAAACCGATGGGTAGAACTGGGTTAAGGGTTCTCCCGCCCATAAAATTAACCTAGTTCTCATAACCTTGGGCCTTGATCTTAAAATTCCACCCATACCAACTCAATAATTTTTATAAGCTAAATTAACAAATATTTTTTATTCTGGTTTTGCAATTCTAGTTTTCAGTGATGGCTAGGCACTGTATATTATTGTCAACTTGATGCGTCGGGCAATATTATTTTAGCAAATGATCGATCTCTGAAATTCATTTGTCAATTTGTAATCTTTTTGGTGTTGTCATTTAAATCGATTAACCTTAACACTATTTTAAAGTATCTAGCAAAGGTTGTAAGATGCTTGCTCTTCTGGGATCAAAAACTAGCACCGACTGGTAGATAGACAAGGTTGCTTCAATTTTATTAATTTAAACAACTAAAAGCAATTTTTTTTTTGGTTTCGAGTTGAGAACCTTAAAAAAAAAAAAAAAAAAAAAAAAAAAAAAAAAAAAAAATTAATAATAATAATAATAATCTAGACACTATACAGAAATTGTGGGACTAAACAACTGCAGGACTGTCTGAATCAACATCATCAACAGTGAGCCAGTCGTTTGACTCCTCACCTTCTGAATCCTTCTCCCTTGAAGTTCTCTGCCCTGCCTTTATCTGCCCAATTCTAGTCCCAGAATTTTCATTCAACTGTACCCAATCGGAGGATCCACTTGGAGACGATTCCCTTTTACTCGCCAGCAGCCTTGAGTGTGTCCGGTGACTTGAGAGATCATTATCATCTTCATCATCATCTTCCAGATCACTAAAAGAGACATCCTCCTCATTTCCAAGCCTTTTTTGAGCATTTGAGGAAGCGCCTGTATCAGCATCTTCATCTTCAAACCATTGAGCAATATTTTCGTGTTTGTCTATTTCTAATTGTTCTACAGCATTGACAGATTCAGATAAAACCTGCTTTTCCTGAATTGGACTAATTTCCGCTTCTTCAATATCACCGACTTCGCTTCCTCCTTGGGAGTCCTTAGAGTCATCCACTTGCTTGTTTTTCTTGTTTTGCAACTTTTGCAACAGTACATCCCTTGCTTCAACAATCTGAAAAATGTAAGATCTTAGTAGGAAAAAACAACTATACTATAAACTAGTTCTTCTTTGTCATTGCCCAGCACCAAAAAAAAAAAAGCTAGTTCCCGACTCAAATAGAATTCACAAATATACAGATCATCATGTCGACAGAGTGCTTTTCAAATGTTGCTTAAGCGTCTAGATGAGAATGAAATATTAAAAAATGTGGCCACAGCTAGTGTCAAAAATGTCTTTAAAGTGCTGTATAATTATATTGTCTAAGAACATGTATGACACAAACACAACTCATTTCCAGAAATATCTGTGAAAACCGAGGGAACAACTAGAGGAAACCACTGATATGTGTGTGTGTATCAGGTATAGCTATAGATGCATGAATATTATATTTCACACTTTGTGTTACTGAGAAAAGTGATTCTGTAAACATCTCATCCTCCATAACATATGCAAAATAATAAAGGAAGAATGTTGAGAATCAAATGGCAATTAGGAGGAGCTATTTTGTAGGGGTAATGCGACTCAGACCTTAAACAGTTTCACCCGTTTCATATTAACTTTTTGTGGCAATGTTCAGGTGATTAAGCATGAGTGAGTTTGCTGTTATGATTATTTATGAATGTAGCTTGGCTTTTTTCCGCCCACTAATTTCCATATGGTTCAGAGGTTTGCCACTTGAATGCCATTTTTTTTATCTGATTTAAGCATGAAGACAAAAAAAAAAAAAAAAAGTGCCAATCAGAAGGGTCTGAACAGTTGATAACTTTCTGTATCCTTCTAATACTTTTCAGAGGAAATTAAGTTCTGTCCAAGAGAGTTCATAATCCAGCTGGATGCAGCTAGAACTGATAGGAATTACATATGACCATGTCATGGCCACAGTTTTGAGAAAATTAATTATCTTTATGCAATCGGGTGGTTCCGCTACAAGTATTAACCATTAAGAAAAAGAATACTTGGTAGTTAGGATCATTTCTTACTACTGACCAGAAGCCAATGTTCTGTTTTATTGCTTTCCTCAGATATCTTCCACCAAATGACAAATGGAGAAGAATGACAATAAAATTTTTGGAAGCAGATCTTAGTTAATACTGAACAATCGAAGCAAGCAATCTATAAGCATGATTAAGGCCACAAAACCACAAGGCCATGAGGTAATGCTTTAATCAAATCATCTGCAACTAAGCGCTTTACACCTGCATGGGCTCATCGTTGCAAGCACATTACAATTGAAAACAAGTAATAGAAAGTATAAACAAAATATCTTACCTCAGTGGTCGATAGAAGCTTTGAGTCATGCTCATTTAACCTAGGAAGCAACAAAATGAAATATATGATCCAAAACTGCTTTTCACTAATTTGAGTGCATAGTTCGAGTCTGAGAGCTTGCAAATTTGGGATCAACTGTTCAATCATAGAAGCATGTTCTCTTTGAACGTCAGACATACTGAAATCTGCAATAAATTCTGCAATATAACAAGACAGAGATTAGAAGCTACTTGGCAGGATAATGAATCACGTCTACATTAGTCATTCTTTTTTTTTTTTTTTTCATTTTCCATACAAGTTTGGTACCAGAACTTTTAGAGCATATTTGAGTACTAAATTTTGGTTTTTTATAATTAAAACATTATACAAGTAGCAAGAGGGTGGAATTATTTCATAAAAATCAGGTTAAAAATGTTTTAAAAGAACTAGAAGGTACTGTCTGCATCATAGTTATACAAAGATTAAGGCACAAAAAAAGGAACATGCTGTGGTGATGCCAGCTCACTTAATCAAAAAGGAATAAAGGAGTGAATTCATGTGGCAATATGGATAACAGGAGGAGGATGTGCATTCTGAAACATTCCATTCTCTACCATACCTCCCATTGCCAAACTCTTCATATAGTGCGTTTAATAATTTTAATCACTTTTCTTTCTCAGTAGTTTTCTTTTACTTCTTGGTTTGTAACCTCCTTAGTGCACTCTTTTTCTTTTCCACCCCCTTTTGATGATCCCTCTTTTCTTAAATCTCAAACAAGATCCTTAAAGGATAAAAACAATAATCAATGTGCATGAAAACAAAATCCATCTCTACTAAAAGGTACTGAAGTAATGCCAATGCTGAATAAATGAAGCCTCAGCACCAAAACAGTGATATCATCGATTTGAACCCTTCCAAACTTGGGCAAGTATAAATCCTGGGCAAACCTCACATCTATGAAGCATGGATATCGGTGCAGGGCAATGGATCCAACAAGATATGGACAAAGGAAAACGGAAAAGATAAAAATTTTACACTATCATAAGTTAAAAAGTATTATATCGTGCTATGCTGGACACAACGTGGACAACTCCATTACTAAAGCATGGGTACAACATAGACTCACGTTGACAGGTTGACTTGAACCCAACATATCCCTTTGGCCGATAAAATTAACCCAACATAGACTCCCTTATTTGCAGATAAAATTAACACTTCCTCATGGCACAATGGGCAAGTTATACAATACAAGCAACCTCATTTGAAATCTTGTATCGGCAACTAAAGCCTGTTCCACAAGAAACATCGCTAATAAACACAATCAATCAACTCCATATTGGATCAAGGACAATAACACACGATAACCTAACACAATGCTAATATGGTACTACAATTACGGAAATTGTTTGACTTAAATTGCTTAACTTGTCACACTAACAATGACCATCCACCAAACCTGACTTGGCAATAGAAACCCTAAAAGATTAGACACAATTTCAAAAAACTCCTTCAGACAATGTCAATATTTCCACAATTGTATCAATTTTTGAATAAAATCACTCAACTTATACCACATTCGCTAAACCCTAATTTCAGAGAAACCCTAAAAAAAAAACATAAACAAGCGAAATTTTGAGGAAATTACCATTATTGAAGGACAAAGGAAAATCAATCCAGCACTCGGGCCTCGTTGAAATCTCTTTCACAAAATCAACAACCTCATCCGTGATTCCGAAATCATGATCCAACGGCTCAGAATCATTATCATCATCCGAATCGAATTGCAACAAATTGGAAGCAAATTTGGAGATTTCACTCACAGCTTTAGTATTGGAGAGAAGAAGAGACTTGAAACTGCCGCCAATTTCAACAAGATCGTTCTTGATTCCACCCACAAGATTTCGATTTCCCGGCGACGAGGACGAAGTAGCAGAAGAAGAGTCCAGAGCGGGGTCGTTTTGAGGTTGCGGTGGAGGAGGAGAGAGAAAGGAAGCAACGCCGCGAAGTTGTTTGCCGATTGTTTCGGTGAAAACTGACAATTCTTCTCTCACTCCTTCGCTTAGAGTTGGTGATTCTTGTTGATCGTTATCCGATTGTTTGAAAGGGTTTGGGAGAGGAATTGAGAACCAAGACATTGTTGCTGTTCTGAGTTGGAGATTCCTCTTTTAAACTTCACGTAAGAAGAAGAATGAAGAACAAGATGAAGAATGTAGAGAGAGAGAGAGAGAGAGAGAGAGAGAGAGAGAGAGAGAGGTTCCACCCAAAAGCAAAAGGTTGATTGAGCTACAAGTTCAAGTTCTCTCTCTCTCTCGCTCTCTCCTGATTATGATAATGATTATAACAATGATTATGATAATGATTGTTATATTTATATTTTATAAATTATAAGATTAAAAATTAAGTACAAATTTAAAATCTTATTTTTAAAATTTAAACTTAAATTAAGGTGAAAAGATTAGAATGTACCCAAAGCTACTCCCATAAGAGTCTCTAATCACTGTTGGGTTTTCACCCTTTACGGAATGAATGCTCTTCCTTTCTGCAAATTCATTATTTTAGTTATTTCCCTTTATCATGTATGATTATATTGTTACACCTTATAGGCATTACTGCAAGAATTTTTATTTTGTTATTTAATTGAATCTATCATAATAATATTTTATTAAAATATTAAAAAAATCCAAAACTTTTAATCACTTGATATTTTTATAGATAATTTCTTTAATCCGATTTAAATTTAAAGTATTTGAGACCAGCAAGTTTTTATCATCACCACGTGTACTCAAAGAAAAACATTAATTATCATTTTTTATATAAGTAGGCGTGGGAGAACTCATTTTTAAAATAAATCACATATTTACGTTTTTTTACAAAAATGATAAATCTCCCACGAGGTGAACATTGTAGGATAATTTAACTGATATCGGGGTCGATATATAAAAATAATTATATATTTAAACTATTATTTAAAATTTAAATACATTTAAAAGTGATCTACTAAAATTTTAGATAATTTGAACTTTAAAACATGTGATAGAATGTAATCCTTTAATAAATAGAGATTTAAGGAATAATTCTTATATTTGTGATGGGTTACGTAACAAATTTATCTATATATAATGGTCATGGTCCTTAGATCATATATGATTTCTAATCATACGATTGTTATTAATAATTGGTTATTATTAAATCAAATACGTTTTATTCGATTTGTTTGATATTTTTTTGATAATTAAATATAATATTTAAGATATATTTAAATATTGATTATAGGTTTTATCAAACTAGAGTTTTTCGATAATCACAACTCATGAAATTAATAGGAAATTGATGGCCCTTTTCTCCCTCGGGACAAAAGTAATCCGAGGAATCAACGTCTGGCGCGTTAGCTGTTGCATTCCGGAAAAATCAATTGTAATTTATTTGGTAGACGTAAAAACGACATTAAGCCACCTGAATCTATATTACTTCATTTTAAAAAAAAAAAAAAAAAAAAAACAAACAAAGAAAAAAAAAAAAGGAAACCTAAATGGGCAAGGAAGTTAACAACATAAGATTACTTTGATTAAAGTAAGGAAAGGGTTGTCAGGAAGGAATAAACTAGAGTGGGCCCAACCCAAGGCACGACAGAATATCTTCCCCTGCAGAACTGTTCCTCGGAGTACAGGGGTCGAACGTCGTATTCAACTCTCATCCGAATGTTATTCACTTTTCCTTTTTTTTTTTTTTTTTTTTTTTTCCTAATAAAAAAACAATAAATCGGTGGACATGATTAGTGTTCCTCGCATCGTCTTCGCATCACAGAAAAATCATAATTATAAAATTAAAAAGTAAGATAATATCATTATGAAGCTTGATCATCTATTTAGCGCCACCACGTGCTCTCTCCCTATATATATTTTATTTGGTATTTTAAAATTGTTTTTGTAAATGGCAATTTTAAGGAATTCTTTATTTAAATAAAAGCTAATCAAAACTCATTTAAAAATTAAAAAAATAATATAATATATAGTCTAAAACCTTCATTCAATATAACCATTTTAAAATTTTAATTAATTTTAAATTATGAAATATATGATAAGGTATAAAATTTGTAAATGTGAAAACGATGATAAGTTAAAATAAGGATATCAAAACATAAAATAGTGGTTCCAGATCTTATATGCCTTCCATTTCTAACATCCCATACGTTAGAGATTTCTTTGGGAAAAAAACACAAAAATTGGGAAGAATGGTCCCAATTCTGAGGTTTGCAATCGAAATCTGCACACCCATTGAAAATTATTAAAAGAAATCTAGAAAGCTTGGATTTAAGTATACTTTCTTTTAGTGGTTTCTTTCCATTGTTTGCAATTATTTTAATAATTTAGCATGTAAATTTAGAGTTGTTTAATTATGTATTGATGATATATTTTATCAAATAAATTCTTATATTTTCATGGCATCTTACTACCATAAATAAGAAAACCATAATTAGGGAATAATATGTATATTTTTATTTGATAAACTATTTACATGCTGCTAAGAAAATCACCTATGATTCCAAGTCGTTATTTAGACAAAGGAAAAAATAAAATGATCTTTAGGTGTGAGCTTGTGGTCCCTCTAACAATGGCGTCAACAATTTGTCATGGAAGGCCAATATAGAAATCGGTAATGACAAAGCCTCAGCTTAATTCGGCAATCTTGACATAAATTGCTCAAATTACAATATATTTAGAGCCTTTAGATCAACTCAGAGTTCGGCCTTACGTGACCAAATATTAATGCATCTTTCCAATATGAATCCTTAAAATCTCATGAGAGAGGGAGAGAGAGAGAGAGAGAGAGAGAGAGTGAATTTTAGCTATCAAGCACAAGAAAAAGAAAGTGATTAAATGAAATTTTAGAAACCACTTATTACCAACCCATCATCAATATAAATAATCATTAATCAATCCCGGTCTCTCCCTCTCACTAATTATTACAAACAAATTTCATTCTAGCTAATTCACATGCACAACATATGATACAATCTATCTAGAAACAATTCTTCTATCATGTCTGCGCAATCCTGAGATCCGAATTTGTATCATCTCCCCCCCCCCCCCAAAAAAAAAATAACAACAAAAAAGTTCAACACTACAAGCATAACACCTAAATGAGTCCCGAGTAAGGATTGTAGGCAGCTTGCACAGGCATGCCTGCACCATAAGGGTGAACGCTGGTACCATGTGTGTTCACAAAGGGATTCGCTGGTTGCTGCAGCTGTGGGCTCATCGTCATCATTTGTTGCTGCTGTTGAAACATGAAAGCTTGCTGCTGGTTGGCCATGGCTGCCATTTGGACAGAGTATGGTGCAGCCACCCCGTTTGAAGCATAGAATGGATCGTGCATATTTTGCTGCATTGTTGGACCTGTCATTGGGTTAGCTTCCCATGGATTGTAGCTCACATTCTGGCTTGATCTTCTCAATGCATCATCGTATAGGCTGTCCAGAGTGAGTTTGTCAAGTCCTCCCGCCTGTTGTATTTTTTGATGCAATGATTTGATTAATCCAATTCTTTTCTCTAGGGAAAAAAATCATTTTACCGAAAGAAGTGAATACCAGCTTGCTAGCAGCTCTGGCACTCTCATTTGAGCTTGGAGCAGTAACAAGAGCTAATTCCCACCCAGTAGTTCCATTTTCCAAATTAGAAGCAGCAGCTGTTGGTTGATCTGTAACAACAATAAGCAAATTACAGAAGTTATTCTCTGTATAGCAACATCTGAAATTTTGGGAAAAAAAGAGTTTAAAGCAATCCCAACCACAACCACTTAGGAGTAGTGGCAACTAGAGACATCTTTGTGTTTTAAGACAAACTTACCAACAGGAACGATGGCCAAAGCTAGAGCGTTTTTCTCATCTAGTACCGAAGCATCTGGAGATGGATCATTCAAACCCTAGACAAAAAACAGCTAAGCACATAAGGCTTCAAGGCAGACAATGAAGCTTCTAAAACCTGGATCAGGAAAGAACCATAGACTTACCAAAAGATCTGGTTCTGGTGGTTTAGTAACAGGAACTTCTTCCTTAACTGGTTCTGGCAGAGGAGGGGATGGAGATGGTTCCTCCGGCACCTCTGGGGCTTTCTTGTACTCTATGGCTAAAACAACCTTGGGAGCAGCTTTGTCATCAGTCACCTGTTTGATTGATAGATTAAGATGAGTGAAAATGGCCAAACTTGCTTAAATTAGAAAAGAAATTCTTTGGACCCGATAAACTAGAAGCTTTTAAGAACAGAAGGCTAACATCCTCACATATTGTAACACAAAAGATGAGGCCATAAAATAGAATCAGTAAAAAGAAGGTAAATAAAATAGATGAGATGGCTCTCCACAACAAGAGTAGGATAAACTATTCCAAGCCATGTTCAGTACTTATGATGTTTGACAATATAGCTTCTGGTTTTCTACTCAAGTCTTCATTACAAATATCATTGAATGTAAAGCCTATGACAGCAGTATAAAGTGCACAGATTGCCATAGTTGCTTAAGTGCAAGAATATTAGTATATGACAATATTGTTCATCTGAAAGGCCTGCACAATGAATGAACAGAACCTCATGATACAACAGGGGTTTGAATATCAGTGCTTCAATGAGTTTTATAATTTTAACCATCACAGTTGCGTATTTGATACCCTCCAAATGGGCACTAATGGGCAAAGTTCAAGAGATAAACTGTAGTTTTGTATACTGATGCCCAAGTCTCCTCTGTTTATATGCATAATGAGATACTGCATGCATGCGCGGACATGTGGAAGGAAACCATTTTAAAGGAGAGGAATTTCTTGCCTGATCCTTACGAAATGTTGAACCTCGTGGAGCTTCTTTAACATATTCCTCCATGGCTTGGAGAAATGATGCAGGAGGCTGCATTATTGAAAGATAGAAAATAATACATAAAGCCAAGAAGAGTCCAAGAGCAAAGAAACATAATAGTTGGCCATCGGCACCATGCTGAAATCCAAACCTGCTCAATTTTGATAAACTTCTCTCCACGACCAATGTCAAGATTTTTGCATACTTCATAAAATTCCGACATCCACTCTGCCTGAGAAAAGATATTAACCTTATCTAGGATCAGAAGAACTCCAAAACTAAATGTGAAATGTCAGCAGGAACTACCTGCTGCCCTGCCCTTCGATATATATCCAAAGCCTTAACAGCATCATGACGTTGCATTTCAAAGAACTGTCACAAACAACGTAATCATTTACCGGACAATCCACCAAGAAAAAATTTTCTTAACAACCATGAACATAGATCTACCTTGTCAACCAAATTAACTGTTCCATCGCTAATCGCATTATAAATCTTGATACTCTCTGACGCAACCTAATCAAGACCACAGGGACAAGATCAGGACAATGGAGCCTCCTCTGCTAGTCATTTTGGCTAAACAAGAAGAAGTTGCGAAATTTGTATAAGTTCTGAAACCTACCATTGACAGCGCTAACCGAATGATAAAATTGTGAACTGCTGCTCCTTGTGGCTGCATATAAATAAATTTTATCAGTAACATATTGAAAATTTTAACAGCGTGTGCAAATTATGTTGTAGAATACTTCATGAGGGAACTTGCCACCAGAAAGAAAAGTGCTACCTGGCAGTTTACTAAACGAAAGAGAAGCTGTTGCAAAGCTGGCAACTGCTCCAACAACTCAACCGTATCCAGATCTTTAGTTCTCTGCACCATAAATTGTGTAAGAATTCTCCAGAACAATAATAACCAATCACCAAGCTGGATACTCATGTTTAAGCAAGAAGTGCACAATAGGACATGTAGGGCCACAGAATGATTTCTTACAAGATCTCCTGATTTCCGCATGGTCAAACACAAAAAACTTTTTGAGAGACCACTAACAATGACATGAACAAAATTTTAGGGAAACTTACTTGAGTCAACAAACTATGAAACAGAGGCAAAGCAATTCAGTAATAAATTGTATCCAATCAGAACCCTCTAAGGCCATAATTAGGGCAATAGTCTAACATCTTTGGTTGGATTGCCTTTATATAGAAAGCTAATTCTTTCAGTGTTATTTTAGAAGGAATTGATCACATCCAAATAAGCAAATTAACTATCTCCTTTCATGCCTAACACAATATTGTTGGTTGGTGCAGTTTCAAAAAGTAACCAAAAGAGCCATAAAATGACAGCATTCTATTCCCAAACAAATAATGTACAGATTAAAATCAAATCAATGACAGTAGTTATCTTACTGGACGATCTGTCTCAACATCATACTTCAGCACGCGAAAGCATTCCAGCCTCTCCTCTAAATACAAAGCATATGTGCGTATCCAAGCAGAATATTCCCATGCTGCACATAAGATCACAAAATTTCAATCAGAGAAAAACTAAGAATTAAAACCTGCCACACATGAAAGAGAGAGAGAGTGTATACCGTTGGGGCTGGAATCATCTTTAAAATGAGACAAGTTTAGCATATGGCTTCTACTCCTGCCATAATTAATGAGCTCTTCATGGAATGTGGGATCCACTTCCCTCAAAGCACGATGTATTACAATTAAAGTTTTCAATGCGACCTAAACATTCAAATAAGAAACAATTTCCTGAGTATATTAATAAATGGAAACAATGACACAAACATCAACTGCTATAGAGTAATCCAAAAGCATGCAACATGATACAAATGCCTAGCTCTTGTAATACATAACTGTTAAAGTCATGACACATAGGAAATAATTATTTTATCCTTAATTAGCATTAATTACTAGCAATCAACATAGACAACAAACATCTTTGCATTCTCCCAAAAAATTCAATGAATTAAAGGTAATTCTAAACCAGATGTAGAGATGACAAGAAGAAAGATGTAGTCAATGGCCTTTCTAATCAATAAAAGTACAATTTTGCTTCATAATTTAATGTACAGATGATGTACACACCACCAAAAAATTCAATGAGTTAAAGGAGACTTTAAATAGATGTAGAGATGACAAGAAGAAAGATGCATAGTCAATGCTTTTTCTAACCAATAAGAGTACAAGCTTGCTTCACAGATAATGAAGTACACTTAACCACCACATTTTAACGGCAACTGGATAGAAAAAATTACAACTTTGAATAAAAATTTGTTTAGTAGCATTAAAAAAAATTCGAGAAGTTTGACCTTGTCAAAGAACATGCTCAATAATAAAGTACCACCTAGGGGTGTTAATGACACCGGGTAGTGTCACGGGTACCTGTGACACTACCCGATCAAAGCTCGAGCCCAGACTCGGGCTCGGGCTCGGGCTCGGGCTCGGGTAGTTGGGTATCGAGCTCGCTCGAGCCCAGCTGTGTTGAGCTCGAAGGCTCGACGAGCTACCTGAAATATTTTAATTTTTTTTTTAAAATAATTTTTATATATAATTATATATATATTTTAAAAAATTATATATAAAATTATATTTTTAGGTATATTTTTTAAATATATTACCTGTACCACCCAATGACACTACCCGATGACACCCGACGACACTCAACGACACTTCGAGCTCCGGCTCGAGCTCGAAAAATACAAACTCGGCGAGCTCGAGCTTGAGCTCAGGTATTGTGATACCTGAGCTCGACCCGGGTGTCATAACACCCCTAGTACCACCTCTTCCTTAAATTCCAAAAGCTTTTTCTTGGTAATAATGTTGGTTTAATCAGTGTAAGTAAGTTCTGCAAGTAATTTACAGAATTCCGATGACAGGCACATCAGCATTTGTGTTAACCTATATAACAAAAAACATAATGATCATCTTTCCACCCACTGAATTCTTCAAACACATTCATTCCATCAAACTTCTTTGAGACTGAAATATAACTTCCCAATGGACTTAAATGTCCATTTTAAGTTGATAAAAACAGTATAGTTTTGGGTCTCCAAGTGATGCCATCATCCAAAACATGAAAAATCAAATGTATTTATTAGACAAAACAGAACATAAAGTTAGGAATGGCCAGGGGGAGTGAATAAGGAACGTCCCAGCATGTAACAAAAATACTAAATAACATTTAGATCAGTTGTCCAAGCAAGCTCAACCAGGTCTCCATGGTGCTTGTGGATTAAAAAATATGAATATTAATCAAAACTACATTCTGTGAAAGCAACTAACAAGTTGGCAAACCAGCTAACTAGCTAGTAGGAGAATTTCAATGAACTCCAATATATATACTCCACTATATATGCCAGGATTTTGTCTAATGAGCTGAAGTTTTGCTTATTTCCATCATTGAAAGAGGGAACAAGGAACAGAACAAGGTAGAAGAGTTCATAATAAACCTTGCAAGACTAAAGACACACAGCACAGCAGAAGCTTATAGAAGATCAGCCAATGTCCTGATAGGGCAGCAGGGAACAACCTCTAACGTAAAGCTCAAACACTGGCTTGCAGCTTTATTGATTGACCATTATATATTATCCCCGCTAACTTTAACAAGTCTCGTGATAGGGCAAATAAAGCATGAAGAATAGCAGATGCACCGGCTGAGAAATGCTTTTCAGTGTGGCGTTAAAGCTCATAGCTAACAGAAGGATTTTAATTAATTACTAACTCAAGTTTTATCCATTTATCAGGAACATAAGGATATAGGATGCTTGAATTCAACAGAAACGCCTCAAATGGAATCTTCAGACACTTTCCTTTTATTATAGAGCTAGTGCATTTTGAATACTCACATGAATGCTGACAAATATCTTTAAGATTTCTAAGGATCTTATTCTCATTGATGGAAATTAACATTGTATGATCACATAAGACTAGCAACCCAGATGTTTTTCACTCTAATTCCAAATTAATGCACCACATGCCAAAACAAAAAATTTACACAGTGCAGCCAATGTAAAACATACCGACCAATTGTGCGTCTTTGCTAAGCGCCTGGCAAGAGCATGGATGCAATATGCGACATCAGCCCGTGGCCTTGTAGCCGAAATTCCAGAAAATATAGCTGCAATAGCAATAACATGAGATCCGCATTAGATCTCCAAACCCCCTATCACATCCCTCGTCTATAGTGAAAACCCAAGAATATATACATATATATATATAAATATATATGTATATATTTACCTCTAATGTGCTTCTCCTTTGCAGGATGTTCGACATGATTTGTAGCCTTGACAATGGCAATATCTAATTCCTAAACAACCCAAAAATTAAACAACTCAAAAATTCAGAAAGAACCCAGTAATAATTTTCAAGAAAAAACAAAACACAAATCTTGAAAACTGGATTTTTTTTTTCAACCTTGTAATCACTATTCACTTTAGCCAATCCAACAGTTGTGGAATCTTTGATGGCACCAAGTGCTTTCCTGAAGCTCTTGTTTGTTCCTCCTCCTGACATGTTCTCCTTCGCTCAGAATATCCTGCAAAATCTCTAAAGAATTATGTTTCTCTTTTTTGCTTAAATTCAACTACATCAACAGCTTGAATTTAACCTAAGAATCCAATTCAATAACAATTTAAACTAACAACAAAGTTAAAAGAATCCAAGATCATGATCTTAATTAATCACATCA
Organism: Dillenia suffruticosa; assembly: GCA_033439265.1. Classification (NCBI taxonomy): domain Eukaryota; kingdom Viridiplantae; phylum Streptophyta; class Magnoliopsida; order Dilleniales; family Dilleniaceae; genus Dillenia; species Dillenia suffruticosa. The sequence continues at coordinate 23,385,937 of JAVTVX010000035.1, forward strand.
CACGGTTAAAATTTTTGCCTAAAGAATCCTCACCATAAAAAAATTTAGAAACTCAGAAAAAAAAAAAGCAAACAAAGTAGAAATTTGAAAATTGGTTAAGAAATTGACGATCTGATCAGCCAAAGAGTTCATCAATTTCTGAATAGAATAAAAGAATTAACAGAAAGGAAAGACAACTGCCGATCACAGAAATTTCAAAACAAAAATGGCGAAACCAAAATAATAGCATTCTCATTTGAACTACTCAGTTGAGTCTCAAGAGGGAATCATGAATCACCATTAAAACCATTCGGAGCTGAGAGAAGACGAGATCGGAAGAAGAAGAAGAAGAAGAAGAAGCTCAAACAACTCACCTGAAAATGGAATCAAAATGAGGAGAGAGAGAGAGAGAGAGAGAGAGAGAGAGAGACCGAGACAGAGACAGAGACAGAGACAGAGGTTGAATATCAATAGTAGCTTTAGGCGTCGTTCTTGAACCGAAAAGAGAAAAGAAAAGTCACGATGCAAAGCTGAATGAGTTTACCAAAAAAAAAAAAAAAAATGCAAAGCTGAATGAGAACTTTAAAAAAGAAAAAGAAAGAAAAATTTTTGTTGGTGTGGTTGAGTCGTCGGCGTCTTACGCCATTATTTTGCAATTTTAAACTTCTCTCTTTCTCCTCTCTCTCCTCTCTGCTCCCTCTGCTCTCTCTGCTCTCTCTCTGCTCTCTCTCTCTCTCTCTCTACTGTGAGAATACGGACTGGTACGTTGTGTGCGGTGTGGGCGCTAGTCGTCTTAAAATAATACGCCAACAAATTTGCACCGTCCGATGAATTGGAGCAAAAATGGTTAATCCCACTTTGGTGTCTGATTGTTTGGGAAAACCGCATATATTTTCACACGAAAATACCCATTTTCTTCTTGTAATATCAAATCAATTGTTTGGGTAAATACCCAAAATTTCTTAGATCCAGTATTCATAATGTCTTTATAAGTCCATTCGTTACGGATGTAGCAAAATTAATACACACTCGATCTAATAATATCAAATTTAAAATTTAAAAATAAAAAATTAAATTTAAATAATTTTTTTAAAATTAAATCTGATAATATTTAAATTAAATTAATTAAAATATATTTTACGTATGGATTGGTTATATAAAAAATAAATAAATCGGATGGTTTGGCAAATCAATAGGAATAAAGAAAATGAGCAAAATATCATCTTTGATCGCTCAAGAGGAAATGTTTATTTTCAAAAAACGTACTTTTGAGGAAAAAAAAAAAAAAACGAGGCCCACATGAAAACAGTAAACTACGATTCCGTGGTACTGATTGCAGCGGAACAGTTTTTTTTTGTTTTTTTTGTTTTTTGGGTTTGCTTAAAATAGTTTCTGTCGTTTTATTATTTCATTTTTCTGTTTTTGTTTTTTTTTTTTAAGTGAGAGAAAAAAGAACATCCATAGAATAGGCAAAAAAAAAAAAAAAGTGACAGCTGGTCGGGCCTTATATTTTTGTAGTTATTTACAAATAATGAAACTATATGATTTTGAATTTTTGATTATTAAAATATATTATATATTAAAATTAAATCAATTATTAATTTGATTTTAAAAATATTTGATTTTTTTTATTTATAAGATTATATTTTCATATTTATAATAATAAATTTTTTATATAAATTTAAGTTATTGGAATAATCCAATGAAATATTGAAATATTAGAATTTTATATTATTTTATAATGATTTCATATTTCATTTTTAATATGATATTAAAATCATATTGTGGATAAAATGTAAAAATATTATCTGAATTGATTTGGGTAGATACAATAAATATTCAAAAATGCACCAGTTAAGAGAATTTAGAATTTAAATATAAAAAATTTAATAAAACGTAGGGATGGATTATTGAAAATTTAGATACAAATTATTTATAAATATATAAAAGTTAAGGATTTAATTGAAAAATGATTTTCAATAAAAATGAATGATATTTGAGAATTTGCATTAATTAAACCAATATTTGTTTTCCGATAATTATTTTTTATGACCGATCTCAAAGTTTAAGATTAAAACTTAATTTATTACTATTATTCATATATTTTCTATCATCATAAAACTTTGAATTCTTAAATTTTGACCAATTATTGCATGCTTTACAATCATGGCATGGTAGAATTTCATTTGGAGGACTCCTTTTGTTCACATTCTCTCTCTCTTTTTGTTGGTAAAATTTGTTCACTTTCTCAAATTTGTATAAAGTACTAAATATAGAATCGAAAAAAAATAATATAATACTTTTGATATTGAAGCATAAATAATCATGAGTTTTGTAGATAGTCTCATTTTAGAGAATTAAAATTAAATTTAGTAGAAAGCATTTTTTTTTTTTTTTTTTTACAATAAGAGATAACCAAATGGGTTCGAATCGGGGAAGGAATAATGAAAGTGGGAAGACTCTACTGCTTGAACTGTTTCTGAGGGAAACGTAACAAATGCATAAATATAAAAAAATAAAGATTTTTATGTAAATACGGATTATTTTATGAAAATAATAGAATAATTATATTTTATAATAAAAATAATTAAATATATAATTATTAATAATAAGACAAATATATAATTAATTATAAGTAGAAAGCTAGTTTACATGGAAAAGGAAACAAAGAAATGAAAACGTAAAGGGAAACCTAACAAATGCATAAATATAAAAGAAATAAAGATTTTTACATAAATACTGATTATTTTATGAAAATAATAAAATAATCATATTTTATAATGAAAATATAAAATAATTAAATATATAATTATTAATTATAAGACAAATAATATAAAAGTGGAAAGTATGATTAAATAAATAAATAATTTATTAGACATAGAAAAATATATAAATATATAAAATATATAAAATTTTGTATAAATATTAATTAATTTAATATATTTAAATGTTTTGTTTAGATATTATAAATGAAAAGGTTATTCGGTAATTATGAGCAGATCAAGGGGTTACTTTGGAGGCAATAAGGATGACCCGTCAGAAACTCAACCATGTGGAGTACACATCTCCACTGACAGCAGTAATAGCAATCCAACCATGTGATCCCTTTCAACCTACGGTTAGGTTACGCTTGTGTTACAGTTACAGCAGAGAAGAATTCAAATTTTACTTTGTAACTCAATAATTAAAAAATCAATAAACTTCATTAATACAAAATTATTTTTTATTTGAAGTGTAATTTGTCATATAAAAGATCATCACTATAATTGAAGGATTCAAACCAGCTTAGTTGAAGAAATTCTGTAAATAGAATTTGTATCAATTTTTAATTTTTATGATAATAAAAAACCATTTTAAGTATACGTTTCAATCACTTCAAAAATGAAGGGTGCCCTAGATTTAGTTGGAAACTTTAGAAACTAGTTATAATTACACATGGGTGGTTTATTGTACCAAAAAGCAAAGGCCCAAGTTTTTTGGTTAATTTGAAATACTTAATTTAAAAATTAACTTTTTTAATACTTATTTTTTATTTCTAATATTCAAATTTGAGATTATTTCTGTTAATAGAATTTAATTTTCTACTTGAAGATGTATATATTATTGATATTTGGCTCATTATATTAGCAAATTAGCAATAAATGTACTAAATCATGATATTAGTGTTGGACTCTCTTGGTTATCAAATAAATAATTTAAAATTATGATATCAAATCACTAATCTTATGAGAATTAATTAAATTTAATTAAACCCTAAAGTGTTTTAGTTTAACATATTATTTTAACTTATTTATAAACTATACTTAAATTTGATTTATTGACTAAATTTAAATTTCAAACATTTTTGCACTAAACCATGAGTGTTTATTAGTAAGTGATTTATCAACACTTGTTGGTGTAGATGAGATGGACACTTTCGTCTCTTAATTAGATCGGGAGTTTGACTTCCCCTTGACATAAAAAAAATAATATTGAAAGATCCGTTCCCACAAAATGATTCTCATAACCGTTGATTCAGATTAGTCAGGATAAAATTTTAAATATTAGGCGATGGTCATGATACCAAAAAAAATATAATAAGTGATTTATTTATAATCCAAATGCATGTACCAAACTCATGGCATGACCTCAATGTCTTATGATTGAACACAATGTCCAAATTTTTTGTGGATGGACACGTTGTACCTTAATAACCCCAAATTTTATTTGAATTTTCAAATGTATGCCAACAAATAATAAAAATAATAATAAATTAAAAAAAAGTCATATTGTCCATTGTGCAGGATGAGTAGACTCTAACCAGCAACTATGATTTGACGTTTGGAATCCTCACAACAGCTTATGTGTCATACGATTGGGTGGTGTTGGAGATCCCACTCCCAGAAAAGGGCTGGGGCCAAGCTGGCAACGTGTGAACCATAAATGGCGGATGAAGGTTCCTAGAAAGGAACCATCCAATCAAGGTTCCTAGTTGAAAGTTAATGAGAAGTGCATGAGTGGAGCCCCCCGGTTGTTGTCGAATATTATGAAATAAAATGAGCATTTTCACAATTTAAAAGAATTTCAAAATTGGTGACAATATCTAATCTTTTTTCATTTTTTTTTGGTTGGGTATTTATTCTTGAGTTAGTATTGGAATGGTAATAATTGATGATATAATCTGGGTAAGAAGATAAAAGCAATCATTATTACTTGAATATAATAAAATTTAACAAGAGAGAATAGTGTTAATGAATTTGTATGAATATTTTGACGTGTAAAACTATATATAAATATTTGCCTCACTATAAGTAAAAAATAAATGCAAATTACTATATATATACACTATAAATAGGTTTTCCTTCATAATTTATATCCTTGCATCAAATAAATCCATCAATCGAAAAAAGAAAAGGTTTTACCCCCAAAATGTAGATTATCAAGTAAATTACAAGAAGAAAAATGCAAATATATATATATATATATATATATATATATTATAATTATAATACCAAAAAAAGAATATGTCTAAAAGATAAATTAGTCATCTATTTTGACTTTTTTGAAACTAATTCTATGACTGTGACAGCCTGTACCCTAATTTTTTTTTTTTTAAAAGACAGATTTGAACATTGGATCATAAGATCAAGGAAGAAGAATATGACTACCGAACTGTTCCAAAAATATAACCCGTAGTTTATAGGGCACTTTTTGGTCCACTATTTGGTCCAATGAATACAAATCGACCGTCAAACAGGAGTCCTTGATGGGAAATGCCCTAAAAAGTCATAGCACGCTGCCTTTGCCAATTCAATCCCTTCTTTTAAGTCAATATACATATTTTTTTCCCTTTTTCTTTAATAATAAAAAGAGGGGGGATAGCAATCCCCTTTTTCCTTAGTAAAATGCTTAATCTAAAGTATAAATATTGTCCGCTGTACGAACCAATCATTGAAATCTTCAAAGTTAAAATTAAATAAAAAAAAAGAGAGATGCTAAAATGAAATTTCGCCTGCACCAGAGTTGGGGGATGGAGGGTTTCCTCCATTGTGTGATTCAATCACTTAAAAAGGACAAAAATGTAAAATTACAATAAGTGCTAGAACAAAAGGCTAGAGAGAAGAAATCAAGACGGTTTCGGAAACCAGAAACACAACTAAGCAAGGGCATCTGAAAAGGACAGGTAGGCCTAGATCAAAACTCCTTCTAGACCAAAAAAGCCTCATGAGTCTCCACTGTGTTGAAAAATTGAGGTTTTAACTCCTAAACACAGTTGCAGATCAACGAATGTAATGAATACAGTAATTGTGATGGAACAATTCTGCACAATTATCAATATAGTGACCACCTGCTTTTGGTGGGGCTTCATCACATGCACAACCCACCAGGGGTTGGAATATCATAATCCCTAAGAGAGTATTTTTACCTAGATCAGCTATGCCCTTCAATGTAAATGTAATAGGCATAACCTCCCCACAAAAATTTCCAACCAGGGCATACACGAACTAGGTAATATCGTTAAAAGGTCAACATTGCAAACCTTCATGAGATTTTTGCATGAATTTGGCTGCAATCTTACAGGTAAAACTTTCTTTCCTATCAAACCTTCACATCAAAATCAAAAACTTCCAAGCAACTAGAGGAAGGGATGATAGACATAAGGAAGACAAGGAATACAGCCCTTTGCAACACTAATTCTATTATTTCAGAATGGATTCCAGGACACTAATGAACTTGCATGTTTCTCACTTTAAGCCACATGAACAAAGTTCAACATTATTTGCAGAGCTTTTCAACAACTACCACTTCATTCCATTAAACTCTTACCATGAAATGAAACTACAAAGAGTCTTCATCCTGCAAACTTTGGCTTCAAAAATAAAGATGAGAAAGAAAGTTAGCTGGAGGAAGAACCAAAAGGTAATAGTTTATTGAGTCACCTAAGAATCCATCAGACTAGAACAGTCTCAAGAAAGAACATTCTTCACTTGCAAAGGCACAGAGTTATCAGTTGTGTTCAGTTAGCTTTCCACTTGCACAAGGATAGCCAAAAATAATGTGAACAGGCATCTAATAACCATGAACCAACCTTGTGCATATGGTGCAAACTCAGTAACTTAACTCCTAAAATCTCTGAGTACACCTGCTTTCTTCAATGGTCGCATCAGACTCACCTATTTGCCCTTCAAAGAGTTGCTTAATGTACAAAATGACAGATGTAGCTCGAAATGCTACCAGAAGCCCTAGCCCTATTGCCTTAACCATCTTCCATTAAGTTCATGGTTCTCCCGCTTATCAACTTCGTGTTTTGAAGTATGCTTGTTAACATTTCATTACATCATTACCTCAACTAACCTGAATTCATCATTAATAATATGCTCCATTAACTTTTCAGATGCTTATGAGACACAATAAAATCTCTTGAAGGAAACAAATGAATCATCCAAGAAGCCCAGAAAGTAGAGAATTTGCCATCAAAATTATCTCAACAACATGCAGTTATTCCCTTTATTCCTCGTAAAAGTAATGTCACACGTATAAAAGGGACTAAAGTGGCCATAGAAGCCCAAAATTTACAACTCTTATAACGCAACCCAACAGATTGTACAACTTAATTTAACAATAAGTCGTCCTTATTGTCATTTTTTCCTCTCATTGTAAATGACTTGGTCATTCAACAATAATGAATTAATCAAACAAAATTTAATATTACAAATGTTATGAGGCAGCAGGAAGTTTGATGCCACATAACCTAATAAAATTTCAAAATTCGCTTGAGATCACAAGAGAAGATTTTCAGGATTTTCAAAATTTGCTTGAGATCACAACAGAAGATTTTCAGGATCTCTTGACGACAGCAATAGCAAAGTAAGGGTGGTGGGTGAACTCAAAAGTAACCTTTAGTGTTGGGTCAAGGGCTCCTACCTGACAAATAACATTTAGAGCAATACCATTGCGCTCTGCAACCTGCTCAATCTGCTGGAGCTCTGCCAGTCTTTCTTCATCGTGGGAAAAACTACCTCTGAGTTCCTTTGCAATTCTCTGAGCCTCTTTAAAATAATTATATAAAGACAGGGTCTGTATATAGCAAACCAGAAGGATGGTCATGGCTTGTTGCCTAGAGGTCAAAAACAATCTTCATCTCTTGTGTATAAGACATCATACTTACAGAGAAACGACAACGATTTGTACTTTCCTTGAAGGAATAATAAGAGACATGTTCTGGGATGCAAGCTTTCTGGAGAAGTTCAAAGTGTTGAATGAACCTCTGGAGAAGTAAACAAGACATCAGTTACTTTATGGCACCAATGATAAGGATTCTTGAGCATTATCCACATGAAAATTCTATTCAGTGGCTTAATCCAGAAAGTAATATGACATACTTCAAGTAGATCATGGGGGCATTCGGGTAACCACCCCTGTACTACCCTCTACTGCCTCTACAGATGTGACATTTCCTATTATTCCATGGGAGGCCTTTCTCAACTAGGGCAAATAATTTTTGCATAGAAACAATGTTTCAGAAAGTAATCAAATTTCTCTATAAATAAGTGTAAAGTGGTCACTATATTAATAACTTTTAGTATCTAAACAACGTCTACTACTCAAGGGCCCTATAGAGGTGGCAATCCAAAAGCCTCTGCAACCTCACATTTGCTTGCAATAAAATCAAAATATGAATCCAAATCAGGCATTGTTTACAAAAACCTTAGAGAGGAAACAGAAGACCTCTGTTCTTGCCCTCCATCAATCTTGGCTCATTTCACCAACTATTACTTTTATCTGCAGATTATCCAATGTTAAAATCTTCCCCAGATGCAGTTTCCCAACAAACATAAAACAGAAAGCCCATTTAACAAGGTCTACCTATCAACATAGATTTCCAAGGAGCATTCCTCGCATAGTAGTTAAAAGCACACTGATGCGCAGCTCATGGGCTTTTTTTGCATAAACACAGCGCAAATGAGGAAGCACAGGTGAAGCGCACTGAAGCACAAAAAAACGCATAAAGAGTAGTGCAAAAAAGGCTCATGGGCTTTTTTTTTTTTCCGGTTGCTGCTGCCCTGCTCCTTTCTGTTCTTTTTTTTTTTTTTTGTCTCTGTCCTGGGGTTTCTTCTCCCGCTCCTTTCTTTTTTTCTTTGTTTTTTTTTTTTTCAGTTGCTCTCCTCTGTTCCTTTCTGTTCATTTTTCAAGTCACCATTTGTCAAATGATATCGGGATATCATGCAAGGGCTTTGTTCAATTGGGTAATATTTGGTTTAAAGTTATTTAAGTTAATTTACACACCTTTTCCAAGAAGTTCATGAAACACATTTTCTTGTTATTTGCTCTAGAAAAAGAATTTTTTTTTTTTGTTCTAGTATTGTAACATATTTCATTTGCTATTATATATGTTGATGTTCTAGTATTATAACATATTTCATTTGTTATTATTGTATATCCAAATATATATTTTGCTTTTATATCTTAAGTGCGCTTTTTATGAAAAAGCCTGTGCTTCGCTTTGCGCTTAAGCCCCACGAGGGCCTGTCGCTTTTTTGCGCTTTTTGCTTTTAACGACTATGATTCCTCGACACCTCTCCCCCTCTCCCCTGAATTCTCATAGTAGGTTATCCTTCCTTCTCTCCTTGATCCTCATTTTTTAGACTTTTTTTTGGGGGGTGATATTAAATAGCTCCAACACCCACTCTTGCACATTTCTATGAAAAGAAACACCTGAAACTCTCAATTCATAATCCCTATAAATACAGGAGCAGACTATGGCTACCCTATCAAAAGGAAAGTAGGGATCAGTAATGTGGACTTAAAGGTGCTCAACCTCTGCCTCAAAAGAAAATGAAGGAACCATACCTGGCACCCTCATCATTCCCTTACTTCCCCACCTGCCTCATAGTCCATATAATATCCAGCCGGCCCATGCCACACAAGGTTCTCATCACAAGGAATTTGAATTCATCACCCCATAATACGAATTCCATCTAAGGTTTCCCAACTCTAATAATCTTCAGCCGGCCCTAGCATTTCACTCAATTGAAGGACGTAAGACATGGGAGATCCCACTTGCAGGCCAAAATGCTCATAGTCCTCCATATTGCATGGGCTATATTTTTGTCAGGTTCCAAGGGAAAACGTTTATTGTAGATACAAATGAATTTTGCATTATCCATTTATATGCTACATGGTATGCTTCATTGCACAACATCAATGCCTTGTGCTGGCACATGTGATAGTACATATGCATGGGCATACTGGAGAAAATATGTGACTCAGCCATGAGCCATTATTTCTTTCTTTCAAATTTTTTCAAACCAAAACATGAGGGAATTCAAAATATGAACAAGAAAATATTTGTCATCAAGGGAAATTTATAAACATGTTACCTCATGCTCAGTGTTGAAAGGGCTTATAATTTCAAAAATATTGCGCTCGTTCCTCAAAGCTGCAAGCATCTGAAAAATTTAATGCCAAAGATTCCATGAGCAAACATAGAAATGAATAAATCTCATATGACCAGGAATAACTAAAACCCAATGACCGAGGTCAAACCATTTGAATAGAAGTCTGAAATCTTTGAATGATGAGACAAAAGCATCCATGTGAAAGAGGAAACTCCTTCCTAAACTCCATATTATACTATTTCTTTACAGTGGCAATACAATACTCGGAAATAGTGAACAAAATAAGCACATTTACCATTGTCAGTCCTTCGGAGAGATAGATATGACACTGAAGCCACAAAATAGATGGTGAAACATGGTAATCTTTTGTGAGGTCCTTTGCAGAATCCCGCTTCTTCTTGCCTTTCCTTTTAGCTGACAAACAAAACAAGAGTTTGTAAAAATGATGGGCCATCAGTTCATTTTTAGCCGACTGATAAAAAACAAAATTCAAGATAAGCTTGAAATATAATTACACTAAATTCCAGATGATGAATGTTAGAACTATAACTAAAGGAACATAATCCCCTATGAAATATAAAAGATCATTTCAGACATGGTCCGAGCAATGCCACTTCAAATAGGCTCTTTACTAGGCCAAATTTATATCTGCTAGACATAGTATGAATACTAACAACCTTTAAAACCCACCAAAAACAATAACAAGGTAAAGAGCAGAATACAAGGCAAAGATGATAAGGATGTATCCAATCCACAATGATCCGTAACAAGTGAAATTGCAGTCATAATTAATTAACAACCTAATCACAAAGAAAGAAAAAGAAAAATGAAAAAAAGATGAGTTACAAAAAGCCTAACTAAATTCAAGAGACTTGCAGGCCCATGCATTTAATTCATAGATAGGCGAATTGAGCTACATGCAAACATATTAAGCTCCTGAGTATAAGATCAACTTTCAGCCTCGGCTGTGACTGGTCAATCTTGAATTGCTGCTACATTGAAGAAGCAGCTAGCAGTAAGGGCCTCTTAAAACAAGTGGGTATATGAAAGCATTAGTGCTGCAACTAGCTAGTGATAATCTCGCTAACATGCATTTCATGCAAGAAGTAATCTGCACGTCCTAAGTAATATTAGAAAATGGTAATAAGCTGGTGGCGATAACTCAAAACAGAGACTTACCAATTTCACCTTTTTCCACCATTCTCAGATGTGTTTTCTCTGCAAGCTTGATCATGATGACATAGATATACCAGTATACCATGCAATATTCACTGGATGAATAAAGGTCAAGTTCAAAACCCAACACTAGAAATCGAGAAGCTATCCAGTAGGTCAGCTCCTCGACCCAATTGAGAATTTTATCAGCCAATTTGATGCCCACATTCTGCATGGTCAATTAAACTGGAGTAATTAATCAATAAAGAAATATCCGACAGCAACAGCATATTGTAGTCTTTTACAGTGGTTTAAATTTTCAAAATTCCAACTGTGAGGAAAAAGGTTACTGCAGAAATCAACAACCAAAATATTTGACATCGACTGTCCAATCCAGCCGGGCTAGATTGAAAGAGAGGGTTCAGTTGAATCAAATGGCCAGCAAAACACCAATGGGATTGTAATGCATGTTCCAAAGGTTTCAACAAATTAAGCAGCACCTGTCTTTTATTAGTATATTTATATGCAGGATTTTTTGCAATCTAAAAAACCTAAACGGAAGTTATGGATTAGAAGAAAATAAAGAAACATTTAGGCACTAGAAGTCCTGGAGACTAAAGGTGGACGTCTCAAAGCAATATGCCCTGCAGGCATTTTTTGTTTTTAATTTTTTTATTGTGACAACTGAAATAAAACTATCAACCCTTTCCCGCAGCCCCTCCCCTCCCCAAAAAAAAACCAAAAAATATTGGGAACTAAACATGTAAAAAATGATGAATAGAAAAATATCTTGAAATGGTTTAAAACACAATATGATAGTGTGATCACAATATTACAGTCGAATATACGATCTGAAATAATATCAATGGTGATTAAAAAAAAATCGAGAGAGAGAGAGAAGACAGAGAAAAATCATAAGGCACCTCATCAACCGAATTAAGTGTTTTTTCTCTGAACTCCTTTTTAAGAGCCAGCTCCAACTGTAAACACAAAATACGAAAATAAGATGATGCCTTTGAATCACATCATGTATTGGTCAAACATCTTTATCAACAACAACCTAAGCCTTAATCCCAACAATTTGGGGGGTCAAACATCTTTATCACCAAGTAGAAAACAAAAGCTTCATAGGAGACACCTTCCCATACAGTAAAATTGTTTGTGTAAAATTTGGAATGCACAGAACAATTCAATGAAAGGAAAGAGATAAGCAGCCCATACTCAAGTAGCTTTAGTTAGATATACAAGGTCAGTCGTCTTGGTACATAAGATCAGCTAATAACATAAGCATTCCATCCAATGGCTTGACGGATTAAACTCAAACAAAAGAGAATTTTAATTTTGAAAAATTGAGATGATATTTTTAGCATGTAAAATTGCACATAAGATCAGCAAATAACATAAGCATTTCCATCCAACGGCTTGACAGATTAAACTCAAACAAAAGAGAATTGTAATTTTAAAAAATTGAGATGATACTTTTAGCATATAAAATGGAATACATCTTCAAAATTTCTAACCAGGAAGCTGAAATAGTGCTTGAACTTTATTGAAGACAGGTTGTCTCACCAAAAGTCAAATGCTGAAGGAGTGAACATCAACAAAATTAGACTATGAAACATGCAGCTTACAGCAATTAAAGTAACATCTTTATGACTTGCATGGATTAAATCTTGGTGCATTGTTATAAAAAAAGAAATAAAATCACGTCCATAGTATCAACCATGACAAAGTCCACCAAATCAAAGGAGAGGATTTTAGAAACTTGAGAAAGGGAGGCAAAATTTCCCTGAAAGGCCAAAATTATTAAGATATCAAGAATTTTATGTAAAAAAAAAGTAACAATATTATTACTTTTTTGTGATTCCACACCTGAGACTGCCACACTCTTATGTTATGAACATTTGTCGTATTGCCATATTCATTCAACTTTCAACACTTGTAATATTTCTATACCATTTGAGTATTATACCTGAAAATAGTTCCATGAATAGATTTAAAAACCTTACTTAAGAGAAGTTGACTTTAGAAGTGAACAGAATAGATTGGTTGGGGACAGCAACTAAATAGAAAAGTGGCAAGGGCATTCATGAACTACAAGTGCAAGAAGGCTTTCGATATTAGAGTTATTTTGTCCTCTAATGATTGTTTCCATGACCTTTCCATGAAAATAGCCTTGCAGTAACAGGTATCTTAAGCATTAATCTCCTTGTCCTTCATTTTCATCCGTTGATCAAATTGCATGATCATACTTAACACCATACTCTCTTCTACTGTGTCCCACATGCATACATGCATACATGCATACACCACATCAAGAAACATTACACAAGCACTCCACTCCAAGTAAACAAACCTCAGGACTAACCTAGGCAAGTGCAAATGCACATCAAAACCAAAATATGTACAGACAAAGTTTGTTTTTGTACACAAACCTGTACATTGATAACACGCCAGTCTTGTAAAATTTTTCCCAGCTTACGCCTTTGCCATGCAGTATTTGTGCAAAGAATTTTCACTAAATTGATGACCAACTGCATTGAAGCCAAAGTGCATATGTTAGATGAAATTTTAGTAAGATGGGCTGGTAGAACATTGTTTCCTCTGATGTTTGCTATGTGCATGTATACACTGGGGCCTTGCTAGTCACATCTCACATGTTAGGCCGCCCTCATATTTTATAATTAAAGCTATACCCAGGTATTCGGCCTCTTAGAGAAAGAGATGCTAGACCCCAACTTGGTGGAAGGTATAGGGTCTTAGAAGAAAAGAACCATGTACATTAATATGAGATAGTGTCTTCCGCATATCAATAACCCTCTAGACAAGTAGAAGACACATTAAAAATCCTCCAAGTACTTCTATATAGTCCTTTTCTTTTTAAAAAATAATAAAAAAATAAAAAATAAACACCTTCTGTAAGAAGATCACAATCAAGATCAAATGAGATTTTACCTGCCCAAGGTGAACAATGATTTCATTACTTCGTACATCGAAGTTCATTGTTGTTTCAGGTAGTCCAGCAGCTTTAGATATCACAGAAAATATAGGATCCCGCCCATACAATTTCCCATCTTGGATTAGTAGCCGCTTTTCATAAAAGATCAGGGTCAATATCCAGAACAGAAAAAACAAGTAATCACTTATCGATATTACAAACATAGAAACGTACTTCAACTGCAAGACTTGGTATACAATGTCACATCTTGGGCAATAATGTTTAATCAACAGCCAGCATACAAAACATAGATCAAGATCAGATCAACTCTATCCCTTGTGAATATAATTTTGTCCATATGCTATTATCGCAGCTAGGAGCCCTTTTTTGACCTCAATGAAAAAAGCCTATTTTTTGACAGAAAATAAACAAACATAATCGAGAATTTGACATATCTACTGTTGTAGAAAATGGATACGATAAACAAAAAGACTGCTCAATCAAAACCTTCTAATTATGAAAAATAAGCCATTACAGACATACTCCTAAAGACAACTTCTATAATACAACTTGTAAAATTAAAATACCCACATACAGTGATCACCTTGCCCAAAATCTTAATTCAACTACAGTTTAACAAATCATCATCAGAACTCTAAAGATCCATGGTGCTTTATAGAATAGTACGTAAAAGATCACCTTTAGGTTAGACAGTGATATTAGCTCCCTAAAGAAACTACCACCCACTATTGTCCACTTTGAAAGACAAGGAAAAGGAAAAGACTAATGCTGCCCAAACAGTAAGGAGTTAAATTGCAGCCAACCACCCAAAAACTCAATAAAAAATACTAGCCAGAAGTGAGACTCTTGATCATTTGGCAAATATTAGTAATTGGGCGAAAAGGGAGTGGTCTATTTACTATTTGGGGGCTCCTTTGGAGGGTAATCCAAGAAGTGTTCAGTTTTGAGATCCTGTTATGAATAGAATCCATAAGAGACTTGACGGGTGCAAGGGAGCTTTCTTAACCCTAGGAGGTAGCGTTACCCTTTATTCATGCATGTTTAGTATCGTGTTATATCTTCTCCCTCTTTGGGATTCCAATTCAAGTGACAAATAAGTTTGAAAAATTGATGAGAGACTTTCTCTAGTTGGAAGAGGGTTGGATAAGAAAGATCACATGATCAGTTGGAATCAGATGTCTAACCTAAGTCTTGAGTATGGAACATGAATGCCAGGGTGAGAGTTTCTCATTGCAATATTGGAAAATTCGTTTTTCATTTATATGCTATCTTCGTTCCTTTGGTATGCTTTAAGATTGGTGATGGGTCCCGTGTGTTATTTTGGGAGGATTCGTGGATTGAGAGCACACCATTATCCAGCTCTTTCCAGGTTATCCAAGCTTCATCTTGCTCTCATTAAAGATTTCTATATTTGGGAGGGTCATTCACCTCCGTAGAATTTTCATTTTTAAAGAATCTGAATGATCAAGAAGCAATTGCGTTTACATCTCTGATTTCTCGCCTTCAGGCCTTCTCCATGCTTCTGACTCTAGAGTTTGGGGTCCTAATTTTTTAGAGGGATTTTCACACGTGGATCTTTTCTTCATCATCTAACTCGCTTATCACATAACACGCTCATTTTCAATTGAACAATTTTATTTAGAAGGCAAAGGTTCCTTCTGACTCTAGAGTTTGGGGTCTTAAATTTTTTTTTTGGGGGGGGGGGGGGATTTTTACATGTGGATCTTTTCTTCATCATCTAACTCGCTTCTCACAAAACATCCTCCTTTTCAATTGAACAATTTTATTTAGAAGGCAAAGGTTCCTACCAAAGTTAAGGTTTTTATTTGATCCATGGTGATTGATAAAGTTAATATCAATGATATTCTTCAAAAGAGGAAACTTTATAAAGCTATTTCTCTTGATGTATGTATCATGTGTCATAATTCTGAACTTAGAGATCCCTTATTTTTAAATTGATCTATCACGAGAGTAATGTAGAACCGCCTTTTTAGTGTATGTGGCAATGCCTAGGTGTGCCCTAGAAAATTGCTAATTTGTTTCTTACAAAATTTAGAGGTTCCACAGAGAAGAAAGATGCTCTGTTGTTATGAAAATGTATGCTCTTTGCCATCCCATCATATATTTGAAGAGAGCCACATGCCACAATTTTTAGCGATCAACCTATTAGGCCTTCTCTTTTATGGGACAAAATTGCTTTTAATACTTTTTTATGGGTTTATGCATTAGGGATTTATAAAAATTGTAATGTAGAAGATTAGAAGAGGGATTTGAGAGCAATTGTGCATTAGTCTTTTGGTTCTGCTTTGCCTTATTACTCATAAGGTTTCATATCCTTAGAAGTATTGAACATTCTATCATATATCTATTATACTCCTCTTTTTCTATGTTAAAAAAATAAGGAAAAAAAAGGAGCTATCCGGATAAAGATTCTGGCCATACCCAGTTCAATTCTACGACTAGAACATGGGAAAAAAGATGCAAAACAGGAACCACATACAGTCAATCAACAACCTGGAGATGAGCTCTTGCAACCAAATCAGGCTGAACCTTTTGAAACTGTACCACGAAGCGTAGAACATTTTCTAGTAGTGGATCCAAAGAGAACGAACAGATTGCATCCAGATCATGTAGAAGTTTCTCAAAATACTCAAGAGCCTGAAAAGATAAAACAAAATTATTGACTGGCAAAAATTTTTAGAGAATGCATCAATCATCCTCAAATTTTCACCTTCTTCCAGCTCAGAATTTTCATTGCACGGGGTGGGGCTGGGGCAGATAATCTGCTATTCAAACTAGCATCAAAGCCATTTGGTTTATCCCCAGATGCTGTTGTGCATTCTTCCATACCATCTTCACATATTGATCTTGCACTAGATCTGAGAAATTCTGTTGTTTTGAATATTTCAACTAGCTCCAATAAGCAAGAGGCTATATGTTTCCTGGCTAACTTCAAGCCTATCCCTTGAGGCCTCTTCATGCATGTGAGGACATGATAAAAATGCTGGACAGAGAAAAGAGAGTTTAAAGAAGAAAGAATCGCAGAACAATCTAGAAAAATAGAATCAAGAGTGAAAATAGGACAGATATGAAGGAGAACGAAAATTTCAATAAAATAAAAGTAATCAAGATGGATAATCTCCACAGCACCAAAGTCGATAGATCAAGTCTAAGGACAGTAGCATATCCTGTAAACCAATCAATGGCTCACTTATGTAGTCATGCTGATACAGCAAAGAGAGAGAGAGAGCATTTCAAAAGTTCACTAAAACATACAACTTTTAACAGAACTTGTTATAAAAAAGTAATGGAGATAGTCATGTGCAATTATCCCATTTGCATCAATTTGCAATAATCACACATGATGGTTCATCTGGATCCAAAAATTTACCATATTAACCCTTGTAAGTCACTTTGATTATCATATGCCTAGTGCTGAGGGCAATACCAGCCGGTATAAGGGTCATCAAGCTATCTTTTGCCATCTGGGGATGATGCTCGCCCCACAATTGAAAATACGAAAGGTTACAAATTTGATATGACCAATTCTTATACACTGTCAATCAAACCATATTCTAGTACAACTTTGACTATCCTTGATACTACGAAATTTTATACTTATGTTAAAGCACAGTATCACTAGAAAACTAAATGATTGAGTTTGAAAAATTCTTTTGCTTGATATGTGTCATTGCCATTTTGCACTGAAAGTGGTTTTTATTGATAAAACAAGGAGAAATATAACCAAAGAAGAGGGAAAAAGCATCACACAAGTTCAAATACTGCATAGAAAATGTATTTGGTGGGGGAAATGTGTCAACAAAAACTCAAGCATGTCATCCTTTTATAACAGATCAATCTACAAAAATAATAATTTTCTAACAACACAAAATGAGAAGGCAATGCAAAATCTTATCCAGAAAGGCATGAAGTCGTGGACTTCTCTATAAACTCAATTATTAGCAATAAAGCTATGGAACAATTATGAGGAGAAGCCAACACCTGTGGAACAATCGAGCCATCACAAATTTAAAGGAAAAGGTTTGGCCAGAAATTAGTGAAGAATCCAGTATAAAACTAAATATGTAAACAACATCAGACTTTGAATTTTCAAGCCACTACACCATCAAAGACAAGAATGAGCGGTATAGTATCCAGTTCTGCAGTGTTATACAAACACCATAAATAGTAGAGTTTGTAAAATATGCCAGCCAGAAAGGGGGGGGAAATGACAAAATTCAAAATCCTTAAATTCATTGACAAAAATAAACTAATTAGTAGGCTTAAATTTTCAAAGGGAATTTTAGGTAAACATACATTATAACTAATGTCTTGCTAAAGATAAAAATTTAGTACTAGTATCCATGTTAAATCATATTGTGAGTGCCAAGAATGCATAACTCACAAGAGTGCCAAGAGAATAAGCACAGGTAAGACCTTACGAAAGCGTAAGCGGCATAACAAAGCCTTGCACAAGCCTTCTTCTAGATCAAGATTCCCTTGCAACGGTTCTACATCTGCACTAAAAGAGACAGCCCAACAGTCAAGATACATTTTTCATATCAAAATGCAGTAATAAAATATCTTAGGGCTTTCATAAAGGTATGAACTTGCAACCAAAAAGCAGCACAATCATCATTTCAGTCAACAAGTTACCTGCTATATTCACTAGTAAGGAATTATTCCCCCCAGAAGGCCTAAATAGAGAAAGATAATTTTCCTAGTGATCCTAAATATCCTTCATTTTGCATTTATAATTTATGCTAGTCAATAGAAATCATATAGCAAATCAGATTTCCTTGAGAAAATGATGGTAGAATGGGCTAGGTCCCTTTTCTGGAACTTGAACTATGGCCAAAAATTGGTTTTAATTCCTAAACTTTGAAAAGTGCTCTTAAGGAACCTATAGTACGCCAACAAGTGAGAGTTTTGTTGTGTGTTAGTTTGACAACACACATGGCCAATAAGTGCCTACGTGTCACTTCCATGTGATTAAAAGTACTGACGTGAAATTTCCATGCCATTAAAAATTTATTTCAAAATTATAAAAAATAATTTTCATAATAAAAAAATTCAAAAAAATTCAAAAAAATAAGTGTCTTAATCATCACTTGATTAATAAAAATTTATGATTTATAAAAATAAAAAAGTTAATGGGTAACCCTACTTAAATCCCAAATTGGCTTTTGCTGGAGAAGACCAAATACACTTGCAAGATTATAGAAACCTTCTCATAATATTCAAATTCCTTCATAGGGAGCAAATCATCATTTCACATAAGCCTTATATTACATCCCCTTACTTTCCAGAATCTATACTAATAATCAAAACCAACCAGAGGGTGCTGGCGTAGTGGCTTCATCACAAGCACTGGGAGTAGACTAGTGTCATGATGAGTAGTCTCAAAAAACCACTTAAAGCTGCAGATGCGGGAAGCCCACAAAGGGACTCAAACACAGCTAAGCATGAGAAAGAGACTAGCTTTCTCAACAGCACCAAATACCTTAGTTAAGCATAAATCTCCAACAAACGCCAAGTTAGGACAGAGGCAAGTGAGTTGAAGGATAACAAGTGTAGAATCCCCAAACATTCTTCGAAGTAAAAAATTGTGAAATAGATCACTAAAGTGATGAACAAATGGAAAAAAAACAGTTCCAGCAATAGCAATTGTGCTCATCCTTCCACAAAATATTGCCCCACAAGCTAACATGAAAAAGAGAATCAAATTACCACCTGTGAAAACCAATGGAGTCAACCACCTGCATATTTTGTCTTCATGCTTGGCAAAAGTTGATGAATAATTTTATTAAAAGAGGGTTAGATTTGTCGCCCTTCTTAATTTGAAACGATTTGAATATAGTGACAGATTCAAGATCCTCGCAAGTGCATGTGGTCTTCTAATAACTTTCACTTGCATGAGTCAATCAACCAGTGCACAAGTCAACAAATCATTGCATGTGATTGACTTTATTGGTTTTCACCGGTGGTAGTTTCATCCTTTGTTTCTTAGTAGCATATGGTAGAATCTTTAGAAGAGGACAAGATCAAACTGATCTTGTTGGGAAGTATTTGTTCCACTTGTTTGTCTCTTTAGTTATTGCATTCTACTTTGAGGAATGTTTTAGGGATTCTACATTTGTTATCTTTCAACTCTCTTATCTCTGTCTTAACTTGGCCATTGGTCAAGATCTATGTGTTGCTGAGGTTTGATGCTGCTAAATATGCAATAACTATTCAGTATTTAAAAAATTAGATATGCCATGTGGAGAATCCAATGCATATCATGTGAGTGGCCTCATTTTGAAGTGTCTGTGCTACCAAATCCTAGACTGCCATCTAATTGTGCCCCATTGATGATATTTCTAATCTTGCTTACCAGGCTGAGGCAAAGAAAATGACTAATTTGTGGAACCATTATATATATAGACACACAAAATAAAAAATTTAGATTACTATTTAGTAACGGGAAAAGGTCTGAAAAAGATCTTAAAATATCAAATTTAGATATTTGTACCATGTCAAAGTAAGGAACCATGATATATATGTTTGGAATAGATTCCATTTTGAGAGAGTCGAAAAAGCACCATCTTGTTGAAAGGTTCTATACATCTGACCTTTCAACAAAGACTCCATTTTTTCATCTTTTTGGATGGTTTTTCTCATAACAAAAGTATTTGAGTGCCAATAACCCATAAGTACCTTCTAATACTCTTTTCTTCAAAGATGGAGCTCTACATGCACGCAATTGGCGAGAAATTGTCTCCTCTACTGCATTCAACATTGACAAGCATTTTTCATCCCCAACCCCATGCAAAGGTAGACCATATGCCATGGTAAAAAGATCCTCTTCCTGCACATATAAGGGATAAATAGGTAAACTTGGTACAATATGATCGTCACATAACAACTACAATAAGCAAACATTAAGGTAACACGTTGACCAAATTTAACTGATACTACACCTGGGCAATCCCACTCATGATTGACCACACGAGATATATTTTCAAGCCTATGAGTCAGGACAGGATGGGAAGCTATAGCCAGCCCAGAATTCAGGCCAGTCAATTGATGCTACTCTGCCCCCACCGCACCTCTCTTCTCTCAATGCCTCACACAAGCACAGACCCAAATCTCACTTGCCTTGAATCATGTTATCACTAGTCAAACATTATCCCATGCTTTTTACATCTTATCATGATCATAATTATATTCTTCTGAAATGAACCACCTAAGCCTTCGAGTTTAGTGGTAATGCACAAATTGTTCGATCCCCCCCAACTATAATCTCTCAAAATTATTGTCAAGTACTCAGAAAACAAAATAGGATATTGTGAACCAATCAACAAATAACTGCATATACAATTTCAGCAATCCAATCGCAATGTCATCAACAAGAAGTCCTGAAGCTGCCCCAACGGATCACTGTCACTTAATCTGCCCTCAAAAATTAAATGTGCCATCGCCCTGTAGTACTCAAAAGTGAATGACACAAAAACAACCAACCTATAAATCAATAAGAATAGAGACAAATTGGGAGAGCTTGGTTGGTCAAAATGAGGCATAAGCCTAACAGCCAGATGAATCAGGTTTGGGCTCACATTTACATTTAAACTTCAACGCAGGAGATGGCTCATCCAGCTTGATCAATGCTCATAGCTAACTACTCTCACATATGATGGAGAACTTACATAATATAGGTGAAGGAACATTTAAATACACAAATAAGATTCCCACACGTTCAAACAACTTTGCTTTGTCCTTTCACTCTAGCATCTTCCAGAATTTTTGTACAATCTGCTAGAAAAAATTGTCCCCCATCATAATTAACAAGCACAGGCAATGGGAACATAACACACTTACACAACATTTACATGATCATGCCATTAATAATCAAACAAATTCTTAAATCTCTTGCCATAACCAAACCTGAACTCAATTACATCTTTGCTCATACTTATACTAAACCTACTAACCAACACCACATCATTAATCTAACTAAACTATATAGGCAGCACCTCTGACAACAATCTTAACTGCACAGAAAGTAACCAAATTGTTGATCCCCATCTATACATGAAGTGGCAACCTTTTTAGACCACACATCCTTTTGGTAGCATCTCTCGAACCACAAATCCTCTCTCTCTCTCTCTCTCTCTCTCTCTCTCTCTCTTTGTTGGTGCATGCTGGGGCTCGAACCCAAGCCTATTACATGGGGGGAGGGGAAAAGTGCCAATTGAGCTGAAGCTCATTGGCCTCTCTCTCTCTCTCTCTCTCTATGTGAGCCACATTCTAACTCTAAGCCACCATGAATTGGTCATTCTGGTTAAGCTTTGAAGCATTTAGGAGAAAAGAAGTGAAATGGAGAAGAAAACAACTAGAATGAATTTATTAAGAATGTAATTACATTCAGTAATTTACTTTTGCTTAAAATGAAGAGGCTAAAAGAGAGTTAAAATACTTTACTTCATGTGTTCGTGCATCTGAGACAACTGAAATAACTGTATTGCAGGTTGCACGAATGACTCTACAATAAGAATGCAGCAAGGGATGTGACAATGTTCTATCAAGCCGCAGGAGATATATACAGGAAAAGACTGTTTGTGCCAACGAGTGGCCCTTGTGCCATGTCGCCTGCCAAACACATTTACCAATGAAAGCAAGTAGAGTAATTGAGATAAAGGGAAAAAAGAGGACAAGATACTGATAATACCTCACATGACAGAAGATGGTCCATGATGTCAATAGTACATCGGACATCAGTTGTCCTATCAACACTAAGAGGAATAGGGGCAGCACCATTTTCAATTGCCTCATCAACAGAACAATATCTACAATTTTCTATGCCTGAATCCATCTTGGGATCCATTATCTGTTAGGCAGTAAGGAGGAAATTGAAGAAGAAGTAATAAGAGACCAACAAGAATAGGTTATGAAAGCAGAACAAAGTAATATATACAACTCATTTCTGTAAGAAGTTTGTGTAATGACTGAACATAAAGCGGATTGCGGAGACAACTATTATGTAGAATAACAATACGATGAGAGGAAATTAATGACATAATAAAATGAACTAAACTAGAATCACCCAATCCCAAGCCTCTAGTCATATGATCAGAGATGGACCAATGAACTGAATTCTGAAGATCCATGCACAAGAACTGAGTAAGTGGTTGATATTGTTGATCTTTCTGTTCTGTAGTTTGAGCTTGTATGCACCTCCTTGGTGCTTTTTCTTCTTTTTTTTTAATAAAAAATTAAGAAAAAAACTAATTCAAACAATTCTTTCTCAGGAAACAATAAACGATGGCACAATTATATAATTGTTCTTTTTTTTTCACGAGGAAAAAGGTATATTGAAAGAAGTGACTTCTTAATATAAACAATTCCCAGTTAAAAAGAGCATCAGCGCTGCATCTCTTTCATTTCCCTCATACTTCTACTCCAAATTGATTGGCTTTCAATGTCTTTGCAAGCCCTTAGGTAAGCAGAAGAGCAAGTAAATGTGCACTCGTCTGAATGATGTTGCACACCACAATTGCGCAACAAGTTATGATATTACATGATAGAAAAAGTACGGAAGATGAAATCTGGATAAATACCTCCAAGGCAGACATGGCTGCAAAGAGACTAAAATTTTCTCCATGAATGAGCTCACCAGCATGAAGGTCTTGAAAATAAGAGGAAGAAGTCATTTAGACAAAATAATTAACGGTTTCAAATTTCATGTGCGATACAGTTACCATTAAAAACATCTTATTGTATGAAAAAAGTATATCTTCAGATCAAGAGAAAATAAGACAAAGCACCAAAAATGATGAGCATCCAGACATCTTAGGATTATCATATCAACACCATCAACAGAAAGTATAGCACCACCATAAGGCAGGATGAAGAAATGAAATCCAAGCTAGATTTCCATGTATAATAAATGAAAATGAGCAATAGTTGCATCAGATCCTTCCATATTTAAACAGAAAAGAAAACAGAAACAGGAAATGTTGAGGCTCAAGGAAGAAAAGAGGGCAGCCAAAAAGAATGTCATTTGATGGAGATATGGCTATGCTATTAGCACAAGGAGCCACAAAGACAAACCCAAACTGTCGCAGTGATTTCATTTCAAATTAATTGACACCAAGGTTATGCTTGGCATAAGGGAAAAGAAAAGAGCGACATATTTTAGAATATTAACTCAATATATATGAAGTTTTATGCACGTATGCCCCATATTTTTCCAATAGAGGATGAACAATTTAGTCACGAAAAGGATAATAAGTTCTCTTATCTTAAGACCTTGGGTAACTTACACCTATTTGAGGGTATCTTATTCCCATTTGATACAAAACCAAGGTGTCTGATTACATAAAACTCTACATGCATAGTGTCAAATTCTTAGATTCTGTCTCTCTATTTTTTCCCTGGTACCAGATACAACCTATGAATGTATTTCAGTAATGACAAGAATTTTTATTAGTTAAAAATTGCTCATTTCTTCAAGCAAAATTGTCCAAATTAGCATGCCTTTTGTCCAATTGCTCCAAGAGGGAGAGAAAGAGTGATTTGTTAGACCTCCTACCCATGAACAATTCATTAATACTACCAATCCAACATTTTTTTATAGAAAAATATATTTTATTTAGGACAGAAGAAAGATACAAGAATAAGTCTATGAGAATGAGAAATGCCTTAGGAAAACAATAAAAACATATGAAGAACTAAAAGAGAATTGCTTTCCAATCTCTTCTCAGATCATCTTGATTATGGTCCTTGAAAAGCCCTAGCACATGAGCCCAAATGAATCCAAAATCTTGTCCTATAAGAGAAATGGATTAATAGATTAACTACTGAAGATTGTAGCATTCCACTCCACCCACAGACATTAAGGAAAAGCCATAGAGCACCTTTCCACAATAAAGAAGCATTTAGAGATGTTCCTCCTGCAAAATAATCATGAAATAACCCTAACATACCGAGGCGATGTTTGCAATTTTCCCATCTCTTTACATAATAACTAAATATGGATTCCTCAATCACATCTTCACCATAGCCACAGGTTATCCCTGAATTCTGCCAACACGTGCAGGCCCCATGTCCATCTCTAGGGCCTACTGGATCTCTCTTCATCCTACTCATGACTAGGTCGATAAGTTACAAATCAAATAAAATGAACTTGAAAATCCAGCTTTAAAAGGTGGCTACATCTATTGGCTTAAACTGACTCCCTGTCCTTATTGACCCAACAAAGCCTTCTTACCCTAGACAACAGGAGATAAGGGAAAAGATTCCAAAAGCCTATTGAAAAGAGAAAGATCCACCACTTCCCTTTCATTCAGATTCTAAAGACGTGAAGACTTCATGAGTTCCCATCAAGGGTATAAAACAACGAAGACAAAATTTGATACAAGACCAAAAAAAGCAAAAAATGGTACTATAATCCAGCCAAAGATCTTGCCACAAGTAAATATGAGTGCAATTACATGCTTTAAATTGGGCAGGGAAAATAAGATAGTATATTTGGGGCATAAACTCCTGAGGACTAGCATGGCTACAGCCTTTATTCCCAGCTTAGCATCCCATCACTTCTTGAGAAAGCCAAGCTTATTGTTTATACTGTGTGCCAAAGAAAGTAACTACAGAAAATTACTCACAACCATTTACCATCAAGTGAAATGTTATTAGTTGCTAAATGGCTGAATCTGGAACACCCTTGAGACTCAAGCCTAGAAACAATTTCCCAGTCCTATATCTCTAGTTGGTCTTTTCTGCATACTTACTCCAAACTACAGGAATTTTTTCACAAAATTCTCATGCATACACCTGCCTCATATGGAAAAGGCAACATTACCAGAAACTTCCTCCTGTTTCTCCAACCCTTCTTTGAGTACCCATGTGAAAACCTTTCCCTCTAAAGAGTTGAGAAAATTCACCTTTCAGACTGATACATTTTACCTTCTTAATCGGCCAATTATCAAGCCTTGCAAGATCCCCAAAAAAGAATTACAGAAAGTCTCAACTGGCAGCCAATAATAAGACTTCTGAAGACATCATGTACCTCCTTGGAAAGCCACAGCCTCCTTATCCTTAAAAACAAAAGGGGGAGTATAAAAATTCCATCAACAAAAGAGAGTGGCACCCCATCATTCTAGAAGGAAACCATCATCATCCCTCTGCCAAAAAGAAAGAGAGAGAGAGAGAGAGAGAGAGAGAGAGAGAGAGATAAACAAACAAAAGCAATATGCCAAAGCTGATACTACGCAAGAAATCTTCCAAACCTCTCCTAGTCCAAATATCCTTCCAAACTGCAGCAAAACAAAACTCAACCACTGCCATCAGTTGATCACCCACACATACTGTACTATGCCAGCACATACTACCCTCTGCAAAAGGGCCTTTCAATACCATAAATCTCTGCAATGACTTACCAGGTGAAAGCTTGTTAACAAAACATCACCTCAAGAACTAAAGCTCTAATCCTCCACAGCCAGATTGACATTTTACTAACTCACATTTCACCAGGAGAAACTCGTTCTTGTGCAAGTATTGTAATGATGTGAAAAGCTCTAAGGATCATCATACAAAGTAGAAGGGAGGATGTTTGAGACTCACAATGTTTTCATTTATTATTAATGGCCAGCCAAAATCCTGCTTTAATTCATTACAAGGGCTTAGACAGTGTAATTATTTATCACCGTGGTGGTAGACATTCTTCTTATTGGCTTGGAGAATTTTCACAATTTCACAATTTCAGTCTGTAGATCACTATACTATGCCCAAGTATATCACCAGAAATCAGTGTCCTAGATGACATTTAATATGGTCTCTCATTGAGGACCATGTCTATTAAGAATGGATGACATATTATTTTTTGTCCTTAGAAGAGGAAGCCATAAAATCTCTTCCTTTTTAGGATCCAGTGAATAACACAAAATGTAAGGTTACGATTGTCAACGGGGGCTCCCATCTAAAGTCTCTCCATTACCCTTAACTCAAGTACTCTTTCTTCCTTGTATTTCCTTATAATATTTGTCCCCTTTAAGAATCCTGTAAGAGTTATCGAACAAAGTGAAAGGATTATGAATTGAATCACTAGTTCTTGCAACTAAATGAAGTTTAATTTGAACGTTAAAGTTACTTTGAATATGATTTCCAATTCCACACAGTAAGACAAGTTCTTGAACCTAAAATTATTTAGGATATAATCATTAAATCATGAAAGACGACAATTTTCGATCCAAAATAAATGAATAGTCTCAGATTCAAAGTTAGGGTTTTGGAGAACAGACCTCTACAAGCGGCTTCGAGAAGAGGTGTAACGTCAGCCCAAACCGTGTTCTCGCCGGACGAGATTGAAGTGAGAGAAGGCATTTGAGAGTCTCTGCTTCCTTCTACTGTATTCTCAGTAGCCATTGCTGGGGGGAGAGAGAGAGAGAGAGAGAGAGGCAGAGGCTTATGCTTTGCCTGATTTGAGTTTGTTTAGTCGTCCAATAGAAGGGTTTAGGTTGCAACTTGCTACTTGACCAGACTCGGGGAAATTTCCCGGAATCCTTTTTCTTTTCCTCACTGTCGCTCTCTCTGGAAAATATATTATCGCATAATTACTTCTATTTTTTCCCGTTTTATTTTTTGAAGAAGGGTAGTCGATGTCAACTTTCCATTTCTATTTTTTATTTATCCTAAAATAATTCTTGGGGTTTGGAACACTTATTATGGACCCCAAAAAAAAAAAAAAAAAAAAAAAAAGAAGAAGAAGCAGAAGAGAGAACTCGATGCCTCTGAATGCTAAGAAAGAAATATTAATATTATTTAACATAATTTATATATTTTTTACTCGATAAAAAGGTAGTGGAACTATAAATATCTTGCAAGAATTACAAATTAATTTTCATTGCCCCAGTCTGTGGACAGAAAATAAATTTTATTCAAATTAGTTCTAAACAAAGTTTTCATTTCTCCATCGTAGCAAAAACACGTCGATAATTCGAAAACTATAAGGTTAATATGGATTAAATTTGATTAAGCTAAACACTAAAGGTTTAGTTTCACTTTTGGTGGATTTCTTAATTTCAGTGTTCCAAATAAAGAAATCCTAATTTTGTTTTTTTTTTTTTATTATTTTTTATTTTAAGGGTTTTGATTCATTGCATTGAACCCCTTTTTAAGCCAAATGAGGCAAAAATCATCACCTTTTACTACAATACTATCATTAAAAATGATAATTTTTCGGTTAGATAAATCTACATGGATATAAAAAATTATTATTAAAATTAAACGATTTTTGAAAACGTAATCAAGATTGAGAGTTTCCGGTTAGAGTGTGATCGAGATGATGGTTTCATGCATGATTGATCCACTTTTGCAATAAATTACATTTATCATAAAACTCTAATAATTTTCGTGATCAACTAATTAATCTATATTCAACACAAAATGTCCTTGTTTTCATCAACCAAATGAAACAACGTATTACAAAAAACAATAAAGCAATCGAAAGGGAAACATAAATTTTCAAACCCCATAAACACACAATAGAGTTAAAGAGGTATATTAGTAAAAAGCTATCATCCACGATACCAGAAATTTACAATATCTTCCCAACTCGTGGGGGCTCCTCATCCATATATATAGAGTGTGATCCATATGAATAGATCCGATAAAACATGAACTTTGGAGTCCAAATTGGAGTAAATTGATCAAATGCACTCTTGAAGGGGCCGCGGCGAATCATGCTTGATATGTGATGTTTACAAATCAAGGAAGCATCTCCTCCAGGTTTATAAGCTTCGATCTATATGTATCATGCAGTAGCATCACACTAGGATCAATAATATCATAATTTTTGATAAAATCAATTTTTTTTGAATTGAGTGGTTAAACACTCTACCCCTTTAATCACAGATCTCGAGTTTGAATTCTAAAAATAAAAAAAAAAAATTTAGGAGAACCAACACAAAAATGAATTCTACAATATTCAAATTGAATTAATTAAATAAACTCCAGATACCGACGGTGAAAGATAAAAAATAATTTAGTAAAAATGAATGAATAAATTACATAATTTCAGCATGTATTAATCAATTGAGATTACAAGAAGAAAAAGACTCAAAATATGTAATCCAAAAATTAAAACTACAAGAGGAGACAACCATTGAACACAACTACCGATATGTTGGTCAGGCTTCATTCTTGCAAATTAAGCATGTCACCGTACCTAATTGTCCCTCAAAATCTGTGATCCAAAATATTGATTTTGGCATATCTGGTTGAGGTTGAGGAATGAGTGAACCATACAAACAAAATTCAAATAATAAAAATTGGAAACAGTATCACCTAATTTAATTATTAAAATTTTTTTATAATCATATCATAAAAATTGAAAAGAATATGTGTGTGTGTGTGTGTGTGTGTGTGTTTTAGAAAATTTATTTTTTTCATGAAACAACCAAAGTCTTTCTCTTAAGAAATTTATGTTCATTAAAAAATTTTCATTTTTGTTTTCAGGTTAAAAAATTCATTGCTTATTGGAAGAAACAACAGATTACGACGCCGTTTTGGGGGTAGAATGAAGAGTGCTGTTGGGGCTAAAGGGGAGTTACGAAACGAAGTCGTCTGTGGGAAGCCGAAAGAAATATTTCTGTGGGCCGCCCTCTCAACGCTCAATCTTCCGCTCTAGGGATTCTTTTTTTTTTTTTTTTTTTTTTTGCATTTATATAAACGAAAAACGTTTCTTTCTTCTAAACAAATCATAATCTCGTTCTCTCTCTCTCTCTCTCTCTCTCTCTCACACACACACACACTTCCTTCCATTTATCCTCTCCCTCTCTTTAATTCACGATCAATGTAGGAAATTGGTTCGCTTGGAATGTCAGATTCGAGCCATTACAGACTCTGAAGAGGAAATAAATAAAAAGCAAAGAAGAAGCAAAATAAAAAAGTTCTGCAACGGCCTCTGGTTCTTCGATAAGGAGGAGGGTTTGCAATTGGAGAAAGAGAAGGGTTTCAATTTCAACACCGATAGAGGTCAGAAAGGACCGCTATGGGAGGGAAGAAGAGCGAGAGAGGAGGAGGAGGAGGAGGAGGAGTAGGTTAGGGTTTAGATTCGGAGGGGAGAGAGAAAGGGGTGCAAGAAGGGGAAAGAGAGACAAGATCGGACCTGAGATTATGAGAAAAGAGAGGGGAGAAGACTGAAGAAGACGGGGAGAGAAAAAGGAAAGATAGAACGGAGGACGGAAGAAAACAGACAAAAAAGAAAATGAAGAAGGATGGAACCGGAGGTCCGGTTCCCTGGATGGGTTTTGCAGATTGAAAAATGGACATGATGTAATTGCCTCCCACGAGCGATGTACGGATATAACCGGGAGGAAAAATAGTTTTTAAAACAAACGGATAAAAAAATTCTTTAGATAATATGTCGCGAGTTAAACCTGTTACGTACTCTATATTTTCTCCTTTTACTTTTAATTCCTGATTAAAGAAAAAAATTACGGATTCTAAACATGCATCGAAACCGGTCGCAAGTTTCCTATTATTAAGGGGATTCTAAACATACTTCTCCGTGAAGATGAGATTTGATATTTCAAAGGTTTCTTTATTGTATTTTTATTTGAAAATATTAGGATTTCGTGTTTTTAGACCTGTTTAATGAGAAAAGAAAAAAAAAGAAAGGGAGAGAAGTATAGGGTTAAAAACATGTATGTCACATTTACAAGCAACAACATATCTCTTGCAAGAGCCTATGTCGCGGGTTGAACCCGGACATATATAGGTTACTTATGAAAATTTTTTATCTATCGGGTTGTTTTAAATTTTTGTTTTCGTGGGTTAAATTCGTACATTGTTCGCCTCCCACCATGACAAGCGAATGCTCAATGTCCATTGTTAGATACAGATTGCCATCCAAGTGGTTCGGTCACGACGTGTCACCCCAGTCTAAATCAACAACAGAGTTGAAAACACGTCTACTTAACAATAGGGATGAGCAAATTATTTGAGATATGAACTTCTCTAATACTTCAACTTATGAACCACAGAACAAGTCTAGTCATTCTCCACAAAATGACCCGTGTAATATCATATTACAATTAATAAATTTTTGGTACATTGAAATCATTACTTTATATCATTAAAATTTAAAAAAAAATTGTAAACCAAAAAGTCATAAAAATTAAGATTATAGAAAATAAAAATAATTGTAAAAACATTTGATGAAATATTTGTAAAAATTTTATATTATTGTAAATTTTGAAGAGATATGAGCTTAGATATCCACGTTATATAAGAATTTGAAGAACATTTTCGTGTCATTCATCCAAAAATGCAAGGAAGGTACCTCTGAGTAGGGCAAACCAAAAAGAAATCCATGTCACCTTATATATTTTTCTTAATTTCATTATATATATTTAGATTTCATAGGGTATGTGTGATTTTATTAATTTCTGTATTTTAATTGTAAAAATATAAAATCATTGGGTAATTTATTTGCTAACAAATCCATTTACAATGTAATAAAATATTCTCATAATTATTGAATATTATAAAATATTAAAATTTTGAAATTAAGTTCGATGTCATCTTAAACCATAGTAGTGCTTTGGATTAAAATTGAACATAATTGTACAAACCATATAGCAATGACAAAACATGGTCAACACTAGTACTCTCATACCAAAAAAAAAAAAAAAAAGATTACGGAATATGTCAAAAGTATCTTTTTGGAATGAATATCACATTATTAATTTTGGAATAAATCAAAAGAAAATAAAAAATGAAAATTAAATGAAATATATATTTTATAATTCAAGGAAGATATTGAAAATATATCATTTTCTTCTACATAACCATTGTTCAGTTTCTTTAATATATCTTTTCTTGTAGCATAGCATTCAAAATTAATTTTTTATCATAAAAAAAAAGCTGAAAATGATGTGCACAGGATACTAGCTAACGTGTTCATGTTCTTATGGTATGTATTGATTTGTAATGATTTTTCATTAATTTTCTAAGAGAAGACGCAGAAAAATCGAATTATAGAGATCAAAAAATTTTAAAAATTAAAGAATTTAAAATTTTCTTTCTTTTTTTTTTAAAAAAAAGCCCTCCTTTTGAATTGATTCTCATTTTACTAAATTTGGAATAAATCTTTGTTTGTTATTTTATTTCTACCATCTGACTGAATTTTGGTTTCCAAAATTAAAGAGGGCTATGATATTTGTGCATGATATGTGGTGGACTTCCCATAAATTCTCTTGTACAAATAATTTTATAACATGATGAATATCAAATTACAACCCAACAAACAGGTCAATGCAATATTAAATAGGAAACACAATATTTAATGAGATTGCTTGATTATTCTTTTTTTTTTCAATTTCCTTTTATTTAGGGTTACATCATTTACTTCCTAATTCATTAATACTTTATTACCATAAGTTCTATGTATTTTTGCTTCCTATTTCATGGTTTTAATTTTGTGTGATCTTTTTCCTTACTAAATAGAAACTAAATAGTTTAGTTTGAAATTTTAGTCAAGAAATTAGATTTGTAGTGGGGGACTCCGTAGTTTCTAATTTCATTTGGGAGAAAACACTATATATGAGCCCTTGCTCCTGGGTGGACAAGAAAAACTAGGCTGTAATCATGGCCGATTGGTCTCACCTTCTTCCAGAACTTTTGATGGAAATATCCCAAAAAATAGATCGGTTCCAAGATTTTGTGAACTTCGGATGTGTGTGCAAGCCATGGTTGTGGGCTGCATCCACTGCAAAATTCAACGCCAGGCGTAGACTTCCGCTGCTGATGCTTCCGGAGAAGGAAAAGACCCATGTTCGAGAATTCTACGACATCTCAATGGGAGGTCAAATTCACCATGTTGATCTGCCAGTGCCTCGAGGGAGCAAGATTTTTCCTACTCTAGGATGGCTCGTGGTAGTGTTCGAGACGAATGCCGACATGATTTTGTTACATCCTTTCTCACAAAAAACAATAAGTCTTCCCAATCCTATTACCTTAGATGAACTACTTCTGGAGAATGGGAGGACGTGGTTCCATTATTTTCAAAAGGCCGTTTTGTCGGCAGATCCGTGCTTGTCTTCGGACTGGGTACTTGTGATAATATTAGATGGAATAGGAAAATTGGCTTTTGTCAGGAATGGGGACGAGGCGTGGACTGAGATTGACGCTCCAATTTCTTGCTGCTCAGATATCTACTATTTGGAGGGTCAGTTTTATGGTGTTGATTACACAGGTCGTATTGTTGTTTGCGATGTGCAAGGCCCTAATCCTACTGCAGGACACGTTATTTCACGAATACCTCCTCATTTAGAAGAAGCCATTGCCGGGTACAAGTTCTATTTAGCAGAATGGTGTGGAAAATTGTTGGTGATTCATAGGTTTATGAATATTGGGGATGAACCTAAAGTATTCAGAGTTTTTGAAATTGATTTTGCCAATAAAGGGAATTGGGTGGAGGTTACCGACATGGGAAATAAGGCAATTTTCTTGGGATACAATGCTTCTATAACAGTTGATGCATTAGAGTTCCAAAAATGTAAACCTAATTGCCTATACTTCACAGATGATGTAGAACATTACTATACGGATCCGCGTGGTAGAGACATGGGCATCTATAACATGGCTAATGGAA
This sequence comes from Dillenia suffruticosa, assembly GCA_033439265.1. Taxonomy (NCBI): domain Eukaryota; kingdom Viridiplantae; phylum Streptophyta; class Magnoliopsida; order Dilleniales; family Dilleniaceae; genus Dillenia; species Dillenia suffruticosa. The sequence continues at coordinate 23,419,544 of JAVTVX010000035.1, forward strand.
GCATTGAACCTTACTTTGAGGGAGAGTCCTACTCTGAAATAACTCCTCCTACTTGGGTGCAACTAACTTTTTAATTTTTGAATGTGTTATTTTGCTCTCTAATGTTGACTTAGAACTATGTATTTTTTTTTTTTAATTTTTTTTCCATTGTTATTCAGTTATATTAAAAATTTTGATTAAAATCTACTTTTATAACATGCTTATTTTGGGTTATGCACGTCACCGGTACTACTGCTTCAAGCTTTTTACGAGAAAGACTCAACAACAAGACTTAAGTGTTGTGCTTCCCGTAACTTCATCTCAGCTTGTGTGACCTTAAGAACGTCTAATGGATTCACTTTGTGTCGGGCCGACATTTCCTTCATTTCTTCTATCTCGGAGGGTGGTACATAGAGAACCCATAGCCAATAATATTTGGTCCATTATTTGAGGCGCATATCAGTCATCATCTCCATCTTTCTGCTTTGTCAACCATTATTATGAAAGGGAGCTTTATAAACAAAGAAAAATCACCGTATTTTTTTTTTCAAAAAAAAAAAAGAAAAACCCTTACAAAAGATTTGGGTGATGTTGGCCTTTTATAGACAATAGATGGGAGACATGAACAGTAGGAAATTCAGAACCATCTTAAGCACCTTGCATGCATTTAGGTCCCTATCGGCAAATTCTAGTAATCATGGGCTCATTCTTTCCTAGGAAACCTTATTTCCAAGTTCTAAACATCTTATCAATTGATTTCCAACCAATGGTCGGACTGCCAAGGACCAACCGGAGGAAATCATTACTAATCAAGTAACTCTACAACTTATCCATCGGGCCCTAAGTCTTAATTTGATTGGACAGGCTATCATCTGGGCTAATCATCGTCTTCTTACAAAAACCAGATCAAAGGGCCCCACTGTGCTGCCCTTTCAGTTACACAAGCAAAACTTTAGTAAATGTAATAAATAACTTTGTACTGATTGATATATTGATATAAACTGTGCCGTTTTCGTTACTATTTAATAAGCACAAATTGAACTAACGTAGCACAGCTCTGGTCGGCTCCGGGGCGGTGATTATCTCACCAGTCACTCCACCCAGCTGAAGGGCAAGCAATTCCAGGCTGTTGAGAGCCCAGAGCCCACTATTGGTTCCACTAAGAAGAGACAACACCATGCGAGGCATGTACCTTCCATGACTTGTGACATTGCGCTTGATCCTTGCAAGAAGTTTACGCTCTAGTTTTGGATCAAATCCATCATACATGCGCCATTGCTCTTCGATCTCTTGCCTAGTGCTTGTAATGATGATCTCAGACGCATCAACGGTTAATTCCTCAGCCTCAATCCGGTGCATAATTTTGTATGTCGTATTTATTTCATCCCTTGATTGTCGGCCTCGTTTCAATAGTTGTTCCAACTTACCTCGGCCAAGAGAATGCCCTGTGAACAACATCGGCACATTTAGAGCACCCGACAAAAGAGCAGCAGAATCACCTGCATCTGCATAATGCCCATGAATGGCAACAGGCCAAACTGGTTCCCCACCACCAATCTGCTCCCCAAGAACCTTGGACATCCGTATAATGTGGCTGAGTGCACCATCAACAAATTCAGGAATGTGTGGCCACAGAAGTTCTTTTGCAACATACTTGTCCTTAGGATCAAAGGGTATACGAACAATATAAGCAACACCACTCTCCCCTATCTCACTCAAGAAGCCTTTTGAGCTTCTCAAAGTCAGCATCTCTGTGGGTTCATCATAACTCCAATCTACTTCTGGGGATGATGCTTGTCTGGTCAGCAAATCAACACGATAAACACCTGGCATTGAGCCCAAAGCTCTTGCAAGCTTCACAACATACTCAACCTACATTACCAAAAGATATAGTCAAGAGAAAACAAAGAGTATTTGAGGAAATTATGACAGCAATAAATGCCTAGGCAAGACTTCGATTGAATGTGGAAGGATAAAAATTAAGCTCAACATATGAAGGTGACCTGTCCAACAGTATCAGAATCACGACCAAGCTCCATGTTTTCTGCCCGTATTATGCCGTGAAGGCTGCATGGACACAATCGATTATAAGAAGCCGTACTTCATCAGGCAAAACAAATGCAATATGATATGACAAATAGACACTTTGTCACACGTGGGATTAATATGCACATGATAGTTTCCATTTCCCTTGAATCCACTTGTCATTCCACTGTGCTCAGTACTCCATCCAGGTATGAGTAAATTAGCATGTAATATAGCTATGCTTAAGGATGCATTTTAACTCATCTTTGTGGAGAAGTTTCAGTAACACAGCACAAAAGTGGAGTTCATGCCTTATCAATACAAAGTACAGCCTTTTCCCTCTCTGTTGGTTAATCCATATCTCCATTGCATCGACAGAGTTTATTCTTGGCAGTCTTGCCTTGGTGCTATCACCCTGAGCAGAGATGTCACTGACCAAGTCTCCCTTCTCACCCTCTGATAAGTCTTCAGAAATATCAGCAGTTGCTTCGCTACGGCCTCTTTCACGTTCAAAACGACACTCAGCTATTCGCTGGGCTGATTCTATCTCAAGCTACACAAGAAATGCAACAATCAATTGTTCCCAGGTTCTTTAGAGGGCATTTCCGAAGTCAGAAATTTTAAAGCAAGAAAGTAGCATCCCAACCAAAAGCAAATATTTCTAACAAAAACACAATGAATTCATTTGAAAAAAAAATGAACAATTTCAACAAATTGCCTAATTTTAAGTACATCAATTATAAAACTTGGCAGAGATGCTAATATAGAAAGGAATAGACAAACAATGACTTGCACTGTTATATCCATAAATTTCAAAAAGAGCACTACCAAAGTGCAGGGTTTGAAAAAAATTATCAAATTGAGAAACCAATTACATTTCAAAAACATTGTAGAAATATACGAAGGTTCTCAACTTTCCATAAAAATTTTACTCCTCATGAGACTTCATGAGTTTTTTTGCACTGTCCAATAATCGCAGGACAAATAACCTGATAAGAAAATTTTCTTATGATTTTTCCACAACAGAAGGCATTCCCTTTCATATATGTAGTTCATATAATTTCTGTATCTTGTACGCAGAATCAAATGGTCAGTCACACACACACGCACACACACGCACACAGAGCACTAAATTCAAGCATCAAAGTTCTCATGTAAGCAAAAATGAAGAAACGCCATTGTAAAAATAATAATGACAACCATTCAATTAATAAATGAAAAATCAATTAAACTCCAAAATTCACCAATATTTTGGGCAACCAACGTAGAAATGTCCCCAAAATTCATTGAAGTATTTAGGTTGTCATGGTCCATCCTCGTGACCAAAGAACATTGAAAGCATATAATATGACGATGGTGGTTCCAAAATTCAGAAATTAAAAAGAAAGAAAATAAAAAGTCCAAGCCATAATCTCCAAACATTTAGGTCATACACAAATTCAAATTCTGAATTAAAAAAAAAACAACCAATTAAAATGAACATCAAACGAAACACGTACGAACAGAGACATATACAAAATTAGAGAGAATGAGAGAGAGAGAGAGAGAGAGAGAGAGACCTGCTTTCTCTGGCGAGCCAGATTCCAAATCCTCCAACACATATTCTCCAATCCGGAATTTCGCTCTTGCGGACTCCTCGTCGCTTGAGCCTTCACGCAATTAACTAAACAATCACACAATGACAAATCAAATTAAGAGAGAGAGAGAGAATACATACCGGACCCGAAGATCGATGAAGATCAGTTTCATCAAAGCCAGTGATGACTTCCTTGACGAAGTAGCGAGTGGCACTATCATGTTCTTTTGAACTTTCTTGATTCTTTGCCATCTGTGATGGGAAAAATTAACTTTTGAAAACAATGAAATTAAAGAGCAAAAGGTTTCTATGATGTAATAAAAATACCTTCGCAAAGTGTTTCTTGCGAGCACTCTTGTAACCCACTCCCATGTCATTTGCCATACATTCTTCAATGTCCTTTTTGCTCTTTATGTTGGCTGAGATCTGATGAGAAACGAAATACCGATTTACAAACATTGCACTTAAGAGTGCAATCGCGATGACGAACTTTGTTGTGTTGATCAAATTGCTTTTTGGGTATCCATTTTCTACAAGTTGGATTATGACACTCGACGTCTTCATTATCCATTTCATCTCTCAACTCAATGTTTCTGAGACTCAGTGAGGAAGAGAGAGCTCTCTTAGTGGTTATCAGACAGAGTGAGGGAGAGAGAGCTCTTTTCTATACACCACAAATGAAAATGAATAGAACATATATATAGAACATGCGCTTTCTCCTCGCATGAATATCATTATCAATTAAATATTATGAATTTAAGATTAGTTTTATTCTCCTTTATGCTAAAAGTTATTAATCATGACCTGCAGAATATTGGAAATCATTACCTGCAGAATGTGCTTGTTCACCCTTATCTGTTCCCGAAGGCTTTCAAATTCCCGCTCCTTCTTCTCATCCCAGTGGAAGACCCTGCGCCCTCTCTCTTTCTCACCGAGTCCCAGGCAATCTCTCTCTCTCTCTCCCTCTCCCATGTTTATTTGCGCTGGGCTTTGCTTGCACCGCCACTATTGTTACAATTTTGTGTCAAAAAATTTCGTCTTTTAATAAAATAACTTCTGAACAGAATTACATGGGTGGGGTCAACATTTTTGTGCAATCAACAAATGCCCATTTGATAATTTTTTGCATCAATTTTTGTAGGACTAAATTTTCACTTGTTTACTGCTCGATTTATTCATGTGCAGTGCTATTCTGTGACCATTTTGAAATCCTATGTACCCTTTAGTATTTGACAGTAGTGGATCTTCCTAGGCATTTACTTTGCTGCCTGTTCCTTGTGTCATATAAGACTATAAATAAGTGGATCTTAGGTTTGTTTATTGTACTTGAGGACAAGCACTAGAAATAACATCCTCTGTTTAAAACACATTTATGTAACAAAGACTATATTGGCAAGATGCTTTCTCCACGTAGCTGAGCCCCGCTGGTGTTTTAGTTTTCTTTCTGCTGGGTTGTTTTTCTTTCCGGTGTTTCTTCTGCTCCGTTCTCGTCCCTTGTTCTACCCAAAAATAATAATAATAATAATAATCATTACCTGCAACACATATGATAATAGAAAAGCAAATATTCCTGAGAATCATAATCATGTCAAAAGGAAAAAAAAAAAATTACATTTTACTTTTATGACCAGATGGTCATTTTCACATCAAATGGTACATGCGGAACGTGTGTCGTGGGATAAAAGTACCAATCTCATGAAGCAAGGTTTCCATGCAAGTAGGTTGCGAGTCCAAAATGAATACTAATGACAAAAAATGTTCTTGGGCATTGATTAGTAACGATGATGATGGAGACAATAGGGTCCATATGACCAAATTTCGTAACCAACAGAGAACGATGTGATAAGATTCACATTGAAATAAGGCTAGAATTGGCATCCAAGTCTTTGTTTCAATGCCTCAATTTAATTTAATTAATAGTTTTAATTAAAATGAATTTTTTATAAAAATTTAAAATTATTTTGACCTATTATTTATGTAAAATTATAATTATTACAATTAAATTGAAGTCCACAATAGAATTCTAATTACTAACATATCCATTATTATAACTCTAAAAAAAATTGTTCAATATTTATAGGATATTTAACATCATTTTATAATTAAGATATTTATGACAATTCATTTTCCTATAGGGTTTCGTAGTATGAAGATTATCGGACAAGAGATGACCCATCAGCCAATCAATGTCTTCAAATATTATTTTTGGGCTAACTTGGGTCTACTTTTGGCTGGGACCCAGAGGATGTGCACAGGAATGTTTCTTTCAACATGGGCCCAATCATCAAAGTCAATTCTCAAGATTCCAAGCATTTTTTTTTTTTTTTTTTTTTTTTTTTTTATCAAAGACAACTCTTGAACACGACTAGGACTCGTTTGTCTGGCTTTCATTCTTGCAGATTAAGAATGTCACCAGACTTGTTTGTCCCTCTATTTTTTTTTTTTTTTTTTGTGATCTTCTTGGTTATGTTCATCTCATTAGGTTAATTTTGGATGACCTCTTTTACATTTATATATTGCTACATCATACACAAAAATTGGCCCGAGTAAGTTGTTGCTTTTTGAGCCTTGATATCCCTTTAGACTTCTTAGAATAAAAACTTGAACTCCTCCGGGTCCGTTTTGTTCTTCACAAATTCCAACATTCTGGATTCTATATTCCACCTGAGCGAAGCATCATGAAAAATTTAAAAATATATATATATATATATATCAAAAATCAATATTTCCAAAAATGTTTAAAAAATATCAAAATTAACGCCCCGTAGGTCTGGACCGAAGACTGATGTGCTTTATTTATATATATCCACTATAAGTCTTAAAAGCACGTCGCACTATTGCCTTTATGCGGTTTCTTCCGTGAATTGCAATTCTCAAGTTCTCCTCCGTTTCTGAAATTCCTAAAACATTTTGTCCAAAATGTGGTTTATGTTGAAAGCTATAATTTCTGACTCTGCACAGAGAGAGTTAAAGCTCAACAAAAGTGTAGAGAGAAGAGGAGAGGGTGGAGATTGGAATAGAGTGAGAGACCCAGGGAGCTTGTGTTGTGTTCGTATCATGTAGCGTGTAAATGTCCGTATGTATCTCTTGTTTTCACTTTTTCGTTCTCTCTCACTAGAGGATAGAGAAGAAGAAGAGTGTAAGGATTCATGACGACATTTTATAATATCGTACATAAAATTTGAGTCATTTTTTTATTTATTTTCTTCTAGCTATTGATTATAGTTGGAAGAGGAACATTATCTTAATTTAAATATTAATAAATTTATCACTTTCAATTGTTAAATTATATTAAAACAAAGTGCACTAACGGCGATAATCAATGATAGATTTAATGAATAAAAAATAGAAATATATTAGTGATAATACGATTTTTTTTTTTTTTTGGGGCCAAAAAATTGCCTTTGATTTAAGCATATCCGGTTGAAGTTAAGGAATAAGTGAACCAGATTACCTGTATTTTGTAGGTTAACAAAATTAAAATAATAAAAAATTAATGAAAAGAGTATCACTTAATTTAATTATTAAATTTTTTTATAATCATATCATAAAAATTGAAAATAAAAAATATAGGTCTAAGAAAATTCATTTTTTTTCACGAAACAACCGATGACTTTCTCTTAAGAAACTTATTCTAATTATGGTTCAGTGTTCTTGGAAAAATTTTCATTTTTGTTTTCAGGTTAAAAATTCCTTGCTAATGGAACACTTCTAAAAGAGGACAGAAACAACAGATTGCGACGCCGTTTTGGAGGGGTGAAAGGAAGGGTGCTGTAAGGGCAAAAAGTGAGTTAAGAGCTTAACACTCGATCTTCGGTTATAGGGGTCTTTTCATTTATATAAGCGAAAAACGCTCTTGATAAAGGTTCTTCGTCTTTGCTCAAAACAAATTTCCAACAAACACAAATCATATTCTCTATTCTCTCTTCCATTTATCCACACACACTCTCTCTCTCTCTCTAATTCACGATCGATGTAGGAAATTGATTCACCAGGAGTGTCAGATCCGAGCCATCACAGACTCTGAAGAGGAAAAAATAAAAAGCAATGAAGATGAAACTAGAAGGAAAAAAAAGCTCTGAAACTGTCTCTGGTTCTTCGATGAGGACGGGGATTTGCAATTGGAGAAAGAGAAGAGAGGGTTCCAATTTCAACACCGATAGAGGTCAGGGACAACCGCAGTTGGAGGGGAGAAGAGAGAGAGTGGAGGTTGGGGTTTAGATTTGGAGGGGAGAGAGAAAGGGTTGCAAGTGGGGGAAAGAGTGGCAGGATCAGACATGGGAGTATGAGAGAGAGAGAGAGAGAGAGAGAGAGGGAGAAGACCGAAGAAGACGGGGAGAGAAGAAAGGAAAGATGGAAAGGAGAGAAAGATCAGCAGAGGACGAAAAAAACAGAAAAAAGAAAAGAAAAAGAAAGAGGATGGAACTATAAGTTGGGTTCCTCTGGATGGGTTTTGAATATTGAAAGATGGTGATGATGCAATAATGCCCCGCAACATAACAAGTGAGTGCTCAATGCCCATAATTAGATATCAGATTTCCATCTAATGGGGATCGGTCACGACGCGTCTCATTTAACAATAGGGATGAGCAAATCATTTGAGATATGAACTTCTCTAATACATCTTTCTCTCAGTTTTTTCTTTTTCCTTTTTTTTTTTTTGGAAATGATGATCAAAAGTATCTTTTTGGAATAAATCTTTGTTTGTTATTTTATTTCTACCATCTGACTGAATTTTGGTTGCCAAAATTAAAGAGGGCTATGATATTTGTGCATGATATGTGGTGGACTTCCCATAAATTCTCTTGTACAAATAATTTTATAAAATGATGAATATCAAATTACAACCCAACAAACAAGTCAATGCAATATTAAATAGGAAACACAATATTTAATGAGATTGCTTGATTATTCTTTTTTTTTTCAATTTCCTTTTATTTAGGGTTACATCATTTACTTCCTAATTCATTAATACTTTATTACCATAAGTTCTATGTGTTTTTGCTTCCTATTTTATGGTTTTAATTTTGTGTGATCTTTTTCCTTACTAAATAGAAACTAAATAGTTTAGTTTGAAATTTTAGTCAAGAAATTAGATTTGTAGCGGGGGACTCCGTAGTTTCTAATTTCATTTGGGAGGAAACACTATATATGAGCCCTTGCTCCTGGGTGGACAAGAAAAACTAGGCTGTAATAATGGCCGATTGGTCTCACCTTCTTCCAGAACTTTTGATGGAAATATCCCAAAAAATAGATCGGTTCCAAGATTTTGTGAACTTCGGATGTGTGTGCAAGCCATGGTTGTGGGCTGCATCCACTGCAAAATTCAACGCCAGGCGTAGACTTCCGCTGCTGATGCTTGCGGAGAAGGAAGAGACCCACGTTCGAGAATTCTACGACATCTCAATGGGAGGTCAAATTCACCAAGTTGATCTGCCAGTGCCTCGCGGGAGCAAGATTTTTCCTACTCTAGGATGGCTCGTGGTAGTGTTCGAGACGAATGCCGACATGATTTTGTTACATCCTTTCTCACAAAAAACAATAAATCTTCCCAATCCTATTAACTTAGATGAGCAACTTCTGGAGAATGGGAAGACGTGGCTCCCGTATTTTGAAAAGGCCGTATTGTCGGCAGATCCGTGTTTGTCTTCGGACTGGGTTCTTATGATAATGCACGATGGAATAGGCAAATTGGCTTTTGTCAGGAATGGGGACAAGGCGTGGACTGGGATTGACGCACCAATATCTAGCTGCTCAGATATCTACCATTTGGAGGGTCAGTTTTATGGTGTTGATTACGCAGGTCGTATTGTTGCTTGCGATGTGCAAGGCCCTAATCCTACTGCAGGACACGTTATTTCACGAGTACCTCCTGATTTAGAAAGAGCCTTGGTCGGGTACAAGTTCTATTTAGCAGAATGGTGTGGAAAATTGTTGGTGATTCATAGGTTTATAAATATTAGGGCTGAAGTTAAAGTATTCAGAGTTTTTGAAATTGATTTTGCCAATAAAGGGAATTGGGTGGAGGTTACCGATATGGGAAATGAGGCAATTTTCTTGGGATACAATGCTTCTATAACAGTTGATGCATTAGAGTTCCAAAAATGTAAACCTAATTGCCTATACTTCACAGATGATGTAGAACAATACTATATGGATCCAAGAGGTGGTGGTAGAGATATGGGCATCTATAACATGGCTAATAGAAGCATTGAACCTCACTTTGAGGGAGAGTCCTACTCTAAAATAACTCCTCCTACTTGGGTGCAACTAAATTTTTAATTTTTGAATGCCTTAGTTTGCTCTCTAATGTTGGCTTAGAACTATGTATTTTTTTTTCCATTGTTATTCAGTTATATTAAAAAATTTAATTAAAATCTATTTTTATAACATGCTTATTTTGGGTTATGCACGTCACGGGTGCTGCTGCTTCAAGGTTTTTACAAGAAAGAAGCAACAACAAGACTTAAGTGTTGTGCTTCACGTAACTTCATCTTAACCAATTTACTTGATCTTAGCCAAAAGGCTGAGAAAGGTATATTTGGCCAATTTACTCGTATCTCCATAATTGATCTCTTTGCCATGTTTAGTCTTTTTCTTCTGCTTTTTACTTCTTTTTAAGTTTTAGAAATAATGCAATGAACTTTCCACAATTATGTTGATAGATACTAATACTAACTTTCCATTACCTACTCATTTATTAGTCTTTAATCATGCTTGAACATTATTCGAATGGATTGCTTAATTAGTTTATATAAGGAAATTTAAGAGCTTATTTAGTATATATAAGGAAAATTAAGATCAAACAGAGTAGTTTGACATTCATTATTAAATTATTAAATAAAATTAGTTTAAAATTGAATTTACTTTGATTCAATTTCACTACTCGAATCCAATTGAGTTTTGAATGACTTAAGTCCAGCTCGCCTTAATTTCAGGTATCTTCTGGACAGGAATTTGGAGTGAAAACTGATTCCAATTAAAAACATCATTAAAGGGCAATGAAAAATTATCTGAAATTATTATGACTTTTAGACTTGTAGACTTTTGTTCTTATTATTATTGTTTTTGTCTCAAATGTCTTGGTGCTAGTGAAATAGACGAGATCAAAAAGATACGCATGAAGAAAGTGCACTTAAATATCGATTCCTCTCCCTTTGGCCGATGCATTCAGCGCAGCTACTTAAATTAGTTGGGTCCATTTAGAGACAACCTAATCAATGTTTAGAGGGAAACATTAACTCGATTTAACCACAACAACTGTATAGATGATTAAACAAAAATAAAACTAGAAACAAAACCTTACACGAAATATGAAATATGAAGTAAAAAAAAAAAAAAAAAAAAAAATTATTCTTAAGGATTTACAAGATAAGAATCAAATAACGCAAAACTCCCCAAGGATTTACAAATATTTTGTGAAGATAGTAAACTATTATTTATGACTGTTATACTTAATATCTAGAAGTTAGATGACTAATGAAAATTCTAAAATTAACACATATATTTCAAAGATTAGCAGAAGTTTAGATTCCAAAATTAGGAAGATTTCATAATTCACATAAGTTCAATTATAACACAAGTAGAAAGTTAAGAAAAGTTCAAAAATTAGAAAAAGTGTAAAAGCTAGTAAAAATCTAAAAACTAAGTGCGAATTAGAAGTTTGGAGGCTAACATAGTTATCAAATCTTATCGTTGAAAGTCGAAACAAATTATGTTGATACTCATATAAAACTTAATTATTTAAACAAATTATCATATTAACACAAAAAAATTATAAAAGGGTACTAAGTTATTGTGGTATATATCAGGCTCATGCAAAAATGATCGGAAAAACATAGAATTAATATATACATACATATATATATAACACAAGTCAATATTAAAATCAACATTCAATAAAAAAAAAGGTTATATTCACTATATTTTGGTATAATTTTATTAAGATACTAGTAAAATATAATGCATTATAGTTTCCTAAAAAAAATTTGAAAAATAATTTACACTTTATTATTAAAAAAAAAGTTGATATCTACATCGAACTAATTGTCTAGGTCCATCACTGACTATATGAAATTTCATTAAACCCATTAGACTTCAACAATTTTTGTAGATAAATTCAAATGCCAGTAGCCAACTAGTCCCCAAAATTCAGACCTTGAGCCATCCTGTAAACTTTTTCTATGCATTTCACATGGCCATACACATGTCCTATGTTTCGTTCAAGTGTTCATAAAGCTATTATAAAAATATGTGGGTGGCACCTCCAGGGTCGCATGTCCAATAAATTGGTTTCATTTGAAGGAAAAATACTAATATCATTCATTCCAAGATTTCCACACCCCTATACGTGTCTCAACTAGGGGTTGTCTTGGATCACTCCTAGCTTTCTTGAAATTAAGCCTACCCAAGATGTTTTATTTGTTTATTGGTTTATTACGATGTGCTGAAAGTTTCCTAGATTATACCGCAAATTATGTTTGAAAATCCCAAAGTAAGTTAATAAAAAATATTTTAATTAAATCTAATATTGAAACTTTACCCTTTGGGTGCAGCCCTCCAAGACGGTCCAAAACCAAAAGTATGAGTTTGCCGCAGTAGTAAGCACCGTTTGAGCATCTGATAAGTCAAGTTAAATCAGTTGGCCCCTAGTTTGACTTGAGGACTATACTGTGAAGTTGGTTCTGAAATTTTGGATCTTGTCCCATTCTAATTTTTCTCGAGGTTTTACGTTGACTCACATATGGACTCTCTTCAACTTGATGCAGTTTTCCCTAAACACAATTTAACTGTATAATAACAGTAATAAGATTTTAAATTTCACAGAGTTGATACTCGAAAAATAATAATCAAAGCTTGCACCATTATTTGAAAGAAAAAAAAAAGAATGAAAAAAGGTACTTTTAAAAGAAGAATTTGGGAGAACAACGTGTCAAACGTTTATACTTTGCATTTCTTTTGTAGAACAAACTTTCATTAATAGAAGCTACGCAGATCAACTTAAACACTCACTGTCACCACCTTTACGCCCACATGGCCGCACAGAAATTTTAGGTTCTAGGAACCATTCATTTGTAGAACACTTCAAATCTGGACAACTTGATTTAACCCCCCCCAAAAAAATTGTTCAATATTTATGGGACATTTAACATCATTTTATAATTAAGATATTTGTAATCAATGTCGTCAAATATTATTTTTGGGCTACCTTAGGTCTACTTTTGGCTGGGACCCTGAGGATGTGCACAAGAATGTTTCTTTCAACATGAGTCGAATCATCCAAGTCAATTCTCAAGATTCCAAGCATTTTTTTTTTTTTTTTTTATCAAAGACAGCTCTTGAACACGACTAGGACTCGTTTGTCGGGCTTTCATTCTTGCAGATTAAGCATGACACAAGACCTGTTTGTCCCTCTATCTGTTTTTTTTTTTATTATTTTTATTTGATCTTCTTGGTAATGTTCATCTCATTACGCATTCTTTAATTTTGGATGACCTCTTTTACATATATGTATTGCTACATCATACACAAAAATCGGCCCGAGTAAGTTGTTACTTATTGAGCCTTGATATCCCTTTAGACTTCTTAGAATAAAAACTTGAACTCCTCCGGGTCCTTTCTGTTCTTCACAAATTCCAACACTTTGGATTTTATATTCCACCTGAGCGAAGCATCATGAAAAATAAAGAAAAAAAAAATCAAAAATCAATATTTCCAAAATGCTTCAGAAATATCAAAATTAACGCCCCGTAGGTCTGGACCGAAGGCTGATGTGCTTTACATATATATATATATAAAAGGAAGGGTGCTATATGCTGTAAGGGTAAAAAGTGAGTCAAGCAAAAAGAAATATTTCTCTGGGGCTGTGCCCTTAACGCTCGATCTTCGGCCCTAGGGGTCTTTTTATTTATATAAGCGAAAAACGCTCTTGATAAAGGTTCTTCTTCTTTGCTGAGAACAAATTTCCAACAAACACAAATCATATTCTCTATTCTCTCTCTCGCGCACACAATTCCTTCCATTTATCCACACACACACACACACTCTCTGTCTCTGGTTCTTCGATGAGGACGGGGATTTGCAATTGGAGAAAGAGAATAGAGGGTTTCAATTTCAACACCGGTAGAGGTCAGGGACAACCGCAGTTGGAGGGGAGGAGAGAGAGAGAGAGAGAGAGAGAGAGAGAGGAGGTTAGGGTTTAGATTTGGAGGGGAGAGAGAAAGGGTTGCCAGTGGAGGAAAGAGAGGCAGGATCGGACATGGGAGAGAGAGAGAGAGAGAGGGAGGGAGGGAGAAGACTGAAGAAGATGGGGAGAGAAGAAAGGAAAGATGGAACGGAGAGAAAGATTAGCGGAGGACCAAAAAAACAGAAAAAAGAAAAAGAAAAAGGATGGAACTAGAAGTTCGGTTCCTCTGGATGGGTTTTGAAAATTGAAAGATGGCGATATGCAATAATGGCCCACAACATAACAAGTGAGTGCTCAATGCCCATAATTAGATATCAGATTTCCATCTAATGGGGATCGGTCTCGACGCTTCTCATTTAACAATAGGGATGAGCAAATCATCTGAGATATGAACTTCTCTCATACATCTTTCTCTCAGCTTTTTCTTTTTCTTTTTTTTTTCTTTTTTTTTTTTTGGAAATGATGATCAAAAGTATCTTTTTGGAATGAATATCACATTATTAATTTTGGAATAAATCAAAAGAAAATAAAAAAATAAAAATTATATAAAATATATATTTTATAATTCAGGGAATCATCACGATTGAAGATATTGAAAATATATCATTTCTTTCTACATAATCATCGTTCAGTTTCTTTAATATATCCTTTCTTGTAGCATAACATTCAAAATTAATTTTTATCATTAAAAAAAAGCTGAAAATGATGTGCACAGGATACTAGCTAACATGTTCACGTTCTTTTTGGTATGTATTGATTTATAATGATTTTTCATTAATTTTCTAAGAGAAGACGTAGAAAAATCGAATTATAGAGATTAAAAATATTTTAAAAATTAAAGAATTTAAAATTTTCTTTTTTTTTTTTAAAAAAAAAAAGCCCTCCTTTTGAATTGATTCTCATTTTACTAAATTTGGAATAAATCTTTGTTTGTTATTTTATTTCTACCATCTGACTGAATTTTGGTTGCCAAAATTAAAGAGGGCTATGATATTTGTGCATGATATGTGGTGGACTTCCCATAAATTCTCTTGTACAAATAATTTTATAACATGATGAATATCAAATTACAACCCAACAAACAGGTCAATGCAATATTAAATCGGAAACACAATATTTAATGAGATTGCTTGATTATTCTTTTTTTTTTTTCAATTTCCTTTTATTTAGGGTTACATCATTTACTTCCTAATTCATTAATACTTTATTACCATAAGTTCTATGTATTTTTGCTTCCTATTTCATGGTTTTAATTTTGTGTGATCTTTTTCCTTACTAAATAGAAACTAAATAGTTTAGTTTGAAATTTTAGTCAAGAAATTAGATTTGTAGCGGGGGACTCCGTAGTTTCTAATTTCATTTGGGAGAAAACACTATATATGAGCCCTTGCTCCTGGGGTGGACAAGAAAAACTAGGCTGTAATCATGGCCGATTGGTCTCACCTTCTTCCAGAACTTTTGATGGAAATATCCCAAAAAATAGATCGGTACCAAGATTTTGTGAACTTCGGATGTGTGTGCAAGCCATGGTTGTGGGCTGCATCCACTGCAAAATTCAACGCCAGGCGTAGACTTCCGCTGCTGATGCTTGCGGAGAAGGAAGAGACCCACGTTCGAGAATTCTACGACATCTCAATGGGAGGTCAAATTCACCAAGTTGATCTGCCAGTGCCTCGTGGGAGCAAGATTTTTCCTACTCTAGGATGGCTCGTGGTAGTGTTCGAGACGAATGCCGACATGATTTTGTTACATCCTTTATTACAAAAAACAATAAATCTTCCCAATCCTATTAACTTAGATGAACAACTTCTGGAGAATGGGAGGACGTGGCTCCCGAATTTTGAAAAGGCCGTATTGTCGGCAGATCCGTGCTCGTCTTCGGACTGGGTACTTATGATAATATACGATGGAATAGGAAAATTGGCTTTTGCCAGGAATGGGGACGAGGCGTGGACTGGGATTGACGCATCAATTTCTTGTTGCTCAGATATCTACTATTTGGAGGTTCAGTTTTATGGTGTTGATTATGCAGGTCGTATTGTTGCTTGCGATGTGCAAGACCCTAATGCTACTGCAGGACACGTTATTTCACGAATACCTCCTCATTTGGAAAAAGCCATGGTCGGGTACAAGTTCTATTTAGCAGAATGGTGTGGAAAATTGTTGGTGATTCATAGGTTTATGAATATTGGGGCTGAAGTTAAAGTATTCAGAGTTTTTGAAATTGATTTTGCCAATAAAGGGAATTGGGTGGAGGTCACCGATATGGGAAATAAGGCAATTTTCTTGGGATACAATGCTTCCATAACAGTTGATGCATTAGAGTTCCAAGAATGTAAACCTAATTGCCTATACTTCACAGATGATGTAGAACATTACTTTATGGATCCAAGAGGAGGTGGTAGAGATATGGGCATCTATAACATGGCTAATAGAAGCATTGAACCTCACTTTGAGGGAGAGTCCTACTCTAAAATAACTCCTCCTACTTGGGTGCAACTAAATTTTTAATTTTTGAATGTGTTATTTTGCTCTCTAATGTTGACTTAGAACTATGTATTTTTTTTTTAATTTTTATTTCCATTGTTATTCAGTTATATTCAAAATTTTGATTAAAATCTATTTTTACAACATGCTTATTTTGGGTTATGCACGTCACCGGTACTGCTGCTTCAAGCTTTTTACAAGAAAGAAGCGACAACAAGACTTAAGTGTTGTGCAGTGTTGTGCTTCCCGTAAACTTCATCTCAGCTTGTGTGACCTTAGGAACATCCAATGGATGCACTTTCTGTCGGGCCAACATTTCTTTCATTTCTTCCATCTCGGAGGGTGGCACATAGAGAACCCATTGCCAATTAAATAATGATAGATGTTGGTTTTTATCATAAAATTTAGTAATTTTTTTATTCATGACAGCAGCAGAAAAAAAGAAAGAAGATGCTAATTTGAATAACTTTGTTGGCCTAATTTTAACCTCATTCCTCAATCACATAAAAAGATAATAATACCCATCATTCAACCAAACAATTTAAAAAATGAAAAACATAGAGATATTCTTTTACGAGGGTAAACCGCACTAAGTAATAATAGAATTCTAAAGTCACCTAAATTTTATATTAGCTCTAGACTAATATTTTTTGTGTTTCTCCCAAGTCTTGGATGGCGTCCCGAGCGCATTTGTTGAATTTGTACAACTGACAACCAATTAGTGTTGGCTTGTGTGCCACTTATTTGGGGTTGATGTGATACCAAAATCATCTGTCGAGTTCTTTAAATTGAAAATATTTTAAAAATAATCTCAAAAAATTTTTCTATTTTTAATATCATAACAAAGATTATCTCAAAATAATTTTCGTCATTTATTATGTCTAACATAGATTAATTTCCTTCGCCTCTTGAAAGTTAAGACCACAAAGGCCAAAATAAAAGTAAAAAAAAAAAAATGAAAACTTTTAGGCAATCACGCATGTGGTCTCTCTCTCTCTCTCTCTCTCTCTCTCTCTCTCTCTCTCTCTCTCTCTCTCTCTCTCATGGAATTAAGGTTGGTAGAATATGGAAGGTTTATAGAATACCTGTGATTTTGCCAATTTACTCGTATCTTCATAATTGATCTCTTTGCCATTTTTAATCTTTTTCTTCTGCTTTTTAATTCTTTTTAAGTTTTAGAAATAATGCAATGAACATTCCACAATTATGTTGATAGATACTAATACTAACTTTCCATTACCTACTCATTTATTAGTCTTTAATCATGCTTGAACATTATTCAAATGGATTGCTTAATTAGTTTATATAAGGAAAATCAAGAACAAACAGAGTAATTTGACATTCTTTATTAAATTATTAAATAAAATTAGTTTAAAATTGTATTTAATTTGATTCAATTACGCTATTCGAATCCAATTGAGTTTTGAATGACTTAAATTTGAGTCAAGCTCCTGTGTGTGTGTGTGTGTGTGTGTGTGTGTGTGTGTGATGAAGCACAATTGCTTTTGAGTTTCTTCAAGGATGGGTGTATTTAACTTAGCATGTTTGTGATTGGGCCATAACCAAATATGGACTCAAGTTTCTTATTAATAATTTTTCAATATCACACAAGTAGAATGTTTGGACCATGAATTCAATTATCTTTTGAATGTTAGGGTATCATATTAAATAAAATTTTCTCCCCCCCCCCCACCTTTTTTCTTTTTAAAGTAAAAATGCTAGGCATGTATAATAGATTACTCAAGTTTAACTTTCATAATCTGACTTTGTTTATATATAAAATACCGTAATTTTCATGTTTAGAATGAACTTGATTGATTATATACGAATTTAAATTGTTTTGAATTTATTTAACAATTTGAGTTAAAATTTAATAAGTTTTTAATAAGTTAAACTTGATCGAATATTGTTAAATGTACATAAAATAAGCTTATTGCATACACACTTATATCAAAGAAAATATGCTATATTAGGACTCACAAGAGAAGAGTTGTGTAACAAAAACTATATATATATATAAGAAAAAAAAAAAAAAAAATCGAATTAGGGCTAAAAGCCCTAATTCTTACCCTTTTCTCTCTCTCTCTCTCCCTCTCTTCCTCTCTCCCTCTCTCCCCGACTTTTCCCCTTCCCGTGACCCGCCGCCGTCCCTCGCCGAGTCCGCGGCTCTCCTCCACCGCGATCAACCACCACCACCACCATCTCACTTTCTCACTGTCTCTCCCTCTTTCCCTCGTTCTCACACTCTCTCGCTACCTCTTGCTGCTCTCTCTCTATCCCTCCGTCGCTCTCTCCTCCTCCCGCGAGAACACACCACCGCGCTCGGCAGCGGCTCCCCTCTCCCCTTCGCGCGTGACTGCAGCTTGCGTTTCCCCACGCGAGCGTGAGCACGCGATCGCGCGAGTACACGACCTTGCGCCTGCGCACGAGCTGCGCGATCCCTGCACCAGCTCCAGTGCTGCCTCCTCGAGCCAGCGCGCGATCTCCAGCGAGCCCTGCATGCTACCTAGCACGCGAGCCAGCACGACCCAATTCACGACCCAGCGCGAGCCAGCACGAGCCAGCGCGAGCCCTAGCCCGTGAGCGGGCCAGCCCACCAGCGGCCCAAGGCCCAGTCCAGCCGCGGCCCACTGCAACCCGCGAAGCCCGCTGAAGCCAGCAAGCCGGGCTGAGAGCCCGCGAGCTACCAGCGGGCCAGCCTGCTAGCAGCCAGCCCACCGGCCCGCGAGCCCGTGACGGCCCGCGAGCCCGCGACCGGCTTTCCCCTTGGAGAGCTCACCTGCATCTTCTGTACTGCAGGTAACGACTATATTTGGTTGAAATTCTAGGGTTTGGTGTTAGAAATTTAGTTGTTTCTAATATAATTGAAATTTGGAAATATTACAGGTTTTAGACCAACCCGACGGGCGAACGACAGATAGGTCTGAAACCCGAGGAACTCTAGGTGAGAGAAATGCAACCTTTTCAACATTTGAATTAATTCTATCGAAATTAGGTCGAATTTAGATTGAAAGTTACATAATATATTGAAATGTGTTAAATTCGAGGAAAATTAGACAAAAAAATGAGAAATATTAGAAACTTGACCATTGGTGAGTCAGATGATTCGAAATTGAGGAAACGAGAATCTATAACGAAGTTTTGTAAATTAGGTGGTATAAATTTGGAAGGGAAAAATTGAAAATCCCTGATTTGGCTTTTATTTGATATTAAATGTTGATAATCTGATTTAGGTTGATCTTTTGGAAACTCGAGCGGTCAGGTCCGATTTGGCTTGTCAGTAGGGAGTGACTTCCCTCTCGTAAATTGTGAGTGGGACTCTAATCTCTTGCATAAAATAGTAAAACTTGTTTTCTGCCGTTTTTTTGATAAAACATGCTTTCGATATGCATTGATCTGACGTATGACATTGAATTTTAAATCTATTTTGTGATTATTGGAGTGTCTTGAATAATAATTACAATAACTATGCATCCATGGTTTGAAGTGAAACAGTAATTGTGCCATTACTTGAAATTTTAAAATTCTTTTTCTACTGTCGCATTGATATGCTGTTTGAAATGATTCGATGAAACGTATTGGCACGCAGATTTGAAATGTTTTGATAAACTATGTGGGTTGGATGCCCACTAGTTATGAGATGATGTGATGTTACTTGTGGGACGTTGTGCCCTTGTGATACTATGGGACGTTGTGCCCTTGTGATACTATGATGATTCCGTAGCTACGAAGGGCGTTTGTAGAGCCACGGGTTACCCGGATACGCTTTTGCAGGAGGTATCCGCAAATGTCATTTATTCTAAAGGCTATAGGCACGGCCGGTTGAACCCACGTAGGGGGAGGACGTGTGTGACGCCACCGTCTAGCACCGGGCGGGGTCCTATACACGTTGATGAGTTGGCCCCAGCGAACTCATGGCCAACGTCGGGGTAGAGAACGTTTTAAAGTCTATGCAAAATAAAACCCCCAATGCGCCTGTTCTTGGTCACGGTTGACCTTTGCCAGGACCATTTTTGGCTCGCTCTGATATTACTTGATTTTAAATGGATGCATACATGCTTGTTATCGTGTGACTGATTTAAATGATTTCAAATTGCTAGACATATCATGTTTTGCTGCGAAATGCAAATTTTTATTTCGATTGATATTATTTGACACTCCAATGGTTCACCCACACTATTTATGCTTGATATTATCTCCGTCACTCACTGAATATCTTCCCATGATACTTACCCCTCTATTTTCCCTCCTCAGACAGGTTGATTGTGATAGAGCGGCGTTACAGGCTCTAGAGCGGATTTGGTGTTCTGACGGTAAGATTTACTTCTAATTTAGTTTCGACCCTGCGAGGTCTTGACATTGAGGTCCGTAGTTGACCATGTACTTATTTTGGGATGACTGTATAGTTTAACTCTCATATTTCGATTGCGTTGAGGCGATTGTACGTGTTTGAATGTTACTTGGGAAATGTGTTATACATTGTATAAATTTAGATCCGCTCGGTATAGCTGCTACTCATGCTCTAGTTGGGCATGACAGTAGAGGTCTGTGGCTAGGTTTGTTTATAGCCTTGCGTTATTCTGAATATTGGCTGTGGTGTTTGTTGATTTTGGAGAGGCCGGGATGACCATTTGTGTGTTGTACAGGATGATTTTGATCATACAGGTTTAAATTGTACACGGGAAACCTCCGATTTATTGGGAGATTCTGCCCGATTTTCTGTAAAAATACAGCCGACATCCAAGGACAACGGGCGGTTACTCACGACCCCGGTTTGGAGCGTGACAAGTTGATCGTGCCGATTTAGGAATAGAACAAGATTCCCTATGTGAGATATGTGTGGCTTGTAGTTTTTTTCTTTTCTTTTGTTTTACAAGAATTTTAACCTGAAATTAGCAGAGTGGAGAGAGAGTTTGTACTATTAGGTTGTCCTCTTGAGATTGGCTTTTAGTTTTTTGGATTCATCATGCGATGGATGAGTTTGATTTCACTTTGGGAGAGGCTTTTTTTTTTTTTTTTGAAACTATTTTCTACCATAAGTAAATAGAAGAATAGCGATGTTACATCAAACAAAAAAAAATGAAGGGTGTAAATAAAGAAAGAAAATACAAAATAATAGGTAATTGTTGTCTCTTGCTTTTAAAGCATACATATAGCAAAAGACCCATGACTAATTGGGACACAAAGAATGTACACAAAATTTCTCAAAATGGTATCCTCACATTAAGCCTCCTTAGCCACACCGAGTGAAGCACCATTTGCATTACATCAAAGGGCTTGGCTGGTCTATTCAACTCAAAATGTCTCCTCACCCTTCTCACCCTCTTCTGCATTCTCAAGTACTTGGCAAATGGTACACCTTTCAAAATCGCCTTAATTTCAGGTATTTTCTGGACAGGAATTTGGAGTGAAAACTGATTCCAATTAAAAACATCATTAAAGGGTAATGAAAAATTATCTGAAATTATCACAGGGATGCAACCGGCATAAATTGCCTCAACCACTCTGGGACTAGCAACTTGGTACCCACTAGGGCACAAGCAAAATTTGGTTTGACCCATTATCTGGGTGTAATTTTGACCCTCTTGTAAGTACCCATAAACTTGGACTTCATTGTCTTTGCCTTTCCAGTGCTCGAGTAGGAGCTCCCTTATGTATCCATGTGCCCCTCCAGCAAAAAAGGCCAAAATTGGGCGGCTGTTTGGGGGTTGGGAAAGGTTTGGTGGGCCTAGCTCTCCAAGCGGGCAATATACATCTGGCATTGAAACGTCTCTTCTCGGCTCAAATCTTTCTGAAGTGTTGGCATTGCAAAGCACTCTTATGACATTTTTATACAGCCCCGGGTCTGCTTCTGACACATCTGGGCCCTGTATAAAGGAAGATAGTCAAACGAATATATCGGATGTCCCCGAAGGGACAGTCAAACGAATATATAGTCATAATTATAACCTATTACGAAAAGTTTTCTTATATAATAGTACGCCCTATACTTCCATTTTGGTTGCAACTCAAGCCAAGATGCGGCCAAGCTGTAGGCTCAGAGAGATAGAGAGAGAGAGATACCCAATCATGGCAAGCCACGAGGAAATGGTCGGCACCACCACTCCTATTCCAATAGGGATACTTATCGGCCACAAGACGTATGTAATCAGCCACAACACGTTGGAGTTGATCACGAGCATAGGTTGTAATGGGCATGTAAACGTAGTCAACTATAGAAGCCACACTAATGGGAAGAAAGAATGCGTGTGCCTCATCGGGATGAGACGCAATGAAGCTGCTCTTCCCACTCTCCATCTCGTCAATGAAATGCCCCTCGATTGAATATATGTCATGCATTGGCCCACTGTGCATCAATGGTGCCTCTCCTTCCTTGTATACCCACACCTTGAATCTCTTCCTCATTTCAATGTGGCTCCTGCTCAATTCCCACCAAAAAGGTACATGATTATTAGCATAAATAATTGAACTTGAATAGATCCTCGTGGGAAAACAACGTGAGTGGAATCTATCATTCTTGATCATTAATCAGAAGACAAAGGGATGAAGAGAAAAGAAAATTCTAATTTTGGAAAACAAGAGCTTAACTGATGAAAAGCAAAAGAATTTCTATAAATAGATCCCCGCGGAATGAAACCAACTTCCTTATGCTGCACATAATAAGTTTTCCCTTGACTAGCTCTCAGAACGGCTGCTCTTGCTCTTGCTAAATCTTCTTCAACTCCCTCTAAACCTCTTTTCTTCTGCACACAACACAAAACAAACAAATAAATAAAAGCATCAAGAAAGCAGCTCTTCTAACCAAATAAAGAAATTTATTCGTTCAAGTATCAAAAGTTATACTTGAAAATAGGATTGAGATTTTTGAAAAGTCTTGATTCGAAATAGGTATAAGATTGTAAAATTATACAAGTAAAAGAATTTCAATATTAAAATTTGAAAAGCCAAAAAGGAGTTTGTGATGGTTTACTTGAACAATATGTTTGTTGGTGTAGAATGAGGTGAAAAAGGGCCAGTTTGGCCAGACCAACTTGGAACCATTATTGGCATCTTTGTTGTTCAAAGAATTATTGAAGGAAGTGTACAGGGAGGTGAGATGAGGTTGATCATAGAGGGCAAAGTAGACTAGTAGAAGAAGAAGTTGCAGAGATGATAAGAGTAGAATCAGGTGGGAGCAAGCCATTTGCTTCATCTTGGATGTTTCGAGTAGACGTGATATGGAGGTATGCACAGGAGGTTTGGAACTCAATTTTCCTTCTTGCCTTGGCCTTACATATTTTTTTTTTTTTTTCTGGTAGAAAGGAGGCCTTGGCCTTACATATAACACTCTAGAAGTAAGTCAGAGACCCACAAATTCATAAAGTATTCCTCTCTCTCTCTCTCTCGATTTGTATATCACAAGTAACAATTACTCAATGTGTACTAGCTTTGGTACTTGTTTGAGCGAAAAAATTAACAACTACATTTCCGAATAGATTAAGGCAAACGAAATGGCCGGCGAGAAGCACTGTAGCAGACACTTGTCATCGGATCTTTAATCACCGCCATCAAAGTAATCAATACAATCAAAATTGGATCGATAAACGACCGTGGAATTACTTCAGTGGGCGTGTTTGCGGATTTTAACTCGTGAGTATTTGTGTTAGCTTATCTTTATTTTGTTATGTTTTATTTATAATATTTTTAATTAAAATTATCTTTTAAAAAGAATTGAATTTTATAAGTAATTAAATTAATTATTATATTAATAATTTTTATATTAGAAATTATATCTATTTTCACCTAAAAGAAACCTCTACTGACCCTAAATTCTTTGATATAATATTTTGAAGTCCACTCCCTTGCTCGTGCAACCCATAAACACCCCGCCCCATAAGCTGTGGGAGGCAGGCCGGAAGGTTGTACAACTCTTTTGGCATTTTTGAGAAGTATTCATAAGTAATTATGTTTCAAATTAAATATCAAATAATAAGCTATAGAAAGTCAGGCTAACGGGGCAAAATATTACTTTCTTAAATAAGTCTCAAGTTTAAAATTTAAAAAAATATAAAATTATATTAGAAAAACTGTCACGTAAATGGGATCCCTGTAGATAGTCAAACTACTTTAGTCGATATCTACATTTTGGTATAATTTTATTAAGAAACCAGTAAAATAATGCATTATAGGTTCCTATAAAAATTGGAAAAATAATTTACACTTTATTATTAAAAAAAAAGTTGATATCTACATCGAACTAATTGTCTACGTCCGTCACTGGCTATATGGAATTTCGTTAAACCCATTAGACTTCAACAATTTTTGTAGATAAATTCAAATGCCAGTAGCCAACTAGTCACCAAAATTCAGACCTTGACCCATCCCGAAAACTTTTTCTATGCATTTCACATGGCCATACACATGTCCTATGTTCCGTTCAAGTGTTCATAAAGCTATTATAAAAATATGTGGGTGGCACCTCCAGGGTCGCATGTCCAATAAATTGGTTTCATTTGAAAGAAAAATACTAATATCATTCATTCCAAGATTTCCACACCCCTATACGTGTCTCAACTTGGGTTTGTCTTGGATCACTCCTAGCTTTCTTGAAATTAAGCCTACCCAAGATGTTTTATTTGTTTATTGGTTTATTACGATGTGCTGAAAGTTTCCTAGATTACACCGCAAATTATGTTTGAAAATCCCAAAGTAAGTTAATAAAAAATATTTTAATTAAATCTAACATTGAAACTTTAGCCTTTGGGTGCAGCTCTCCAAGATGGTCCAAAACCAAAAGTATGAGTTTGCCGCAGTTGTAAGCACCATTTGAGCATCTGATAAGTCAAGTTAAATCAGTTGGCCCCTAGTTTGACTTGAGGACTATACGGTGAAGTTGGTTCTGAAATTTTGGATCTTGTCCCATTCTAATTTTTCTCGAGGTTTTACGTTGACTCACATATGGACTCTCTTCGACTTGATGCAGTTTTCCCTAAACACAATTCAACTGTATAATAACAGTAATAAGATTTTAAATTTCACAGAGTTGATACTCGAAAAATAATAATCAAAGTTTGCACCGTTATTTGAAAAAAAAAAGAATGAAAAAAGGTACTTTTAAAAGAAGAATTTGGGAGAATAAGGTGTCAAACGTTTATACTTCGCATTTCTTTTGTAGAACAAACTTTCATTAATAGAAGTTACGCAAATCAACTTAAACATTCACTGTCACCACTTTACACCCACATGGCCGCACAGAATTTTAGGTTCGAGGAACCATTCATATGTAGAACACTTCAAATCTGGACAACTTGATTTAATCCCCCCCCAAAATGGATCTTATTTTGACAAAATCAGATATTATATCTAAATCATTGGATGATCCTCTAAAGACTCCTCCAAAACCATCGAGACCGGATGATAGAGAAAAATAATATGCTTTAAATCTTTTTTCATTTTTATTTATGAACAGTTAAAATATTATATTTTTTAATCAAAATTCAAATTTAAATCTCGGAAAAAAAATAATTAAATTAAAAAAATTCTTTTATAAAGGATTTGATTGTAATTTAAATTGAATTATTTAAATTATAATTTTAAATACCTATCAAATTAGTTAAAAAAAAATTCTTTTTCCGCTTTTGACCAGCAAACTAATAATCATCCATGTGGCCATGAAGTACGGCTTCTAATCCTACCATTTCATACGTCTCATCCAAACAGCATAAGCCAATTCACATTGGACGCATGATAGTTGGATTCATTATCCTCCCTGGATCGATTTTGAAATTATGTAGTACACCGAGTCGATAGCATGACCGGATAAGAGAATATTACGCAACAAAAAATATTTTTTGCGTTAAATTTTTTGGATAATCTTCGTTGCAAATTATTACAGTTTTGTCAAATAAAGGTCCACCCAAGGATTTTGGACACCTGCCTGATTGGTACCCATAAACTCTTTGAGACTTGCAGACAAGTTGGACCAACTGAAAATGGGCTTCTTTTGGGTTTGGGCAAGGTTTTGGTGGGTCAAGTTCTCTGTGACAGTATATATCATATTGGCCCAAAATAGTGTTGACATTGAATTTATGTGAGAGAGAGAGAGAGAGAGAGAGAGAGAGAGAGAGAGAGATGGCTTGCCTTTAACTCCTGTTATGCATAGAGTAGGGATTGACTTTCCGCACCAAAGCAGCACTTTATTTTCTAAAGAAAAGGCTGCCCTTTTTTTCTAGCCTCAGAAATGATCATTCCTTTCTTTTATTTTATAAGAGCAAAACTTCATGTTCAAATTGTTTAATATAAATGCTACAAAACTTGATCACTTAATTATAACATATGTGAAAATAAAAAAAATAAATTATTCTAATTCAGATACTTGTGTTTTTGCCTCAAACTAGCCTTTTTTATGTCAAGCATCAAAGGACAAATGCTACAAAATGGCCCATTTCCTAACCTTTTTTACTTTCTTATTTAAAAATTTTTGGAGAATGACATATTCCACGATCAAAAGTTTAAAAAATAAAAGAGAGACGGCAAAATAGGATTTATTATTGTAAAAAAAAAATCTGATTTTGGCTGAAATGATAGTTCCACGGGGCGAAGTGATCTCTCTCTCCCTCCCTCTCTCTCATTGGTTCATAGTGCTTGTATAATTTTTTTTTTTTTTGAAAAAATTTAATTATTTAAACTTCCATTTATGTAATCAGGCATTCTCCCATTTTCTCCTGGAAGACTCGAAAGAAGAGAATGGTATAAGAAAATGTTTGATGGGTTAACACTTGGTCACTTCATTATCATATTATACCTAGGTTTTAAAATTCAAGGGTTATTGAGTACAATATAATGAGAATTGGAATGTGTTACAACAAATACACACATACATTGCCAAAAGGCCAAAAGATAAGAAAATTCTCATTTTCTTGATTTTTTTTTCCCACCCCATCTATTTTATGGCATATGTTCGGTTACAACAATGCCATAAAGCTTCAACAAAAGAATAGCTCATACAATATATATGTAAAATGCACCTTAGGTTAACCAAGTTACTCCCCAAAATATATTCATTTGCACCCAACATGGTCACGCCACTCTAAAAATATAAGAGCTGCACAATAGTGAGCTAGGGCACCAATGACCACAAAAACATGAAATATTTGGTGACTCTGCCCGGCTAGGTCGAACCATCCTGGCTTGAACTTCTCTGGTATTCTACTCACATAGAACATCGTTCCCATAATATACGCAAGGGCCATGGCCGACTCATAGGCTAGGGTTATAGGGCATCGCGGTTCATGCCAATTGGCCACTACGGCATGTATGGCTGGAATAAGACCAAACAAGCCCATAGCCAAAAAGAGCAAGGCCCTGAAAGTTCTAAACTTCCCCGACGATAGGACAGGAGAGAGAAGAGTCACGATTGTGAAAATTCCCATTGCAGTTATACCCGTCAAGTAAATGACTTGCCAAATTGGGTCACATTGGAAGATATAGTAGATAGGAGGAAAAAATGAGGTGATGATCATGACTGCAATTCCCACATAGTCCATTCTTAGTAACCAGATGTTCAAATGGTGGGAATGGCAGCTAAATAAGTGGCAGAAGCTGCTGGAGAGAAGGCAAAACATCGATCCAGCTAAGAAAACGAAGAATGGCCAACGCTCTGCAACTGGATGTGGTAGGCCACTGACCATTTCTTGGCTTGCTGTGTGCCTTAGATCAATAAGCCTTGTGGTTCCCTGCAAGTAAATTATGGTGGTCCTATATCATGCCTTGGTCCAAAATATAGTGATGTCCCATGTTTAAGAACAGATAGATAAAAACACTCAAAGTTGTGTACATTTTTGTTTCTTACCACAACAGAGTCTTTGGTATTATGAGTAGCATTTGGCTCCGAGCTTATCGGGTGGGACCTGCAAATAATCATATAGGCATAAGGACGGATGAAGGAGGTTGGGCAGGGGCTACTACCCCCTCTAAAATTCTTTTTAAAAAATATAATATATATTTAAAAATTATAACATTATCTTCCATCAATTTAAAATTTTGGAATAATTGTGTTCGATACCAATTGGGTTATAGGGCAAATTTTATGATATTATGGTTATTTTAATAATCGATATTCAAAAAATGGGTAATATTAAATGTACTAAAAAATCAATAATTGAAAATATATTAAATTGTATGATACCAAATTGATGATTCTCAACCATTACACACACACACACACATGCATGCATGAATATATATTTCGATTCTAATAATTTAAAAAATAAATAAATAAATAAATAAACAAAATGAAATCAACAAGTTTGTCATTACACCATAACACACCCAGGTTTTACTTCCGTAGCTAAAATTAGGTCAAATTCTGTTTAAACTAGTCTACAAAGATTTATGAGTAATCAACTTTGTTAATACATGGTTGTGTGTCTAAGAAGGTAAATCATCCATCCACCTTCTAGAAATTTAAATTGATCAAAATGAGCAAAAATTCACAGAAAATGGAAAACTAGAAAAATGAATTTGTGTACTAACCAGGTGATTTTGCCAAATAGATCAGCTACTTGTGGCACTTGCATCAAATTCGCCACGGTTAGACCCAAGAACAGCACAAATCCAATTAAATGCCTACACATTGAACCCAATAAAATTCAACATATTAAAAAAAAAGGGACACCCCAGTTTTTAAAATTCAAGCAAACGAACAGGGAAAATCTCAAAAAAAAAAAAAAAAAAATCGCAAATCCACCAAAATTAAGCTAAACTTATTGAGATTTCAATTACAAGAAAAGGGAAAACCCTACTAAAACTATGTTTAATAAAAAGAAAGGAAAAACCCAACAAAAGTTAAACTCGAACCCAAAAAATGGAATTTTAAAAAAACAAAGTAAAGAGAAAATTTGCACATACGTCCAAACATTGAGGGTCTCATTGTGCCATTTAAACAAGCTAAAAAAGGCATGTTTGAGAGGCCAATTGACTCTGTAAAAATTCAAAATGAACTCATTATCTTTCATGTAGTCCGGCAACTCATGATAAGATAAGAGCCCATAATGGGTCTTCTTCTTTTGGCTTTGATTCTTCTTCTTCTTGCTGTTTTTGCATTTTTTGTTGTTCAAAACCACACAATTTTCATCACAAACGAAACTCTGAGTTGTTGTAGTGGTACTAGACTCAGCCATCACTTTTGGGTAGCGACTCTCTCTTTCTCTCTCTCTCTGGTTTGCTCTGTTTTGGCTCTGTTTTTGGAAGAGCAGAGAGATATTTAGTGCAGTTTCGGTGGATTCTACCACCGCCCAACTACTTCATTTAAAGTCGCAAGCCACCCGTACAAGTGGAAATTTCCTTTTTCCCCTTTTCTTTTTCCTTTTTTTTTTTAAAAAA
Organism: Dillenia suffruticosa; assembly: GCA_033439265.1. NCBI lineage: Eukaryota > Viridiplantae > Streptophyta > Magnoliopsida > Dilleniales > Dilleniaceae > Dillenia > Dillenia suffruticosa. Next base: position 23,449,159 of record JAVTVX010000035.1, read on the forward strand.
AAAATCTTTTTGGTAGTCGAGCCCGACGATGTACCTCAAAATATTTAATTAAGATGGGTAAGTAAGTTGTCGATGTGGCATCATGACCTGTCCCTTCACCACGATATTTCTCTAATCAAATCAACTAATTTTTTAGAAGATAAGAATTACAAAGATACTCTTAGAATAAGAATCAAATTAATTAATTTTTTTAAGAAATACTTTTTTTCCAATCAATAGAAAACGACCCGTTGAAAAACATTAGTCCATCATTATTAACTTTTGGGAAGTCGGGCGAAAAAAATTTTATCAATGGAAAAATACAACACGCCAGATTAAAAAAAGAAAAGAAAAATTATAACTTATAGGAAATAAATAATAATTTATAATCTTTTAGTAATATTTTACAATTTTTCAGTGATATTTTTAATGATTGTTAAATTTGCCAAATAGAAAGTCTTTTAAAATAAATCATTTTATTTAATAAAATTTAAGTGAACTCAAACTATTCTAATTATTTTATAATCTTTAATATCATGAAAGAAACATAATTGGAAATATGAAAAGCATTACATTTTGCATTTTCGATTTAAAAAAAAAAAAAAATTGAAAATAGGAGTCGACCTAATGGGCCGACTCTGCGATTAATAAGCACCGATTCTTAGGTCGACCTTAATGGGCGTAGAGCTGTCAAAGGACCTCCAACCTCAAATGCCAGAGCGTCAAGGGTTCCTAGAAATTTTGGGGATGTTAATTTTATTTATTTGAATAACAAGATTGAATCCATAAAATTAGCTTAGCTGATAAAATGATAAATTTTTGTATATTTTACCAAAGTTAATATTCTTCTTCAGACATAATCTGACAAAATTAAAAACTAATTTTTTTTTTCAATTATATAGGAGACCAACCATCTTAAATAAATCGAAATTGATATTAGGATTTAAAGTTATCTTTAAAAGAAAATTGAGTGGATTAAATGCCGGACTATATTTGCATTTTGGGGGAGTATCTTTGAAAAAAGATTTCACTGTGATTCAAATCGAATTAATTGAAATATGACTTTTAATACTAATCGGTAGAAAAAGTTTTCATGATATCAAAAAATAAATAAATAAATAATTATGTAGATGAGTAAATTGCATTAGGACAAATTCATAATTTGTAAGATGTATGAATTAGGCAAATGCATATGAAAAGTGCGTCTAAACTATGTTTTAGGAACAAGTTTATCCTAAGATGATAAAAATCTTACTCAAAACCATCCATCAAAATGAAATTCTAGACCCATGTTGTGTGTACGTATTATGTTGTACAAGAGTACAAACATTAAACTAAGATTGCTTTCGATGAATGAATTCGGAAAGGATTCGAAGAGAGAGAAAGAGTGACGCTTGATAAGTTTCTTATTTTCCCTTTGTTTTCTCTTCCAAGTTCCAACGCCCTAAGCTTCAAAACAGATGGGAAGAAGCTCAACTGCCAAACTGGTCAGCGACAGGTGGCCTACCATCATACCCTCCGTTCTCAGCTATCAAATTATTCATCTACATTTTTTTTAAGTGAACCCAACAAATATAAATTTCAAATAAAAATCTTCCTTATATATTAATAAAATAATTAATAATTATAATTTTTTAATGAGAAAATACAATAATACACCCAAATGCCATCATTAATATCTCATCACATGCAAACCAATCTTGAATTCTTTATCAAACTCCTTAGTGTTGAATAGTTAATAACACTTTATCTCTTTAATCAAAAATTTTGAATTCGAATACTGTAAATAGAAAAAAATGATTTAAGAGAATCAATTCTTAAAATAGGCTCTAAGTGTTCCAATCGGATTAATAAGTCAAAACCCGACGATGAAAACTAAAAAAAAAAAATCTTGAATTCTTTTTGAGTGAAACTTAGAAAATTTAGGGTTATCCATTAAATTAAAATCAAACCTAACGGCAACTAAATTTGATTAGATGTGCTGATTGGCGTGTAAATGCAATTCTTGTGTGGACTGTTACAACTCCATGAACATTTTTAATCTTCGGGAGTAATTCATACAACGACGGCAAAAAAAAGAATCTTAATTCTAACTTTCGGAATAATTCATAAATATATATATATATATATATATTTGTAAATAGATTATTTATTATTAATCGGTATTCGGATTTCATTATATTAATTCAGTTCGAGTATTATGGGACCCTCCGTAAAGAGATTGGCTTTTCTAAATCATATTTTTTCATTCTCATATCTCGAAGCTAAAACTTATGGCTAACGGAATACAATGTCTAACCGTTATACCTATGGAAGTTTGTTAACGCATTCATCTTTAATTTCATCTTAATCGACCATTCATTTTTTTTTTTTTTGTCGTACAAGAATTTGAAACCGGAATTATCAAATTAGGAAAAAGAGATTTGTACCACTAATCTGTCCCCTTGGAGATATCGTCGGCTGTTCCTTCCTCAAGTAAGTTTCTCCCGTTGCCTTGCGTCCACAAGAAATGCATATTGAAAATCCATTTTTTCTCGTTGAAAATATAATGGTTTCTTTAGCAAGTTGTTGTTCTTTCTGAAATAAATAATAAAAACTGCATATAATTAATATTATTTTGTGTGTATATATACGTACTCATTTGATAATTTCCCAACGAAATTAGGAATGCATATCGTGAATATGATTATGACCCTCAAACAAAGTAAACAGCTCGTTAGGGTTTGGGAATTAATTTGTATGGGTTTATGAATTGCTTAAGACATATTTTTGAGGATCTCCTACAATATTCATTTACTTCAAGGTGCTAATGACTTAAAATGAAGTAGTTCTCCTGTGTTTTGAAGACTGTATCATACACCTGGCTAGGGCTTTTGTCTCAAACAGTGGTTCTAGTGACTTGAAATCCTAATTTGGTTCCAGGATTCAAGTATGTTCTTTCCCCCGTCACCGATTTTACATAAGGGTTTTTTTTTGGGGGGGGGGGATATCTGATTTTATCACTCATTTCGGAAGTTAATAATCTAGCTAATATCTTTAAATATATTAACAATTACAACTTAGGATATATTTTTCACACAAACAAAAACCAAATTACATAATTGAATATTGGATTAATGCAAATGTCAACATATGTACTCTGTTCATAGGGTCACAACAAGACTTTTGATAATTATAGAATGGTTAATTTGGGTCATGTCAATAAGTAAGCACTTTATCCCTATCCCTTTCATTTGGAAAAATTAGACTCGTTTACCATGAGAAGTTGAAAAATGCCCAAGTAAACGCCCTCCCCTTTTCTTCCTCACTCTAATGCAAGCCAAAAATGGAACAAGAAACACTTTCATTTTCCTTCTATAAACACTTTTATTCATTTACTCAACAAAGCATGGGCCACCCACGTGGATCGCCTAAACTGGACGTGGAATTGAGTATCTTTAAGCATGACCGAGCTTCAACTTCCGCTGAGAGTATTAGACTCTCATGTGTATGGAGCGTTCCCCGTTGGGAGACCCGCCCTCCGAGAAAGGAACCACTATAATAGTCAGTCCAGATTAATCCAGACAAAACCCCAGATACTAAGCGGTGTCCAAGACATGGTAAAAAAATAAATAAATAAAAAAATAAAAAACAAAGCATGGGCCTAAAGACGTAACAAGATGACAAAACCATACAGACGAGAAGTTTCCTGATACTTATTAATGGCCATGCCGGTATGTACTATATAGGTCCCATTTTGCAAGGAGATAAAAAGGAATAGAGATCATGATTGAGATGGTAAGTGCTCGATTGAGATCAGACGATCAAGAGCTGTGATCTCTTGCACCCTGAAAATGCAATAAACCTCTGATCCAACAGAGAGCTCCGAAAGAAACAGCCGGTATCTTTATTGGTATGTACAATGATAGGTAAGGCACTAACCTTTAGCTTTTGAGGAACCCTAGTTTCTCCAAGGATGCCCTAATTTCTGCACTGCTGCATTCTTCAGATGTCTGAACAATGTTGGGGCTGTCGAATGGGACAACATCTGTGAGAGGGTAATTTCTATTAGAATGTAGGAAGTTGCTTGCACCGGTAGAAACTCCCCTCAATATTATAGTCTTGTGTTGACCACCAAGCAATCCCTCATAATCCGAGTCCCCGTATTCTCCGACAAAAACCACCATCTTGGACAAATCCACATTCCACCGAACATACAAGTACCTAAAGAAATGCATTCATGATGAGTGTCCTTCACCAGACCATTATTAGGCGTTTTGGCAACCAAGTCACATAATTAAATCTTGATGCTTATGAGAGTGAATAAAATATAAATGAATACAGATAGATACGTGCATCTCGAAAATGCCACAAAACTAGGTTGCATTGCACATGAAAATAAGTACTTGGAACTTCTGAATAAACAAAAGAATGCTCACAAAAGGGTTAAGATTTCAGTAGGAGCCGGTAAGAAAGATGCAACAGCAGCAAGCACAGAAACTAATATTTAGTTGCTGCATAACTGAGATTTTTATCTCCCACATGTTTCTTTCTTATTTATTATTTTTTCTTACCCACAAATGCCAAATAAAGTGATAAAGAAAACCCCGTGAAGGCCACATACGAATTCCAAATACACGAGAGCTCAATGTCATAAGGGCCAGTGACATTGCTTTTCGATGATACTCTCTACTGTCAAAAGGAGTACACGTTGTTGCAGAGAGGCTGTATTTTTATTTCAAAATCATTGTTTCCCAATTGTAACAAACCTCCACCACCACCCACCCCCCCCCCCCCAAGAAAGAGAGAGAGAGATAAGAAAGAGGGGGGAAAAAGATAATCGTAATCAACCATGCCGTAATCAACCATGCACATTGTGGCAATGCTAACATGGCCACACAACCAAGAGAGCTGAGTTCCTATACCAACAAATACAAGAGTCCAGATAACAATCATGGCACCACCAACAGAACTTATGAAGGTATACCTGAGTGATTGTGCTCGAGAAGCCAATACTGGAATCACGTTCAGCCTAGTCCCACCTTTACTATATATAACATGACAACGCAAAGCTTGATTTCTCATCTCCTTCCGAAGGTCCCTAACAGGGGGTACCTGTATGGACCATCAAAAAGTGTAAGAACAAAGAATTGATGGTGTTTTGAATTCAATCATTGTAGCAGAAGCACACATCTCAGCAAATATAATTGCTCGATACTTGAAGGGGAAAAATATGTAGGACTTACCATTGTTGGGACAAGGGCTTTCAAAGTGTAGCAAAAATCAGTTGAATTCTCCTCATCTTCAGTAAGAACTTTTTCTTGCTTTTCACCTTCTTTGATAGTGAGGGAAGCAGCCCAACGAAGTAATGTCTTCCTCAATCCTTCTCCACCCCATCGGTATTCTATGTGTGAATGATAATCGGTATCAACCACAAAGGGCAGCCCGGAAGGACTGTCCTCAGAATTGAAGGATGGATAATATAGGTCACTACCACTATTGCAAACAAAAGCATCAAAATCTGTAAGGCTAAGACCTCCTTTAACCAACAGAGATTGTGCCTCAGATATGTTCAAGGATGTTGATAATATGAACCCAATAGAGCCCTCAGTACGCTCTTTTCCTACAGCCTCAAATATCTTTGAAATGGTTTCTAGAATATCAGCATCAGTATCGCAATCCACAGCAATAACATATATATGACTCCTCCGCCTCAATGCTGGAAATTTGTTTGAGTTGGGGTTATGATCTGTTTTCTCTGTCGAAGCAGCCCTTTTTGCATCTTTCATGATGCCTTTTGACCATCTCAAAACAGCTTTCTCCAGCTTGCTCTTCACATTATCTTCAGATTCCAAAGACTCATCAAGATTTCCACTACCTTCAGTCTTCTCTGCATCCGTTGAAAACTTCAAATTCAAAGATATGTCCTGTATATCTCTCAAGGAATCACCAGGGGACTCGGCCTTTTCAGTTTCATCATCATCCTGTTGCCACTGTGGATGCCTTTGTCTGCAACTTGCAATTCTTGATAGGTAAGTCTTGCAATGCTCTGGCCAAGAAAAGAGATGAATATTTTTCAAACCATTCTGCCGACACTTTGCCCAGAGCTGCTTATCTGCGACAAGCTTTAGGAGAGCATCAGCAATAGACTGCTGATCATGTGGATCAATAAGTAAACCATTGTCAAGTACCTGCATAATTGAGTCCCAGCGGAGCTCAGAACTGTGCTACTTCTACTTAAACTATAGTTATAGATGAACCCAGGATATAATTGATGGAAAGGATCCTTCGTATCTACTATTTTGACCTTCGAGAAAATCAGCAAAGATACATTCTTGAACTAATTAGGCTCAAACTCATCATCTAATTCATCACCCATTTAGTATGTATGGAAACCAAGAAGAAAATAATGAAAAATCTTACTCTGTGTATATCGACAGGGCCCCCATTTTTTGTGGCAACAATGGGCAAGCCATGAGCTGATGCCTACAGAAACAGGGGATGCAGCATTAGTCAACCATCTTGAGAAATAATGTGGAGGGTTACAATACCATATACGAAACGAAATAAGGATATAGAGAGAGTGAGTCACCTCTATCAAAGTCAGTCCAAACGGCTCAATGAAAGCTGGATTAATAAAAACACCCTGCAGCAAACTAAATTAGAAGGTACAATGTCCACATGTTTAACATTATAAGATGCAGATCTTGCAAAAGAACTAATAGTCAATGCGACTCAACTACAGCCCATGCTGGGTGGATGAGATGAGACCTTGTGCTATGCTGTAAAATCATGTTTGCTAATACGTTACAAAGAAGACTGGTATAGGTAAGTAAAAACCTCCATTTTCCCTACACAATCTTGACCACCAATTATTACTAGCATTTGAAAAAACACAAGACAACATGGTGGACAAAAACTTGGGACAACAAATAATTGAATGAGTTTTCTATTTGGGTTAAATAGGAGCAGGGATGCAAATGTGTATCATATAGTGATTAAGAATGTCAATCCCTATTTTCATCCCAATGTCATCTGAAAAAACCCTTCACCTTGGTCTTTGCTGCCAGGCGATAAATGTCAGGAACATCAGACTGCCGGTGATGTTTAGGATATGCCACTTGACCATATAAATCATATTTGTCAATTAGCTTAAGAATTGAGAGAAGAACTGAAGAATTTGTGGCTGACATTTCATCTATATTATCCCGATTGCCCATTATCAATGTCTGCAGAAAAAATAAAAGCATGTAAATGAAAGTTAATTTTAGTTAAAGGAATTCAGAAATTCCCAAAAAATAAGGAACACCGCATTCAGCAAAATTTTAATACAGGATTATGACTGAACATACAAGATTAGCAAGTTCCCTGAGTAGGCGACATTCTCCAAATGCTTTGACCAATGTTGTCATGTTCTTTTTTGGATCTGGCCTGGCAAGTGCGAGGATCATGGGCTTCCGTGGGTTAGAGAAGAACCGCATGATCTGCAAAATGCAATCATAGTCAATTAACTACTACCAAATAAAGGAGAAAGATTTCTTTGACTAGGTAGATCAGCTATTATAGAATTTAGGTGTAAATGGTATACAATAATATATCAGCTCAATCAGTAACATGATAAAAGGGATGGAAGAAGTACGACCTCGGACCAAATAGGTGGATCTGGAGATGAAGGATGATCTTCATTCCCTTCAGTTTCACCATCGATATCACCATCATGAGGAACTATATGATGAAACTCCATTCCAGGAGGAATTATCTGGAGAAAGCCATGATAGATAAGGAGTCAAATTTGAAATCTAGAAAGGACATTTATCAAGCAAAAAGGTGTTGCATCAAGAAGTCTTGACAATACATCATGACGTATTTTAACCTAGGAGCATTTGAAACTGGAAGTTTGATGTCAAACTTTGAAGCAACATACTCAATGTCAGTGCTGCTCATCCATGATGAGTGATGCTGCATAATTCAGGGAAAAAGCATTGTATTGGAAAGTCCATTGAGATAAAGCAGTAAGTACCAAACTATGCTACAGCACTATTTTTTTCGTTATAATTGGTGTTTATGAAATCACGATCGCTAAACCACTAAGGATAAACTAACTACTGGATCTTGTAAATAAAATAGACTCTTATTTGGATTTATAAGCTAAATATTGGAAAACTGAAAAGTTGATTTGAAAAGTTGATTAAAAAACAACTATCTTGCACATAAAAGTAGATTTGGCTGATGTTAGCCTTTTATAGACAATAGATGGAAAACATGAACAGTTGGAAATTCAGAACTATCTTGAACACCCTGCATGCATTTAGTTCCCTCTTGGCCAATTCTAGTAATCATGGGCTCATCCTTTCCTAAGAAACCTTATTTCCAAGTTCCAACCGACTTATCAACTGATTTCCAACCAAAGGTCGGAAAGGTCAAACATCTGCCAAAGACCTACCAGAGGAAATCTTTGCTCTGCCATTAAGTAACTCTAGAACTTATCCATTGGGCCCAAGGTCCTAATTTGATTGGACAGGCTGGCGTCTGGGTTAATCATGCATCTTCTTACCAAAGCCAGTTAAAAAGGCCCCACTATGCTGTCCTTCTGTTACGCAAGCAAAAATTTTATGAATGTTATAAATTGCTTTATACTGATTGATATACTGATATTAAGTTGTGCCATCTTTATTAATATTTAATAAGCTCAAATTGAATAAGTGAGCACAGCTCAACTCAGCTCAGGGGTTGTGATTATCTCACCAGTCACTCCACCCAGCTGAAGAGCAAGCAATTCCAGGCTGTTGTGAGCCCAGAGCCCACTATTGGTTCCACTAAGAAGAGACACTTCATAAACTTACCACCATGCGAGGCATGAACCTTCCATGACATGTGACATTACGCTTGATCCTTGCTCTAAGTTTACGCTCTAGTTTTGGATCAAATCCATCATACATGCGCCATTGCTCTTCAATCTCTTGCCTAGTGCTTGTAATGATGATCTCAGAGGCATCTATAGATAATTCCTCAGCCTCAATCCGGCGCATAATTTTGTATGTCATATTTATTTCATCCCTTGATTGTCGGCCTTGTTTCAATAGTTGTTCCAACTTATCTCGGCCAAGAGAATGCCCTGTGAACAACATTGGCACATTTAGGGCACCTGACAAAAGAGCAGCAGAATCACCTGCATCTGCATAATGCCCATGAATAGCAACAGGCCAAACTGGTTCCCCACCACCAATCTGCTCCCCAAGAACCTTGGACATCTGTATAATGTGGCTGAGTGCACCATCAACAAATTCAGGAATATGCGGCCACAGAAGTTCTTTTGCAACATACTTATCCTTAGGACCAAAAGGTATACGAACAATATAAGCACCACTACTCTCCCCCATCTCACTCAAGAAGCCTTCTGAGCTTCTCAAAGTCAGCATCTCTGTGGGTTCACCATAACTCCAATCCACTTCTGGGGACGATACTTGTCTGGTCAGCAAATCAACACGATAAACACCTGGCATTGAGCCCAAAGCTCTTGCAAGCTCCACAACATACTTAACCTACATTGCAAAAAAATATTGTCAAGAGAAAATAAAGGAGTATTTGAGGAAATAATGACAGCAATACACGCCTAGGCAAGACTTCATTTGAATGTGGAAAGATAAAAATTAAGCTCAATGGATGAAGGTGACCTGTCCACCAGTATCAGAATCACGGCCAAGCTCCATATTTTCTCCCCGTATAAGGCCATGAAGGCTGCATGGACACAATTGATTATAAGAAGCTATACATCATCAGGCAAAAAAAATGCAATAAGATCTGACAAATCACCTCTTTGTCACACGTGGGATTAATATGCACATGATACTTTCCATTTCCCTTGAAACTACTTGTCATTCTACTGTGTTCAATACTCCATCCAGGTATAAGTAAATTAACATGCAATATAGCAATGCCTAAGGATGCATTTTAACTTATCCTTGTGGAGAACTTTCAGTAACACAGCACAAAAGTGGAGTTCATGCCTTATCAATACAATGTATAGCCTTTTCCCTTTCTGTTGGTGAATCCATGTCTCCATTGCATCAACAGAGTTTATTCTAGGCAGTCTTGCCTTGGTGCTATCACCATGAGCAGAGACATCACTGACCAAGTCTCCCTTCTCACCCTCTGATAAGTCTTCAGACATATCAGCAGTTGCTTCTCTACGGCCTCTTTCACGTTCAAAACGACGCTTAGCCATTCGCTGGGCTGATTCTATCTCAAGCTACACAAGAAATGCAACAATCAATTGTTCCCAGGTTCTTTAGAGGGCATGTCAGAAGTCAGAAATTTTAAAGCAAGAAAGTAGCATCCCAACCAAAAGGAAATATTTCTAATAAAGACGCAATGAATTCATTTGAAAAAAAATGACCACAAATTGCCAATTTTAAGTACAACAGTAAAACTTGGCAGAAATGCTAATATAGAAAGGAATAGACCAACAATGACATGCACTGTTGCATTATCTATGTGGAACTACATCTATAAATTTCAAAAAAAGCACTACCAAAATGCTGGGTTTGAAAAAATTATCAATTACATTTCCAAAACACGGTAGACGAAGGTTCTCAAGTTTCCATAAAAATTTTATTCTTCATGAGAATTTCCCGCGTCAGTATTTTCATGAGCTTGAATGTCGAATTACACCTGCACGAATTTTCTGCACCATCCAATAATTGCAGGACAAATAACCTCGTAAGAAAATTTTCATAATGATTTTTCCACAACAAAAAGCATTCCCTTTCGTATATGTAGTTCATATAATTTCTATATCTTGTATGCATAATCAAATGGTCACATATATATAGCATATTAGACACTGAATTCAAGCATCAAAGTTCTCATGTAAGCAAAAATGAAGAAACCCCGTTGTAAAAATAATAATAGCAACCATTCAATTAAAAAATGAAAAATCAATTAAACTCCAAAATTCACCAATATTTTGGGCAACTAACATAAAACCCTCCCTAAAATTCATTGATTTGTTCCCAAAAATTCATTAAAAGTACTCAGGTGGTGAAGGTCCATCCTCCTGACCAAAGAACATTCAAAACATATAATATCACCATGGGGGTTCCAAAATTCAGAAATTAAAATGAAAGAAAATAGAAAGTACAAGCCAAAACCGCCGAAAATTTAGGTCATGCAAAATTCAAATTCTGAATTAAAAAAAAAAAACCAAAAAATTAAAATGAACATCAAACCAAACACATACATGCAGACACAGATATACAAAATTACAAAGAGAGAGACCTGCTTTTTCTGGCGAGCCAGATTCCAAATCCTCCAACACATATTCTCCAATCTGGTATTACGCTCTTGCGGACTCCTCGTCGCTTGAGCCTTCACGCAATTAACCAAACAATCACGGAGTGACAAATCAAATCAACTGAGAGAGAAAATACATACCCGAACCCAAGATCGATGAAGATCAGTTTCATCGAAGCCAGTGATGACTTCCTCGACGAAGTAGCGAGTGGGACTGAATCTCCCTCTCTCTCTCAACAGCAAAGACGATTTCGCATCATCTACTAATCCTGGTCCTACATCCAGAATCGCTTCCAAATAGCTGTTGATCCAATCATTTCCCGCCATTGATACACCTAGAGAAAATCGAGAGAGAGAGAAAGAGACAGAGGTTTTCTCGGTTTAAGTTATGGCTTGCTGATGCAATAAGGACACTGTGACGGTTAGAGAGAGCGAGCGAGCAAGAGAAAGAGAGAGAGAGAGAGGATTTTAAAAGGCGGACAGCGGAGAGAGAGGGAGAGAGAAGAGCTTAAAAATAAAATAGCGGTGTTTTACTGAAAAATCTGAAAAATAAAATGGTTTCAAATAATAAACATCTTTAGATAAAGCAAGCATCATTAATAACAAAAAGACTAAAATCACCATTCCTATTTTCCTAATCTAATCCAAATAAATAACCCTCTGATAATGACCACACCCCATTAGTACCTCTAATTGTATTAATTTTATTTTTATATATATATATATATATATATATATAATATTTTTATTTTTTAAAATTTTAGATTATTAGAATTTAATATTAACTTATTTAATTCTGTTGTGTATCATAATAGAATAGCCCGATAGTCTAAAAATTCATTTCCTTACACAAGACTACCGCTTTCTCTGGGAGGAGTAAAACATGGCCTCCATAACATTTTTCACTCTTCTTTTTATTTATAAATATTCTAGAAACTTATTATTTTTTTAATTATTTTCAAACAATAGATTTTTAAATAAAACCCTTAATATCTTAAATTTTTAATGAAACTCATTTTCAAACGATAAGTATGATTATATTTAATATTTTAATGCAAATTAGTATGCATACAAGTGTCTAATCTCTAAGAGAATGGTGCTGCGGAAGGGGGTATTTTGGTAATTTTACTTGGATGATTTGACGTCGCAGATTGCGTTGCGGTGCTGATTTGACGTCCCGGTTGTCAATTTACTCAAGACTTTATTGACTGGGAACCAGAAGCGGAAGAAATATTCTGATAATATGCCCCGAGCTGTTCATCTTTTCATTGACGAATTTACCCTTATGTCGTCACCCTTCCTTTTTCGGCATGGTTTTGGACAATTGAACACTGCATGTTGTACGGGAAATTCGACCCGATTAGAATTTCGAGTCATGGATTTAGGAAATCTGCCGAGCATGATGTTATTTGCTATTTATTTAGTAAGCTATATTGGAATTTAATTATAAAAAGGAAATATATTTTTTTAAATTATTTCTTACGTTAAATTTCAAATTTAGATTAAATATTGTGACTATAAATAATTATGAACTAATTATCAAATAAACCATCATTTTTTTTATTTTTTAAATAAATAAAAAATATTTAAATTAAACATTTTACATTAAATTCATAATAACACATGATATAATAGTATTTTGTAGATTAAACTATAGTTAAGTATTTCTACAGATTTGATTATTAAAGGTTATAATCTAGGGATTTTATACACGGCGTAACAATCGAGTAACAATTCAGAAATTCTATATATGACATAACACATAGAAACAACTATCATTTGGGGGAGAAAAAAAAATTTACCATTCATCATTTCCTTTCCCATCCCACTATTTCCGTTACTGAATGAGATAACAGTAAACAGATTAATTAAAATTTTTTATGCTAATAATAAAGAATAACTATAGTTACCAACGTCTGATAACTCAATTAGTTCGAAAACTAACGCCCCTTAAATATGATCGGGAGTTTGATTTCTCATGAGAATAAAAAAGTTAGCGTTGGGAGACATGCCCCTCAATTAGGCTCTATAAACGATTAACCCAGATTAGTCGGGACGAAACCCCGAATACTGAATCGGTAGTCTAACCATAATACAAAAAAAAAAAAAAAAAGAATAACTATAGTTGCAGTATCCCTTTACAACCCCCTCTCATACATTCTTGCAGTAACATTCAACAACATAGCTAGCAAATAATACATGCTTTTAAACTAAAAAGAATAATACATTAATTACATAACAATTACTTAATTTCTCTTGATGTTTATAGAAATTTTGTAGACATGATGGAGCGTAGATTTTACTCGAAGGTCATGATATCTTTGTGGGACACGAACCTAGGTGAACCAAGCAAATTTTTAATTGGTTTGTAGGTTATATCATTGTGATGAATTATTATTCTAATGCTTTTAGAATAATACATGTGCGTGGTCCAATGACAAGTTGCAAAGGGTCGTGAATTCTAGGAGAAAAGCCACTAATTATTTTATGGATTACCTGAGAGTCTTCTGGAATTTTTCTATCTTATATATTGCATTCTTCCAGCGATCCAACAGAACGAGTAAAGGAGTCACGGCCATTACATGACTCAATTGTGCTCAAAGGAAAAAAGTAAATGAATAAATAAAGAACTTTTTCACATGTAAGACAGAAGTATTTCAATTTTTGGGTATAGCAAATCAGATGATTACCCACTTGTATCCTATTAGGTTCACGTTCTCACGTTTGGTGAAATTTGAGATTGCGTGACAAAAACATTTACAAAGTCTTAGCAATATATTGCCCGGAAGGGAAAATGGAAAGATACCAAAATAAATTCTACAAGGGTCCATTTGTGCTCTTTTCACCTTTAGGTTCCAAACCCATCAAAAATCATTCTATTCTCTATATTAGGACCGTTATGACACTTGAATAGTGTCACGGGTCGACTTGAGCTTGAGCTCGGGTAATTTGGTATCAAACCCGAGCCCAAGTCTGACTATGTCAAGCTCGAAGGCTCAATGAGGTCAATTAATTATATTTTTTTAAAATAATTTTTATATGTAAAATTATATTTATACTCTTTTAAATATATTATCCAAAATCGATTAATTAAGTGACATCATTTAATGACACTACCCTATAACACATACGGTTTGAGTTTGAGCTCGAGTTCATATATCCGACATTCAAATTGAGCTCGGGTATCGATACTACCTGACTCGAACCAAGTGTTATAACATCTCTACTCAAGATTAATCCTTTTTTATGTTGTTATTTTCGGTAATATTAGAGAGCAAAAGTAACATAGTTATCTCGAATAATGGTCATTATCTTTTATATTTTGATAATATTTTTCAATTTATTAAAATAGTTTCTACCTCTATTAATTCCACAAATTTGATATCTCTCATATTATTTTTTCACTCATTATTCTGATAGCATTAAATGCCAAGCTTTCTCTATATATCGCATGATATCAAACTTATGTAAAACCATACTCGATATGAATTTACACAGATTTTTTTGAAAATTTCGCACATTTATTTTGTATGTTTAATGAAACTTATCGCGTACAAAGTTTAAAGATCACAAAGAGGATGGCATATCAAATATGAGCAAAAATTAAAGATGTTAGACCTTGCCTGAAATTGATAATTGAGATGCTTATTTCATTTGGTCGGCCTAACTAGCAATATACCTAATAGCCAAAATCGATAAAAGGCATTATTTCAAAGGCGAAGAAAGGATAACATTGGGAAGATAGACCAAAATTTTGACTTAAACCAAACTCGTGGCGAAAATATTTAGTGAAGCATTTAACCTAAAAACTCTTTTATTCTTGGTCGTTCGTCAAGAAAGGAGGTGGGGCATTTTTAATGAAAATTTTGAATGATTGTAATCTTCAATTCATAAATAAAGAAGAAAATTGAAAATTTTGTTAATAAATAAATAACATAAGAGGTTTATTGTTGTTGTTTGAAGTAATGAACAAAATGAAATGCCCCAGTTGGGTTTGCATGGGGAAAAAAAATTGTTTTGCTATTTTCCTTAGTATATATTTTTTTTTCTAGGCTTGAGATATGTGGCTTGTGGAATTTTGAGTTGGTGATTGGGTGCTATATTGGCATCTTCCATCTCTTTAGGAACCTTAGCCATACAAAAGCGTGCTTGAGGCGCCTTCTCTTGTTCAGTGGATAAGCCTAGTGGACATATGACCGAAAACTCTAAGTAACTTTGGAGCTCTCGACATCAAATACTCTCAGAATTTGAATAAGACAGTTTTGTGGGTATCTACTCGTGTGTGTGTGTGTATTTATACATTAAGAGATTCAAATTTAAAATTTTTATGATAGAAATAGAAATGATACTAATTGAATTATAACTTATCAACTCATATACACATATGGAGCTCTCTCTTTCTCTCTAACAATGGGACACAGTACCTAACAAAATGTATATCGGATAAATATATAGAATATCACAATGATTTATAAGTTACATATGAAAATTTGATCAGACAAACTTAATCAATCTTCTCTATTTGTAAGTCCGTGGAACTAATTGATCCTCGCCCACTTGGCCAAATTTTTGTGAGGGCCACAATTGGATCTGAAATTAGAGCATTCTTCCCGAGGAAAAAGTGACCGCCATTCTTCCAAAGGACAAAGTCGATAAAATTAGAGCCATCATCATATCTAGGGATAGGAGCAAGCAGGACTCTATCTTCTGGAAGGAGAGGCAGGATGGGGAGTTTTTGGCAGCTTCTGCTTACTGGCTCCAAAATAAGGGTTATGAGGGTCAAAATGAGGATGGGAAAGACTGGAGTTGGGTGTGGAGAAGGAAGTGTCCAGAGAGAATTAAGGTCTTCATATGGCTGGCCGCTAGAGGTAGGATCATGACTAATGCGGAGTTGAAAAGGAGTATTTTGGAGGACGGGACCTGTGCCATCTGTGGGGAAGGAGAGGAAACAGTTGGCCATGCTTTAAGGACTGCGGGCATGCGAGATCCATTTGGGGCAATTTGGTGCTGGGTATCGATATGTTGCAGGTCTTCTGGGATGTTAGTGTCTTTAAGTGGCTAAAATATGGGGTCACGAAGAGTTTCAAGTTGGGATCGGAGAAGGAAGAGTTAAGCTTCGTGTTTGCGGCCTGAGTTATCTGGAAATATAGGTGCTGCGTGGTCCATCAAAGAAAGCGGGAGCCGCCGCTCTCTATTGCTAATAGGATTCGGGGTTTGGTGAAGAAGGTTGCGAACAAGTTCAGGTTGGTGAGTAAAGGGATGGAGGAATTGAAAGTTTGCGGGAAGCGTCCGCCAGAAGGGATGATCAAGCTCAGTGTGGATGGTGCTGCCAAGCTTGAGGGAATTTAGGCCGGTGCAGGAGGTCTCTTCAGAGACAGCAATGGAGATTGGTTTGTGGATTCTGGATAAATGTGGGATCGACGAAGGGTGACTTGGTGGAGCTTTGGGGCCTAGGGGTGGGGCTTGTGCTGGCTAAAATGAGGAACTTGAGTAATCTGGTGGTGGAGAGTGATTCGTTGAGCATGGTGAATGCAGTCAACAAGGGGGTTGGAGAGAACCACCAGTGGCGAAACGTGATCCAAGATTGCAGGCAAATGATGGGGGACCCTTTGAATCGCTAAGATCAACCACAACCTTCGAGAAGCTAACAGATGTGCTGACAACTTGGCCGAGTTAGGGCAAGGAACCGCGGCCGGTCTTCATGAAACTAGCAACCCCCCGACGGTGCTGAATGAACTCCTGAAGCCGGATGCTTCCGAGGCTGCATGGGTTAGAAGGTTGCGGAGAAAACCCATGGGCCGTGTCCCATGGTGGGCTCTTTGTAGATGTTTTTCCTTGTCTTTTCGAGAATCACCCAAAAAAAAAACAATTTTCATAGAAGCCTGGACTGGACATCATGTTCAAAACGTTGGCCCGGTCCAACCTAGCCCTCAAGAATAAGGAGTCGAGCAAACTACGTGGGCTCTGCATATATTGGTTAGGTCTGAACTAGGCCTGGCCCGGGACTAATGTACCCAACCTTGTGTTGAAGTCTTCTTATTCTCATTAAATAACGGACAGAAACCTCTTATGTATATATTTTTTGATATCATGTCTTGGATATCACCGAGTATCCAAGATTTCACCCCGATAAATTGAACCGACCGTTGCAGTGACTCTTTAGAAAAGGCGGGTCTCCCAACGGAGAACGCTCCATACATATGAGAGTCCAATATTTTTAGCGGGAGTCGAATCTCGGTTATATTTAAACATATTCAACCCCATATCCAATTAAGTCAACTCACATAAGTAGAAACCTCTTATATGGTATACACCATAAACCAAAAACGAGTTTCCATTGGGAGGAGAGGTGCGTTACACCGATTTGGCTAGTGTTTGTTTGCAAAAATGGTGCTGGTCTGTCTATATGTTTAGGCAAGCAAATGGGCAAGTCATTAGACCTTATCGAATCCAGCCCCAAAAATGGAAGTGATTCCAATGCCATGAGCATTAAATATTGGGCTGACGCTGGGTGCAAAGTTTCCTTCTTTTGTGGGGGTGCTAGGAAAAAAAAGATGGTTAAAAATAATTTGTAATTGCTCTCGATATGAAAATATTGGTAAATTTGATTAAAAGAGTTGTTGTCATATGAATTTAATTATTTTTGTGTGTTTAGTTTAATTCAAACAAGTGAGTCTTGTTTCCAAATACACTCGTTCAGGTGCAATCAATTGTGAGAAATTTCAACTTTGGAAATTGTGGAGAAAAATAATATTCCTTTCTCTTAAAATATTCAGAGATTGATTTTATTTCATTGGAAGCAACAATCGGCCATTGGAGGTGGTGGACACGTGAAAATCGCGATGTAACCCAAAAAAAAAAAAAAGAAAAAAAAAAAAAAGAAACTACCGTAAGAAGCCGGTTTTCAAACCATTTGTTCGAGTTCGGGCCGTCATTGAGGGTCTATTCCGGGGGAGGTCCAGTCCATGTCTTCTTTCCGGTCCGAAAGTGATTTTCCAAACATCATGCGAAAAAAACGGGGCAGCTACTTGTCCACGTGTGCACACGTGAAATGAAACACTTACTCTTTTACAAAGCCTCCAACTCCAAAGCACAACATGATGGCAGACAAGACACCAGCTCATTCTTATAATGTCTTCATTAGGCCGTTGTCCTATCTGCTTTTCCTATGATTTTAATTATTTTAATACCCAAAACAAATGTAGTAATTCAGCAATAATGCCATATAAGATATTTTTTATATTTAAGAAATTACGAATTTATTGTACTAGCTTATGAACTATATATTTTATTACCCACATTACTTTTTTTTAATTTAATTGGAGGTTAATGCATTTAAAACTATATAATAGGTTATTTTTTATAATTAATATTAAAATTTATTATTAAAACTCGAACTTTTCTTTAACAAAATTATCTAATATGCCTATTAACAAATTATGTCCATCCATGCAAAATATATATTCAAAAATTATATCATAATTCAAATTTAACGACTTATTCCGTTTTTCTTGTTTACTCTGTTAATAATATCTATTTATTAACACATTAGTAATTGAAACTCATATATCATATTCTACTATCTCTTTCTAAGCATTTTTGTATGATCTTTATTTTCACTATTTTTTTATTAAAAGAAAAAAATAATTTAGATTCATCGGTAAAAAAAATTAATAAGACAAAACTAAAGGTGAAATTGAGTATAAATAATACACTACTTGATCTAATAAATTTTAATTAATTAATTAAGTTATTAAACAAATTAAACACATTATTCATTAGACTAAGTCGCATTATCCATTACGTAACCCAAAAAAAAAAAATCGAGAAAATACCCAATTTAATCGAACTCATTAAAACGCGACAAACCATGAAAGTAGCTTTCAAAGTGAACTTTCCTGCATTAATCGATCACTCCAATCTTGACCGTTGATCATCGTTTTCACACCCAAATGCACCAACATTCCAATGTCAAATTACCTTTCGGAGGACACCAATCATGGTTGATTTGTTACTAAAAGATAAGGACATATGTGTAATTACAGTTGATATTTTAAAAAGTATATTAAATCAATAAGTATAATTAATTTTAATTTTTTAAATAAAAGATAATTTGATCATATTAAATATGTGATCGGGGTTCTATCTCTTTCTAATAATAATAGATGAAAGCTCTAGGGATTTCCTTTTCCTTTTCCTTTTGTGTGCTTTTCTTTTCTTTTCTTTTGATACTTCCATTTATTGATTTTCTTTCCTTTTTTTATTTTGTAACTGTGGGATAGTTTTTGTGCTAAAATGAATATTGATTCTCTTGAGGATGATTCGAATAAACTTATATATATATATATATATATATATATATGCAAATATTAAATTCTGCACATTCATAAAATTTTTTCTATAACCTTTTAATAGCGTCGGATTTAATATTAAATTCTGCACATTCACAGTATCTGAAAAGTAAAAAAATTGTAAAAAGAAGAAAATTACTTTTCAAGTCCTTAAAGGTCAAAAAAAAAAAAGGAAAATTTATTTAAATACTTAAGGTTAAGTCTGGTGTGCTAATATCCTTTAATTTTAAATTGCGGTGGAAGTGGGATGATGTGACCGTGAGTTTCTGATGTGGCAGGTGGTATGGCTGACTTGTTGACGACGTGCACAACAATTGCTGAAGTGGCAATTGCCACGTCAGATAATACCACTCCTCTCTCTTCTCTCCGTGCGAATCCAAGCTTGATTGAAGATGACGAAGGCGCTTTCTTCAATGTTGACATTGACACAGTCGAAGTATGGAGGCACTAATCGAAGCTTGATGGTGATGAGAACAGACGATGGCTAATCAAATGGCAGTGAAGGTGAGTCTCTAGTCTGGTTCGAAGATGGAGATGAACGCTCGAAAGGGTGACCGAGTGATCTCTTCGATGACAAAGGCGAATCAGCTAGAGAAGACGAAGCTTGGGTGTGCAATCTAATGAAGATGGGCAACTGAAGATGATGAAGATGAAGGTGGAGACGAATCGATCGAACAGGTGGCGATTGCAAGCAGAAATTGAAGGCGAAATCGACGGCCATGGAAGATGATGAAGACAAAGGTGGAGACGAATCGATCGAAGGCGAATAAGAAAGGGTCGACGACGACTGGACGGATGGCAGTGGACAACTCGAAAACTTGTGGGGCAAGCTATGGGAGAATTGGTGGTTGGACTGTGTCTGGTGGCGGTGGAGAAGGGACAACTAGTGGTGGTGGGAGTAAGATGATAGGTGTTGGTGGTGGTGAGGGCATATCCAGTGGCGGTGGTGAGAGTGAGAGTTGACGATGAAGCAGAAGAAGGGGGTAGGTGACGTAAAAGTGGAATGGAGTGGTGTTTGCCTACTGCAATCCACATGAGTTATCTTATACTACGTTGTTGAAAAGTGATATGCCCATACTTCACGTTAGCGGATAACACGGCATAAAAGGATCTAATTAGATCATAACCCTATCCGAAATTTAATATTTCATTTCCTTTTTTCTTTATTTTTTTCTTTTTCTCTTGCAACGGTCAACTGTTTTACATTTCTCCTTTCAATTAACAATACATGATAAGTAATTTAACTATTTTTTTAAATATAGATATAAAAAATCATTGTATGATTTAAAAATTTTCGTTTTTTTGCTTACTAGAAAAAAAAGATTTATTTTCACGATGTGGTTATCAAAATATTAATATTTTTTAATTTATAATTAAAGTGAGTTTCTGATAAATAATTTATAATTTTGATTAGAAAAAGTTTAATCAATTGAATCGAAATACAAATTTTTAAATTTTTTTATTGAAAAGGAAAGCTTAAACATTTAATTTGAATATATTTAAGATTCAATTCCTTCGGAACATTCAATTTCTGTATCTTGAAAAATGAGACTCCTCTGATTTCAATTTATTCAAGAAATGAATTAAATTTGAATACTTTTAAACTCAATTTATTTTAAATAAAATAAGACCGATAAATATTCTTAAAATAATCTTTTAATGCGTTTTTTTCTGTCTATCATTATCATTATCATTATCATTACTTGCTGGTCTTTCAACTTATTATTTTAATATCCTTAGACGGCTGATTGGGAAACATCTAAGCACTCGCCCGGACGCCTCTCTCTCTCTCTCTCTCTCTCTCTCTCTCTGGCCGGTCTTTGATTCTTCTTTCTCATAACAATCCATCGAGTCTTCCTCATTAAATTCAGGTTTGGTCTTCTCACCGGAATTAATTGATGTTGTTGTATTATATGGTCTGGTAATTGGTTGTTACTATTCTGGGCTTGATATTTTTGACTCAATTTTAAGACGGCACGTTGGATTTAGCTTTTTTAGCTAACTTTTGATCTGGGTCTGATTCAAAATTTGATTTTGTGAATTGGGTGTTGACTCTTGCCGTTAAATTTTTGGAGTTTTAGAGCTTTGGGCAATTTCTGTTGTTTCTCCTTGTGGATGTTGGAGGTTGACTCTCGAAATTGCATATTCTTATGTTGGTTTGGAGTTCAAGTAATTTACTCATCTGGTTTTATCGCTGTTCTTAGAATGGTAAACTGAGTATTGAAGAATTCATCGGGAACTTGCAGTCACGTGTTTTGAGATTATGAGTCTTTGATACGTAGGTTTTTAAGGTTTGATTCAACTAGATTTCAACTATTTATTGAGTTGGCAACCTTGGGTTTGGATAGTTCAATGGAATATTGACTTGGTTGAAGGAATTAAAGTTTCCTATTTGGAAGAACATTAATTCAGTGGGGGGATTTTTTGTGCTTCTAGCGCTTTTAATTTGGTCAATTAGGTAATTTATCATAAGACGCAAATTTGGACATGTTATTTTTGTCCTTTAGTTTTATGAGATGGAGATCAGATGCAATCCTTTGTTAAAAATGTCAGTGGTTCTCTTGAGTCTGATGCTGCAGCTGCAATTTCCCCTTTCTTTTGCTTCCCGGGTTATGATAACATTGAGGGTTTGTGGAAATGATCACATTGCCTATTCAAGTTTTTTAGGAAATCAATTGTTTTACGTAAATGGGAATTTGGTGGACAAAGATTCTTTCTGCAAGGTACTCAAGTTTCATCCTGTTAATAGCTGCATCCTTGATGGCAACATCGGTGGTGATAATTTTAAAACTGAGTGTTCATCAGGTACACAAGTTTCAAAGCCCTTCTTTCTATATGTCGGACACTCGTTCACATTCTTTTATCGATTGCTGACTTTTGCCATCTTTGAATACTGTTTTCAGTTGAGCTTCCTTCCAATGCTGGTAGAAAACTGCTGGAAAATGTGGTGGAAGAAGGGTCCAGTGCACCAAATTCTGCCCAGGAGATTCATACAGAAGGAGGTAAGCAGGCTCAGAAGCCTTTCTTGACGCCAAAGGGGATTGCTGCAGCATCTTCTGGAGTTCTCCTCATATGTTGTGCTTTACTTTGCCCTTGCTTTCATGCAAGAAGGAAAGCTACTGGCCATACTGTAATGTCTAAAGAGCCAAATTCAAGTGAGTTCAAAGTTCACTGTAGTTCAGTACCTGTAATATAAAATTATTCTCATGCCCTGGAATGTATTTATGTGATAATAGTTGGTGAGCATGGATCAGCTTTGCAAGTGCATATGCATGATGTAGTTGCATGACTTAGATAAAGACTTTCAACAATGTTTTTGACCTAGCAATACAATTGAAGTGCTTTCCTATAGTTTATTGTCTTATCATTATCCTTATTCCTTTGCACCCACCTCAGCTTTCCAATGGCAGCACAAGCATGTGAACATGATAGCTAACAAGTAAATTTTTTTCATAATCTTGCAGCGGAATCAGGTCCTGCTTTTGAAATGAACTCACCTCCTGAAAAGGTCCCAGCCAGCCCAAGAGTTCCACCGAGTCCCTCTAGGTTTTCTATGTCACCAAAACTCAACAGAATTGGATCAGTACATCTCACTATGGGCCAGGTCGCTAAAGCAACCCAGAACTTTTCACAAGCTCTGCAGATAGGTGAGGGAGGCTTTGGGACTGTCTACAAGGCACAGCTCCCAGATGGTCAAATAGTTGCCATAAAACGAGCCAAAAGGGTAAGTGGCAGATTTTTCTTCTCATTGTTGTTTTGCTTCTCCATGTTATTCTTGCTGATATAATCCTGATAGAAGCTCACGATCTAACCTTAAATAGAAAGGATGAAATTGTATTTTTGAACAGCTCCACGGCTAACATTGAACTTAGAAATATTTTACCTAACTTGGGTGGAAATTCCTAGTATTCTATTTGGATTGAATGAATGACTTAAATGCAAAAGATAGTTCTTTCACAGGATGCTCACGCATTTTTATTGGCACACTATCACTCAACCTCTGGCATTCGTTATCTGTTTCCTTATGGTCAGTCCAACATTTAACACAAATGTGGAGAAAGCCATGCCTGCTACCCAGGCAACATTTTCAATTAGAAACTCAGTAGAATATGGGAGAAAGTTCTTATTGTCTGTTTGTATGACTTTTTATAAGGGGGTAATGGAATGACTTCGGGTCAAATAGTTTTTAAAAATGCACTAAGGAACAAATGTAGTGGGAGATCAAATTTGATGACCGAGAAATATTGTGATCAAGATATACAAAGGAGATGGCTGGCATGGGTCTTAGAATTTGGAGCAGGGTTCAATCAGTTGACCTCCCATCAGTTTGTCAAAGATAGGTCCAAACTGATCATGTGAGATTTGGTTAGGAGAAACTAAAATTAGTTGGCATCTACCATCATTCATGGGTTATTTGAAGTCTATCATCATAAGAGAAACTGGAATGAGAACCCACAACTGGTATCATTTTCTTCTTTGAGGGTTGACTGGATGATCAAGTAATCAACAGTGCTGATATCAAGGAAAGTGCATTCGCATTTTTTTTTGGCTGAATTGTTTGCTTAGATATAAATTTCAGTGGACTCCAACTCTTTGTCATAGCTGGTCTTGAATGCCTGTCTATATTCATAATTTAATGGACAGCATTGGTACATTAATAGTTGATGATGGAAATGTCCTTAGATCCTAACAGACCAGAGGTCTAGATTTTGATATCCTGTTAAACGTTTCTCTGAACTTGGGCAGTTGTTGGAAGCAATGCAAGAGCAGTAGCAGTCCTCAAGTCTTGTTGTAGGTAGAGTTCATTAGTCTGACTTTTAATTGCCCACCCATGCTAACTAACATAGAACTCTGTTCCCAGCGAGCAGTTGTCTCTATGTGAATTAATTCTTAACAAGGCCAGGTCAAAGCAGGCCCTTGAGAATCGTATATTAATTCCCAAATGCAGGGTAAAACATCTTGCTTTATGCTTTGCTCTGGTCATTACACGGCACAAACTTGCGATATAGACGGAGGCTCTAGTCAATATAAGAACTAAAATTCACATGAGGTCTGCTCTCATGGTAGGATTACAGAAGTGCTGCTCAAATTTTAATCTAGTTTAGGGGGGAAAAAAGAATTATGAATCCCTTGATCTGGCAGCTTATGAACTTTAATCTCCGGCTTTATGTAATTCATTGTATCTTTCCTCGGAAATCAAGTAAAGAGGATAAAAAAATCTCTGAGCATTCCTCTCATTATAAATGATCTCGAGGATATCTTTTTTTTTTTTTTACCTGTTCAAATTTTCATCATATTAGTTTAAGTTTTACATGGAATCAATGCACAGGAGCACTTCGAGACATTACGAACTGAATTCAGCAGTGAAGTTGACCTTCTTGCCAAGATAGATCATCGAAATCTTGTTAAGCTACTCGGTTATGTCGAGAAAGGGAATGAGCGTCTTATTATAACAGAATATGTCCCCAATGGTACTCTTAGAGAGCATCTTGATGGTATGATTCTCCTACAAAATATGGATTAATGTTCCTGATTAGGTTTAACTTTAGGTTCTCATTGTTTTTTTTGTTACCCTTCGGCAGGTCTGCGTGGGAAAATTCTTGATTTTAACCAGCGACTTGAAATATCCATAGACGTTGCTCATGCCCTTACATATCTCCATCTTTATGCAGGTGATTCAACTTCCACTATTTAATGTATATTTTGGTTGCTAATTGTTATTTTTCTGGTAAAAAAACTACAAAGATAAATGTCCACTGGTTGCATTCTGGCTTTTCTCTGCATCGTTCCCTGATCAAAGTGAGCAAGAATTTTCCTGTCAATGTTAAGTTTGTAAAGAGGAACTTATCAAACAGGTCAGTTAACAGGTCTATGCAAGAGAGGAGATTGGGTATTAGCACTTAGGTTTTTATGGACACATTCATGCTTTTTCTAAGTGTTTTTTTTTTCCTTAGATTATTGTGGAGAGAGAAACCACCTTTGGGGGATTGTTGTTGTTGCTAAATATGGGATGATGCATAATCATAAGTGGCATAAGGCTTGCAAAGGTCCTGCAACCATGGTGGTTTGAAAGTGTTAGGATGTTTTAGTATGAATTTTTGGGTTAGGTGTTGTACAGAGTTGCAGATGATCTTCTTTTGATGGATTGTAATAGTAGGGGAGAGATTTCTTCTGCAAGCTGTGAAAGAACTTGGCTTAGAAGCTTTCTTCCCCTTTTTATTTATTTATTTTTGGGCGGTAGGTGGGTAGAATTAGAAAAATTAGAAGCTTATTACATTGGTTTTCTCCTAGGTATTTTAAAAATGATTATAACCTAGCTAACCATTTATTGCATACCTTCCCCACCAAAAAAAAAAAACAAAAAAACAAAAAAGCAAAATAAAACAAAAAACAAAAACAAAAACAAAAACAAAAACAAAAACAAAAACAAAAACAAAAAAACAAAAAACAAAAAAACAAAAAACAAAAAACAAAAAACAAAAAACAAAAAACAAAAAACAAAAAACAAAAACAAAAACGACAAAAAACAAAAACAACACACAAAAAAAAACCAAAAATCATAATGCCTTTAAGTTCAAAGCTTCTTTTATGAGTAGTTCGGATGATCTATTATTTGCTTATTATTTGTGTGTGTGTGTGTGTGTGTGTGTGTGTGTGTGTGTGTCCCCCCCCCCCCCCCCCCGGGTCCAACGGGGATACTTGCAATACGCCAAGGGGCAAATCTCCCCTGTTCAAAATACCCTCCCTAACAGCCTTTCTAATGGGTGGGAGTTGATCCCAGCTCCTGCTATGTGACAACCAATAAAGGAGGTCCTGCTCATAGTGGTGGAGGTGGAAGGGGAGGGGAACTGCCCCCCTGATTTTTTTTTTAATCCGTGTAAAATTTTAGAAATTAATAACACTAAATGGTATTCGCCCCATACCCTCCCCCCAAAAGAAAAATGTTATCCACCTCCTAAAATTATGATTTTGCCTCCCTAAAATTTTAAGGAAAAAAAATACCCTATAAAAAGGAAAAAAATCAAATTATTTTGCTTTAAATTCTTTATTTAAAGAGCAATTAAAGGCAACCAAACACCACCTAAACCATATTTTTCATCATGTGCACAAGGAACTTTTTCTTTTCCTACTCCCCCACCTACTTCACCAATCTAGACCCTCTCTATTCTCTAGATTTCAACATAAATATGTACTGTCTCTCTTGCTTTGTATTTTAATTATTTTATTAATTTTTCTTCTTTAATCCATAGATTCCTTCAAATTTTCCTTTTTTATCACAAAAAATTGATTTCAAATTTTCTTCTTTTCCAATAGATCTTTCAATTTTTCTTGATAAAAATTTTTACTTGCGAGAGTGTCTTATTTATTATTATTATTATTATTATTTGCATTAATGAATCTAAGTGGAATTTGACATTTTGTTTCTGAATTAGAATGCTTGTATTTGTTTATTTTAGCATAGATCTCTGTTGTATTTGGGTTCAAAGTAATAAGCTTGTTGAAATCCACTCATGATGAGATGGTGGGCTATCCTAGAACATGTGTCTATTTATTTAATGTTTCAGATTTTTAAAATTCACTTTTCAGAGACTACATGATTACTTAAGAAAAAATTTAAAAAAAAAAACATCATTATGTAAAAGCCTCTTAATCATTTTTTTAGATTCTTTAAGTTTAGCCGTACTTCAAATCGCAAATTTTTAGTATATTATTGAAAATGATTTACTTTTTTTTAGATATTGAAATTTTTTAATTTTAATGTTTAATGAACTCAAGCTATGCTTCTTGTACTTTTCGGGCCCCACCCCGGCCTGCTCTGTCATTTCAGCAGAACCAGGAACAGACCTTTAAATTTGCAAAATTGTGCAATTCTGCTCATCCATAATTCTCAATTTAAGGAGACATATGTCCCATTGTTTGGTTCATCTAAAATCAGTTAATGTCCGATCAGATGGTAAAGTTCCCTTTTTTTTGTGTGGGGGGGGGGGGTGGAGTTTTAAGCTCTGTGGCTTACCTCGGGAATTTCAGTCACCCTTTTTGTGATTGATGGAACAAGAGCTTCCATACTGATGTGAAATCTTGTATCTGAGGGTATAAACACCATGCCTTGTTGATCTCTCTCTCTCACAGCATGCGCAGAATTGTCTTCAGCTTTCCCCAAAATTAGTACTCAAACGTGATTTACATTTTGTCTTGATGCAAGTGATTTTGTTGTAAAAACTATTTCATGCTCAGTGCTAATCTTTATCATGTGATTGACCTCCTAACAGAGAAGCAGATAATCCATAGAGACGTTAAATCATCAAATATTTTGCTAACGGAGGGTTTGAGAGCCAAAGTTGCTGACTTTGGATTTGCGAGGCTTGGTCCGGTAGAGACAGATAAAACGCACATTTCAACTAAAGTGAAAGGGACAGCTGGCTATTTGGATCCAGAATACATGAGAACGTACCAACTCACCCCAAAGAGTGATGTATTTTCATTTGGAATTCTTCTTTTGGAAATATTGACTGGCCGTCGTCCTGTGGAGTTCAAGAGAGGTCCAGAAGAAAGAGTTACAGTCCGATGGGTAAGTTTATTATCTTTGCATTCATGAATCTCTCTACTTCTAAACATATTGGAGTTTTCAAGCACTCAGCGTGCGCTATTAGATGCTTTGAAGATCCAGTTTGTCAAATTAGAAAATCAGTTGTCGGGACCCAATGGAATTTAATTTGTTGATCAAATCGGAATCTTAACGATTAGGCCGAAGATTCCAAAACTAGTGATCAACTTCTTCAAACAGGCTGCAGAGACTGATAATTTCTATAATACCATGTGATTTTCTATCTGCAATACAAAAGCACTGCTATTTCGCCCAAAGATATTTGTGACCCCAAAGATATTCATGACCGAAATGAAAAATGCTTGAAAATACACCATTGTTATGGTTTTGTTCCATGGTTTATTAGGCATAAGCATGGAGCAAAACCGTGTTGGTGCTCACTTTGGCTATTTTGGTCACTGAGTTTTATTTTCCTCTGCAATACAAGATATATTTCACATTAATTTTGTATTTTGTAGGCGTTTGACAAGTTCAACGAAGGAAATGTGGTTGTGTTGGTGGATCCTCTAATGGAAGAATCGGTGGATACTGCAATACTAGTGAAAATGTTTAGTTTGGCATTTCAATGTTCAGCCCCTATACGGTCAGATCGACCTGATATGAAAACCGTAGGAGAGCAATTGTGGGCAATAAGGATGGACTATCTTAAGTGTGTAAAAAGGGTGTTGTAAGTACGCATTTTGGCATGTAATTATTCATTTGTACTTGATCTCTCTCTCTTTCTGTCTGCAATATTTACCAAAGCTATTTTTGAACCGTGCTTATTTTTGAATTGACATGTAAGCTAATGTATGCATATTTCTCATCAAGTGTTTACTGGCATTTCTTTTCACCTACATTCTGGGTTGTAGTCTCCATTTGCACGGTTCACTGAACTTAGGGTTTTGGTACTTGAACTCAAGCGTTGTTTGTTCTTTTGTGGGCCTCTCACAGAAATGTGATATCTTTGTTCCTTATTTACAAGAGCTTCTATTCGGGCTTCTTTAAAATGAAGAGGGTTGCAGGACAAGCCTCCCCCTCCCCTCCCCCCGGGGGGCCAAGTAAAAGCGCATTGGGATGAATGCTGTGAAGTGTCTTTACCCACCGTGACATGCCAATTTTGGTTTTGGCTCTTGGAACAAAGCTTTCACCGCTCAAATGTCAGGCAATCACAATATTTTTTATAACCTCAAAAGATTTTTAACTTTCACAACCAATTTCTTTTAATTGGATTTGAACCCATATCTCAAGATTACAAATTGTTTGCATTGAGCAACAAACAACAAGATGATGGTCTAGCTTTCACCTTGAAATGGTCCTGCGCGTTTCCATGAATGACAGAATATAACTGAATCCTTGTTCTTCATTAATTTCGTGGGATATTTAAATATGTCGCAGGTGAATCTAGTAATATCAGTGATGAAGTGCTCTTTATCGTTTCTTTTGATATACCAACCATTTTTATCCTCCGTGGACAATAGATCTTTGGGGTCTTCTCTTTCTTTTTTTTTTGGGTATTTTTTTTTTTTGGGGTACAACTTGAGAGAAAAGAAAGGACGATGTTAGTTGAGTGACAAAATTTTAGATTTGAGGGTTGGTAGAAGACCGAGTAACTTCCATTCAAAGACAATTTCAGAGGCTCTTTAGCACATCTATTAACATGCCAAACATATCGGGTATGCAACCCAGTTTCTTGGCTTAAAATATCACTCAGAGGACTCGTATCTTGCACAACGAAAAAGGATGGGAAAAATATGAGACCTTCCCCCCCTCCGTTGCCTACAAGAAACAACAAATCAAATTCGGCACAAGCATGGAATGTTACAACCAACATAAAAACCAATTCAATATTTCTCTCAGTTATTCAAATGTGTCCATCAAATTTTGAAAAACTTATTTCCCCATGTTTTGTGCAAATCTCTTTTTCCACCATGAAAACAAAAGAATTACAAATGAAAAAAGACAAAAGTATATGAGCAGGATAAAAAATCCCAGACAAAGCAATGATATTTAAATTGTATCCATTGAATTCGTTGAACAAGCGTTCGATAAAGGCAAGAAGATCCATTGCAGCCTTCATTTCATGAAGGATATCATCTCTTTGATAAATACTTTAACCATCCGATACAGTTGGACAAAGAGAAGCATTTCTGACCTAAATCGATCTTCTTTGGCTTGGGAGTAAATAATGGTGTCAAGAGTGAAGCAATTTTATCACTAGTGTGCCACTGATATGAGTCTATTTACAAACTCAAGTGACAGCTCTCAGAGAGTTGTCCTAGAAGAGTTTGAGAAGACGAGGAAGCTGGACTCTTAGTCTCTTCCATTTACTCCTTACCAGTAAAGGATACAAACCTAAAATATGTTCCGGCATGAAGTCATGTCTTGTCAATATACCCGCCACCGGAGTTCTCTGCATAGAAGAACTTACAAAGTGAATGAAACAGGAGAAGAGCACTGTCTAAATGCAAAGATACAGCAGGACATGTCAAAAGCCAAACAGGTTTAGATGACATGCAACTTTGGCAGATAAGAAAAGAAGGCAAAGAGACAAGCAATGCTGGTGTAGGTGAAGTGGATCCAGATAACAAATGCACTTATTACACTAGAACCTATTGAATCCAAAGGCTTGCTTATGGCCTGATCCCATCTCATTTGAGATCTTATTTGTAAGTGTATGCATAAACAAATGGAATTTTTTAGGAGTGAGAAAAAGAGAAATGCAAGCTTCAGAAATGAATAAGAAAAACAGCGTGGTCTCTATGGGCTTACCATGTGTGCAAGCTTTGTCATCTATTGCACGTGGCCGAAAACCAGTGCACACACCAACAATACTAAGTGGCTAAGGTTCTCAAAGTAATAAATATTAAAAATGAAAAAAAAAAGTATCGTAAATAGATCTTTTGCAACCAAAGTAAAGGGTCAGAAAATTGGTTAGGTGCTGACAAGACTTACACTGGAGACCTTTGGTATAACCAGTAGGTGCCTCAGACCAACTTCTCGGAAAAGAATGAGAGCCTTTGCCAACGACATTGACTCCACAACAGTATATGGCGAAGCATTAGTAAATGGATGTAAATCCAAGAACATTTCCATCTGCTCCTCAGTTAATTCCACATCATCTATCTCATCCGGATTGCCCCAGCCCTTTTTTGCAAAGTCCTCAGCAGTGAAGTGCTTAAAGGCATCGGTGCCTGTGAGCATTGGGGTGGGCAAGAAAGCTTTCCGCTTTAACAGGGTTATAAGATGCGCACGGAGAATTAGACCATATAAAACAGGGGACTCAGAAAGTGGAGGCTCATCAATTATGGGGAATCCATGATGCCTTGTAGTCTTGAGGACATGTACTATATTACTGACTTTCTCAATGCCCTGAAATACCTGAAGTGGACCTGTGACTACATCAGCAACACTAAGCTGTCTCATGTATGGTTCAGCATGACCTTCAAGGTATGGAAATCCTTTCAGTTTCATAATAAGGTCGTAAACATTTCCATTGAAAGCATCAGCCACAGTCTTAGAAATAAGAAGAACCACCATTATTAGGGGTAGCAATAATAGGTTGTTGGTCAATTCCAAAAGAATAACACACAAGGAGACTGTCATCCTCATGGTTCCACCCAGAAATGAAGCAGCACCCAGCACAGCAAAAAGACCATGATTAAGATTTGAATTTGATCCAAGTAGCATCCCAACAAAACGGCCATAAGAAGCACCAGTTACTATAACAGGAACAAAGAGACCTGCAGGGGCTACAATGCCATAGCTCAGAATACTGAGACAAAAGCAGGTGGCAAAGAAGATGAGAACTGATGAATACTGGAACTCAGAGTCAGTATTTGCACTGAAGAGGTTTCTAATTGCATCGTCATTTGTATTGAAGATGAGGCTAGCAAGATCATTGTAGTACCCAGGACGACACTGGAACTTCTTGAAATTACCAGAGCGGCCAATTGAAGGGCAAGGTTCTGAAGAATCTAGTGGACAAGGTAGGCAAGTTGCAAGCCATGGTAATCCAAATAGTAAACAGGAAGTGAAGATAGAGATTGAGCAAGCAAGAATAATCTTGTAAGGAGGGCCCCTCCTGTCAAAGAGAAAAGAACAATGAGTTTTAGAGTACTTTATGAAAAACCACTGGATTCTAGGCATACAATCATGAGGATGAAGAGATTTCGTACTCATTAACCAGACTGTAAATGCGGAGAACTTTTTCTAGAAGGAAGTTGTATAAACTTCCCAATATGCCTCCAATAACTCCGAGAACAAGGACATAAGGCACATCAGAGAGGTGATATGAAGAATCTTCAGAAGTAACATCAAACATGATTAAACCTCCTGTACCAAATAGTCCACACTTGCCACTTAAGCAAACATCAATCAGAGCTCGAAGGACAAGTGCAACTATTGCTGTTGTGAAAAAAGCTCGCCATACGAGGGCACTTCTCCACCTACAGAGCATAACCTGAATGTCAAGTCTGGCTTCTGCAATAAGGTTACCGACATTGGCATCTTTCATCAACATAAAAAATATTTTAACATGACCATATATCAACGGGTTGCAGTAATAAAGGTTCTTGTAAGATCCTTCACAAACTTAGCTGACCTATATCTGGGGATTAGAAAGTTCCGATCAACAGAACAAAGCAATGATCCCACTCCAGAGAACATGAATTAACAGTGAGATAAAGAGTCTTGAAATGATGAGTTGAAAACTATGAACCCAGATATATGACCTGCAATACTAATATGAATAAAGATAGGTTCATGAATGACACACGATATCAACAGTTTCTGGATGGATGAGTCTAGATCCCTGAAAGGAAAAAATGTATATGGTAGTCAAAGTAATCCAAGAAAAAGAAGGGGGGGGGGGGAAGAACATAGGTGCATGTCTGAATCATGAAAAGACAACTGGAACAGCATTGGAAAGCATTGAATACAGCCCCGGTCTAAATGTGAAATATTTTTCAATGCCCAAGTCCTCAAAATACCTGAAGGTCAGAATTGTAACCAAGAAAGGAGGCAGATGGAAATTAACCATACCAGGATGCCATTTCTTCAAGACCGAACAAAAGACCACCAATTGGGGCACGAAATGCAGAAGCTATTCCAGCAGCTGAGCCACATGTGATTAAATCACGCCGATCCCTATCATTCTTGAAAAACCGTAGCCATCTCCATGTTAAGCCATATTTTTTCGATCCACCCTGACCTAGCAATGCTGCAATGCAAGCACCAGTATGGACGAGTGGTCCTGCCTTGCCTACATGAAGGGATGCTGAAACAGCTGCAATGCTACCAATAATCTGTTTTGGATCAAGATCACTATCAGACAATTTAATGCATCCAGTGAAACAAAAAACTTGTAGATACAAGAATATTTGAGATGATAAAAAAAAAACCACAGCAAGAGATAGAAGTAAAACACCAGTTCCTAGGATTTTGGCAAATTTTCCTAATAATATCTATGCAATATACTGGTAGACAGGTTAAACGGATAGAACTATAAAAATTGGCTCCAACTTATAACTGAGTACAGGAGAATGCAAATTTATATGTAACTGGTGTTTATGCGTTGGTTACCGTTTGGAATTCCAAGTAACTGCACAGTCCTGTTGGCAAGGGGAGCCAAATCTGTGAAATTCTAAAATGTGGAAGATTATGTTACAAACTCAACAGATAAGTACACTCAAGCAGGAAAAGCAGCTGTTTCCTGGAGCTGCATCTGGATATAGTGACTGAAGCAATTGAATCAAGCCACTCTGCTGATCATAATTGCACAATCAACTTCAAGCATTTTAACTAAGATACCATGTATATTCCAACTTTGTTTGCCAGTAAACAAATAAAGAGACTTCCCATAATCTCATTAACTTGTGCCAACTAAAGTTATTTTTCCTTCTGCATTTGGTTTAGCAATTTAAGTTTCCAGAGACCTTAGATGTTTATGTTGAAAAGGGCTTCTTTTAGAAAGTCTGTGAGCTTCATGCTGTGGCATGAAATCAACTCTTAAAAATTGATGAAACAAAATGACCAAAAGAGAAACTGTCACCAGGAGACGTATCGTCTTTTCTCATACAAAACTAAAGAGGTAGGATCTCTCCACCATCTGTTTTCTATAATCCTCACATGCATTCTTACCATGAGTGGAAGGTTTATGACTGGTCAGACATGGCTAATCTCAACACAGACAAGCTTCACTGCTGATGTCAGCCACCATGAGCCAACTGCCCAACTTTCAGTTCCAGAGTTGCTACCATCTCTACCAACCTTCACTCTCTCCCACTTCACCACCAATGCTGCCTATAGCATAGCAACATGAAGTCCAGCACGTCCCCATCAGAATCATCTCCATCACTGCCACCAACAAACAAGATCTCCACAAAAACTACCACCTACCATCTAGTTTTTATTCCTTTTAAAGTCACTCAGAAAAGGGGAGAGAGAAAATTTTATTTGTTTTATATGTAGGATACACATTTTCAAACAACAATATCCAAAGATCAGAACTGACGTGCATGGCCAACATTTTCTACCAGTGACAGTAACTTATCTTTCATTCAAGAGAATAAAAGAACACATAAAAAGCATATATGGGAAATAACAAAATTATAGAGATGGAAAATGCTACTTATCATGGCCAGAACCATCAGGATTTTCTTATAGATTGACGTAGATTCTATGAATCGGCTAGATCCATGGTTGACTTATCTTTCTTTTGCAATGATCAATCCAATCTCAACAAGCCACCTGGTAATTGTCCATATGAAAAGGGGATGGGGGGAACTGTATGACTAGTCGGGTAAGTACGATGCAAAATGAGTTGGCATAAACATGATATAAAAAAAGTTAACTAGATGAATGAGAAACTCGTGGCCACTTTCATCACATGACATTTTCCTTTTCTAACACAAGATGCCATGCAAGACTTGAAATAATATCACATCCTATAACTATTAAGTAGACTTCCATGCGCACCACGAAGGCAGGCGGCAGAGGGTTGTGACTAGCCACATCATTACAAGAAAAATCATATAACATAATATTCAACTAATCATGTTAGGCCATGCGACATCTGGCCTAACACAAAGTAAAAGGAACATGAAGCTAATAATATGAGTAGTACTATTTATTAGAGTTGCATGACACAATATAATTGAGCAAATTATTACATAAAAATAATATAAAACAACATTCAGCTAAATATATAGCATCATATTCGACTCTTGAGCAAACAAACATGGAAATAACCTCGTACATGACATTTTCCTGATGGTAGTGAATATAAGAAATGAGCCTTGAAAGGATCTAACAAATGTTTACCTTAACAAATAGAGTCCGTATAGAAAATATTCCAGGAGCATCAACACCATTCAAATAAGCCTTCACTTCGGGTATACCCGAACCAGCAGCCTCGGTTGCAACAAAAGCCGTAATCACAGCAGCAAACAGGGTCAACACAAAATTTGAAACCCCAAATACCAAAAACGCCATCAAATACCTGTTCAAAAACGAAATTCAACTACTCTAATTTTTCTTTAATAAGGAAACAACAAATCCAAATCAATTTAATTTAAACCCTAACAAGTAATAAGCCAAGCCTAACAACACAATTCGACCAATTCAGTGAAATTAATCAAATTTCCTAAGAAAATAATACAACTAAGACTGGATAGTGGTGGACCAAAATGAGAAAATCTAATGTAATGTGATCTTAGCCTTGGTTTTCCATGTCCAATAAATTCGTACGAACATTTCTTACCGGTCTTCTAACATCATATTTGATGTGATCACGAATTTCACACCGGCGAGATTTTCGACGGCAAGATTGTCAGCGAAACCGATCAAACCGACGGTCAAACCGATGAGAAAACACAGCATCCATTTCATAAATGTGTACTGATATATCTGAATCTTCCCGCGACTCCTCCAATCTTGCTTGAAGAAATCGTTCTCAATCAACCTTCAATTCCACACAAAATCACTCAAAATTTTGCAAAACATTCAAAAATTCAGAGACAGAGAGAGAGGTTACTCGTAATCGAGGCTTTCGATTGGGCAGACAGTGGAGCCAACTATGGCGACTTGAGAAGTGACGTTTCGACGCGATCCGCGAAGCGATTGTTGATGTTGATAAGACTCAAGCAGTGGCTGAGTCTGAGTTTGTAATTCTTCGTCCGTGCTGTTGTTCGTCTCCGTCGCCATTGCTGAGCTTCAATCCTAAAGAGAGAAAGAGAGGGAGATTGTTCAACTTTGGCCAAATTTAGGTAGAGAAAGTGACTGTTAAGTCGCTTTGAGACTCAATTCTCAAAGAAAGATCATTCAATTTTGGCAAATTCTAGAGAGATCAAGAGGGAGACTCTGTGTAACGGACAAGAAAGAAGAAAGGACTGAAGAGGAGTTGAGTCACGAGAAAGAGAGAGAGTGAGCGGAAAAGACTTGGACGAAGTTAGAAGTGTCCGTAACAAAACCAAATTGCTAAAGGGTCCCCTTCTAGTCTGTCTGTGTGATATGTTGTTTAAAGATAGATTGGTAGTTTCGTGCCACGAAGGATCTGTCCGTACACGTGGAGACGATTGATAACGTGTTACGGATCGAAACGGTTTGAAGATGATTGGGCTGTGTGTTACGCGGAGAGCGGGAATGATCATTTTTGTCATTGGCGGACCAAACTTATTTTCAGCCCTTTCGGAATATAATCGATTGTGGATGTAAACCGATTTATAAAAATAAATAAAATTATTCTTCAAAAAAGAGTAAAAGTAGTGTGGTTTCGCCTTCTTTACTTTACAAACTCCGTTCGATATCAAGTGACCCAAATTTCACATGAATACAGAATAGTTGAGTTATGTTTTTATAAGTACCTTGAAATGATAAAAAACATTTTACTTAAATATTTTTTTTGAGAATTAATATTTAATTTTTTATAAATACTTATATTTTTATGATTTTATAATCTTTGAGTTGTTTTACTGCATTATTTGAAAGTGCTTACCAATAAAACCAAAAGCTTGAGAGATGAGGATATTAAATTATTTGTATAAATTTTATTTAATTTGTGTCTTGTTTGTCTATTATCGACTAAAATCTTAGTTAATAATCACTTTTTAATTTAAAAAGTATAAATTTAAATGAGGATATTAAATTTTTCTATAATTTTATTCATATTTTGCTAAATATATTGAGTTCACTACTGCATAGTTTTTAGAGCTGTTTACTTCAAACGTGTAATTTGAGATATATATATATATATATATATATATATATATATATATATATATATATGGTAAATTTATTTTATCAAAAATATTCTAAAAATTTTTATCGAAATATTTAAAATTGGTATTTCTATATCTTTTAGTAGTATTTTTTAATCTTTAACCATAATTTTAAAATTTTTTACCTAAATTTTTACCGCAGGCAGTTGGCCCCAGCTGAATTTTGCATTTTGTTTAAAGAATTATACGTTTTTTATTTATGAAACTGTGTAAACATGTGAAATATTGTCTTTTTTACTCTCACAAAAAAAATGAAAAAAAAAAAACCTTCTGGACAGCGCTATTGCTCTTCATCATTACCTCCTAATCCCAGGGCCTTCTGTAGATTTGATTGGAATAATAACAGCAAAATTTCCCCAAAATGGGCCATACCTTGCATGCCAGCTCTGATAGCAACGCTGTAAGAAACAAGAACCGAAGCATTTAAGATTTAGAAACATGTTCTGAGGCTGACGTAGTTAATTCAAAAATTAATATTTTTTATTTATAATTAGGAGTTTAATCCTCATAAAAAAAAATCAGTGTTGAAAAACCTGTTTTTTTAATTGGATCCTATAAGTGATTGATCCAGATTAGTTAGGGTAAATTTTAGATATTGAATTGATGGTTTAATCATGATATCAAAAATAAGAAACGTGTCGTGAGAACACTAAAATTCATGACCATTACGTTCTCTTAATTATATATTTTTTATTTAAATTATAAAAACAAAAAAATAAAATTTGAAAAAATAATCTCATAATAATTTCATAATATTTAAATTAAATTAATCAGATAAATTTTAAATAATAATGATAAAAATCAAAAAAATAAATAGTAAGAACTACCATCAAGTATCCAACCTTGGCTCATCGAAACGTCAAGTGAGATTCTTTTTCCCCCAGTTAAATATCATGTCAATAAACATGGTTTCATAATTTCAATATATTTTATAATTATATGAAAAATTAAAAGAATTCAAGTTAATTGTTGGTAAGTAATATTATCTCTGTCACTAATTTATAAACTAATGGAGTACCCAATAAATATATATATAACCGGTTCCAATAATTTGGGGATAGTGGGTTAGACTAATCATGTTTTAAATTATAAATATTATATGAGTAATATTATTTAAATTAAAAGAATCAATTTTATCAAATAAAAACAAATTAGTGTGGGGTTTTGGCCCAATAATCCCTAGTGTTTTAATTTACTAGTTTCAACTAAAAGTCTAGTTTGTGTTTTGACCGGTGGAAGCATCGTGTGCTCTACGCATTGACACATCAGTGACGCGTGTGGGACAACACGAAGTTAGTTTGCCTACGTGGATGGATCACATTTAGTGCGGTGTCGCTTATCGATCCAACTGGGTTTTTTTTTTCTTTTTCAATTTCGCAGGTTCATCGGTCGGGCAAGAACGTGAGCTGCATGAAATTTTGATGCAACCAAGATATTATATTGCCATGTGTACAAATTGGGGGAACTTAAATTTATTTAATTGTAAAAAAATGTTTTCTTGTCGTTAAAATTAAATAAAATTATTATATAAGGAATTTATTAAAACGATAATGATTTTAGCACTTTTAAGGGAATAATTTGGTATTTATTTATCAAACTAAATAAAAATAAATTAAAAAAGCTGAAGTTTAACAAAAAAGACATAACTAATGTGATTTTATGAATGAGCTTTTCTTTTCTTTTTTTCTTTTACTGGATTTGTCAAAGGGCAAGGCACTTAACGGATCGAAGAAGTGTAGGCTTGTGAGAGCTCGAAGGCTAGAATGCAGAGGTTAGTGATTTTTTTAATTTAATCGATTAATATTTAAAATTATATTCTGATTAATATTTATAAATATTTTATCAGATTTAAGTTGAAGTTTGAGATAAATTTATACTCTCTTATGATTTTTTTTTTTATCTTAGATAAATTTACTCTCTTTTTAACTGAGTTGAAGTTCTGAAGTTAATTTAAGTCTTTCCGATCCTTATTGCAAGAGGAGACACTGAGGAGGAGAGCTCTACCTATTTTCAAATCATGTGCCATATATTAAATGTCTCCATTATTTAGTTGGCCATAGCTCCCCTTTCGTTTTCTGTTTTTTTGTTTCAAATTGCAAATATTTCATCAAGTACAGAAATGGCTCTTGGCTACATTGAGAAGTAACAAGAGGAAAAAATTGAAAATTGAGAGTCACATGAACCTGACACAGAGGTGCTCCTTTTGGATCCTCCTATGTAGGTTCGCATCTAATAATGAACGAGGATCAAATCATAGTCAAATGAA
This sequence comes from Dillenia suffruticosa, assembly GCA_033439265.1. Taxonomy (NCBI): domain Eukaryota; kingdom Viridiplantae; phylum Streptophyta; class Magnoliopsida; order Dilleniales; family Dilleniaceae; genus Dillenia; species Dillenia suffruticosa. The sequence continues at coordinate 23,488,888 of JAVTVX010000035.1, forward strand.
CGTTTAAATGAGAATTAATACTTTCTGAAATAGTAGAAGCACTATATACTATGTAACCCAAAAATCATTCGACCTGGCTAGTATGGCAATATGAGATGATGTAATTTCAAGCATTTGAGAAAATTGAAATAAGATTCAAAGTTATTAAAATAATAATTATAGAATTTTGATTTCTGCTTGTAGAATAATTCGTTTATTAAAAAGTGAAATTAAAGCAAGTTGAGGTTTCCAAACCAGACCCAAACACACTCTTTAATCAACAATAATGGGATTGATGCAATTCGAGTTCCAAAGTTACATATCATCGATTCTTACAAAATTCAATACAAATTTGGAAAATAATACTTTGTCCTTCACATGAGCTTGTCCTTTCTAAATAATACATGCAAGGCTAAATCTAGAACGATTTTGCTTTTATTTCAATTCTCATCCTATTTTAATTTGATATTTAAAATTATATTTTGATTAATTTGATTTAAAATTTATAATAATTTATTTAAGAGAGTTATTCTTCCAATATAGTCTATTCTATATTTAAGTTATAAGTTAAATCTAATATTTTAATTAAAAGATTTAATATTATATTTTATTAAATTAATTAATTATTGATATCGTGGTTCCTTTTCAAACCAAGTACAATGGATAACCAAAGAAAAAAAATGCAAAAAAATATAAAATTTATGTGGCAAAGGGAAGCTTCCTAGCTATCATGGGCTCGGTTGATGCATCCCTGACATTTTTCAAAAATAAATTAAATAAGTGTAGGCTAAGTTGGTACATCATGGGGTGTTTGGGCATTTTTATTCCCCCGAAAATTACCAAAAAAAAAAATTGTGTTGTCTTCTTGACACTTAAGACTGACAATTGTTTATTTTTTATTTTTTTGCAATTTTTTATGACGCCCATAAATGCATACTCACACTTTTTCACTAAATTGTTTGTCCTTTTCCTCACCCCTTTGTTCTTTTTTGTTTGTTTTTATTTATGTTTTCCTTCTCTCAAGGGGATTCCGTTGGCCTTTCACTTCAGCTTTGCATCTCCCCATCGGCTGGACCTACCCTATTGGTTTACTCATAAAAGGGTTTGGGAGTTTGAATTCCTATCATATTACAATAGTAAATTTGTTGAAAATTATTTTTTTAAAAATAATTTCTGCATTCCAAAGTGATTTTAAAATATTAAAATACTAAATATAATATTAAAATAATATTAATTGTGGATTTTTTATATCTAATTTTGAGATTTGTTTAAGTGTGAGATGAACTTCAGATATATTTAAAAAAATTATGAAAAATTTCTTATCCAATAACAACCATTAAATAGATACACATGATGTACTCTGAAATATTTGGAGATTTATTCATGGTTTATTTATTTGTCAAGAATTCTTTTGAGGCCCTTTTTTTTTTTTCCAAGTTAGAGTTTTCCGTCAAGAATATTAAACATGTAAGCAATATAAAAATATAAAACAACGGTAATATATTGTTTGGACCAAACCATTACAATAAAAGTGCATCCTTAAAATATCTATTACATAAATATAAAAATAAAAAACTCAAATATACTTTTTTTTTTGCAAATAGAGCTCTAATATTCTTTAAATTATAATGTTTTTGAAATAAAATATTTGAAAAAAGTCAAAGAAAGTCGATATTTTTAAGTACTGCGGGCAAGGATGGTCACTTTCAACCAAAACATTTCTCCCGGGGCGGATATCAATCTTCTAGTAAAGGTGCTAATAATTTAATTCGAGATGGCGACTTTGAAGTCGATTGATAACATATAAAAATATTTTGGTTAAATAAATGTTTTTTTTTCTTTTTTTCTTAGCTTTTATAGAATTCAACACTATTGGAAAAAAATGACATAGCTTATATGGAAACGGCATTTTGCTTGGCTGTTTATAAGTAATATGGCAGGTGCAAAACACTAGAGTGTTTTTTTTTTTTTGAAGAAAATGTTAAGGTGGACAATATTTTTTTTTATAAAGATTTGAAGTTGAAATCATCAATTTGAGGGAGAGGGATATGTACCATTAGATTATTCTTTTAGGGAGAAGGTGGACAATGAGCATAGCTATTTTTAGTCTGTTTATCTATTTGATAATACCTATTTGAACTAAAAAACAACTATTTTTCAAATCAACTAATCGGACAATCTCTTGCTATCCAATTAATCCAAATCATGCTTTTGTTAATAATTTTGTTAATCATACTTTAACTTAGGAAGAGGGATTCTGCAACGTGTTTAATCGAGGTTGATGATTTTTTGTTGGGGTTGGATTGAAGGTGGATATAGGAGGGAAAGTTATTTTTTACTACAAAACTTTTTAGGTTGAATAGTTTGATACTTTACTTTTTTATTCAGAAGTCTCTAGTTCGAGTCTTGAAAACGGCGAAAAAGGATTTAAGAGAATAAATCTCTAAAATGGATCACATAATTTTTGAACCAGATTAATTGGATAAAGTTTGAATATTGATGGTGAAGAAAAAAAGGTTACCTATGAGTCTAAAAAAAAGTTTAATTATGTTTTGTGGCACGGTCATATTGAGATTGAGCCATGCCGCACCGCCATGTCTGGCTCAATATGACCATTGCCCAAGTCGAGTCATCCCAAACTGGGCCAAGCTTGGGCCAACCTGAAGGAAAATGGAATGAGCCCAATCCATTCCTCTCCGGAGATTTCAGCAAGTGACATCCGAGCAATTGCACGTTGAAGTTGTCGACTTACATTGATATGATAGCTTCTATATAACTTACTGTACATGTTACGCTTCCAACCAGCAAGCTTTTCGTATATTTATTGCGTGATATTTGTTTCCTTGTTCCTCTTCCAATGAAATGATTTAAGGAGATCCAACAGATATTTGTTCCTGGTATAATAACAACAAAAACCCTAAATCCTACACACAAAATTGGGCTAGATAACAATACTCTTTCAAATTCTAAATTTGTTAAAATAGTGCAAACTACTCTAATCCATCTCAACCCAGATTAAAAATAACACATCTCTATTTTACTTTTATATATAATAAAGTCTAAAGACCAAGTTTCATGGCTAGACAATTCTCACAGGATCTCTAAGCCAATTTGTGCGCCAATCGTATAGGGTTTTCTAAACTCTTTTAGTTGGACTATCATGCTTACCGAAAAATAAATTTTCTGTCCGTCTTGAAAGTATAAGAATAATGCAATATAAATATACCGGTTTTGACTTCAATAAAAGTCATCATTTGAAGAGTCGATTAACTTCCAACTATTTTGAGCACGAAAGGTTAAACTTGTCTTTCCTGTCCATGGATGCATAATCAACATTGCGGACATGACACAGTTTTGGGGGATCAAAGAGGGTTTGAGAATTGCCAGAAATAGAAAGTTAAATAAGTTTGTGGTAGAGATGGATTCCTTAGAAATTATAAACATGCTGAATAGAGGGGTGACAGATCATCACCCACTAAGGGTGTTGATTCAGGAATGCAGAACTATTCTGAGTGAGGTGCAGGTGAGTGTAGTGAAACACGTTTATAGGGAAGCTAAATGTTGTATGGATACGCTGGCGTGCATGGGGCAAGAAGTGGTAATGGGAACAATAGAGCCGTCAAACCCTCCGGTTCAGCTGCTGCAATTGGTTAGAGAGGATGCGGAGGGAGCCAATTTAGTGAGGAAGAGAAAACTAGTCACGGGGGCTAGGTTGACTGCTGGGTTGGGTTTGTGGGATCAACTAAGTAATCCAATAGTTGAATACCGATTATTTTTAAATAAAGTCTCAAAGTCGAGTTTTATGAATAGAGAAAATAAATATCGAAAGAATTTTATTTCTTAAGAGTTTAAACCGATTCAAATCAAATTTAGTTAAATTTAATATCAATATATGATATTTGTAGTTTATAAAAAAAAAAAAAAAGGCCGAGTTTGCGGGTGTTTTTTTTTTCTTCTTCTTCTTCTTTTGTTTTTTTTCCTTTTGTTTGTTTCTTGTATCTTTGGTACCAAAAAAAAATCCCTCACATCCGACTATAAGTAATGCTCCCAATGAACATTGGCGTGGCGCAGGCTGAGATGGCAGAGTTGTGGAGTTTAAAGGAAGGCCTGTCGATTGCTAGGAGAAGGAACTTACTCCCTCTCCTTATAGAGAGCGACTCTCTTTGGGTTGTCAAGGCAGTCAACGAGGAAGTGGGTGTGAACCACCCTTGGCAGAACCTGATTTCAGAGTGCAAGGAAGCCCTGCGTGCTCTAGGATTGAATCGTATTAATCATATCTTCAGAGAAGCTAAACAGTGTGTTGATAAGCTGGCAGAGCTGGGGCAAAGTGCGGAGCCAGGGGTGCCTGAAAGAGACTCTCCTCCTAATGATTTGATGGAGCACCTGCTCCATGATGCTGCTGGTGGAACCAAGAGGAGAATCAAGTTCAGAAATCACCCTGCTGGGTGACCCTTTTGCGTTCGTTTTTTTTTCTGCTTCGTGTCTTCTTCTCGCTCTTCTTACCAAAAAAAAAGAAGTAATGCTCCCAATCCACACGAAGCCCTCTCGATACAAAATGCACCGTCCCACATGTTTCAAGCTAGACTCGTCTACCGACTAAGTCCGCCGAGGCCAGCCCAGACCAAGGACTCCAACTCCTGTGCACCCAACAAAAAAAGGGACTCCAACTCCCAAGCCCAAGCCCAAGCCCAAGCCGAATAAAAGCCTGTATCCATTCTATTGGCCCAAAACTGCAGCATTTGAAATGGGAGAGATTCCCCCACAAAATCATCCCTTTTGGAAGTCACGTGTCGGCAAAAGCCTCATGTCGGCAAAGCACCAGAAATCCACCAGAAATCCACGCTCAACCATCTTTGGTACCATCGAACTTTACAGCACAAAATCCACCAAAACTCTAAAAAAAACACTCATGTCGGCAAAGCCTCTCACCGTCGCCACGTGTCACGTCTCGGCTCAAAAAGGCAATCTCTTTGTATGTCCGCCCCATGCCAAAAATGGCCCTCGATCCTAACGGCCAAAAATGCTAATTCCAAGTAATCTTGATCTTAATCAAAAGGACAAAAAAGGTAAATAATCCATACACATTTACTACAAAAATCAATAATTGGCATAAAAGAAAACTCCCCAATTACGGTATATATCAGTAACGACGCCAGACTTAAGAAAATGACATAAAATAATATTAATAGATTAATCAATATTCTAACTCATTCAATCTTTAATTATTAGTATAAAATATGCTAAATAATTTTTATAAATTATATTTTTATTGAATAAACTATCAATTTTAAAAAAAATTCATACCAGTAAATTTAATAACACTGCCTTTGGTATTAGCATGGGCTTATTTGTTATTTTATTAAAACAAAAATAAAATAAACCTTTTCTTGTTTTTGAATAAAAGAAAAAGTTGACTTGGTTCAAAACCGGTCCAGGTTCGGATTCTTTCCTGTTCCGAAATGCTTGCTATACTGTCCCCGATCTCCCTCTTTCACACATAAACACGCATTCTCCTTTTTTACTTTCTATTGTTTGCTCTGGATTGAACAATTCGAAGCTCTTGAAACAGGAAAAAGAAATAGAAAGAAAAATGGGGTTTCTTGTCGGATTAGTTATCGGAATCGTTTTCGGGATAGCACTGATCGTCGCTTTTGTTCGGTCCGAGAACTCCCGATCCAAGCGTCGATCTCAACTCGTAAGTTTAAACCTCAACCTCAACTTCAACTTCTTCAATGTTCTTGAATTTGTACTTTGTTGTTGTTGAATAGGCGGCGATCGTTGCTGCTTTTGCGAGAATGACAGTGGAAGATTCTAGAAAGCTTTTCATGCCTGAATACTACCCTTCTTGGGTTGTTTTCTCTCAAACACAAAAGGTCTCTCCCTCTCTCCCCCTCTCCCCCTCTCCCCCGATTTTCTCTCTCTTGGGTTTCTTTTTCTCAATGTTTATGTTATTTTCTTGATCTTTTATTTCAGTTGAAATGGCTCAACCTTCAACTCGAAAAGATATGGCCTTATGTTAATGAGGTAAGTTCTCTCTCTCTCTCTCTCTCTCTCTCTCTATCTCTCTATCTAATGAAGTTATTGCTTGTAATGATAGGCGGCATCAGAGCTAATAAAGACGACAGTGGAGCCCGTACTTGAGCAATACAGACCTACTATATTGGCCTCTCTCAAGTTCTCTAAGTTCACTCTTGGCACCGTAGCTCCCCAATTCACAGGTTTTTCCTTTTGTTTGATTAACTTGATTTTATGTTTCCTTGATGTTTGGTTCATTTAATTATGCATTTATTTGATCTTTGTTGCTCGAATGTATCCACATTTGGGAATTTTTTTTTTCTGGGAAAGATTATTTTACCCCAATCGGAAACTACACATTTGGGATTTTTTGATTTGGGAAAGATTATTTTACCCCAATCGGAAAATATATCAAAACCAATAACTGTGCTATGCACAATTGAATGTGGTTTGGCAAAGCATGCCTGTCTTTATGTATGGTGCTATGACTATAATACTGTGTTGTTCTACTCAAACTTAAAACCCATTAGGCTCATCATATCACTCACTCAAATCATATGGTGCAGTGCACACAAACGCTCGCTAATCATAGCAAAAAATGAAAACCAATATTACACCCTCACTCCAAATTCAAACCTAAAGTCACTTAATACCTCATGACTAGTCTAAGCAAAGGACACCAGGCAATACCATGCAGCTAGCTGTTCTCAACACTTGATCAAATCTAAAATGCTGATGACATGATCTATTAACTTATGTTCGTATACTTATCCTCACATGGCATCTGCTCAATATAGCTGCAATCTTCATCCTCATGTGGTGGCGACCCACTCTATATGGTCACATTCTCAAGCTTGGTGAGCCTCCAGGGGCACCTCCATACTTTGGTAGTGGTCTTCATTTTTCTTTTGATGAATAATAATGGCCTCCAACGATCACTTGTTTGACTTTGTGGAAGCCTTGACTTGTGACACCAACATTTGTACCCCAGATGTTTATATTGAAAGAAGGAAATTAGTTTGAGATTAAAGATATGAGTCCACATGCAAGCTGTAAGTGGTTTTAATTGCCTGCTTATGTTTACAAAAGGAGTCACTGTTTTTCGTTAGAGGGAAAAACCTGTAGAAAATATTGCATAGGGTTGGATGTTGAACCCAGTTCATACCATGAGAGTTGCCAGGGTAATGGGTGTTGCTTTGCTATGTGATGCTCATGTTGTTACTGTGGAGAAATACTTTATTTAAATATGATAAAGGTGCAAACATATTCCATGTGTTCAACCCAACTCTAAATATTGCTTCTAAAACCTTAATCTGGAGAATTTGTGTACCCTATCTAAAACTCAAGAAGAAACTCTCAATCTTGGATCCCCTATGACTTGAATACATGACCTATAGATTGTTCACTAAGGTGTCAAGTTCTTTTTTCCACAGGTGAATTAAATGCACGCTGGTTGCAAAGAATGCTCCCAGTCTGAAGTTTGAGTTTCCTTCTCGAAAGGCATTTTGAATTAAATGCAGGCTGATTTTTTCTGTTATACTACCCACTGTTACTGCTGCAACTATGACAGCAGCCGCAACAATGATTTACAACCATGGTTATAATATGAATGTAGTTATATGAATTTAATTAGGACCATATTCTACAAAATGAAAGTCAGAATACTTGATTGCATGTTCCATAAATATAGGATATGCTATTGCTAAGTAATTATGTTATTTCTCCCCATTATGTGGGTTCATTATGCATTTCTAATGATATTAACCTTTGTCCAAATGATGTTGTCTAATTTGGGCCAAATGGCAATGAAACTGGACTTTTATAATATTTTAGCTTTAACAATACATACATATTAGATTGGTTTTAGGTACAGGTCCTTGTTATTGCAAGTCATGGCTTCCTCCTCTAGTAGTGTTTTTCATTTACTGGAGCCTTGCTGGGGCACTGTCCTATTCCATCTTGTTTGTAAAGAATGAGCACATTTTAGCATGTTCAATGCCAATGTGACTTGGCAATTCGATTATTAGATGAAATTCTTTTCATGGAAATGATAAGATGAAATGTTTCATACGTCTTCTCATGCTGTAACTGTCTGTTCTTTGAATAATTCTACTCATATTCTCAAAAGATAATGCCAGGAAGCAGTTATGAGAATGCTTTTGTTGCTGTTTTTAGGAATTTCCATTGTTGAAGATGGAGGTGAAGGCATTACAATGGAGTTGGAGATGCAGTGGGATGGAAATCCAAGTATAATACTTGATATTAACACTAGACTGGGTGTGGCATTACCTGTTCAGGTTACAGCTTTTTCGTTACTATTATCATTTTTGTATCTCTGAAGTTGTCAAGGTTATGTTCTAGAATATTCAATGTTAATATTATAGAGTTTTTTCATTGAACCGTCAAAACAAGTTTCCTTTTAGTTTTATTCTAAACCATGATCTGAAGTAATAAAAACCATAGGACTGGTGCACCATGATTTTGACGTATTTATTCTTGTTTTGCTAGATTTACAATGTTTTATCTTGGCTCATGGGCATTTTGAATGTTGTCTTCCATAAAGATAGAACATCCTTTGAACTTTGCTTTATTTTGTGCAACAAAATAGGAGCTGCAGGGGGGTGCGAGTGGCACAAGGGAAAAAAAAAAGAAAAAGAAAAAAAGAATACCCATCTGAAATTGGTTCTCCCTGGTGCAGCATCGAAAGCTAAATCTAAGACGCTGAATGGTTGAAACTGTCCGCTAAGCATGTGCACACTATGTACACACTTGTTTGATTTTTAATCTGCCCACTCTTGAACTGATAGCTTGTAACTGAAAACCATTTGTCTATTAAATTTTTTTAAAGAGAATAAACTTCCTAGGAGCTTAATTGAGACACTTGTCTAGTTTTCTACATTGAGACTATGCTTCTGTTAGGTACTTCTTACCTCCTATAAAATATCAATTCCAAGTGAAAATACGCAAAGTTGTGGGCCAAAAAAATGTCTGTCTTTGGGCTTAATATCATTATATTTTTACACATTGAGTTTGTTAGGGCTGATGAAAATAAATCTCCCATGTGCTCCAGAATGTCACCACTCAATATTCTAGAATCCTCTTTGGGAGCTATTACTTCCAGCTATATCTGTATTGAGAGAGACAGAGAGATCTGCTTTTGAGGATTTTGCAGAGATGTGTCTGAAAAATTTTGGCTTGCAGTCAGAAAGGACATTTTTCAGATTTAGCCTGACATTACTATATCCAAGACTTTAAACTGTAGCTTTTCAATTCCTTGAATTAGTTGTTCAACTTCAATCTCAGCTGAATGAGAATCAAGTGTTCTTCCACACACTACACATGAATAAGTTTATGTTAATTGTTTATTTACTTACTCTCCTTCCTTCACAAATTTCACAGTGATTTTCCAGATGCACCACTCCATTACTGGAAGGATGATTCCTTAATTTTGTGTCTTTTATTAATCTAAATTTTGTTTCTAAGTCTCCGATGGGGTTGTTGTAAGATGGCATATAGACCCTTGACCTGGTGATAAGTCTGGAGCGTGCATAAGGCATAAATTGCATAAGAGAGCTTTTCCTTGAACAAGAGATGGTAGGTAGTCTGGGTGTGTGTGAGGCATTTGATTTCATGGCCTTAGTTTAGGGTGGCAATGGCAAATGCAGTACAAGGAATTAGTTGCTGACTGATTAAAACTTCTCCGAAATGTCTCATTGGTTAAAGCTGTTGAAATGGTAAAGGGACAACAAACTTGATGAGATAGTTTTGGGGGTAGATATCAGTCAAATAGCTTTGGCCTATTTGTACTTGTGCTAATGAAAAAGTGGGGATGATGGTAATAGGGTACCTATATTGGAATGAAATAACCATCTGCTCCAAATGTAAGCTGATGCGGGTAGATGTTTCATCATTTTACAACTTAAGAATAGGATAAGTGTAAAATGTGATTTTATTAATGCAAAGTCAACTTGAAGAATTCTGTGTTGCACATTTTGTGAGCTTTAGGCGGATGGAGACATGAATGGTCTTACTTTAACATTTTACTTTTCTGGTTGATGAGAAAAATTTATCATGACATTAGTTTCTTTTATATATATATATATATATATAATTTAAGTAAAGTGGCTGTAAAATTAATTTTCTTCATACTAAGTATAATCGTCAAATCAAACTCACATCTAGATTGTGATGATATGCCCCTTCCTCTCCCTTGCATCAGAAGGCCCTGCTTTTTCCCCAACTTAGGCTGTCTGGAAATGTGAGTGCTATTGATTAACTTTGTTGGACTTATTTGTTTATAGTAACCACTTAATGGTGCCCTTTGTGATTGGAAAATTTTTTGATAAAAGGCTTCGATGACATATTCATGATTGCATGTTATTTGTGGTTCAAGTTGCTGATTCAAGGTTTTGTTTTTTGTTTTCAATTGCTCAGGTAAAAGATATTGGATTCACTGGAGTTTTCAGATTAATCTTTAAGCCACTAGTGGAGGAGTTTCCTTGCTTTGGAGCTATTTGTTATTCTTTGAGACAGAAGGTGCCTCTCTCACTCTCTCTGTGTGTGTGCACTTGTGGGCAAGAGCTTGAAGTTGAAAATTGATTTGTTTTGCTTGCTAACAAGTACTTAAACTCACAATGCAACAATATCTACAATATCCTCACTCTTTGAAAAATGAGGACAAAATCAGACAATTGGAATGCCTTTTACTAGTTTCTTTAACACCACATGCTTCTTGGGTACTTGTTGGATTTTCATGGGGCACTTGACATAGTATTATTAGAATTACTATTTAGGATGTTCATTGTAGTTTTTGAATTAAGGGAATATCTTGTTACAACCTCCTTTCTCTTTCCGTGGATTAAAATGCATCCACATATGAACTATGACATGCATGTATTGAGCAAACTTCTTTGGACTCAGCAGATGGTTTGTGTTTTGCTCGCAGAAAAAATTGGATTTCAGACTTAAAGTTGTTGGTGGTGAGATATCTTCAATTCCTGGGATTTCTGATGCTATTGAGGTCGGTGCAAACTAGTCATTGACCTATTTTATTCCATGGAATTGCCCGAGTTATTGACTAGTATTATTTGATTTTTCTTCACATTCATAGTTGAGTTATTGATGATTGCATTGCCTAGTTACTGATCAGTAGTTTCTGATGCCTGGAATGTTCGCAACTTTCTTCATGTGTTTGTTGAGCACCATGAATGGTAAATCCTAGTTATTAATAAATCTTGATGGTGATAGTACCTCATAAAGGGCATTTTGTGTTTTTAGGGAACAATCCGAGATGCTGTTGAAGATTCTATTACCTGGCCAGTTAGAAAAATAATTCCCATTTTGCCGGGAGATTACAGGTATGTTTCTCTAGGTTGAAGAATCTAACTCAAGCTTTGAAATGCATATTATGAAGTAGGTGAGTGGAAAAAAAAAGTGGAGGTTTAAATTTGTCCACTTGTCTTGGTAGAAATAATTTTATTGGGTGAAAAGGATCAACTGACTGGTACTTCCGGCCTGCCATTTATCACTAGATCCATTACGCAACTTAGCTACGCATTTTCTGTTAAAATTTGCAACTACTGCTTCCTGAAGATTGACTTTATCATGATATATAGTGACTTGGAGTTGAAGCCTGTTGGAAGATTAGAGGTGAAACTTGTGCAAGCAAAGGAACTGACTAATAAAGATATTATTGGGAAGTCAGATCCTTTTGCAGTGCTATATATTCGCCCTCTGAGAGACAGGATGAAAACCAGCAGAACAATCGTATGAAACTCTCTTTGTGAATATTTTATTACTTTTATATTTTGTCATCTAATCTCCAATAATTTTGTCTCATCTACTTGTTTTCTTATTTATCAGAACAATCAGTTGAATCCTATATGGAATGAGCACTTTGAGTTTATTGTGGAGGATGTATCCACTCAACACTTGGTGGTTAAAATTTACGATGATGAAGGGATTCAAGCAGCTGAATTTATTGGATGTGCTCAAATTCAGCTGAAGGAACTTGAGCCTGGTAAAGTGAAGGATGTGTGGTTGAAACTTGTCAAAGATTTGGAGATCCAAAAAGATAACAAAAATAGAGGGCAGGTAAAAATCCTGATAACCACTTTATTCCTCCTTTATGGCTCTGCCTTCTGAGTTTCATCAATGTACTACTATCTCCTTATCTCCACAGTCTATGGAAGGTGTCTTGCTCTAGAAATGGCTTTTAGTAGAAATTTAATGAGAGTCAAAAGTAATTATGTGATAAAAATGCAAATTAGCAACAGAATTAACGGAATTTGCTGAGTGAGGATCTCATAGAATACAATTACCCCCCCCCCCAAATAGGAAAAAATTGTTAAGGGAGGCATGATTGAAGGGCAATTCAGAAATGTAACAAGAGAGAATTCCATCAGAACAGTGATGCTTATTCGCATGAGAAAGCAAATGGGTTCACTTGGCCAAATTTAAGTTTGAATAAGGTCAGCCTAAATCCCGTTTGTATGGTTACCTAACTCCTTTTATTTGTTCTTTTCTTTTTCTAAAATGACCTCACTGCATCCTCAATGATTTTCAGTGGGTATTTTAGCAGGAGAATTCTTTAATGTGCTTCTTGAGTGAGTTGAGTGCCTTTTCCCCATAATGTTTTTCCCACTTTTGTATGGAGCCATTGTCACTTTGCTTGCAAATGGCTGACAATTGAACAATCTCTATGGAAGTGTTTGCCAATGTTGAGACATGAGAAGACAATGTTGAGTGTAGATCTCCCAAAGCCTTGTCATCAAATATATTTGAGCTCGTCTCTTTTAATAAATCTGTTTTCTCAATCTGCCATAATGGTTTTCTCTGAGCTCGCAAGAGTTGAATTATGCTGAAATAGTTTTAAGAAGTTAAGGTGATGTTTGGCAAAGTGTAGTCGCTCACTGATACATAGTTCAAGTTCATTGGGCAATGAAACATTGCATTGCATGTTACTCCTTCGCTAAAGGTGTGGAGTCGTGTGTCAATTCTACCAGGGAGCTGGAGGATACAAAAGCATGGTCAACAAATTGGTTTCCCGTTCCTTTTTAAGGGATGTAATAACTCAGATTCCAGGTTCCAGATGTTGATTATACCACATCTGCCACAAAAAAGGGAGAAGAACTGAAATGTAGCATGATCTTACATATTCAAAGGGAACCTGGAAGTAGAGGGAAGTTACCCTATATAACTTGTTTTCTGTATTTTAAACTAGGACCATATAACTTGAAGGAGATAGAGAGGAACCTGGACAAACTTTTCATGGAAGGCCATTTCTGGAAAAAGAGCCCCATAAAGTGTGCGTTTTTGGAAGAAAGAAGCTACAACCATGTAGTTGTTAGATTTGGTAACGGTTCAAGCAATTGTGGGGGTGGTATGAATGGTTGCTCCGACTGTCAGCGTATAGCAGATTTGATAGAAAATAAGTTATGGGGAGGAACAATCCTCTATGAATCAGTAACAAGTTTTTGGTATAATTTGAGGTCTTACAGCTTGTGGCTTGTGCAAAGCGAACACAGTTTGGCCTTTTTCAGCCCTTGTAGCACTCATTTTTTCTTCTTTTTTCCTTTATTTTTTTATTTTTTTATTTTTTATTTTTTTTTTCCTTTTGACTGGAAAAGCAAGAAGTTTATTCACAACATAAAAAATACAAAACCATGGAAGAGCACTAAAAGGTGCTCAACCAAAGGGACTGCAAAGCAGCCCCTGTCACTAGCTACATGTTTCATTAGCCTGTTATTTATTTATTTATTTTTGTTTCTTTTTCTTGCACAGAAGAGTTAGTATGTGCAGAAGTCAAAAATTTTGTTCGACATTGTCAATTCTCTGCTTTGTAATTGAATTTTGGTATTTGGAATGCACTTGCTTGGTGCTTTTTAGAACCTTTTTAAGAATTTAATAATAGGTATCTGATCTTTCCATGGGTTTTGGTAACTGTTTCTACTTTTATATTGTGTAGATGCAAGTACATTTTGAATATTGCTTCTTCCTAGTTCCTTGCGCATATATGATCATGTCTAATTATGGCAACTGCCTGACATTGTGCATGTTCTCCTCTTTATAGGTGCACCTGGAGCTTCTTTATTGTCCTTTTGGTTTGGAAAATGGGTTTACTAACCCTTTTTCACAAAGTTATACATTGACATCTTTGGAGAGAGTTCTCAAAAATGGGGTTGACATTGTTGAAAATGGTAAAGAGGCCACCAAGAAGAAACGTGAGGTTATTGTTCGAGGGGTACTTTCTGTGACGGTGGTATCTGCCGAAGACTTGCCTGCAATGGATCTGATGGGAAAAGCTGACCCCTTTGTTGTGCTTATTATGAAGAAAACAGATACGAGAAACAAAACTAGGGTAAATAACTTAAATAGCTGCATTTTTGCTTTCTGGAGATGAGTTTGTCATGTGATGATAAGAATAAGCCTGTGAAGCTATTACTTGGACCTAGGTAACATGACTGTCCAGGACTTACTCATGAAGTATCCTTTGGCTCCTTGCACATCCGTATAGATACATTGAGTTTCAGAGAATGTACATTAGTCCTGCAATATGGGGATACTAATTTAGATAACTCTCATGCTTTTGTTCTCAGGTTGTAAATAACAGCCTAAATCCAGTTTGGAATCAGACTTTTGACTTTGTTGTTGAGGATGGGCTACACGATATGCTAATTTTGGAAATCTATGACCATGACACCTTTGGGAAGGTAATATAGTTTGCCTGTGCTGGTTGCATTTCAACATTTAGCAATATATGGAACATATAATTTAGCAGATGTTCTTGTCTTAACATTATGGGAATGTCCTTCATGAATTATGTGTGCTTGTGTCGAGAAGTGCAACTGTGTACAATTTAATGACTATTGATGTTTGTCTAAATTTCCCGCAACCTGCCTAGATCAGTAATAGAGAAGCTGAATGCCATTATCTCTGGAAACTTATTTTGTATATATATTTTCTTTATTAAATGCTTATACTGGTTAGAACCTTCCAAAATAACCCCCCCTTTTTAAATCTGCTGTCTTCTCTGTCAGAATTATGGACTTCTGTTGTTTATCCATGCCATTAGTCATGTCTAATGTCAAGGAAATAATAGCTTGAGATATCCCATCCATTTTCCAACTTCAATGAGTTTCTTTTTCCTTCCGAATCCTTTGGTGATATCTTTTTATGCTCTGCAGGACTACATAGGTAGATGCATCTTGACATTGACAAGAGTAATTTTAGAAGGGGAGTACAGTGATAGTTTCCCAGTGGATGGCACAAAGTCAGGAAAGCTAAACTTGCATCTCAAATGGACACCGCAACCAATATACAGAGACTCCTAAGTTAACTGTGCTTAAATGCGATGACACAATTTTTGCTTCCATTGACATGCATTTCTTTTTGCATGGGAGGTATGTACAATAGCATATGGCATAGGAGCTCGGCTGCCCTAACATAGCCTAAATTTGTAAACCAGTTATATTAGATTGTTGTAAGAGAATGAATGGGTAGCACATATTTTTGCTTTAGTAACACTCAGGAATAATGTACGATGTAGAGTAGCAGTACACCCATCACCTAGTGTGAAGAGAACGAAGGGGACAGGATTTTTTCTTCCTTATTTTTCTTTTTTCTTTGACAGAAACGAGGATGGAAAATGTTGTTGAGATAGATCTTGATGTGCTCTATCCTATACCGCCACTTTCTTCTTCTCCAGTAATAATGTTGGTTTTTAACCGTTGCTATGGAACTGCCTATCTTTGGGAAGTTACTTGTGCCTTCCCCCCTTTTTTCCATGTTTTTCAAGATTGAAACTGCATCATAGTCCATGGATGGCTTGTTCATGAGCCAAATTGAATTATTAAAACACATGTTTATTATGATGCTGGGAATTCATCTGGTACGCTAGTGTTCCATAAACCATGCTGATCACGCAAGTACATAAAAACTGTGTAGACCTGACCGACAGACATGGCTACTGGGTTGTGTCCGCTAGACATCCAAAGATTGAAAATGACAACTTCAAAAAAAATAAATTTCTTTGAAGGTTTAGGATTTGCCGCTGGCATTTGACATGAATATCCATCCAACCAAGAACTACAGGTACCTAAGACGTGATTCAAGCACTGCACTCCACCCTAAAAGAATTGCTTCACCGACTTCAATGCTTGGAGCAAGCTTGGTGCTATATTAATAGCTAGCAGCTCGGCCAAGGAGACTCTCAATGTCATGCTTCTTTTGCTCCCTCTGCAGGTCACTTACCCTGTAATCAACAATTTTGGCATAAAATTTTAATGAAAGAAGTCTCAATTAACTAGGTATACAATACATTGATGCTTTGTTAGAAGACTACCACTAGATATTCATTTCTCTGAGAATTTACCGATTGTTTCTCTATTCTGAAGGGGCTTGTTCTTAGAAATATGAAGTGAACCTAGTTTCTGTGGTGCTGCTAGACATACTGGCCTGTTCTAAGTTCAAACTCATAATGAATTTATAGTTTTAAAGTAACCAATTTCTATCTGTTTTGCCCACTAGTGCACCCCCGGTAATTTCATTGGTCTCTGCAGCATCTTAATTATGGTTTGTGTCATCTAAAGATGAAGGTCGTTCAGTCTTAGGAGGGAGAAAACACTCACCAGTACTGGTTGTATATGACGAAATCATCGGTTGGTACTCTTTTTCCATCATCATTACGGATCCAAACGTAGAATGCATGTGTTCTGTTCTTTATCTCAAGTGTAGAATGCCCATAACTGGCTTCTCTGAACGCAGAATAATCTGGTTGTGGGTCCAGAAACCTACAAGACTAATCAAATATCAATATACACGAAACTTCTCTGCAAGACTTCATCAAGATTTATACTCGCCTTCCAGCTAGACCTTCTTGATTTCCCCCATCACCAACAGTAATGTATATAGGAGCTGATGTGTCTCGTACAGGAAAAGGATTACCCCCCGATACCTTGTATTGGATATTTGAAATTCGATGCTAAAAAGATAAAATTAGAGTTAGAACTTAGAACAATGAAATGTACTCTAGCAATTACCTTTTTTTTTGGGGGGGTGGGGTCAGAAATTCTCTAATGATTACTCTGGAAGCAAAACAAATCCACAAGAACAATCAAATGATAGAAAGTTGCAAAGAAAAAATTCCATTCGATAATAGTTTGATAACAAAACTCATGAAAAAATTCATGAGGTTTTCATCATCATAAGAAGCTTTTCTCCTTCCAGTCAAATATCCATTCCATCCTTCGGCAAGAAATATTCTTATTATTTATGAAAATCTTTTAGAGAAGCAGCCCTAAAAAGAACCCCCCCCCCCCACAAAAAAAAAGTGAAGATAATATTTGAAAGCCAAATATAAGAGACATACTGATCTTTCATAAGCATGGACATGCCCGGCAAAGACTAGATCAACCTTGGATTGGACAAACCAACTTTCAAAGACGGCTCGCATACTCTCACCCTCCATGAAGTGTGCCTCATTACTATTGTACATGGGAACATGCATAAGAACAATAAGCCATGGTGTCTTCTTTCTGTCCACCCTTTGTAGCTCCTCATAAAGCCACATATATTGAGGGGTATACTTCACTGCAATAAGATTCATTTTAGCCTTTAATGTAAGATATGCCATAATGTTCAAAAAATTAAAAAAAATAGAAAAATAAATAACAATTGCATTGCGCTTCTCAGTTTTTCTTGAGAGGTTACCAAATGGAGAATAGCTCGACAGCACGATTATATGAGCAGATGCCCGTCTGATGGCATACCAAAGAGGACTACTGCTTTGTGAAGCGGCATGAGGTGTGGCATATCTATGTAGATAAGACTTGAAAGGAACAACCTCCCCCTGAGGAAGTATGTCAATTTGTAACAATTAGGATGCTATCAAATTGTAACAATTAGGATCTGAACAAGAATTATAAGTGCATTTAGGTTGAGTAATAAATGAAATTTGATCATACATGATATCTAAATTGATATTTATATATTTCCATATATGATGTCACACATACAAATAATGTTCATGTCAAAGATCTCTAACATCAAATTCTAACTGAAATGTCAATGGCAGATTTTTCAAGCATTTCTCTGCACGTCTCACCAAAATGTGACTGATACAAGTGGTGAAGTACTAGATGACCCAAGGATTCAAAACACAAAAATGTGATGGTTTGACTCAAGTGCACTTGGAAGAATATCGATAATTGCCACACTAACAGCTTTAAGTGGTTTATGTTCTCTATTAAGCAAGCAGCTCATTCTTCTATTTGGTAATCTCATCAATTGAAGCTCATTGGTATGAAGATGTAGATTATGTATTCAAGTCGAACATGAACTTCAAGCAAAACGAACAAAATTCCCTCATAAAAGGAGCACAGAGGAATTCAGAATCAATATCTTGACAGTATATAATGTAGCATTCATGGAAAATGATGCTCGAGTCAAATACAGGACAATGGGTAAAATAAGTAAGAAATACTGAACAGAACAAGCTGGCTCAGCACAAACACGTATGCTATTCATGCATCAGAATAGTTATGCGTTGTAGAGCAAAAGTAGTGCTCTAGATACTGTCCAACATGTTTTTTGCTTGATGAGCTCCTGGTTCTTTTAAGATGATTAGAAATCAGCTTCTCCTAACCATGTGAGAAAAATTATGGACTTCGGTTTTGCCCAGAAAACAAATATAAATGCTTTCTATGCAGGAATGATACGCGTATCTAACTGTTAAAGCAGTGAAAAATGTTGTACCATCCAAGGATCAGAATAGTTATACATTTTAGAGCAAAAGCAGTGCTCTAGATACTGTCCAACATGTTTTTTGCCTGATGAGTTCCTGCTTCTTTTAAGATGATTAGAAATCAGCTTCTCCTAACTATGTAAGAAATATTATGAACTTCGGTTTTGCCCAGAAAACAAATATAAATGCTTTCCTAGCAGGAATGATATGCAAATCTAACTGTTAAAACAGTGAAAAATGTTGTACCATCCAAGGATCAGAATAGTTATACATTTTAGAGCAAAAGTAGTGCTCTAGATACTGTCCAATATTTTTTTTTTGCTTGATGAGTCCCTGCTTCTTTTCAGGTGATCAGAAATCAGCTTATCCTATGTGAGAAGTATTATGGACTTCGGTTTTGCCCAGAAAACAAATATAAATGCTTTTCCTGCAGGAATGACATGCGAATCTAACTGTTAAAGCAGTGAAAAATGTAGTACCATCCAAGGCATGTATTCAATTTCATGATTCCCGGCAGTCCAAATCCATGGTTGGTATGCAGTACTGCGTTCGACAAAACGGCCCCATGAATCCCATCGAACGCCCACATCATTGTATTGATATCTATCAGCATATGAAAGATCCCCAACAAATAATACAGCCTGTGCTCTGCTTTGCATATAATGATCCAAAGTCGAAAGGGAGTTATATGTCTGACCCAAGTCACCTAAAGCATGTAAGAAGAATCAATCAGTGCCAGAACCAAGTGAATCTTATATCCCCAGATTGAGTAATCTTTCACATGACAAGTGGCTTATAAGTGACCTCACCTAAAGAAGAAAAAATGGGTAAAACAACTTACCGATAATCCCAAATTTGTAAGGAGTATCTGGATTTACTGCTGGAGGTGTACGAAACCAGAATTCCCTCGAAGAATCACCACTTCCAATCTTGTAGTAGTACTTGGTATCATACTAAATCAAAGATCAATAAACATATAATCTTTAGGACTATAACTATTACACAAACAGATTTGTTCCATAGCAGTGGAACCAGAGACTGACCGGTAAAATATGAGTTCTTCCAATCTCATGGATAACAACATTAAGTCACTTAAAAACGGAAATGTAACTACAGATGTGTAATATTGAAGACATAGTTTTAATTATATAAGGGATGTCGCAATTTCTGTCATGTAACAATGTTTGGCACCATGCACCAAGAAACAGGCATGGCATACTTCAAGTTTTGATTGATAAAATATAGAAGACCAAGATTTAACAGCGAGAACAGAAGGATACGTAGAACATGTTCTTACATCTTTTCTGAAACTAACTAGACCATGTTAATAGCCACTTTATGAACATGTAGAAAGGATGTGAATCATATGATCACATGTTGAACTTTCTTCATCACATATGGCATAAAGTCATACCTGAAGACCATCTACAAGACAGTGATGGATATAGCCAGACTTGTAGTGGTAAAATGTGTAGTTTGTCACTCTCCCTTCTGCAGTAAAGCTATACTTTCTTGATGTTCCGTACTGGACTCTGCTAGGTCCTGCTTCATCCATTGTCACCCATGAGATCAACACGGCCTTACCATCATAGTCACCTTGTGTGATATGCACCTACATCCAAATTTTTTAGGAAAATGATTAGTTACATTAACTTAGTTGACTACTGTCATATGTTTTCTGCATATATTGATGTTGGGTAAATTAGATGAACGCATAGCATCTCCCTTTTCAGTAGCTATATCATGGATCAAAAATATATATGAAAGACGGAAAAGAATGAGAATTGAGAATGTAACATCAGACAGAGCACACATAAAGCTAGTTGCTTTGCATAATTTGAGAGGAAGGCTTACTTGTTGTGGTGAATTGTGCCCCTCCGGAATTGCAAATACTTCATCATCTAAAGGTATATCAACGGACGGCCATTCAGACCGAACAAAATTGCTTGTGGCCCCTCCATAACCACAACTCAAATAGCTCAAGACAGCCAAGATTGAAAGGAGAACCCGAAGCGATAAACCCCGCATTAGCAAAATTCTTTTCTTGTGTGTTTGTTGATCAATTAACAAAAATCCACTGCCACTACAAAGAAAAAATGCATCAGGGGTCAGTCATACAGGAATGAATCAACCACAATAAAATAATCATGTCACTATCCTTTTTATAGCTAAAATACACTATATATTAACCTCAACACAGCACCAATTCTTTTTGTTTCTGGTTACAAAGGAATGGATCGGTTGCGAAAATTCTTATAAACGAGGAAGAGAAGGAATTTAAGGGAAAAATATCCGATATATGACTACCACGGATTAACGTAATTGGAAAGGAGAAGTACCTTAAAATTCATCCGCTGAGAGAGAGAGACAGAGACAGAGACAGAGACCGAGACCTGACGTTGATTACACAGGAGAGAGGTGAAAGAATCTTCAAGCATGATCAAATTGAGAGAGAGAGAGAGAGAGAGAGAGAGAGAGAGAGAGAGAGAGCGCAGAAGGCACGTGGGGAGGAATGTAGGATAAGGTTAATTTAATCGAACGGTTTGTCGCGTTGTTGAGGTGATGATGATTGATGAGGTGGTGGCGAAGCCGATAGCGATAATTAGTGGTTTACTGTCGGATGGTTTCTTTGCTTGCGTGGCAGGTTTCAATTGGCTCTTTGCAATGTCACGCCAAGATGTAAAATTGATACCCTGAATTTATTTGTGATAATTCATGCATAAAATTACATTACATAATTTACCTTTGGAGGGGAAGGCAGCAACCTATAATTAACAGAAACCAACTCATATTATTTTTTTTTTTTTTAAATTAGATAAAATTACATTACGTGAGCACTTCGTGGGTGTGGAGGCGATCTGTGACGACTCAAGTTTTCTTTTAAGTAGTTTTTACGTGAGCTTATGTTTGTAATTTCCTGGGGAGTTGGAACGTAAAAACTAGATGTGAGAGCTAGTCTTTTAATGGATTTAACGGTTAATTCAAATCGGATTAATTAAAATCAATAAATTTATTATCAAACACCAATCAATTAAGGGAAAAAAAATTTGAAACAATCGATAAGGTGGAGTATCACAAAAGTTAAATCTAATGGATAAAAGTATTAAATCTCTCGAGTTTAAAACTTGAGAATATAAAAAATTATATTAAAAAAACTCTCTCTTAAATTATACAGAATAATATTCGAATTGAATTAGTTAAAATATAATTTCAAATCGATTAAAAAAATATTTAAGTTCAAGAGGATCAAAGGTTGGGCCCAAGCATACGGGACCTAGTCCTGCCTGATGCCCCAGCTAACAAAAAGGTAATTGGGCTTAGTAGATGGACCGAGGATGAAACAATTAATTAAGAACAAGGATATTCTTTTCACCCAAAAAAAAGAAAAAAAAAGGATATTCTTAGATCTTGCCAACATGTGAACCTGAGAGGAACTTACGATGTATGGCATAGAAAGATTCGATGAAATTGTGCAAGTGATATGATCGCAATAGTCAAAATACTATAAATATCGATTGGCCCACAACTCCCAACATAAGCTTGTTATTAATTAAAGAAGTGTGAAGAGGGGATTTTTTTTTTTTTTTTACTTGTTTTTCAAAGATAGAGAGGGAAAAGAAACGAAAACAACAGACCAAAGAGCGGCCCAGAACCACTTCAATTCCCGGCCTCCAGCTAGCAAGCCTACTCGACTCAGTACCATCTTTGTCATTCGACAACAGGAGGAGCATGGAACTAGGAGGGCCCTCCAGCAGAGACAAACCTTTATGACCCTCTTTTCCCAGCCTTGCAAGGTGATCCGCACACCTGTTTGCTTCTGGAAAGACATGCTTAACTTCAATATCCCCCAATCTTCTCAAGATACAATCCATGATAGCATGAAAGTGGGGGTGCGTGGCCTGGAGATCCTTCTGCAGGAGTGCACTCCTCCCGAGAGTGTCTAGAGTTTCATCACTTCATCTGACCTGACCACACGTTGACAAATGATATCGATTGCAATTTTAATACATAATTTTGTTTTGCGGCACTAATTAGGTACATCTAATTATAAGAAAAAAGAGATTTATCAGGGGAAAGAGAAAACATGACAAACTTTTCAATCGTGTGGGATTTTTTTTTAATATTAATAGCATTCAGATCTCCAGAGAATCAGCATATAGACAACAAGATTATTGCTACTTTCATATCAAACACACTGATTCATAAAAAACCAAATCATGCTTTTGTTTTATTTACTCATTTATTCTCTTTGTAATCTTAGAACCAAAATGGCGTGGCCTAATGTTTTCAGTCAGACCAGTAAAACCTGGTTCAAATTGTCCGTGCCGGTTCAGTTCCGGTTCACTACGTAGGACAAAATTGCATGTATAATTGGTCCCCCCTCGTCATGCATCGAAGACTGGTCGTTGAAAAATACCCCTCGCTTCTCTCCGCTCATGCAATAATTCCACCTCCCCCGCCCCCCCCCCCCCGCTAGATTCTCCTCGGAGTCCAAATTTTCTCTCTCTCTCTCTTTACCCTTCTTCTCCCGCTTGTCTCTTTCTCTCAATTCTCTTTGGAGTCACAACTCTCTCTCTCTCTGGTTATGGAAGAAGGACTAGGAGAAGAGAACCAACCACAACTAAAAGTACTGGAAGCATTGAAGCAAGCATCGCACGAACTCCGAGCCAATCCTATGCCCCAAGCCAACGAATCAAATTCCTCAATTAGAGCCCTCCTGGAACTGGAAACCGAAGCCGATTCCATCCTGTCAAACGATCCAAATCTCCAAAACCTCTCTCACCATCTCTCCAACCTCAAACACTTGGTCGACAATTTTAAGAAATCTCGCGGAGGATTGAGCCTGCGTTACTTTCTCAATCGTCGAGCCTCCACCCACGAGATCTCGAGAATCGCCGGCGAAATCGAATCCGAGATTCAAGCCTGGATCGATCGTGAGAGCATCGAGAATCTTCTACGAGTTCTCCAAGAATCCAACAACGAAGATGGGAAGGCACATCAGCTTGCTCTGTTCGAGAAACGTGTCTCTCAAGGGTTTAATCGAGATTTGCAGGACTTGGTTTTGAAGTCCAAGGTTTTCGATCAACTTGAATTGATTCTCTGCAAATTCGATTGCTCCAAGAAGCTTCGAGAACAAGCTGCCTTGGCGATTTCGGCACTCATTAAGTTCAACAGGGATGTTTTTGTTGGTCAAGTTTTGATGGGTCAAACAATTAAAGCCCTAATTTCTTTGAGTTCGTGTTATTCGATTAAGGTTTTGTGTTCTTTGATTAAGTCGATTAAATCGCCTTTAGTCGACGAAATCGAATCAAACGGAGACATCAAAAAAATCATTAACCTTCTCGATTCGTACGACCTCCAAATCCGAGTACTAACATTCGACTGCGTGCTAGAAATCGGGTATTTCGGGAGAAAAGAGGCTGTCGAGGCTATGCTCAAGGAGGGCCTGATAGAGAAATTGGTGGAAATGCAGAGGTCGGATCTGGGTGGGGATTTGATCGAAACGGGTCGGGCATATGTGGTAGAAGAAGATGGAAATGAAGAGATTATTAGGGATGGAGGTGTAGAGAGAGAAACGAAGAGAGTGAGTAGAGAGAGAAGATTCTTGGAGAGACACCCATTTGCAAGCTGTGTTGCAAGGTTTGCGGTGCAATTGGAAGTAGGTGAAGGGCTGAGACAGAGAGAGAAGACAGCATTCAAGCAAGAGATATTGGTCAGAGTAAGAGAGACTTCTGTTTCTGATGCCGAGGCTGCTACCATTCTTGCCGAGGTCCTGTGGGGTGCTTCTCCTTAATTCCCCCCCCCCCTCCCCAAAAAAAAAGGAATAATCAGAAATTAGTAGGAAATTTTGAGGAAAAATTATACAAGATTGTTTGATTTATTTGTCATAGTTGCTGATTTTTGTTTTTGTTTTCGTTGCTTTGTAATTATCTTTATTTTTTTCTTTTTTCTTTTCCTACGTATAAAGAGAAGGCAGTAGCTTATGAATTGAATGGATTGTTTTTTTTTCTTTTTGGGAGTACAATGGAGTCTTCGCATAAACTGTTCTGATTATTTGCAATAACTTTATATGATTCAAGTCGATTATGGGCCTAATTTTTTGTCGGTGAATGTCTAATATTTTAATCGATTCAAATAAATATTTATTCAAAAATAAAATATATCAATGTGGATTATCACATAAAATTTTTTCTATTTAATTAATAAATTATCTAATATATTTAAATTACTCGTTTATCTTGTGTTCAATTTAGGCTTTTGGAGTGAAGAAGAGGTGTGCGGATTTTATTCTTTGTATCCTACTAGAGTGAGCATCTATATAATTTTACTTTTTAAATTGAAAAAACCCTACTTCCCAGAACCAAATATGAAATCTCAAGTAAAAATACGAAGGTGGTGTTGAATGAAAGGAATATAAATCCAGGATTCCCATATTGATATTACAGTCTCAAATTTTAGTAACGAAAAGAGATACTGAAGAGGGCATTTCTACCCAGAATAATTCTGTCGGTGATGAAAGTGTGTGAGAGATGTAGGGGTCATATGATTTCAAGTTTGGGCACTAGTTTTGGATTTGTCCATGTTACTCTTTTTGGTCGGTGAGTTAATAGTGACAAACGAAGATAGACAAGAATAGAAAGGCAAGGCTATATTTTTTTCATGAAAGTGTTCGAGAGGTGTAGGGTTCATATGATTTCAAGTTTGGGCACTAGTTTTGGATTGTCAATGTCTCTTTTTGGTTCCCTTTTCCTTTGGCCTTGGTCGGTGAGTTCAAACGGAAAGAGATTATTTGAAGTTGGTTCAAATATATTAAATTCTTTAAATAAATTTTAGATTCAAAATTTAAAATTAAAAAATATTATATTGAGAAAATATTTTTTAAATCGATATGATAATATTTAAATCAAATGACTTCAAATATCACGTGATATTAAAAGAAAGAAAACAAGGAAAGCCATGGCATGACTTGGATGGAACTATGTCCCAAGTATGGATGGTCCCACAAGAAGGTTTGAAGTCTTGAGCTTGCTTTTGGTAGGTGGTGTTTCTTCCAACAATGTCATACATTCATATTTATCCCTTGCGGGAGGAGAGGGTTTATTGCTTTGGTGTGAGTAAAGTACATTGATTCTCGCCTGAGTTGAGTAAAAATATTCATGTCTGATTTTTTTTAATCTTTTTTCATGATTTATAGCGAGAAATGTATTTTAGGCTTTATGAGAAATGTTGATGGGCAAAAAAAATAAAGAAAAAAAAATTCTCATTCTTTTTTTGTTCAATAAATTAAAAATATGATGATTCGGTGAAAATGATTTTATGTGAAATTTACTTGGACTTTATATATATATTTTAAAACAAATATTATTGTAGAAAAAAGAAAAAAATTAAGGGATGTTAGTCACTTTTTCCATATAAAATTTGAGTTATACAGAGAGAAATTAAGCTTCCATGGCTATATATTGTAGCTGTTGCTTTTCCTTATTAAAAATCATTTTTAATTCTGTAATAGCTCTTAAGATTATGAATAGTGTCAGATTTTTTTTCCCTATTAGTGCATAAAACACTTTAGTAATTTAAATGTATTTGTTTTTCTCATGTTATTAATATCGCAATTTATTTTTGTTAAAACTTTTTCCAGCTTTAGATTACTAAGTTTTTTTTTTTTTTTTTTTTTAGATATTAAATAACCACAAAAAAGAAAACATTTTTCATCGTCAAAATGATGCAGCGATAAGCACCGGAAAAAAAAAAAGAAAAAAATTTTAAAAATATTTTACCTTCAAAATTAACATAATTGAATTTTAAACCCAAAATTATTAGTGTAAGTTACATGAAATTGACTGGCACCTTAACAGTAGAGTAATAACATAAACCATTGTGGTAGTTCAGCTACCAATGTCGGATTACATACCAGCGAAGCAATAATGGATAAGTAGTCTTTTAGCAGTTTACAATAACCCACAAATTAAAGGGAAAAAGGTTATCTATGCATTCAAAATCTTTCCAATGCAATTATATACTAATAATTAAATTTTAGATTATGTTTTAAAACAGGTGGATTTATAAAAATTGTGATATTAAACAAAAATTTTATTTGGGTACATGAAGAACTAATGGGCAAGCATTAGTAGAAAAGAACAATGTTTCTCTGCTTTTTATTCTTTACTATTCCAAGAATCACAAAAATTCTTCTTATGGTTTATTCTACAATCATAGCATCTTTCTTCCATTGATACAAACATTTGCGGCCATAGCCAAAGGCTTGACCAAGACCTTTTTAAGTAGTACTTTCCTCGGTCAACAAGTTCAACAGGTGCTCATGAACTCACAAAAAAAATGAAGAGGATCATGATTCTCTCCAAATCATGCTTTCTGAATGGTATCATTCTAGGCCCTGTTTACAGCTTACTCTGCAATGAACCAAATTTATCAGGCTGAACAAAAATACAAAATGCATATTCAATCCCTCATTGAACTTTCTCATTTTCTAGTGATTGGCTACCCAAGTCCTTGTTTGCCCTTCTAGGTAAAATAGCTCTCAGAATTGAGAAGAACGCGATTGCAGCAATCTCCATATGATCGGAGCTGCTTGTCCTTATAGAAATCTGTCCCGTTTTTTGGTTATTCAAGTTGGCATTGAGAGACATCTTCATTCCTCGACAGGGACGGAAATCTGTTTGAATACCGCCCCCAATAACCGTTTCCTTTTCAAATGATAACATGGTCATAGATAGGGTAACCTGGTCACTCCTCACAGGGTAGTCTTTTCCCCTTAAGGTCGTCTCAACACTCCCACTATATGCAACCTGACCAGCACCCTCCATTCGACCAGCATTCATGAAAATTTTCATCCTCTTGCCTACAGAAATGGTGTCTTCAATCTTGGCAGCAAGGTAATTGTTGTTTCCAAAAGATATCACAGAAACTCCACATCCAGGGATGTTATGTTTCAAACTCTTCAGCTTAGTGACACCATGGAGAGCATAAATCAGATCCTTACCAGAAGATTGAACATCAAGGCCTACACAATAAGTAGGACCGCTGGGATCCATGTAAATTGCAGCAGATTCAGAATGAATACTGAATCCTTGCTTGTCTTTGCTCATTTGTCCTGAAATATAAGCACAGATGTTCTTTCCCATTTCCCCAGCTGTCTCCACATTTATCCCATCAAACCCCACGTCGTGATCCCATCCTTGAGGATCAAGAACAGGTCGCACCAACCACTCCTCACTCGTAACAAGACAATGGTATCTGTGTAGAGGCCAATCTGAGTCAAAACTTGGGGGAACTGCCATATCTGGTAATAAAACAGGCTCTGGAGCTTCCTCCTGGTCCTCATTACCCACATTCTCCACCACACTTCCATCTGGTGAAGATTTTTTCCCTTTCCACCTCAGGTATTCTTCTCTCAACTGCTTCTTCATATGAAGTGTCTCCCGGTACTCCAATTCATTGAGATAGTCCTCTTTCTGGACATTGGTCAATTTCTTGAACTGAGATTTTGAGAGAATTCGAATCGGTGGCAATTTGTCGTACTCATCCTCTTCCTCTATGTCTGAAAGTGAAAGCTCGTCAATTTCATTATCCTCTCCTCCTGGATTCGTCACATATCGATGGCGTAGCACAGTTGAGAGCAGACGAGGAAGAGAAGGCAGACGGGAAGAACTTGTCGGCCCCAGCTCAATGCTATCTTTAAAATCCAGAAGTCTATTGGTGTCGCTAAGAACTTTGGTACATACACATAACAGCAGCATCTCAGATTTCCAAACTACTCCACTGGGAAGAATTTTCTCCCCCAAGACATTCTTCTTGCAGTGGGGATGATTCTCAACCAAAAGTACAGGATTTTCAAGTCTGGAGTCTAAAACTGCATGCTGTATATAATGTTGCACCATGTTTCCGCACTGGTTGACATAAGATTCATAGGTGACAGGATAGCCGTTAGGTCCTTCAGGCAGAGCTGGAGAAGCATGAGTCATTACAAGAATGGTATTAAACCAAATTGCAGAACCAAAAACTTCTGTAACTAGCTTCAAAAGAGGGAAGTCACTATAGCCCATGTTGATGAGATCAAGGCGTTCAAAGTAGAAAACCATATCGGGAGGTGATCTTCTAA
Organism: Dillenia suffruticosa; assembly: GCA_033439265.1. Classification (NCBI taxonomy): domain Eukaryota; kingdom Viridiplantae; phylum Streptophyta; class Magnoliopsida; order Dilleniales; family Dilleniaceae; genus Dillenia; species Dillenia suffruticosa. The sequence goes on from JAVTVX010000035.1 coordinate 23,517,744, forward strand.
TATATCTTTTCACAGAAATCAAATTTTTCCTATTGCTTTTCAGGTTGCTGGGGGATGAAGTCAAGAGACCAGGAGTGTCAATAAAGGTTATTTTGATTCCATTGACAGTTCCCACCACCTCTCTGATGCACTCGGTGGCAGGTTGGAATGCATTGGTCACAACCCTTGTCTGATCAAATATGGAATTTATAGTAGCACTCTTGCCAACACCAGTTCTCCCCAGAACAAGTATTTTAAATGAGAAATCTAATTCGGGCGAGCCACCGGCCTCTTGTTCTGTTGCTATCTTTCTGGATCTATCAATTATCAGACGGGCTCTTTTAAGGTCTGATTCTCCTGCACGTACTAATGTTGCTAGGTGCAGCCGGTATAAGACCTTTGTTACCAGAATGTTATCTTGTGTCAACCTGAGCCTGTGAAGAAGGCGGAAGAATTTGATTTGAAGATTCTCAATCTTTGCTAAGGAATCCAAATTCCTTGAATAAGTGCTTTGATGTGATTGGTTGAACTCTTCAACTGGAACTTGCACCATTGACTGAACTTGAGTTCCTTGATAACCATCGGTAGGAGACTCAGCATGTGCTGATGCTTCTTCCAAATTGGTTGATTGAGTTGTACCTACTAAAATCAATGAGATATTCATAAAAAGAATAAAACACATGACAAACTCAACCTGGGCAGAAGGTTGAAACTAAGTGTATAGCTTCAAAAGGAAAGGAGAAATGAGTCCAGCTTAAAAAAAAAAAAAAGAAAGGAACATCGAATGCTGGCTGTTGGAGAGCTTAAAGAAGGGGATGTCCATGCCCAAGGATTTATAATACGGGACATTTGGGCGGCACAGAGCCTGTCATGGAATGCCTTTCTTTTTCTCTTAAAAGCTATTTCACAGATAAGATGCAAATCTGTGGGCAAAACCAACATCCCCTCCCATGATAGAATACCAGCTGAATCCCATTATTGAGCACATCTCTGCACAAGCCTTCTGTACAATTTCTAGAAAACAATGTTTGACTTGAATGGATTAAGAATACATCAAACATATGAAAATTAAGATGCTCTTCCCTTCACATCAGTTTGGGCTTATAGAGACTAGTTATATGTGGTACCATATTTTTGCTAACAATTTTCATCCTCGATATAGATAAACACTGGCATAGAGATTTTGCCACATACACATCACATGCTTGTTTCTTTTTTGTCAGACCCCTTTTGCACTTGTAATATACACAAACAACCAACTTCATCTACTGGAATCATAACCTGGACAATAACAAAACAAGAATCATGGCAACCAAAATATGCACGTGTGCACAGGCCCCCGGGGGGGGTGGGGGAAGGAAGGTCTTTCCTCTAAAGCCAGTCAAAACTACATGAGATTTTCTCCTTTTTTAAATTAAAGGAATCCTCGAACGCTATGATGTTGTTCTACAGATAATAAGCTTAGAAAAGCATGTTATTAAAGAAAACAAGAGAAGACAAATAAAAAAGCAGGATTGAAGGTAGCTGTACCTTGGTCATTAAACTCTTCCCTTGGCGTTTCATTATTAAAGAAGTCGTCACCGCTTGACAATGGTCTTGATGAGGCCAATGACTTGGATACTAGCTGAGTGAAAGCCCAATCCTTCATGGCCTTCATACTTCCTGCAAAATATGCAAAAGTTAATTGTGAAATAGGGTAGAAGTAGAAGAAGTTGTAGGATACACAGAGAACTTTCATCTTTTATATTTCATGAAGTGTTAAGAATTGGAGAAAAATAAACCAAAAAAAATTAATCAATAGAAAACATTCCAACAGTCCAATAGTATGGTACAGCTGGAAAAGCATACGGTTTGCTAGATCAGTAGCAAAGTAAAAATTCCAAATCACACAGTAAATGACAAACCAATTCAGAAGCCAAGTCCATAAATAAAGTCTTCATCCTTTTTATGGAACATGGCTTATGGAACATAAAGCCCTTGAAAACAACCTAATTTTTTTCTTTTTTTAATTATTAACTTGGAGTTTAAAGCAGCACCGGTCATAAAAAATAACGGAAAAAATTCTGTCTCTTTCAGAGCGTCAAGAGACAATCTGCCCCAGATTGTCAAAGCTTCTTAGGTGACAGCAGAATAAAATCATCACTTCTGTAAAGATCACAAACCCTATCAATCATTCTAAGGCATGATAAAACACATAATTCTATCATTCTAAGGCATGATATAACACATACTTCGATCATATGATTTGCGAATTGAAAAGCTTAGAAAAGTTTTTACTTAAGCCTTCTAGAAAACAAATGATAGAACTTTTTTTTGATTGGAAAAGGAAACTCCATTAACAAGACAAAAAGAGGGACTATGCAGTGCAACCCTTGGAGAAAACACCATAGATAATCTACAAAACCAGTCACCCCCACAACGCTCACAAAGGATTTTGCTGAGGACCAAAAATGCAGATTTGTAAGAAAACTATGCACAAAACGAAGAATTCTCTCCACCCCATCAAAAACTCATCAGTTCCGTTCCCTCCAGACCACCCAAAACATAGTTAAAGGATATCCACAGCACTTTAGGTTTCACTACCTCAACGTAAAAATACAATCAGCAAGTGCTGTCAAGGTGAAAGTGAAGGCTCTAAAAACACAAATTAATCAACTCAACCTTCAATTCAGGCACAACAAAACCTAAATGAAATTTAGCGAGAACTAAACAATCAAGAGACCACAATCATCAAGTAAAGCAATATGTCCATTTTAGAAGGGGGAAAGCAAAAGAAATCCAAGAAGAGAAACTTTGCCTATTTGAAGACTAAATCCAGATATAAGGCCAACCAACAGAGAATCCCGTTGTCATCCAAACAAACTCCTCCAGCTAAATCATCACAAGTCATAACCCCAAACCCACAAAATTTCACTCACTCAAAACAGTCAATCACCAAAACCCATCACTTAATCAGCCAAAATTCAACAAAATTTCCCAAATTTCTCCCTCTCCCCCCCCAACTGAAAAAACAGACTGAACCACACGAGAGTTGTGATGAGAAACGTGATTAAAAATTTCAATTTCCAAAGGGCAAAAAGGGTATCCCAAAAATGTTCTCTAATAATTGAATGAAGCCCAAATATTGTTTTTCTGGGGGTTGAACAGAAGAAGGAAAAAAAAAAAAAAGAAGAAGAAGAAATTCGTTTTGGAGAGACAATTGGAAAATCTGGTGTGTATGCGATGGAGACAATAGAGAAAGGGATTGATTCCCTAACAGAATTAATGAAAATTCACATTATTGTTTGGAAATTTTAAAAAATAAAATAACTAGGTCACGCGGCACAGCGATCGAAGATGGTGAAGGAACGTTGGAGTATGTGTCACTCCATTGTGTCTCTGCTCGGGGGGAAAAAATGAGTTGTGGTTGGAACATTATCATGATAATATGAGACGTCGCCGTTTTTACCTGCGGGTCGCCCTAACAAAAATCTCAAACCACACGGTCTTAATTTTGTAAATATATATGCACATTAAAATTTAACAGAAAATTATAAAAATTTTAAATTAATATAAAAAAATATTTATTTTTGCAAAAGGAAAAAAATCCTTACTCAGAAATACTTCTCAAGTGAGAAACTCAAACAAAATACCTTCGTATTTATAAGTTTATTAAAAAATAATATGAAAATCAAATTGATTGATTTAATTTTAATATATAAAATATTTTTTAACATCCACCGAAACTGTATATTAATAAATAATGTTTTCAAAAAGGGTATGACCTTCTGAAGATGCATACGGACACGTATCGAAGAGCAAATTTTTTAAAATATTATATTAATTAGGTATAAAATAAACTTTCTATGATTTTATTTGAAAAGATTTATCTAATGTAAACTCATTTTAGAAAGGGGAGATTATAGCCTAACGGAGATAGGATATGTGAATTTTCGGCGTATAAAATTATTAATATAATGACAATTTAAATTTTTATAAGAGAATTTGATCTTTATTATTATTATTATTTTAATTATACTCATCACTATACTCATCTACAACCTCTTTGCTTGCTAATGGAGCAAGGCAGATCCCCAAAACTTGATCAACGTTTGTTTGTTGCATTCGAAACAAATATGAAACTTATGGTACAATAATTTAATGAAAATGCTGTACTGAAATTAATTTTGTTGGGTCGAGTTTGAGTTTCACATGACACTCGTGGTTGGAAAGAAACGAATTATTAAAAAATAATAATAACAATAATCATAAGAATAAATGCAGTAATGAAAGTTGGTAGTCGCCAAGTACGAAAAACATAAACTTGTGCATAGCTTTGTCGGCCTTTATATATTCCAATTCGCACCTAGGATTGGAAACCTAGTTTTACCCAATTTTCCAACTAGGTTTGAATCAAGAACTACGAACCCCACAACTTGAATCAAGATTCAAAATTGTGCGAGCCGAGGTATATTGTGTTTTAAATACACAACGAATTTAAATCGCTCAGAGAGGCTAATATAATTATATTAACATAACAAATGAAACAAATTATTCAATAATTATAAAAATTAAATATATATATATATTTTTCATATCGACAAATAAACAGATCATACTCATTATAAGAGTTAATTAACTGAGGGCAATGGGATACAAAAAATTATTATTTCATCAACTCATTTTTTTTTTTTAATTTCTAAAATTTAGAAAATATGAAATTAAAAAATAGTCAAATCTAATTTGATATAATATTTAAATTTTATTGATTTGTACGAATTTTTAAAAAGTATTTAATGTATATTATTCTAATTTTCAATAAACACAATTCAACGGAGCAATGCGAAGTACAGTGCGATTTATAAAATATTGATCACTATGACTCATCATCAACTGGCTTCTCATCTGAACAGAGTTGAATGAAACGGTCGATCAAGGAAAAGTAAAAATTAAGCGTCATAAGCGCCGCTAAAGTGTAATATAACTAGTCATGACCAAAACAATCTCCTCGGGACATAACAATCGGTAGTTAGATTTCATAAACCATAAATCTTGGGTACGAATCATAAAAATGAAGAAACAAGAATTGAAAAAACCAATTCCTTGATAGTCCCTATAATGTTCGATCGCATTAATCAAACAAAATCTGAATATTAATGATCACACGTAATCCACTTTAAAAAAAAAAAAAAAAAACTAGTCATGACCAAGCCGTTCGGATCAAATTCAATAGCAAACTCAACAAAAAACACTTGGACCACAATCCGGTCAATTGCACCGGCAGACTAGCCTGGACTAAACCACAACCAGAGAGAGAGCTTTTGCAATTAATTAAGCGCAGCATCAAATGTAAGATGGAATTCAGAATTTCCCATGTATAACGTAAACATTATAATTTTATTTTTAATGTTCTCAAGTTCAAGTTGAAAATGAAGGGACAGAGAGCGAAAGACCAAAGTGAGTTCAAGTGAAAGAGATCTCTCAATTCAGATTGTGAAACATTAAATTTGTCAAGTATAGGGAAGGTTAGTACACCGCCTAGTATTGCAACTTTCTGAGAGGATTCATGGAGAAAAAATCGAATCAACCCGCTAAAACCACTTGATCAAAGCAAGATAAAAAAAGAATCGAATCAAAAACCATTTTTTGACCATCCATACCTTCATGGAGTAAAAATTTTTTGGCTGCAGGGAATGCCCCAAAAAAAGAAGCCAGGCTCCCCTTTTGGCTCCAACAAGATTTCTAAATTACCTACCGAATATGTCTCGAGAAAGCCCATGGAGCTGCTCAGTCGTTCCCAACGACGGCAGCAATTTCGAAGAGATTGGCTCTGGTGGTGTGAAAGAACCCAACGTGCTGTCATGTCTGTGTTTACCATGACCACAAATGATCTCTTCCACCGTGTTCGGTTATTTAGAAACACTCAACTGATCGGTTTTTCACTAGCTTTATAGTAAAGCGTCTTCTGTACATAGAACATCATGTAACCTTGTGCAGCCCTCACAATATCCTCATTGACTTGAGTTATCCACGCATCATCACATTTGTACCATTGATTTCTTAGGCGCAAATAGGTTACATAATGGCCAGCATCTAGTTTTCCAGAGTGGGTAATAACTGCGAACAGCTCGAACTCAGAAGACAGCTCATTTAAAGCATCTGACTCATCCCCATCAAAAGAAAAAATCCGGTTGCCAAATCGACTTCTCAAGATGGAAGAAGAGAGATAAGGGGCCATGTCCAAGGAAAACGGGAACTGCAAATAGCGGTCCACCTTTCTTGACATGTTCCGGAAGTAAGAGTGCTCAAACCGTTTGATGTGGAAGCAAGAAACCAGCGGGAGTTTTCTTATTGACATCTGTTTCAGAGACTCCTGCCTCACTTGACACTGTTGGCAGAAAAACTTCTGATCAGCACCTAATCTTTCAGGTCTAGTAAAGCGGTCCAAGCATCCCTTTAGGGTTGATGTCCCACAAGTTTGGATTGAACTCATGGAATTTGCTTCACCATTGCAAGAATGATGGGACTTTGCAGACCCTGGCCTTGCAGAACTCCCCTGTTGTGGTTCCAAGTCCAATGAGATGTCTACACAAGGGTCATATGTTGTTGATGTAAAACCACAAGCCATGCACATGACATCAGATCGTAAAATTCCCGAGAATACTCTATGTGCGATACAGCAATCCCCACTACCTGCACAAGCAAACAAAAACATCATTACAAGTCAAAGCTCAGGAAGTATTAGGTTTCAGGCATTCATGCCACCACACAAACAATGATATGAAATTGTAGATAGATAAAAAAAGGGCACACTCCAGGAGTAACTGAGATCTACTAGCAAGCACAGGATGCCACAGCAAAGAGAACAAATGCAGCATCAAATTGTCAATGATGCCCTTTACAGAAATGGAAGACCAAAGCATTTCAGATAAGGTATTAAGACATCTGGAACATAACTGGGACCAAAACAATGGATAAGTTCATCAAACAAGTTCCCACTTCCTTTGTAGGAAAGAAAAAGATTGCCTAACATGGAATCCTAAGAATTGACCAAGATCAGCCAACTGAAGCGCAATGTTGCTTGCCCTTGACCTGGACTAAATTTTCGAGCAAGTAATATTAAGTTCAACTGCTGGATGCCAGAGTTGTGGCAATATAATGCACCTACATTTTAAGAGTGTATCACCTGCTTTTCATATGTTAATCTAAAGGCAATGCAGGGCAATGTAGATTGAACAGATTTTAGGCTAATAACTGAGCCTCATCTCATGGAATCAAAGAACCGGAAGCTTCAGAAGCAGAAAAGACAAAGGTAGAGGATATAGTGCTATCTCCTTCACCATCAAGAAACATAAATGCGCTCTTCAAGACTCTGTTAAATTGTCAGCCCAAACCCATGGGTTGGCAACATGCCTCCTCATGTAGCCATATGCAAGAGTTATATATGGCTCACTAAAGGCCTCAAGCAGGCTATCAACCTAATGCAAATCTCCCTCCAGACATGGAAACTGCTAAGGTAAGATCCTAAATACAACACAGGCTGAGTTAAAATGAAAATAATCTGACAAAAGTTAATCCTATGATGAAACCAAGAAGACCAGTGAAAGAGCGGACTTACAGGAATAAGCAGGAAACACCATCAAGCTCGCAGGTCGATTTAATCCCTAAATCTGGGAGCATGAATCAACGCCTAGGGCCACAAACAACCTAACCCATACCCTGCAGTTGAATATTTTGTTACTGCTTGCTTTTTTAACAGCTTTGTTGATCATCCAGATCAAAATCAAACATCAAAAACAGAGATGTTATGGGCATCAGGTGATTATAAAGACCATATCGGGCGTTCGCTTGATTCTTCGGGATCTCCAACAAATTGACTAACTAGATAATTTCTAATGAGCCTCAGTGATCACTTTGGGAGGTTCATAAAGAAACTGTGTCTGAAAGTCATCTAATGCTACCCTTGGGTTAGTTCTACCCTAAAATTTAGGACACAGTTTGCAGGGATGGAACCTGAATGCTATAAATGTGGCAATTATGACATAGTATTGCTTGAAAAGGCCTATAAACAACAATTTTATGGCTTTGGTTAAAATTTCAACAGCAGAGACCTACATTAACTTTAGAATCAAGCCAACTACTAGGGGCAATGAACTTGATAAGATGAGAAGATTGAGTGAATAAACCTTGCAATCAGCATGAAAGCTCGGAAGTTCAAAGTTTCCTCACATATTATGCTTTCTTATGGTTATGAAGCTAACTCGTCACCCACAGCTGGTTGATTTTTTTCCCAGGGCTTCTACCACAATAGAAACATAGTTCACACAGAATTGCATGCCTGCAAATTCTATTATTTCCCAATGCATTTCTATGTTTATTTTCTCAATGTTATAACTTACAGATTGTCAACATCTTCCATAAGACACAGGGTTTTTCTACCTCATTGGAAACGTAGTCAACAGCCAGTTGCATTCATCGTGCAAAATCTTATAATGCCGACATATAACAAGATGACTCCAAATGGGGTTCCTAGAAGTGTCAAGTCATTATGCACTATCAGCATGCAAGAAAGATGGGGACCAACATCAGATAAGTTATTAAAAAAAAAAAAAAGACACTATCCTATATGATTGTGGCATTTTGAACTAAAACAAACACTTTGAAGACAATCATTACAGATATAAGATATTGAACGTTATGCATAGAATGTCACTAAATGAACAATGTCGACCCAATGCATTTCACCTATTGCAATGCGCAACAAACACTCCACATTTTCTGTCTAAAGTTTATTGGGAATTTTAGGAATTGTGACCCAATAACAAAGACATTGTGGGAAGAGAAAAGGCAAGCACAGCCAAAAGCAGAGCCAAACACAATGAAACAAACTAACAAGTTGCATTCCAAATGAAGTACCTTGACTCTGGGGCTTCCGCCTATCCTTCTCCACCTTTTCATGGATCCCATCAAGCATGGAAATGAAAAATTCATGTGCATCCTGCTGCTCATAACTTGCCAAGTTCGCTGCATGTTGCCACCAACTGCAAGAGAACATGCCTCAAGATTATCATATCATGTGACGAAGACAACACTGAACGAAAAAACTACAAATAGTAATTCCAAACATTCTAGAAATCAACCCCGGAAGGCCTGAAATCATCACCAGGCAATCCAACAAACAAAATCTTTTAGCGCATCTTTTCAAGCATAAAGACCGATACTTATTGGCCACGTCCATCATAAGCCATTTACTAAATATTACCAACAACAAGTTGAGCTACATTCCACCAACCCAAGTAAGACATCAAATCAGAAATCACAAATTGAATTCATCCAACAGAAATCCGAATTCGTACCTGTAAAGAAACTTTGCAGGGCTATATGGCAATCGATCACCCGAGAAAACATCGGAAAACATCTCATCCAAATCACAAGCCAAACACAATCTCAAATTCCTATTCCCATTCCCACTTCCCACAACCCTAGTCTTTAGATTGCCACTGTTCTTCTGACAATAAAACCTATTATGCCTATCACTCAAGAAGTAATTCCTCAATGGCGGTGTATGAAGCAATGCTTGCAAAACAGAATTCATAAAACAAGTGTTCCCAAGATTGTTCAAACCTCTCAGTCCCCAAGGCATCGAATCCGTTTCGCTTAATTGCTTTAACGGATTTGAAGATCGAGTGATGAGAACTCGCTCGTGTGGATCGGGCGACCACGGCCGGTAATCAACGCGCCTCCGCTTCCGGAGGTTCTCTGGCGGAGCAGGAATCGATCCTCCTCCGCACGCGGCGGTCTGAGAGATCACGACGGCTGCGTCGAAATCGCAATCGTAGATTTGATCCGCGCACACGCAGCAGAAGAGCTCGGCTCTGTCGACGTCGACAGCGATCGAGTGTTCTCCGATCTCTTCCGCATGCTCCGCCGCGTGCGCTTCCGCGTGCGACGGCGATGACGATCTCTCCTTTTTGAAAATGACAGCAATATCGTTTTCTCCGCTCATCTTCTCTTCCAAAGAATTCTCTTCTTCTCTCGCTATGACGTGGCAGGAGACGGCGGCGCACTTGACACAAGCGTACAGGCGAGAGCGGGAAGATCCGCCGCAAGTGACGCAACGGGCAACCTCCTCCGGTGGATCGCGACGGATGGCGGCGCGGCCGAGAGGCTTGACACGTAAGCACTCCTGGAGGGCGCGAAACGGGGCCGTTCCGTGGCGGGATTTGAAGTCGGTCAAGTGAACACAGGGTGTCGGAATCACAAAATTCCTCCTCGATGATGGTGGTGGTGGTTCCAACTTGATCTTGGTAGACATCGTCGCAGCAGATCCTGGCTGTCGAAACCCTAGATTCGAAGAACACAACCTTCATTTAACCACGAATCAAAAATCCGAACACAGAGAGAAAACAAAACGCCGAATCTAAGAAAACAGATTCAATAGCTGAAACTGAACAAATGCTGATGAATTCCTCTACATGTTCTGCAAAATTCAATTTAAAAAAAATAATAGCAATAATTGTAATGTTCTAGAGAGAGGGGGGGATGGGTTATAATTTTGTTTTGATTTTGGTTTGATTTGATCCAAAAAGAAAGGAGAGAATTTTGAGGGTGGGAGAGACAGAGAGAGATTAGAGATAAAAAATAAAAATAAAAATAAAAATAAAACTTGATTAAAGTGTTCCGCATACACTTTTTTCTCTTTCTTTGATTTCTTTTCTCTCTCTGTGATGTGTGTGCTGTGAAACATGAAGAGCAAGAAGAAAACTGGAAAATTCTGTACCGTTGATTTGCAAGGCCAAGTGTCGTGATTATCTACCGCGGACCTCTTTGGACTTCGACTGTGGTCAACCACTTATAATTTGTTTTTCTACCATTGCCTATGGTGCATTAGCAAGGTCCTTTTTTTCCTTTTTCTTCTAAATTTGGACAATTATTTTCTTTTAAAGAAGAAAATGATTATTTTCTGAGATCTTTGGGGTTAATTTAATTTATTAAATGACCAACTTGAATATCCCATCAAAAGCAGCTACTAAAATTAAATGCATCATACCATAATTTTTAATTTATCATTAATAATATCATATTATAATTTTAAAATTTTTATACATATTAAATGTATTTCATAATAATTTTTTAATATCTTATGCATTTCTAAGTTCACATTATAAGCGTACGTTAAATGCAATGCATCCGAATATTCGGTTAATTTTTAATTTCTCACTATTGTAATATACTTTAAATGTATTTGAATATAATTATGTTAAATGCATCTTGGTATAAGTTTTAATTCCCCCAACCACAGTGTTTTGATTTCCTTTTGTTTGATGTGGTTTTTTTTTTTTTTTCTTTTGAATTTTTTTTTATAGGTAGATTTGTTATTCATGTGAAATTCAGGGTTTTTGTTGATAGTTTTATTGTTGGTGTGTATTTTCTAGTTTGGACCAATAAAGCAGTAAATGCATGTAGTTGATTCACTGAAAATTTGTTTAAACTCAATTTATGGAAATAGTTGAATGATCACATAAATAAATCTAAATTCTATATTCAAAAATTGATTTATTTACAAATAATAATAATGAAATATGGTAAACATAAACACGACCTTCAATAATTTTAAAATCAAGTGTAAAATGAATTCAATATAAATATATAGTTTAATTTGTTTATAATTTGGGTCAATTTATTCGTCTAAAATGATTTAAAAAATCACCTAGAAAAACCTGAATCAGGATAATAGTGTGATATTAAATAGTTTCCGATTCAATTTATTTGGAGTCCTACTAAATAATAATAATAATAATAAAAGGAAAAGGAAAAAAAATCAGAACAGAACGATGTTTTGTTTCATAAGTTGATATTAATTTCGACTAAAATTAGATAAATTTTCAACACAAAAAATTATTGATATAGTAATAATTTTAGTCATTTTTAATCAAGAAATGTGACTACAACCTTTTTTTTTTTTTTTAAAAAAATGTTCTTATTTAAAAAGTAATCTTATTTTATGTAAATAATTACTTGAATAATTCAATAATTACATATACTACAAGTCCAGAATTCGAATTTGATCTCCTCTGCTCGTTGCTATGCATAACCAAAATAAATAAATAAATAAATAAAAGCAAAAAAAGAAAATCCCATTTGAATTTTTAGATTTTCAATTCTTAATTAGCAACTTTGGACAGAAGAAAAGGAAATATAAAATGTAGAGAGATCAAGTAACTTTAAGGACACTTGAACAAGCTAAGGATCACCCAAAGCCAAAGCAAAGCCAAATGAAAAACCAAAAGGGGGAAACAAGAGAGTTGTTTCCGCATCCAAGAGCAGAAAAGCAGCACACCAGACGAGATACACACCGGAGAAGATGCAAGATCCAAATACACTCTTGGACACTTCAATCAAAACTCAACCGTGCGATGAATACAAATACAAAGTGAACTATTCTTTCACTTTTTACTAAAAACACTTCAATCAGAAAACATTATTTATAAAGTAGGGTTTATTAATCAAATGTCTTAATGCTAACAGTGGTATTAGGTCTAAGGAACAATAATGTTCATGAATTTCCTCTTCGCAAATGCCAACCACCATTTATTTGGAGTGCCATTCGGTCTGTACGCTACACTCAATAACCTGCCGCTGGTTTCTTCTCTTATCTGCTTCAGATAATTCCTGAGTAGCTCTGCGTTCATCAAGGACAAAGTAAACTACCAGAAAGATGCTAGGGGATATAAATCAATATTTCTGCCTTAGGATGTCGTTTGGGAACTAATTTTATATCAGCACCACCATGCACAACTTTCCTAAAGCCTGTAAGCTCTGTGTTCTCAATGAGAAAAACTTGGAACTGAACGTGACCGTAGGATGATGAAACTTTATTTTCATGTCAAAAGCAACCAGACAAAAGGAAAATTGAAATAGTAACTAATCATTAGATTCAAGTTTTAGCTTTAGACCTCAATAGAAGAGCGGGAAATTAAAGAAATCTACATTGTGCGACAATGAGTTCCCAAGCCGTACTAATGTTCATCTGACTGGGCCTTAATGCATCACTTTTCTGATAATGAGGTCAGAGGTCCTTCACATGATTGATTTAGTCTACCAATTGAGAGACTACAAAAAGAGTACTGCTGGTTAAGTACCCATCAGAGAGATTGACTGACTAAGATAAAATATCCTACATGCAATTAAAGTCCTACACTATGTCATCGGATGGACAAATCCACGGAGCGCATCAAAATGGGTACAGTAGAGATTTGAAATGTTAAAAGTCGCCTAAATTCTGTCATAAATGATGAAACAGAAACAAGAAGGAAATAGTCTATAAGTCTAACAAAAACAGGACGCATTAATTTCTATCAGAAAAAAGAGGAAAATGCAAAGAATGTGAGCCAAACTATCCTTGCATGTGTAGGACAAGTAAGTTCATGAACGGATAAAACATCAGCCCTATGGTGTAACTTATAAGTAAGCACAAACACTAAAGAGCAACAGCACAAGCATAAGCCAAGGGGGAAGTTCGTTTACCTGCTTCCTTTCTGGATTCTGGAAGCAGGAACAGGCCTGGAAAGGGAAAATTTGGTTCTCCTGGTACAGGAACCTTTTCCAAGCCCAGATAAATTATTGCCTTGGTCCCTTCAGCTAATGTTCTACAACCCTCGAGTCTTTTTAATGCCATATTGATATAGAATGTCAGGTAGATAAGAAGTTTATCAGCAGAGCTCCGGATATCAAAATTTCTAAAGAAGACATTGGCATGAAAGAACGTGATCGCTTCATCAACAATGTCAGTTTTATCTGCACACAGCAATTGTTTAAATAAGACATATAGAAAGCAGTCACAAAATAGCTGACCATAGATTAAGAAGCATATTGACCTTGATCTGAAACTGGAGCAGGACCCTTCACATGGCTTTTTAGGGGCAATAGAGGGCACCCACAAGCTTTAGTAACTCCATCCTCGTCAACAAAACTAGAATGGTATGCCTGCTAAGACAACCATCTTACACTTGTGACTTACAATGTTGACAATACAATATGTTATAACAGAACATCCCTGACAAGACAAGAGTAAGAAATATAAGCAATCGAACACAAATTCATCAAACGGAGAAACAAATATGAATTGTGACTGCAACTAAGATTTTCACGAATCATATTAAGGAAAACAAGCCTCAAGCATTCTTCATTATCTTTCTATCCAAAGAACTCATAAATGATGAAACTGCTTGAAACAACTTGTTCCCAATTCTTGAAAGCAGAAAACAGTTTCCACTATTTCTAAATCCCAGCACCCTTCCTATAGGAAAGCAGTGAAACAGCACACAAAATGCATTCATGCAAAGCACTATGCTAAATTACAAATACTAAATAATCCCATTGATGAATATTCAACAACAAGTATAAAATCATGTCACATTAATCCCAGTTATCCAGCCTACCATTGAGTTGGCTGTTTTCTTTTCATTACTGATAGATTTTGGGAATTTGACGTAAAGAGTAAAAAAATTATGAGGAAATATTTACCAATGACATCGAAGTTTCATTCTATTACCACGAATCAAACTGGAAACCTTAACAGATAATCATCTCTTCATGTTGACATACAAAGCACAATAACCTTCTAAAAGCTTCCAAGTGACCGCATGTTATATTGCCACACGGTGACCAACATTGCTAACCCCCTAAAGTTAACGTGAGGACCTCCGCCCTCTGTAAAATGTCCAGTTTAGGATATAACTACTACCCTTCGGGTGAGCCCATCACTGCAGTCCCCCAAGTTGTTAAACTGTTGGAAAGTCCTTCATAACTCGAATGTTCTGGCCAATACCTTTGCAAGGATTTCCATTAATCGGATTTGAGTCTAGGTAACTTCATTGTTATAAAATGTGTGTTGCACTTACTTCGATAACTACCGAGGTGGTTGTAGAAACATGTTTTTTATCTGACTAAGAACTGTATAACATTAGTTTGCTTTCATGTGGAAGTAAAACCATGTCTTTGAATCCCAAAAGTACTCCAAGGTATTAGGGGCAAGCAAGATACAAAAAACAAAAGTGTCCAAAATTCCAACCTAATTGATTGAATCCTCCTGAGCTCTTAATGTAGCTATTAAAAGATATAGCGCAGTGCAGTCCAAAGTACGACAAGATAGACATCAAAAACAGATCACATGAATCCCTCGAGCTTGCTTTCAACAGGCAACACTCTCCTGTTATAATGGTAACTTCCCTGAGATGACAATGGCCTCAATTGTGTGACAGTGCCACTACAAGGGATCCAATAAAGTATCCAAGAGAGAGTCATCACCAGAATCTGCAATAACTCTTTCTCAACTAAAATCATCCTAGCCCTTAACATGATGCTTGAAGAACTTCAACCATATAGTCCCATGAACCAGAAAAAAGACTAGACAATACCTATCAGCACTCTAAACTGCTTCGCCTGCACAAGTGATCAACATTGTTGTTGGAGCACCATACTAACCATTATACTTCTTCTAATTGGAGCACATCTGTTACCATTAAACACCTCTTTGCTGCCTGGAGCTCTCATTCCCTAAACCAGGCTATGAAAATTCTAGCTGATCCTCCACCTTCCAAGGGAAAGTGAAGGATCATCAGGGCATTTCATCTCCCAATTTCCAAGAATCGACTTAGGTGGAGATCATTATCAACTACTAAACCAAATCTAAGCTTTGCATAGAATAACAAGTTTAGTTTACGCGTGTTATGGCTAATGGAATCAATCTAGATATTTTTTTAAAAGATCAACACTATCATTCGGAATACTGTTTAAGGCATTGCAAATACACCATGCTATGTCTCAGAGCCGCTGCAAAAAGATCTTGATTGGCTTATCATTAATAAGCATTACTCGCTATGTAAGGATGATGGGCTAAAACATGAGACGGACACAGTGACACAACAAAGTAAACTTCTTCACTGTGACGGGTTAAAAAATGTTGTAGTTTTGTGTCTAACTCTAAAGGGCGTGCCCAGGTTAGACAATACCAACACAATCATTGTTTCTAAAATTGGAGTGATATAGATGGTAGAATTGACAACCAACTGTCGACTCAGATTTGCCTATAAATGTAAGACCCCCATATTAGGCTTCTCCAATCTCAAACTTTGAAATTGAAGTGCATTTATCAGAATTATCCCTAGACTCAACCGATACAGTATCTTTTGGGAATTGCTCAGACATGTCCTAACAAAATGAAGAAGTTGAAATGGTAAAAATTAGTAAGAAGAGGTAAAATGACATACCATGCCTCTTCAGTATATCAATCGCCAAATCTCACTAATTGGAATTTCCGATGTGGTCAAGAAAAATATCTGCATGGAGAGAGAGAGAGAGGGGCATTTGAAAGGTGTGAAATTAAGTGGGAAACTAAGTGAAACACCAAATGAATTGGATTTGATATCAATGAAATTGAAAACCCTAAAATTCTTTTAGGAAATGGGTAATGAACTTTGACCTGAATTTATGGATGGGGAGAGATCAGAGACAGAGAAACGTCATTAATCCATCTGATCGGACATCGTTGGTGACCGCAAGTGTAAATCTCCAACTCAAAACTGACCAACCCGGCAACTGGGCAGGCCTTGGATCTACACTCTTTGTCTAAGCTAAATGTTGGCCCAGCCCTTCATAAAACAAAACAAACACCCTAGATAAAATCAAGCTTTCTACCATGTCTTGTACACTTAACTCAAGCCCTAAACCCTCCATAATTCGCCCCCAATTTGAGTTTGGATCCCAAAACATTAGCCCAAGCCCGGCCAAACGATGCGCAGACCAGCAGTGCCAAATTTGTTAGCCCTTCAATGCTTGACATTTACATATTTATATTTATATATTTAAAATTACGACCGAAAATAACTGAAGGGGGCTTCCATCGTATGATTGATTAGAAATTTACATAAAAAGAAAGACTCAGATCATTTCTTTTAAAACTCACTTTGGCGGATGCCTAAACAAATTTCTCAACAGAACTTAGTAATTAGTTTAAGGTTGTTATTACATTTGATGACAAGAAGTTAATCTGATTAATCCCATCATATTTTGTACTTTTTTAACATAAATCAATATAATCTATTAAATTAAATGTTTAAGATATAAATTTAAGAAAATTAAAATAATTTAAAAATTATTTAATAAAATATCATATTCCCTTTGCAACACAAACCTTCAATTTAG
This sequence comes from Dillenia suffruticosa, assembly GCA_033439265.1. Lineage (NCBI taxonomy): Eukaryota > Viridiplantae > Streptophyta > Magnoliopsida > Dilleniales > Dilleniaceae > Dillenia > Dillenia suffruticosa. The sequence continues at coordinate 23,534,907 of JAVTVX010000035.1, forward strand.
GCAAAAGGGTTTCGTGGGGGTACATGGAAGCAAATAAACCCCAAGATCCAATGTAGTCGACCATTAATTTAATAGGTCAAATCTAATATTTCATTTTTCTTTCTTTTTTTCTTTTTTCTTTTTTCATTTTCAGAGAACAAAGATCATATTTTCTCTTTTCTTTTGATGTCCTTGAATTCTCCTTGTATACTATTTTTGGAGAACAAAGATCAAATTTCATATGAACAAAATTTTCTAAACAATATTTTTTGTTTAGGAAATTAGTTCTTTTAATATAGGTGAATGGGATTTGATTTTGATCCGACAATTGTTCAGGCCTTGGTCTAAATTTGAAGAAAACAATTATTTTAAGTTTAATAATTAGGCTAATCAAGAGTTATCATACGAAGATGATATATATAAATTCTTTATTTATTTATTTTTAATGTGAGACAAGATTATCTGATGTGACCGAAGACATCCCTTCTCATCCCAGTGTCATTAGCATTTCTCATAGAGTACTCCGAAGAAGGACACTTTCCTGATCGTCGGTTGTTTGAAGTTTTTGTTCCGTTAATTTAGATCAACCCGTTTGAAAATCTCTTGTTCAAAGGATGAGATCTTTCAATATATTATGTTTTATATTTAAATCATGAATCAAAATTAAAATCCGAATAGAGAGATTTGATGATCTTACCTACCAAATCGACTGATATTGGTCGAAGTTCCCCGCTCCCCCCACCCCCCTCCATGGAAAGGACATGCATGCAAACTTGCGAGGGGGGTGGGGTGCTTCCTCTGCCCTGTAATTGTCCTAGACAGTGTGACTCATGTACCTTTTAAAAGCAATCGCCTTCCCATTTCACAGACTGTGTTGTTTTTACCGATTACCGTACCTCAAAAAACATCTCCATTCTCCGCTGTCCCCACATGTTGCTTGCTGTGATAACAACATGACTGCGAGCTCAAAATTGATCCAACCGTCCGGATATATCCTCAGAAAAAAATAAACGCATCTCAGGTGGGATCGTGCAATTAGGACGACCCCATGGGAGATAATTGATGTTTCTGTTTCTGTTTATGATTTTGTCATGACCCCACCATGTGATCAACCAAATTTTGACTCATGCATTGCCATATATAAGGTATAGAAAATGAACTCCAATGTTGTCCTTGTTTCCACATGACTTCAGCCAGCTTATTGCATGTGGCTCAAGCATTCGTCACACCAACTTGGATTTCTTTTTTCGTTTCTGAAAAAAGAATGGTGAAATTTTGTTTACCAACGTAGAATGAAAAACTTTGATTAGAGTAGAAAAGTTTTTTTCTTGGATCATTTTATTTCTTCTCTCTTGTAATAGGATAAAGTAACCAATCCTCTCATTCTTCTCTCTCTCTCTTCTTTCTATTCATCATTGACAAATATGTATCTTACTCTCTCTTCCTCTCTTCTCTCATGCCACACCAAAAACCTCTCTCTCTTTCTCTCAGTTTATCGATTTTCTCTCTCATCATGAATTCTCACTCTCTTCTTTCTAAATATTTTCTCTCTTAATCAATTTACAATTGATCTAAATTTGTGTGTATGAGTGTGAGAGAGAAAGAAAAGTAGAAAAATTAAGAGAAATTTAGATATTATCGGTCAAAAGAGAGGGAGTTGGACAAAGAAAGAAGGAAGAAAAAAGAAGAATTTATATGTAGGGAGAGAAAAAAGAAAATGGAAAGAAAAGGGAGAGAAAGAGAGGGTAGAATGGTCCTTTTTCATATTAATAATCAGTGAAAAAAAAAATCACAAGCATAAGTCCAAAGTCCCAAATTGAAATCAAAATTGGAAGGGTTCCTATCTCTACACAAAATTAAATTTTATCTTGTGTTGCTAAATCAAATTTCACCAACAAAAATAGGGACCCTTTTTTTTTTTGTTCCTTCTTCTTCTTCTTTAGGTCAAGGTTGCCTTATTCTTGCCTTGTTTTTCTAACAAAATGTGGTCTATTTTTTTTTTTTCCTTAAACTTGACCTCAGAAATTTCTTAGCAAAGGCTCTGAAGGATTACATTCCTAACATTCTATACCTTTGAGGCTGGTCTCATGGCCTTCAGGACTATTAATATTTGTAAAATAAATAATAAAGTTTGAAAATACTTAATTTTCTCATCATAAAAAGTTAATAAATTTATCTAGAAAATCCAAAGTTCCCATCGTACTAGAAAAGTAATTAACATTCTAAAACCACCACAAGCCCTACATTTAACAGGAGGTGACAGATGAATCCTAGGTTCCCTTAATTTGGGAAGGATGGAGTATGATAAGATAATATCAAGTTTTCGATAAGGTTAATTTGACCAGTTTTGCTTCTACACCAATCCCATCTTGACAAGCCAAATACCTGTATCAACAGCAACCGAAGACAAACCCATTGATGTACACCTTTGTCCTCATGCCTTCAATGCAACCCTCTTAAAAAAGGATTTCCTCCAAGACAAGCATCATATCTTTATAAAAAAAAAAGGAACCCACTGGTTCAAAAGACAAATTTTATACAAGATTTGGGACAGAAAGGAACAAGACTTTTTAACATTGCAACATAGGCATAAAAAACAGGGACAATAATAACACCCACAATTTTCTTTTTACAGGTGGTTCTCCTTTTTCTCCCAAAAAGACCCTCAGACAAAAATTCCCAACCCTTTAAAGTACCAGAGCTTGTTCTTGGCCAAAAAATTTACAACATTTTCCAAGGCAACAAAATCCCTGAAATCCAAAGAATGATATTACCAAAGCTAGGCTGTACATGGAATACTACTGGCCCCGGGGGGAGGGGGTGTTTGATCCCGGCTTAGACTGTGAATCAAATGTAACAAGATTAAATCAAGCTAGGAAACGAAGATGTCAACATGTAGGGTATGTTTGCTAAGGGACCCCGTTGGCATGCAAGCTCATGAATGTCCTTCACTATATCGAACACGGCATCAGGTTGTGCTAGTTTAAGCGCATTTTCAGACATTCTCTTGAGCTCATCCTTTTTGGTGCTGAACCATTCAGCCACTATTCTTGCTGTTTCCTTTGAACTTCTTGTGAACACTCCTGCTCCGTTGTCTACAACGTAAGGGACATTCCCCTTTTCCTGCATAATAAGAAAGAAAATATGGTTCAGAGTTTGAACCCTCCTTTTGGATTCAATCATTTTAAACAAGAGCACAAGTAGCACCGAATGCGATGGGGTGAATTTCACTCACTTGCCCAGGGATGTAGTCGTTGAGGATAATTGGAAGGCCTCTGATCAATGCCTCAGCAATGGTACCAGGTCCAGCCTAAAGAATACACAAGATATGAACATCTTAGATGCTGGATTCCATACCCACAAGATTGAACAAAGAGAACAAATTTCTAAGCATACCTTTGTAATAATGCAGTCACAAGCACCCATCCATTTCTCCATTTGTTTCTCAAATCCCCTGACCTACAACAAAAAGTGGAAAATCTTTCAGTGGCTGCCAACCACTAGTGTGTTCAAAGTCATGTGATGAGTCCTTGAGCAATAATATTTGCAGTATCAGTTTACTACTCTTTCACTACTAGATGTGGTGATGGGCCTCAGAATCACCAACAACAATATATGTGCGCACAACTTAAGGGGGAAAAAATTGCTGAAAAGATTTTCATAATAGGACTCCACACTACCACAGGCATGGTAATAAAAAACTAGTATATTTGTATGATAGTATGTATAAGTATCATTATCCATAATATTTTACCTTAACCGGGATCTTCCACTCCTCTGATTCCAGCGTAGAGGCTAGGTTTTTATTTCGGCCACAAATAACGACTAATTGCCCAATTGGCTTCAGAAGTTCTTGGTCAAACAGAGTCTCACCAAGAGCCCTTGCAGTTTTCTTAACAGGACCCATCCCTTCACCACCTCCCATTAGTAGAACAGCAGGCAAATCAGGGTCCATCTCAAGTTCAACTCTCAAGTCATCCTGTAAAAGATTCATAAAATTAGAAAACAGCAACTAATTGCTTCTTAGTCTACACAAAGTCTTACATACGGTACCCACCTTGGAAAGAACAGCTCGGCAAAATGATGGTCGAATAGGCAAGCCAAATTTACGGATCTGAGATTCTTCTAAGCCTTCTAATTGAGCTTTCTTAGCTAGCTCGGTTGAGGGGCAGTAGCATCTGTTGACATCAGTGTGAAACCTGAGCATATAAAACTTCAAATGTTCAATGATCATCTTTGATTTCAGGACATTGGTGACATGAAATTCTAAAAAATGATTTACAAACTGACCATGTTGGATGACAAGTATTGAGGTCTGTAATCACTGTTACAAAAACCACTTTCTTTTGAAGATTTTGCCATTTGAGAACCCACAATGGAATATGTTGCATTAGAGGATGCACACTAATAATAATGTCTGGCTTGTATTCCATTAGACCAGCTTCTACTTCTCTGCAGTTACATAAAACAATCAAATTAGGAAAACTCCATGTTACAACTCACATATCCTATGGAAAAACATTAAAACAACATTTAAGCCGAACTGTCCATCTTAAATTATAATCCAACATTTCCATACATTTTTAGTCTTAAAGTAACAAGCAAGCAACAACAATCATCAAAGTAATCCAAAATCACATAACAGAATCTGAACATGGTACCATTTTCAGATATTAAATTGTAAGCTTAAACTTTTGCTATTCCAGTATGAGAAAGGAGAGCCAGAGGGGTACTTGGCGTAGAAGGCGGCAATGGCAGCTAGATACATGCAGTGTATCCATTTAGGAGAGGTACTGTGATAAGCAACCTTCCAAAGCTGTACATGCTTCACCATGAACTTGTATGATCTCTCCATGTCATTTAATGGCCAGCCTGTGTATTCCTTCACCACGTCTTTAATTATTATCTGAAAGTCATAGTAAGGGAAGGTTAGATTATTCTGCGGATGTTTTATTTTGCTCATGACAACTAGATATCAACAAAAGAATAACAGAGTAGGAATCATTCATGGACACCAAAGACCTAAATATAAGAATTGAAAATTTCTAAATTTATGGATTGGAAACCCTGGAGTTTATCAGATAAAGGGATTTTTTTTTGGTTAAGATTTGAACCGGAATCACCGAGTTAGGGGAGGGAGATTGTGACCGGGCTGTCCTCTTGGTGAGGATAAAGGGATTCAATTAGAAAGGAAATGCAGGCATGGATGCATAAATTCAAAAGGGCAAGAAAAGAAGACGTGAATAAAAAAAAAAAAAAAAAAAATTCAAGAAGATTTTATGCAATAATTTTTTTTTTTATTTTTTTTTTACAAGGAAACGTTTTGGACAATACAAAGACAAACAAAACGAACATAAATATAATTGGTTAGAATAAAGAAGATCCCATACACAACTAATTAATTTTCCCAAAAAGAACAAATTAAAAGGTAAAAATCACATTAGATTGCAAAAGCATCACAAAATAAACCTAAAATCGATCAAATCATCTAATCTGATTCCCCCACATGTTTCTTTCCCTCTAAGAAATCAATTTAATCAGAAAAAAATAAAATCATCCCCAGAAAAATAGAAGATCAGATTCCAAGAACAGTCAGCTTGAAACCACAAAAATCACCCAACCCTAAAAAATCACCCAACCCTAATCAAATCACAACAAAACGACCAAATTTCAGAAACAAAATCAATTCATCCGCAAATTCAGACCTCAACAAAAAATTATAAACTTAAGAACCCAAAAAAAGAGGGTAAAGAGCAAAAGAAGGAAAAAAAAATGGAAAAAATGGCAACCCCAGGGCAAACCCATGAAAATTTCAACAAATCCAACAAAACCCATATATAAAATTAAATATATATATATCGGAAGACCAAATCTCCAAAAAAGAAAAAGAAAAAAAGCAAAATCAGATCAAACCCATGAAAATCTGAAGAAACCCCGAAACAAAGTTGGAGAATTTACATTGTATTCATCACCAAATTCGATCTGAAAAGCGTCACGAATGGCCTCAGCAGATGCACGATGACCACCACCAGTATCGCTCATTAAAATCAGAACGTTCTTGGTTCTCTCTGCTCCTAATTGAACCAACTCAAGGTTCTTGTCCTCGTCTTCCTCCTCTATTTCCATTTCGTGTGCTGCGTGCCCCCTCTTCTGAGAACCATAACAGTACCCTCCGACTCTCGAAAACACCTCGTTTATGGATCTCCTCGGTGACACTGCTGACATCACCATTTCAACAACCCCCGAAAACAGAGGAACCACACCCACGCACAGAGTTCTAATTTTCTCTCTCCTCTCTGGGAGAGAGAGAATCTCGGGGGGAGAGAGAGAGAGAACTTGGGTTCGTCTTCCGAACTTTTTTTCCTTATTTGGTGTTGTTTGTTAATTTTGGTTGAGTTTTTGGAAGAGAGAGAGAGAGAAAGAGAGAGGGCAGAAAAGGAAACCAGGAAGGAGTCACTTATTGGGAGCAGAGAGGGGATTTATAGCCGTCTGATTTTCTCTGATGGCTAGATTCGAATCTTCCTCAATTTTGTTCAGCGACAGTATTCTCAGGGAATTTTGTTTTTTATACCCTCTGGCATTTTTCTTTTGCATTTTGCTCCTTCAGCTCATTTTTTAAACCGGAAAGGAAACATTCGGCCGATCACGTTAGATGTCTTTCTAGTCATGCGAAATTCTGGGATTGTGTTCCTTTTCCTTTTCCTTATTTGTAATATTTTAATAGATAAATGCGAATAAGAAAATAATTCTCAAATTGTTCACCATTGCTTAACCAAAACAACAAAAAAAAAAAGGACTAAACCGCCAACTTCGGTATATCAATAAAATTTATACTTTTGTCAAAAAAAATTTTCAAGGAATAAAATATATTTTGTTTTAATTTCTTTTCACTTTTGAGTTTGGATAGAAATAAATAACATAAACAAATTTATATAAATTAAATTAAATTATCATATTATATATATTTATTTGTTTATTTTATATTATTATTATTATTATTATTATTTTAATTATTTTTATATTTATCTCTCAAATGATCGATTCTAAATATTAAGATTAAAATTCAAATTATCAATGTTTTGGCTATAAAGCATATCATTCTAATCATTTTTCAAAAAAGTAAAATAATAAGAGAGGTTTTATTTTACATTGTCATATTTAAGAATGTACAGTAAAGCCAGCTAATAAATCAATAAAGCAAAACAAGAAAATTAAAGAGATGTGGTCAAAAATGGAAAAGTGAAAAGATCAGTGAAATATTGGTTACTTTACAACTGTCAAAAAGTGGTTATAAATAGGAATATAAGGGAATCGGTCACCCTATCGGTATATGCCAAGAAAACAGAGCATACAATTGCTTATTATAGTGATAATAAGGGCGTAGAAATAAGGTTTGGCACCTTCTCTCGACCAATCAACTTCAACTCTAGTGGCATCTTCCCCTGGGCTTTGACTATTAGTCGTTGAGAAAGAATTAGCATAGTCGGTTTGGGTCTATAGAAATAATAATAATAATAATAATAATAATGAATCAAAGTTAGGTAAAATTTTATGATTAAATTAGGTTTTTACTAACTATAGATTTCTTTTTTTTTTATAGTAAAGTGCGGTGTGTTGATTAAATATTATTTTTTTTATTACATAAAAATTTAAATCTTAAATTTTATGATTGGAGGAGAGAAACTGTAATCACTAGACTATTCTCTTGGAAACGTATTAATTAAGTATTATTGTTATTAATAAAAATAGCTTTTATCGGGTTGAAAATAGAATCTGATTATCTGAAAATAATAATTAAGAATCACATTGTAATTATGGAAAAAAATTAGAAATTAATAGAAGTATATGTTTACATTTGAGACTTCAATGAATTAGAGGAAAAAAATGATTTGTTACATTGATCCAGTCATTTATAAGAATCATACAAGTGTAACCAAATATAGAAGATATAGTTTTTGGAGTTACGAAATTATGTTTAATTAAAAAATTTTTGTTAAAAAGATATTGAAATCAAAGTTTTAATTATTTATGATCCTTTTTTAGTGGATATATATATTTTGACTCAAAAATGAATTACTTTTATTTTCCATACCCTCAAATTGGCGTTTTTAATAGTAAATTATCTTTTAGAACAATTTTATTCTTCAGAAAAACAAGGGTGACCAGACCAAGCAAAAACCATTGGGCATGATTTTTCTTGTGGTCACTTCTTTCTACGATTGAGGGCTCACTTGGAAAACGATTCTTGTGCTTGTTGCCCTAAACCAGAATAACCCACCACATGGGGACAGATTTTCATATAATAGGAAGAACAAGGGTCTTTGTGCAAAATAAATGGAGGGGTCCATACGAGGAGGAATTGCAAAGGTGGGACCCTTTTATATGCAAATGGTAAGTTAATATTGAGCTAGCTAAAGAGACCTAGTCAGTTTCCCTGCTCTGTCCTCGTGTGAAGGTCGCGTGGTAAGCAGCTTTTGTGGATGCCATCCTGACCTCTCAGCACAGAGAATCCCCATATATGGTTGATTTTAATTAAGGAAATTTAATATTTAATATTATATCTGCATATTATTCATAAATTTTGCACACTTTACAAACATTATTTTTTTTGGGGGGGGGGGGGGTTCCCTTTGCCCCAAATTTCTCCTTTGTTATCAGCACTGATGAACCTGTGTCGTACCATCTTCTATATTAACTTATCTTTGTTATTATATAGCATTTTTCAAAGAGCAAATATTTGTTTTGTCCAATTATGCTTTATTCATACCTATGCAACAAAAATTGAATAATAGAAAATGGTATATGTGATTTTCGATCACTTATCCAAGTGGATGAAAACCATTTATAAGAACTTAAAAGACCAGATGACTACTTATGAGATAAGTTGGGAAATAGTTGGCTTATAACAGCCACTTATCCTACAATTGGTTTATGATGTTTTCAATGAACTCAAATTTTCATTTTCTCAAATGGGTCCCTTCTCCTTTAGGCTAAATACAATATATTTGTTTTATCTTTACCGTAAAAATTTTCTCCAATTTTATTTGTGATAATTTTTAATTAAAGTCCATTTTTCAAAGAAAATACAGAATTTTGTAAATAAAAATTAAATTTCTCTAAATTATTATTATATTAATAATTTTTAAATTTGATGTAATACTTTCTTAAAACTCATGACATCAAGATTGGATGTAATACTAGCCGATAGAAATTTAAAAATATTATGCTTACATTTTACAATTTCAAACCATTTATGTTTGAACTATGTTTTAAGGATGTATCCTTAAGATAGATAGGGTTGAGGGTCTTGATCTTAATTTAAAAAATGGTATCTTATTTTCACTTTATTTTTTATTCGTATTCTTCCTGGTTAATCACTGAAAGTGTAAATTTTAATCCCTATCCTGTTGTATTATTCAATGGCAGCCATATGAGACCTCTAAGTCCATGAGATTTTCTTTCTTGTTTTGGGTACAGAAGAAAATGAAATTGAAAAGGACTTCACGTCATGGATAATATGAAAAAGAAAACAAAGAAATTGTTCAAAATTTGTTGCACTTGCATTTAGCTGTTTAACATGCAGTTCCTAAACAATCTCAAGGATAATAATATTTTTATTTTATAAATATTAGCCCCCATTAAAGCCTTTTGAGAAATTTTGATATTAAATAAAAATTTTAATATAAAATATTATTTATATAACGATAATTTTTAACTTTTAAAATCATTAAAAAAAACTTTAGTAAAAAATATAAAATTAAATAAACATAAATTGAGAGAAGCCTAAAACATTGGATCGGCACTTCAAAACCTAAATTGTCAGTGGGAAACGATTATCACTTGCCATTGAGAACTTCATTATTATGACAAAGCTTACATTATTTAGTTCTGTTCAGGTTCGTAGTGCTAGGAATATGCCATTCCATTTATTCTTTTTCGAAAGAGAGATGGCATAGCAAATTATCAGGTGGGATCACAAACTTATGCTAATTACAGAAAAAAGCTATATCAATCCTAAATACATTGCAGTTTTTCTCCTTCAATTTTTAGTTTAGGTTCCAAATAGAGTTTGCAAACTATTCTTATTTTGTATTGCAAAAAAAAAAGAACAAAATATTTCCAAATTAATTTCCAATTCATAGTTTCTAAAGAGTTATCAATCATCGATTTGGGTATATACTTGGTTATGATTCTTGGTGCCCCCATAAAAGATGAGGAGAAATCCAAAATGGTACCTCAAACGTAAGTGATGGGAGAACATGATCCCAGATTCAATAATAATTTACATGGTTAAGAATTTTTCTAGGGAGAATAATATTCTCAAGAATATATATGCCTGATTTGCCCAGATGATGACACGCCATATAAAATTCTCAATTGCTATAAAGAAATAGAGAAATGAGTAGTGTTCCTGTCCAAGTGGAATTGTATGATATAAGCTAAAGGAACTAGGGACAGCATGGAGGTAACCATGGCTACACTAGACTCAAAGAGAGAGACAAGACATAGTATTTGTAACCAGCTTAGGATCAAAGAAGACTCCAAGCTAGTAATTGTAACAACGGTGGATTTGATAATATGGAAAAGAAAGTTGTTGAATGTAAAATGGTAGACAACTGGGATATGCTTTATTTGTTATATTAAATAAACAAACAAAAGAAATCTTCAAAATGCTTCAAATTTACCATCTTCTATGTTTATTTTTTATATGTTTCCTTTATTTCAACTTTCTTGAATGCAGAACTGCTTCATTTTATCCATTTTAGTGTAAATTTAGCACATGCCTTTAATTTACTCGTGACATATGGTCTCGAAGCTGTACCTCCACCCCAAATGCTTCCTTTCCTTCACACCACTCTCTCTCGTCTCTATCTCTGTTTTGCCATAATTCAAAAAAGCCCCAAACCGTCAAGTCCCTGCACGCCATTAATCCCGGTATGACCTTATTTCTAGCTCATCTTCACTTGGGTTTGCTTCCATTCTTCTTTATTTTCAATTTTAGCCTCCATTTTCCATTAATTTGCGCAAAAAATTTTTCATTTTTATTCTGACATTTCTTGAATGTTGTAGTTTTTAGTGAACATCCTAAGAGGAATAGATTATTAAACTTATTTTTCTCTTCTCCAGACACTTCATTTCTTGTATTCGATCCTTGATTGAATTGGGTATTTGAGGAGATGCTAAACATAAGTTTTGTGTTATTATCATTATCATTATTATTATCCTTCTGTTATTTTTATGTTTTTTTTTTTGGTCTTTTCTCGATTAATGTACATAGAAGTATGTGACTAGGTCTAAGACATAATTTTGTTATGTGGGTTATTGTTTAAACTGATATCCGGGTTACTTTGAACATATTTTTGTAGTTTTAGGATAGTGAACGTTGTCACATGAATTTGGGTCATTTCTTGATGCTATTTGAGTGTCTGACATTGCATGCTGTTAGTAAATTTCCTGGAATCTATGACGTGGTCCCAATAATTTATTGAACTTTCATTTCAACGTGTGATGTTGAAATTTAATTGTTGCTATCTTGGACTAGATCACTTTGTACCAAGTATATTTGGATAGTCAATTTTTTTGTAGATTACCTCTTTTACATGCCAAGTTAGCATGCATATTCATTTATATGCTTATAACAGTACTTTAAAACCACCGATATTTGTTGGCGTAAGTGGAAAGTGCACTTTTGTTTTTTAACCAGATCGGGAGTTTGACTCTTTCTGGTACGAAAAAAACAATGTTGGGAGACTTCCTGCTCAAATGAGACCCGACAGTCAAGTCGATTCGGATTAGTCAGGACAAAGTTTTAGATATCGAGCGATGAGTTAGCCATAAGGACAAAAAAAAGGGTACTTTAAAACCAAGAAATTTCACCCGGAGGATGATAGTTTTTATATTGTACTTATTGTACGGACAAAGCTCGCCATGCACAAATTTTTCTGAAGCATTGGACAAATTCTGCATGTGTGTACCGATATCCTGTCATGGAAAGTATAAGAATTATGACTTGTAAGATATGGTCCTTCTTCGTCTAGTCCTATAGGAACCTTCACTTAGTGGAACCCCTTCAATAAAAGGAACCTTCATTTGACAGACTGAAAAACAAGGGAACCTTCGTCCATTTTTCTCCGCCTGGCATAAATAAGAAGTCTAAGCTTTTGTAACTGTCATTAGCTTGTGATATCATTTTGTCATATCTCCGTTGTAAAGTGGAAAATTTGTCTGACTATGTCCTTTGTTTGCTCAAAGAGGTCTACGAGTGTGTCTAATAAGAAGAACATAGGAGAAGAATGTTGTTCGACTTACAACGTTATTTGCAATCTGCCTGACACGGTGCACAGCATAAGTAGTGTGTATGCTATTTGACTTGGAGTTCAGTGTACCGTATCTATACAATCTATTTTAATTGTAACTTACCAACTATGCTAGTTGCAATATTTCGGCCTAAAGGTTTTTCTTTTCTTCTCTGTCTGTTTCTTTTTTTTTTTTTTTTAAACAGATGGCATTGGGGTAATTAGCTCCATTTTCTTCCATCTTTTTCTTGAAAGGCCAGCCTAGTGATGATTAAATGAACATAAGCTTATCATGTGCTAGTTTGGTGATTGATCGGCAGTCTTTCGGCATGTCACTTATTTGACTTTATGATTTTTTTTTTTTTTTTGAGTGCCAAGAATTTTTTTCTCAGCAGTTTAATCTGGTCAGTTGTCAAGCTTTCAACTTTTTTGCTGATGATTGTCTTGTTATTACGTAGTGTAGTGATGGATCATGCATTCTTAAGGAGCTTAAATGCTTGCTAGATCCGATGCTCTTAATCTCTCGAGCAAACTGCAATTGAGTTGATTGCTTAAAAACTCACCATATATACAAATCGTATGTGGCAGATGTTTTTCTTTTCATTGCTTCTTATTGTGTCTCAATATTTTGGTGCTGATCGCTTTTGGTGATGTCTGAGCTCATGGTAAGGATGTCTTAATCAACTTGGCTGGTAGGAGAATGATTGTCGATTTGTGTATATTTCTGCTTAATGGTTCTAGGGTAGTTGACAGTAGATTTTCACTGCAGTTTTCATTTTTATTTTAGCTTATATTATATATATTGGAGATTGAGTTTTTAGTCCTAATAATATTCACCAAAGCGTGGAAAAGAATTGATTTAACTTCAGATTTCTAAAAGGATTGCCAAAGATCGTAGGATTCCATGTGTCTAGGAGAAACACTTAGTTGCATGTAGTGCCTCCTTTACTTCATGAAATTCCATGTTCTTGCATATGAAGGACCAAAGTGCTGAACCCTTTTCTTTTCTTTTCTTTTCTTTCCTTTTTTCGGGGAGGGGGGTTAACATTGAGCTTAAGAAATGTTTTTTTCACTCTCTCTCTTTCTCTCTCTCTCTCCCAGATACACTTCAAAACTATAATATTATTTTTATACTCCGGTTAAAGTTGAGCAAATTACATAAAAATTTTCAATGACACTTCCACATGGCAGGACTTGACTGCAACTTTTTCCTCACCTATTTCTTCTGCCCTAAACAAAAACCAGTCTCCACCGGTGAAAATTACGGTCAGCTGGTACTAGCCCTGCGGTCCCGAAGAGATAATTGCCTAAACGTATTGTGATTCATCGCTGCAGTGCAGCTGATAGCAGCGCTGCTGTTTAATTTATTTGCTCTGTTTTCTTTGTATAATAAGCGTTCCTTTGTATGATAAGCCTGGCTTTGGTGGTTGTAATCGTACTTGTATGTAGTTATGCCCACAATGGGGCATTTCTTCTGTGGGGTTAGTTTTCTTTTTAAATTACCCTTTAACTACCCATATTCAAATTTAAGAAAAAAAAGTAACTACCCCCCTCTGTCTCTCACTCTCCCTCTCTACCCCTCTCTAGCACGCAATTAGAACAGAACATCATTTTTTTTGTCTGTAGCGGCGACGGCACAGTAAAGTGCATTACCGAATGAAGATATTCATTTTTGGAGGCTGTAAACATCTGTTGCTTGAGAGCACATTCCCAAAAGGGAAAAAACTGAGAGAGAGATAAAGCACATAGAGAAAATATGACGGAGGGATAGAGAAATTTTTAAATGAGATATTTTTTTTTTTCGTCGGATTCGTTGAATATTGGATCGAGGTGTTATGAATTCACAGTGATAGCTTGTTACATGATCATCGTTCCAACCGAGCAGTATGTAGTTCCAATTGATTTTTTGATGATCTACATATTGAGATATTTATCCGTAAATTTTAAAACTTTTAATTTATATATTTTTAACATGTAACGTAATAAATCCAACAGTATTATTACCATGTCCTCACAGAAGATGTAGTAGAATGTTGTGGGTATTTTTTTTTTTTAAATTTCTTTGCGGCATATGTTTTTCTATGGAAGCATGTATAGAAATTTACCAATGGAAATCTAAATTTGAGGACATGTTATTGATTTTTGTTTCTCAATTCTTTTGTCTTGCTTCTTAATTGTAGAATCCGAGGAAAAAAAAAGTAATAAATATATAATTTTATGCTCTTAAATAAAATTCCACAACAACTATGTATTTATAATTCTAAAAAATAATACTTATTCACCTCATCATGAAAATTATTTTAGGCTTTGCAGGAGCCGTTGTCACTCAATAATCTAAAATTCTATAATGTTGTCACTCAACCTATAATTCTATAGTTAGTTTTGTTAAGACATATAATCATATGGGAAACAATAAAAGATCTTAAGACTATTATTTTGATATGTATAATTTGAGTGAAACCTAAAATTCTATAGTAATTTTTTTTATCACGTGATCATTCATCTGTTTTGATACATATAATTTGAGTTAACTATTATTTTAAAATATATATGTATATTTTTTTATATTTTTGGTTATTAAAATAATTTTTGGTTGTGTGTCTTTGAGACATGTACCAAAATAATATTTTTAAAAAAAAAAATTTAAATTAACGTACCCACAAGTATTTTTCAAAATGACACCGTTGTATCTAGTTTTTAAGACTGGATATGCTTAAAACATAAAAAGGGTTTATGTCGCGAACATGGTCAATTCTGAGAATATTTTTATTTTAAAAACTTATTGTCTTAATATTTTAACTAATAGATTATTTAACAAATATCATATTTCCATAAATAAGGGTATTGTTTTATTTAAAAATGGACTTTTTACTTTTGTATCAAACAAATTTTAAATTGTCCTTTAGTTTTGAATTTTTTCTTTATGAAATTATTTTTATAATATAATTTGATATTTTATCACAGTTTCTAAATACTTTTTTTTAAAGATTTCATTAATATCAAAAATTAATTTTTTTTTGCCTTTTAAATTTTAATTTTTTTATTTAAAATTTTTTCTTTTTTTTTTTCAAACGGAACACAGTAAAGGAATAAAAAATAGAAAGTTTTGGCCTATATAATCTTGTTAAAGAAATAGAAACTTTTTAACACCTAAGATAGATTAAAAAAAAATGAAAAAAAAATGAAAAAGAAAAGAAACGTTAAGCCGGTTTATAAATATAGAGCATCCCAGATGCATCTGGGTTCATTGTTCTTGGGTCTGGGTCTGGGTCTGGGTCGGGGTCTGGATCAGGATCAGGCCCCTCCCTTTCTCTCTCCTTCCCCTGGACCGTCCGAGATTTGACCGTTGCGATCACTCGCTCTTTCCCAGAAATCCAAGAAACGTTTCGCCTATCTCGACGATGAAACGATCGGAGAAGGAATGAGTGCCGGTGGTAATCTTCTCTTCTTTTCCCAGTTCTTAGGTTTTCTTTAATTTCAATAATTGAAATCTTGAATGAGAATGCGATTTTAATTATCATTTTTTTGTTTGATTTATTTATTTACTTTTTGAGATCAATGATTTGAAGTTTGATGGTTTCTCTGTGAAATCTTGATTTCAACCAAGCGGAGTATTTCTGGGAAAGGGATACGGGCAATGGTATGGTCATCGCCAATTAGGCATCATGTTGGAGATGTCAGTCCTTCTCTTCTAATCTATCATAGTTTGAAAAATATTTAACCTCCTGAGATTGGTGGTTCTCTCCAAATATATACATGTCTGCTCCTTGGGTCTGGGGTCAGGATCAGGTACCCTTTCTTTGGTGATCAATACTTTGAAGTTTGACGGTTTTTCTGGGAAATCTTGATTTCAACCAAGTGGAGAATGTCTTTGATCTCATTTAATTTTGAACAAATTTCTGGGAATAGATGAGTAAGCATGGAAAGGGATACAGGCAACAGCATGGTCATCACAATGTTGGAGATTTAAGTCCTCTCTTCTAATCTATCATAGTTTGAAAAATATTTTATCTCCTTAGATTGGTGGTTCTCTCCAAATATACACATTTCCGCTTCTAATTTGTTGGTATTCATTTACGAGAGAGAGAGAGAGAGAGACAGAGACAGAGAGAGAGAGTTCCTGCAGCTTCTGTCTGTTTGAAAGCCAAGGTTTTCATATGTTTTGTGGGTTTTATTCAAGCTCTTGCACAACCTTAGTATTTTGGTGTATCTTGTTTGTTTGTTGAGCATGTTACTCATTTTGTTACGGTTTTTGAAATTGATATCTGAAGAAAGTGATGGAACTTCATCAAGAACAAATGAAAAGGGACTTGCATTAACAAAACTGTTTTCAGGCCTGAACTTGATAATTATATGGCTTGAACTTGATAATTGCAATCCTGTTTTCAAGCCTTTTGCCCAATTTGAGGATGATGATAATTCTCAAACTTGACACATTAATTCATGGGAAGAGATGGAGGATAGATCTTTCTATTTTCTTTCTTTTGATACATCTATGCTTGTGTTCCTACTTTCTTGGTTTATTACATTATCCCCTTCTTTCTTAACCATTGTCTTCATGCTAAAGAATGAAGCAGTGTAATCAGAACAAATTGAATCATTGTTGGTAGCAACAAATCAAGCTTATATATTTTTTTTTTATTTCATTTACTTGTTCTTTTGTTTGTTTTGTTGCACCTTACACAGCCGAGCTACTTCAATTGAGAGATGCACAAGACTTGCTATTTTACTAGGTCATCTCATCTTCAGATTAAGATTAGAATTTGGTGGATTCCAAGTAAATATGTCAGAACTCCAATTTGAATTCTGAAGCCTAGACAATGTCAACTCCATTGATGTCCAGGAAATTATTTGCTGAAAGCTCTGAGGTGTCGTGGGTTCATTTTTCCAGTTGTTGTTTAATGGTTATTTAAGGATGGGGAGATTCTGAGGTCACTTCATGCCAAAGTTCGTTGGACACCAGCCTTATGTATATGTTTCTATTGTTGTTAATTATTTGATTAATACTTTGTTGGGTACCTTTGTCTTTGACATTGTTGATCCTTTGTGTTTATGTTGATCTTGGCAGGTTTTTGCTCATGCACAAAAGGAAAGTGTAGACTCTTTCTTCTCCCAGGCTTGAAGCCCTAGTTTTTTTCTCTATTGTATAGACATTGTGCATAATATGTTTGTTCAAAATGATATATACAATCTTATGTTTTCTATTGAACAATTTGCAAGGAGTTGGTTTGATTGCTTACTATTGTTTGCTGCGCTCCTCTCATCATTAGTGAATTATCTTTGACAATATATCCAGTGGAGTGGTTTACAAAGTCTTCATCAGGATTTTTAGTAAAATGATCTTTGTCAACTCATGATTTCATAGAATTGATCATGGTGAAAGCGAATCATTAAAATCAACGCTTGGGATTGGCATGACAAAGAAACTATATCAGGATTTTTAGTAAAATGATCTTTGTCAAGGTTTAATGTCTCATTGTCATCACCTTGACCCCCTCCCCGCACCCCAAAGGAAGAGAAAAAGTATAAAACAAATAAAAAATCTATAATTTAATTTTATAAAGTCATATGCCAGATTTTAAATCTTCGTTTATTTGCATGTGATGGAGAAAAGATTGGGATTGGCATGACAAAGAAACTATATCAGGGAGATTCATCAACGCTTATTCTTCAAATGATCGGATACTAGGAATTGCTTTTCAAGCCGTTTATAAATGCATATGCTTCTTCTGCACTGTGTCTGCGAGAATCTTAAATTATTGTGATGACATAAGTATAAATGTTGTCGTTGATGGTGATTAGAAGTATGAAATTTTGGAGGGCCATCAGTTCTTTAGTTATATTTTTACTCTTTAAAACAATAAGAAAATCAAACAACTAGGCATGAGATTTTTTGTCATCCACAACGATCTCTTGGATTATTTGAATTCTATCTATTAGTTGTTAATAGTAATCCATATAATAGCATAAGTTTATGACTTTCATGTTTATTGTGACTTAAAATTGTTGTTGCAGCTTATTCTCTGTGGGACTATCAGGTCTTCAATATGTTGGTGTGGCTGGAGTTTAGAATGTAGTTCTCCCTTTTTTGCTATTCACTGCTCATGGGTGGTTTTAGAGTTGCAATTTCCAAAAGGACCTAGCATTGTTGGTTCCACAGGTTGAGCTAACAGTGCTTGTTGAGGGCCATTCATCCTACCTACGGAAAACAAAGAAGTTAATTACACAGCTTGGACTTGATAATTGCAATCTTGTTTTCAGGCCTTTTTCCCAATTTGAGTGTGATGATAATTCTCAATCTTGACACGTTAATTCATGGGAAGATGCTTGTCGCTTGTTAAACAAAGAAGTTTTTTCTCAAGATTGTCATGTTAATTCAGTAACTGGTAAGGAACAGCTACATCTGTAGCTTGTTATTCTTCATAAATTCTGAGTAGGATTTGTTCCTTTGCTGTTTCATTCCTTTTGTCTTGCGGTTTTAAGATGTTTTACAGGAGGAGGCCAAAGTGGTTTCAAAGTAGAGGAAGATAGGGGAATGGAGATAGGAAAAGTGGGAGTAAAGTGCTCGGGTTAGGTTGTTTAATCACACAACAGTATATATGGGTTTGGGTTTGTTAATGAAGTCAAGGTTATTCATCAACCATTTCTGGAACTGGAACACAAGTTTTAGTATTTTTTTTAAATGGTCAACCTTCCCTCTTTGTGGTTGGTTTTCATCAAACTTGTTTCTTCTCTCAGCTAATTAAAAGGGCTTCTGCAGGAATGATTCACTCTGTGTCCTACCCGTATCCTTCGAATCCCAAGACGCGTTCTATGATTTTATCACTTTGTCAATCTGTTCAAATGTCCCTTAAGGTGACATTTTTTTTTGGTTCCCATATTTGATTGCTCCTTTTATTTTAATTATAGATTCATACTTTCATTTGTTTTGTTATGTTTTTAAGTTTAACAGAGCACTTATCGTTGGGGAGTCTCATGTTTTTAACAATGGGTTCATCCAGTTTAGGCACATAAAAGAGCTGGATATTGTAACGTGTGTTCATTCTCTGTAACTAATTGATGCAAATAATCTGGAGAAGTATTAGAATGTTGAATTTCTATGGTTGGTATGATAGTGGGCTTCTGTTTCAAGGTTTCCGGTCTCATTGTCATCACCCTGCACTCCCTTCCTGCCCTCCCTCCCCCAAAAAAGTAAAAAAAGCTAAAAAAAAATCTAAAATCTAATTTTATAAAGTTGTATGCTAGAAATTTTGAATTTTCTGTTCTTTCCATGGCAAGGGAGAAAAGATTGGGATTGGCATGACAAAGAAACCATCATATCTTTTTTTTTTTTTGGTGATTCATAAACAATTTCTCCTTAGTTTTATGTCTTTTGAATTCAAGATGACATTGCTATTGTGCTCAGTTCAGGAGTTGATGTTTCAAGTTTCAGCTGAAACTGATCTAGTTTCACTTCTCACAAAAGTTCTCTTTCAGCTGTATGTTCAGGTCTGTCAATTTACAACTCTTTTCAAGCAAACAATTTGTTCTGCCTATAAATTTATGGATGACATCTTTTGTTTTGTTTCTTTTATTTTTTATTTTTTTATCGGTTTTCTTGATTCGAGGCTCACAAGAAAGCCTTGCAAACTCCCGGAAGAGCCATTTCAGTTGTTGTTGCTTGATTGAAGGTACATTGGTCTCTCCTTATGAACTGGGCAATGTATATTCATCTTTTGATTTTGATTTTTTTTAATTTTCAGTTCTTGATTTGGGAGAGTTGTTGGTAGAGGATTGTGCAAACTTTGAGGTGTGTTTGGTTGACGGTTGTGATTGGGTTGGGGAGTTGAGCTTTAGTTGAGTTTGCTCCTAGGAATTTTCAACCAGTGGGGGAGAAACAATATGAGAGTGGGGGAATAGGACATAAAAAAAATAATAAATAAATTAATAATGAAGAAGGAAAATCGAGAAACAATATGAGAGTGGGGGAATAGGAGACTAAAAAAAATAAAATAAAATAAATAATGAAGAACGAAAATGGAGATGCAGGGGATCGAACCCTGTACCTCTCGCATGCAAAGCGAGCGCTCTACCATTTGAGCTACATCCCCTTGTCGTGTGTCATGATCTCAAGTCGGGGAGTAGGAGATAAAAAAATAATAATTATTAAATAAATAACGAAGAAGGAAAATGGAGATGCTCGCATGAAAAGCGAGGGCTCTACCATTTGAGCTACATCCTCTTGTCGTGCGTCTTGATCTCTTGGGTCGGGGAGTAGGAGATAAAAAATGATAATAAATAAATAAATAACGAAGAACCCTTTGAGCTACATCCCCTTGTCGTGCATCATGATCTCTTGAGTTGGGGAGTAGGAGATAAAAAAATAATAAATAAATAAATAACGAAGAAGGAAAATGGAGATGCAGGGGATCGAACCCTGTACCTCTCGCATGCAAAGCGAGCGCTCTACCATTTGAGCTACATCCCCTTGTCATGCATCGTGATCTCATCTTTACAAAAACTTAGCTTTGAACCTTGCCTTTCGCATGTCGGATCGTATGGTTAGCTAATAATAGAAAATAGGTGATTTTAAGTTGTTTTAAACATGAGTTAGGGATCACTTGTTTAGCTTAATTGCTAGAGTTAAATATGATTATTTCATGCATAATAATAATAATTTAAATTTTATTTTGTACAAAACTTTACTTGTATTTGAGAAACCGTTCATTTCTACTAATTTAAACATTTTAATAAAATTTAACATTTCTACTTTTAGTTTACTATCTCATCCCCCTAGTATAAAACTTTGCATTTCTAACAATAATAATTCCATGCATTTCCACTTTATTTTGTATAATAATTTAAACATTGTTTTTATTTTAACTAAGAAAAACATTATACATAAAACAAATGAGAGATTAATTCTGAAAATTGGTGTTTTGGGTGCATAAAAAGAATTGGTTATCTTTTGCTTTCTGTGGTCAGTGGCTCGAAATTTCACCATATAACTGCCAAGGTTCTTTCCAAATTTGCCTAAATTTCGTAGTTAACTACTTTTATTTATTATAGATTATTCAATTTTTAATATTGTTACGAGCAGTGGGTTCTATAATCTCCCCCCTCCCCCGTGCCAAAAGAAAAAAGTTTATTATCTATACTCAATGTCCGTGTGCAAAAAAAGAATTGGTTATCTTTTGCTTTCTAGGGGCAGTGGCTCAAAGCTTCGCCATATAACAGCAAAGGTTCAGATTCCAGCCTTCTGAGAATCCTGTGCGCTTAAATGAGCTTCTGTTTCAATTTCTAATTTTCAAAATTTTCAAAATTTTTGCAGTTAACTACTTTATTATAGATTATTCAATATTTGATATTGTTGCGACTTGTTTTAGCAGTGTGTTCTATAATTTCCCCCTCCCCCGTGCCAAAAGAAAAAAGTATATTATCTCACGCTCAATGTCTGTGCTCATGAATTGTCTTGCAGCTTTCTCGTTAATTGAATTTTCAGGATAAAGTAGACGATTCAGCATTCAAGATCTTAATGGATTACAACAGTGCAACCATGGCCCTTTTAGTGCTATATCTGCTGCCATAGATGATGTGAGTAAACATGAGGACGCCTGACATGGAATTAATAAGATTATATCATTAATTGTCTCATTGCACAATAAATTTGATCGATTATGCAACTATGAAATTCAGATTGATGATTTCACTACAGGAACGATTGATATTGTTTATGATGAAATATTGTCATATTGCAATTATGTATAATGCCATGAGTTGTCATTTTGCGTGTTTAAGAGCAAGATTGTTTGTCTGACAGAATTTTGACCAAGAGGGAGCTTTTGGAGAACATGATGCCAGCACTAAAAGGCCTCTTGTTGAGCAACCTGCAATCTTGATCAAGTTGAAGCCTCAGAAGCTGAACAGACATGATGGCAAGCTTCCATTGCACATATCAGGTAGTTGTCATTGTTCTTCTTTTTAAAATATAATTAACAGGAATATGTCTTTTCTGCTGGCTTTTTAGTGCGTTCTAGCAAATTTAAACAAAAGAGGCAAAAACAAGATTATCCTCCAGGCTTGAAATTCTAATTTTTATAGTCGCTTTATCTTGTTTTCCCCCTTTCTCTTGATCCCAAGTAGTTCTCTTTTCTATCTGTACACTTGTACAAGGGTTTTGCCCTCTAAGAGTTGCTCTTGGAATGTAAACCGCTCTAAGTGAAGCTAATCTAACAATGTTGCTGTAGCAGAACACTTAATTGAGATGACGGAAATCTCAATCTGTTGTTGTAAGGTGAAATTTGGACAAAGGTAAAATAAAGTTGTAATCAGTGTGTGATGTACTTGAATGCTCAGACATACATAGCATCATTCATGAAGTGCCTGCCGGGATGTCTGAACTTGTGTCAGAAATATCTCCTCCATGCATGTCACTTTGGCAGGTCATGGTTTTAATTGATTTGTTTGTTTGTTTTTGGTTTTGTTTTTCTTTTTTTTTTGGGGGGGGTGGGTTAGTACTGATGTTCTTCTTGAGGGCCATTCATCAAGCAATGCCTCGTGTAAATCTGTCTTGGATATTAGGATATAAGTCTTTAGTACTACTTTTTCCTTACTGATTTCTTCTACCTTAAAAGCTCCCGGACAACCAGTAATAACCCTCCGGTCCCAGAAGAGAGAATTGCCTAACCGTATTGTGATTCATCGCTGCAGTGCAGACGACAGTAGCGCTGCTATTTAATTTGGTTGCTCTATCTTCTTTGTATAATAAGCATTCCTTTGTTTGTATGATAAGTGTGGCTTTGGTTGTTCTAATATTACTATTACTATGTCCTCGCAGAAGATGTAATAGAATGTTGCATGTATTTTTTTCAATTTTTTTTTGCAGCATATGCTTCTATATGGAAACTTGTATAGAAATTTACCGATGGATATCTAAATTTGAGGACATGCTATTGATTTTTGTTTCTCATTTTCTTTTTCAATTCCTTTGTCTTGCTTCTTTGTTGTAGAATCCTGGAAAAAAAAAAGAATAAATATATACTTCGACTCTTTTAAATAAAATTCCACAACAACTATATATATATAATTCTAAAAAATAATGCTTGTTCACCTCACCATGAAAATTATTTTAGGTTTTGCATTAGGAACCGTTGTCACTCAATAATCCAGAATTCTATAACGTAGTCACTCAAAACCTAACATTCTATAGTTATTTTTGGTAAGATATATAATCATCTGGGAAACAATAAAAGATATTATGAGACTTCTTATTAAAAAGATCATCAATTTAAATGGAAAATAAAAATCATTTTTAAATATTAAATTAGAATAAATTACTAATGATTTTTACTTTTTTTTTGTGCATACTAATAATCTTTACAGACCCAACTATCAAACACGATTCTACGATTTGATTTTTCAAAGAGTTTAATTGTTTTTTTATCAATTAGTTTTTTCATGCTAAATTAAAAAATATGATAGAGAAAATTATTAAAAAATCATCTTTTTTATTCGTGATTACGTGAATGTTTATTTATTTTGATATGTATAATTTGAGTTTATTTATTATTTTAAAATATGTTTTTTATATTTTTGGTGATTAAAATAATTTTTGGTTGCATGTGTCTTTTGTGTGAGAGCAAAATGATTTAAGAAAATTGATCACAAATGACTTATAAAAGAACTGGACGTGGTTAGGTGTGCTCATTCTCTCTAACTAATTGATGGAAATAATCTGTAGAAGTATTAGAATGTTGAATTTCTGTAGTTGGCATGGAAGTGGGCTCCTGTTTCAAGGTTTAATGTCTCATTGTCATCACCTTGAACCCCTCCCCGCACCCCAAAAGAAGAGAAAAAATATAAAACAAATAAAAATCTATAATTTAATTTTATAAAGTCATATGCCAGATTTTAAATTTTCGTTTGTTTGCATGTGATGGAGACAAGATTGGGATTGGCATGACAAAGAAACTTTATAAGGGAGATTCAACGCTTATTCTTCAAATGATTGGATGCTAGGAATTGCTTTTCGTGCCGGGTTTATAAATGCATATACTTCTTATGCATGTGTCTGCGAGAATCTCAAATTATTATGATGGCATGAGTATAAATGTTGTCATTGATGGTGATTAAAAGCATGAAATTTTGGAAGGCCATTAGTTCTTTAATTATATTTTTACTCTTTAAAATAATAAGAAAATCAAACAACTAGGCATGAGATTTTTTGTCATCCACAACGATCTGTTGGATTATTCGAATTCTATCTATTAGTTGTTAATTGTAATCCATATAATAGTATAAGTTTATGATTTTCATGTTTTTTGTGACTTAAAATTGTTGTTGCAGCTTATTCTCTGTGGGACTAGCAGGTCTTCAACATGTTGGTACTGCTGGAGTTTAGAATGTAAGTTCTCCCCTTTTTGCTATTCACTGTTCTTGGGTTTAGAGTTGCAATTTCCGAAAGTTCCTAGCAATGTTGGTTCCACAGGTTGAGCTAACAGTGCTTGTTGAGGGCCATTCATCCTACCTATGGAAAACAAAGAAGTTAATTACACAGCTTGAACTTGATAATTGCAAGCGTGTTTTCAGGCGTTTTTCCCAATTTGAGTGTGATGATAATTCTCAATCTTGACACGTTAATTCATGGGAAGATGTTTGTAGCTTGTTAAACAAAGAAGTTTTTCTCAAGCTTGTCATGTTAATTCAGTAACTGGTAAGGAACAGCTACATCTGTAGCTTGTCATTCTTCATAAATTCTGAGTAGGATAATATTTGTTCATTTGCTGTTTCATTCCTTTTGTCTTGCGGTTTTAAGATGTTTCACAAAAGGAGGCCAAAGTGGTTTCAAAGTAGAGGAAGATAGGGGAATGGAGATAGGAAAAGTGGGAGTAAAGTGCTCGGGTTAGGTTGTTTAATCACACAACAGTATATATGGGTTTGTTAATGAAGTCAAGGTTATTCATCAACCATTTCTGGAACTGGAACACAAGTTTTAGTATTTTTTTTAAACAGTCAACCTTCCCTCTTTGTGGTTCTCAGCTAATTAAAAGGGCTTCTGCAGGATTGATTCACTCTGTGTCCTACCTGCATCCTTCGAATCCGAAGACGCATCTATGATTTTATCACTTTGTCAATCTGTTCAAATGTCCCTTAAGGTGACATTTTTTTTTGTTACCGTCTTTGATTGCTACTTTTATTTTAATTATAGATTCATACTTTCATTTGTTTTGTTATGTTTTTAAGTTTAACAGAGCACTTATCATTGGGGAGTCTCATGTTTTTAGCAATGGGTTCATCCAGTTTAGGCACCTACAAGAAATGATCTCATTTCTTTGGCCATCTTTTGGTGCATGTGTTTGAATTAAATGCTTTTCGATGGCTAGCTATTTGGAAGCTATACACCTGATGTACTGATTTTCTTTTGCTTCATCATTTAGGGTTTATTTGATCGCGTTGAGGAGGAGATGGAAACAATAGCCCTACAGGGGCATCTGGGATCCTGGTTTCTGATGGTTTGAAGCAGTGACGAAAGCTAATATTGGCCATGATTCAGGTAGGCCTATGGATTCAACTGACAGCTAATAATAGTATTGCAAATAAACGGGCAATGGAGAAAGGATCGAAGAAGAAAAGGGGAAAGCTCTAGGTAGTATGAAGTGAGGATCAGTTGAAAGTTGTTTTGATAATCCAAAACATGTTCTTGCAAAATCCAAGAAAATCAAAGGAAAAGATCATTCTTCATTCCAAGTTTCAGAATCAAAAGCAGGTGCTAAGAAAGAGTTGGATAGAATGAAAGAGGACAATTGTGCACCATCCAATGAATGGATATTGCTGAAGATTACAGTGCTCTTTCCTTATCTGGAGGAAAAAGGTTTGAATTTTTGTACCAATCAAGATGGTTAAGCGTTCATGAGATTGAAATGGCTATCTGAGTAAGCATTTTCCTTTACCTAGTGCTGACGGATGATATTGTCTCACAATTCTTGGATCCTTAGCTAGTCATTTGCGACCAATGTTGGTCAATTCAAGGAACGAGTGAAAAGGCACCGTTCACAGAAAATGCTGAGAAAGTAAAGCAACTGCTTGATAATTTGCAGCAGAAACTTGAAGAGGTAAGCATCTAATTGGAGCACTGAATTTGGCTGCAGACCATATTTTCTGGATGCACTTCCTTTATATGCCATTTAAAAGGATGTATGTGCTTCTGAAAGATGTTTTTCTAGTGATTTTATTTTTGTGTTTTCTCCCCTTTTTCTTTTCAGACTTTCTTAAATATCCAATTATCTGAGAAGGTGCTAGATTTAATTGAAGATGACCAATCAACCTCAGTAAGTTCTTCCTTCCTAGATTGGTTTGTTAAAAAGTTACTGTTGGTTCTGGAGATGGATTATGGTAGTTTTGTCAATCATTTTCAGCTTATTTTGCACACATCTCTTAAGAACAACTGCTACTTCTCTTGTGGACATGCTCTCACATAACTAGGTAGTACTTTTGCCAAATTTGATCTTGTATGTTATTTGGAAAATTCAGATAAGGCTGATACTAATATTTTTTTAATGCAGGACATGCATTATAAATTGAAGAAGGGTATTGAAATTAAAGACTGAAAATTCAGAATCCATTTCACTTAACTCCGGAGAAAGAAATGTTTTTGTACAATAAGATCTGTTTGACAATTTCTCTGATTCTTGGCAGATGGATGGAATAGTCTACAAAGTGGTTGCATCTTTGTTTGTCACATAGATCACTAAATCTTTCCATCTCTCTGTGTTTTTGGCAAAGAGTTTTCTGGGAACTCTTGCTCAGATGGAAAGGTTAGTTGTTATTGGTTATATTTTTCTCTTCCATGTGCCAAACTCATTTTAAAATGATTGACAATTTGATAATAACCTAGAAGTGTAAGTCTTACCCTTGGTCTCTTACTTTTGTGCCTCATGAGAAACATAAAATTGATTTTTACTTTAAATGCTTCCTTTACATACCTAATTCTTGATTTTAAGTTACTTTTTTTTTTCCTTTTTTGTGACAGCAAGTTGAAATTTTTATGACGGCACTATGAACTTTAGCAGAATAAAGGTAATTGCTCTGTCTGTCCCCCGTAGAGTGACAAAGTTTCCACTTTCTATTGTGGGTTCAAAGCCCAGGATGTGAGGGAGTACATGTGTAACAGTTTTGTCTATCATTTTTGTATTGGCATGGCATGGTCCCTAGCACATGCATTTAATATTTCTCTTTATGCAGTGGGTTACACATAAAAGAGCTGGATGTTGTAAGGTGCACTCATTTTTGTAACTAATTGATGCAAATGATCTGAAGAAGTATTAGAATGTTGAATTTCTATAGTTGGTATGACAGTGGGCTCCTGTTTCAAGGTTTCAGGTCTCATTGTCATCACCCTGCACCCCCTCCCTGCCCTCCCCAAAAAAAACAAGTTAAAAAAAATCTAAAATCTAATATTATAAAGTCATATGCTGGAAAGTGAAATTTTGAATTTTCTGTTCTTTCAATGTAAGGGAGATAAGATTGGGATCGGCATGACAAAGAAATTATTGTTGAAATTTGGAGTGCGGAAGCTTTGGTGGTTGAGCTAGGGTTTTTGTGTTTGAGTAATGGATTGAATGTTTTGTGTTTTGTTTTGAAGGTTGAAGAACAACAAAGAAGAAGAGGGTTTGGATTTGTGAGAATGAGCTCAATATATTTCTTTGATGATGTATCAAATACAAATGACAAGAATTGAGACAATGCTCAAGAATATATGAAGACAATTTTAGAGACTTAATGCTCTATTCTAAGACTAGTAGGAGACAAGTTCCAAGATATCTTATAAGTGAAGATATGAGTCTTATTTATAGGCTAAAAGGTCCTACTAGCAGGTAGACATAAAAACTAGCCGGTAAATACAAACCCAAAAACTAACCGTTATAAATTCTGCCAATTCTGCCCCTAGCCGATTGGGCTGCTTTCTTGGGCTTTTCTCCACGCTTTTGGTCTGCAAATTCTTACTCCTTTTTAACTAAACTATGGCTCATAATTTTGGTATAATTGTTCTCCCTTTGTTGAACCAAATGCTGCCTCAAAGTGGACTTGAACATGGCTTGAATTGGGCTGATTCTGAGAACAATTCTGGACAGATTATGGGCCAGTTTTGAGGGCTTGTTTTTAGCTCATTTTGGCCCCTTTTTTCTTTTTCTTTTTTTGGACTTTTGATACACATTTGCTATCTAAGGTTTTGGCGGATTAGGACAATATACTCGGAAGGCATCCATTTGCATGCCTCCTTGAATGCTTCATCGTCACTTTCAACACTCCCCCTCGATTCCGACGAGTGGAATTCCGTGGAGTCGTGACTTGCGAAGATAGAGGCGGATGGTTGAGCTTCCTGGGCCTTCTTTTTCTTGTTCTTTTTTTTCCTTTTTTTGGCCTTGTCTTTTTGCTCTCCCTCAATGATTTGAGCGTTACAAGCTATGTGCACATGACCTATTTGTTGTGCTCCCCCTTGCTTCTCAATCGGAGATTCAATAAGTAGACTCAGTGGTGCTTGCTCACTAGATTCTGCAAAATAAAATTCTTTTTCGACAAATTTCATATCTTTTGACATGTATGCCGTATTAGTCTTAGGATTATAACGAATATCCATTTTTTCTTGGACCATATCCTAAGAATATGCACCGTACTCCATTATGTAGCAAACACACCTAAATGTCCTAAGATGTTTGAAGTTTGGTTTGCTATTTCTAATTGTCTCTAATGGAGACTTGTCACTAAGTGATTCTTGAGAAGTTCGGTTGTACAAGTGTGTAGCGGTACTAATTGCATCACACCAATATTTATGAGTCATATTTGCATTTTCAAGTAGTAAGTATGCAAGCATATGTATTTCTTCCTCATTTACAATGAGGTTTACATGGCTCGTGATTTCTAATATTATGCCCTTTTGATTTAAAAAACTTTGAAAGTTAGAGTATACAATTTGTTTATCATTCGTCCTTAGTGTTTGAATCGATGCATTTTACACCTTAGTGACTAGATGATGGTACTTTCTAAATGTATTATGTGCTTGTGCTATGTCTTTAAGCATATATACCAAGTGTACTTAGAGAAATTATCAATAAATGTTATAATATACTTGTATCCTTCTCTAGACATGCAAGAGATTTCTCTAATATGACAATACACATATTTAAATGCATTTAAGTTTGGTTTGGAGTTTATACATTTCTAGGGCAGTTCACTCTTCTTTTGATCCGGCCTTACTCCGTTTGGCTTGAGATTTGGATGAAAATCCCAACACCTTTCTTTGGTGTGGCCTATCCTTTTGCAATGTGGGCACACGATCTCAGTGCGTTGCTCCTCCATTGTTGCTTTGAATCCGAAAGCTTCCATTGGAGTCCGGTTTTCCTCCACAAGTCTCATAGGGGTTTCAGCTCTTTGGATCATTCCTCTAACCTCCTCATAGGATGGTAGAGCTTCCCTACTTAAGATTTCTTGGCGCACCTCTTTAAATGGCTCTCCAAGGGAAATAAGCAAGGCAAATGTCTTGTCTTCATGTCTCCTTTGTTGTAGAATAGTGAGGTCTATTGTTAGAGGCCTCAATATCTCCAATTCTGTCCATAGTCGTTCAGGGTTGCCAAAAACTTGGGGTAGAGTTTTGTCGCCTCTTTGAAGTTTCGAGATTTGTTGTTAAAGTTCAAAGACTCTCCCCAAGTTGTGTTTGCTGCCGTAGAGACCTTCCAAAGTATTCCACACGGCCTTGGCATTTGGACAGCCCCTCACCATGCTTTGATGTGCTCCATCCATTGATGTGAGGAGCTTGAGGGTGATGCCATCATCTTGCCTTTTCCATTGCTCGAAATTTGGGTGTGTGGACTCAAAAGGCTTTTCTTGGATATGCTCCAAAGAATCTGAAATGTTTAAAAGCCTTTGAATTGTTGTAGCCCATTGAGGGTAATTTTCGAAAGTGAGGGAAGGAAACGTTACCCGCTCTGATACTATGTTGAAATTTGGAGTGCGGAAGCTTTAGTGGTTGAGCTAGGGTTTTTGTGTTTGAGCAATGGATTGAAGGTTTTGTATTTTGTTTTGAAGGTTGAAGAACAACAAAGAAAAAGACGGTTTGGATTTGTGAGAATGACCTCAATATATTTTTTTGATGATGTATCAAATACAAATGACAATAATTGAGACAATGGTCAAGAATATATAAAAACAATTTTAGAGAGTTAATGCTTTATTCTAAGACTAGTAGGAGACAAGCTCCAAGATGTCTTACAAGTGAAGATGAGTCTTATTTATAGGTTAAAAGGTCCTACCAGCCGATAGACACAAAAACTAGCCGGTAGATACAAACCCAAAAACTAGCCGTTATAAATTCTGCCAATTCTGCCCCTAGCTGATTGGGCTGCTTTCTTGGGCTTTTCTCCACACTTTTGGGCTGCAAATTCTTACTCCTTTTTAACTAAACTATGGCTCATAATTTTGGCATAATTGCTCTCCCTTTGCTGAACCAAATGCTGCCTCAAAGTGGGCTTGAACATGGCTTGAATTGGGCTGATTCTGAGAACAATTCTGGACAGATTATGGGCCAGTTTTGAGGGCTTGTTTTTAGCTCATTTTGGCCCTTTTTTTCTTCTTCTTTTCTTGGACTTTTGATACACATTTGCTATCTAAGGTTTTGGCGGATTAGGGCAATATACTCGAGAGGCATCCATTCGCATGCCTCCTTGAATGCTTCATCGTCACTTTCAACAATTATCATATCTTTTTTTTTTCATGATTCATAAACAATTTCTCCCTAGTGTTATGTCTATTGAATTCAAGATGACATTGCTATTGTGCTCATTTCAGGAGTTGTTGTTTATAGTTTCAGCTGAAACTGATCTAGTTTCACTTCTCCCAAAAGTTCTCTTTCTGCTGTATGTACAGGTCTGTCCATTTACAACTCTTTTCAAGCAAACAATTTGTTCTGCCTATAAACATCTTTTTTTTGTTTCTTTTATTTTTTTT
Organism: Dillenia suffruticosa; assembly: GCA_033439265.1. Classification (NCBI taxonomy): domain Eukaryota; kingdom Viridiplantae; phylum Streptophyta; class Magnoliopsida; order Dilleniales; family Dilleniaceae; genus Dillenia; species Dillenia suffruticosa. The sequence goes on from JAVTVX010000035.1 coordinate 23,566,160, forward strand.
ATTGGTTTTCTTGATTTGAGGCTCACAAGAAAGCCCTTCAAGCTCCTGGAAGAGCCATTTCTGTTGTTGTTGCCTGATTGAAGGTACATTGGTCTCTGCTTATCAACTGGATAAAGTATGTTCTTCTATTTATTATTTTTGATCTTCATTTCTTGTATATAGTCATTTGAACTTGCAAATCTTCTATGGACATCTTAATTTTTTGGACCTGAAAACAATAACGGGATTTAATTATGAGAACCAGAGTTTTGTATGCAAAAAAAAGAATTTGTTATCTTTTTCTCGGGGTCTCTACTTATCAACTAGACAATGTATATTCATCTTTTTATTTTATTTTTTTTAATTTTCAGTTCTTGATTTCGGAGAGTGTTGTTGATAGAGGATTGTGCAGACTTTGAGAAGGTGTGTTTGGTTGACGGTTGTGATTGGGCTGGGGAGTTGAGCTTTATTTGAGTTTGCTCCGAAGAATTTTCAACTAGCGGGAGAGAAACAATATGAGAGTGGCGGAATAGGAGATAAAAAAATATAATAAATAAATAAATAATGAAGAAGGAAATCAGAGAAACAATATGAGAGTGGGGGAATAGGAGATTAAAATAATAATAATAAATAAATAAATAATGAAGAACAAAAATGGAGATGCAGGGGATCGAACCCTGTACCTCTCGCATGCAAAGCGAGCGCTCTACCATTTGAGCTACATCCCCTTGTTGTGTGTTATGATCTCGAGTCGGGGAATAGGAGATAAAAAAATAATAATAAATAAATAAATAACGAAGAAGGAAAATGGAGATGCTTGCATGAAAAGCGAGGGCTCTACCATTTGAGCTACATCCTCTTGTCGTGCGTCATGATCTCTTGAGTCGGAGCGTAGGAGATAAAAAATAATAATAAATAAATAAATAATGAAGAACCCTTTGAGCTACATCCCCTTGTCGTGCATCATGATCTCTTGAGTCAGGGAGTAGGAGATAAAAAAATAATAAATAAATAAATAATGAAGAAGGAAAATGGAGATGCAGGGGATCGAACCCTGTGCCTCTCGCATGCAAAGCGAGCGCTCTACCATTTGAGCTACATCCCCTTGTCATGCATCGTGATCTCATCTTTACAGAAAATTAGCTTTGACCTTGCCTTTTGCATGTCGGATCGTATGGTTAGATAATAATAGAAAATAGGTGGTTTTAAGTTGTTTTAAACATGAGTTAGGGATCACTTGTTTAGCTTAATTGCTAGAGTTCAATATGATTATTCCATGCATAATAATAATAATTTAAATTTTATTTTGTACAAAACTGTACTTTTATTTGAGAAACCTTTCATTTCTTCTAATTTAAACATTTTAATAAAATTTAACATTTCTACTTTTAGTTTACTATCTCATCCCCCTTGTATAAAACTTTGCATTTCTAACAATAATAATTCTATGCATTTCTACTTTATTTTGTATAATGATTAAACATTGTTTTAATTTTAACTAAGAAAAACATTATACATAAAACAAATGAGAGATTAATTCTGAAAATTGGTGTTTTGGGTGCATAAAAAGAATTGGTTATCTTTTGCTTTCTGGGGTCAGTGGCTCGAAATTTCACCATATAACTGCCAAGAATTTGCCTAAATTTCATAGTTAACTACTTTTATTTATTATAGATTATTCAATTTTTAATATTGTTACGAGTAGTGGGTTCATAATCTCCCCCCTCCCCCGTGCCAAAAGAAAAAAGTTTATTATCTCATGCTCAATGTCCATGTGCAAAAAAAGAATTGGTTATCTTTTGCTTTCTGGGGGCAGTGGCTCAAAGCTTCGCTATATAACAGCAAAGGTTCAGATTCTAGCCTTCTGAGAATTCTATGGATATTTGTAAATACTTTGTAATGCTTAAATGAGCTTTTGCTTCAAATTTGCAAATTTGCCTACTTTCCAGATTTGCCTAAATTTTGTAATTAACTACTTTATTTATTATAGATTATTTTTTTTGTTTTGTTATGACTTGTTTTAGCAGTGGGTTCTATAATCTCCCCCACCCCCCCACCCCCCACGTGTGCCAAAAGAAAGAAGTATATTATATCATGCTCAATGTATGTGCTCATGAATTGTCTTACAAATTTCTTGTTAATTGAATTTTTAGAATAAAGTAGATGATTTAGCATTCAAGATCTTAATGGCTTACCACGGTGCAATGGTGGCCTTTTTAGCACTCATATTTGCTGCCACAGATGATGTGAGTAAATATGAGGACGTCTGACATGGATTTAATAAGATTATGTCATTAATTGTCTCATTGTATAATAAATTTGATCGATTGGGTAGCCATGAAATTGAGATTAATAGGTCTACTGTAGGCCTGATTGATTTTGTTTACGATGAAATATTATCATATTGCAACTATGTATAATGCCATGAGTTGTCATTTTGGGTGTTTAGGAGCAAGATTGTTCGTCTAACAGAATTTTGAGTAAGAGGGAGCTTTTGAAGAACATGATGCCAGTACTGAAAGGCCTTGTGTTAAGCAACACGCAATCTTGATCAAGTTGAAGCATCAGAGGCTGTGTAGACATGATGGCAAGCTTCCATTGCACATATCAGGTTGTTGTCATCGTTCTTCTTTTTAAAATATAATTAATGAGAATATATCATTTCTTCTGGCTTTTTGGTGCCTTCTAGCAAATTTAAACATAAGAGGCAAAAACAAGATTATCCTTCAAGCTTGAAATTCTAATTTCTACGGTCGCTCTATCTTGTTTTCCCCCTTTCATCCGTACACTTGTGCAAGGGTTTTGCCCTCTAAGAGTTGCTCTTGGAATGTATACTGCTCTCAGATGTAGCTGTAGCAAAACACTTAATTGAGATAACGGAAACCTCAATCTGTTGTTGTAAGGTGAAACTTGGACAAAGGTAAAATAAAGTTGTAATCAGTGTGTGATATACTTGAATGCTCAGACTTACATAACATCATTCATGAAGTGCCTGCGGAGTTGTCTGAACTTGCGTCGAAATGTCTCTGCCTCCATGCATGTCACTTTGACAGGACATGGTTTTAATTGATTTGTTTGTTTGTTTTTGCTTTTTTTTGGGGGGGGGGGGTTGGTACTGATGTTCTTCATGAGGGCCATTTATCAAGCAATGCCTCATGTAAATTTGTCTTGGATATTAAGATGCAAATCGTCCAGCCTTTGTTCCTAGTTTACAAATCCAGGCCATTCTCTGGATCTGATGTTCTCTAAAGCCCTTTTTAGTAAAATCTGCTCCAGCCTTTGTTCCTATAAGAACCGTCCTCCCGAACTGATTCTGGATCCAATTTTGTAGGAACATTAGTTTGTAAAACCTATTGAGACTACTAGTTTACTGGTGAATTCAGTCTTGTATAATAACCAAACTCTCTGTGTATCAATTATAACTAACATAAGCTTAATTATAACTATAATCTATCAAAACATGTGAGGATCATGCGTGCTCTAGAGAGGAGATAGAATGGAGAATTCTTAAAAGTTCTCTCTCAGAACAAGTGTTCTATAAAACCACCTGAAAGTCCAGGAAACTGATACTAACCTAGAAGGAATGACAATGAAGCCACGGTCATTGCTGTTAGTGTTTAGTTTCTCTTTTACTATTCTAGGGTCCTACTGCCAAAGTAGCTTCAAAAGCACACGTTCTCTTCTTTCTCTGTACTAAACTACCTTTCTTGTCTAATTTGATGGATGATTTTTTTCAGATACCTTCGGATGGTTAAGCATAGATTGCGGGTCAGAGAAGAGTTATCAAATTGGTTAACATTAAATGGAAGACAGATGAGGATTACATCAAGCCTGCCAAGAACAAACAGGTTTTGTGAAACAGCAATATCCCACTTGAGCCACTGAAAACACTGGGTCTTCACCAAGAAGAACAAGAACTGCTACCCCTATGCCTTCATCTTGGAGGTACTTCATAAGGGCAGCATTTCATTAGGGAAACTATGATGGGCGCTTGAAGCCTCCAAAGTTTGATCTTTAGTTTGATAAATGGACTTTGGTGGTGACTTCACTGACAGATCCTGTTTATTCCGAGATTATTTATGCAAGCAAAGTACACCACATTAGTTCATGTCTGGCTAGAACTATGGATGATCAGTTTCCCTTCATATCCTCCTTGGAAGCATTTCCATTTCCCGATGCAATGTTTGCTGGCATCACTGGGGACTTGGCTTGGTTTAGTATGAAGAGTTATGATTATGGAGCAACAGAACCTATTTTCAGGTAGGATCTTGATTACAGATCAAAATTTATCATTTTATCATGCTTACAGTTTATATGTGATCACTGATGCAATATTGGTTGTCAAATAGGTACCCTAGGGACAAGTACAGTAGAATATGGGAACCAAAAATTCCTAATGGCACTGTTGTAGTAAATGCCAGTTTTGACAGTCTCTACTCTATGACCATCGATGATCCTCCTGATGTTGCTATAATTCAAGCTGTCGAGGCAACAACTCCTGCAGACACCATTACTTTGTCATTCCCATCGAGCAAGGGCAAAAGTCTGGACCATGTTATTGTGGACTTTACAAAAGTTGATGAGCTGGAGATTAATGAAACTAGGCACTTTGATTTGAATGTGAATGGTGAGAAAATGTTAACCCTGAATCCAGAATATAGGACATGCTCAACGTCTTGGGCAAATTTACAGTCAGAAGGGACCTTTAATGTAGAGTTACGCCCAGCAGAAGACTCAGACATTGCCTCCAATTATCAGTGTTATTGAAGTGTATATGGCTAGCGAGTCACTTGTTACAATACGAACATCACAGGATGATTGTGAGCCTCCCCCCCCCCTCCTGCATCTTTATCACATGCCTTATGCTATAGTGATGAAAGCTTTTAATTTGCTTGGCAGTGGATGGATTAGGAGTATTTACAAACAGCTTTGAGCAGCTGAAGGGATGGAGTGGAGAACCTTGTCTCCCCAGGTGTTACTGTTTGGCATTGGCTGACTTGCAGCAGTGATAACCCTCCAAGAGTAACAGCAATGCATGTATTTTCAACTACTGATGTGAGATCTATTCAAGGCCCTTGTTAGAAATACACTTTTTTCTGCTGAAAACTCTCAAGACATGTGGTCTGGATGGTCCTCTGCCAGATTTTAAGCAAATGCAAGCCCTGGAAACTATGTTAGTTGTTAATTTCCCATTACTATGCCTTATCCTGTTTTCTCTGCAGCCTTCAGAACAAATTTTGTTTTCCCTTCCCGTTTCAAGGATCTAGGAGACAACAGTCTTGATGGCCAAATTCCAGATTTTCTCGGAAGTCTGCCCAATCTAAAGCTGTTGTAAGTTCTATGACTCAAATCAGAGACAACCCGTGAAGCTGATTTTTATCCGATCATTTTACCATCTTAGATTTTTTCTATGCGTGCTTTAACTCTTCCTTTTTGTTTGTAGAAAGCTCAATAACCAATTTTCTGGATAAATCCCACAAAGCATAAAGAACGACAAGAAATTCAGTTACGAGTTAGTAACTCATATGATATCTTTTTTTAATTTTTATTTTTTTGGTTGGGGGTTCAAATTATTAACTTGTATCCACAATTTCATTCCTTAATACTTATTCACTATTCCCAAATTTTGGGTTTTTTTTCCCGGTATGCATCTTTCTCCTTACTCTACTAACTTTTGAGCGTGGAAGAAACAAAACCAAGATCAAATTCGACAAAAAGCAGTAGACTTTTTACGTGGGAGAACTGCATATTAATTTGTAAATCTAATTCGATAAACATTTTCTTATAAGTCTTGCATCAATTGGAGACAACCCAAGAAATTAGTAGCTACACAATTATAAAATTTTATTATATCCACTATGGTTTGTTCATTGGCTGGTAATCATAGGGATAATTTTGGACCTAGTCTTTTACCCTTTTTTTAATAAAATTTTATTAAATCTCTAAATTTAAATTTGAATCTGCTAAATACCATGTTTTTGCATACAAGACAAATTAAACCTTAAAGCTGAGATGTCCACATGCAAAAATCTTGCTTTAACATGGTGCTATTGTAATATCTTGTAATAATTTTAAATTGAAATTTATGGTTTATAGTTACATTAAATATGAATGTGCACTTTGATTTTGGATTTTTATTTATTAAATATAAATAACTTTGGTACTTTCAAGCTGACCATTTTTTTTATCCTTTGTGCTACATGACTCACTTCAATGTTCATTATCATATTTGTTTTTATTTTTGTCAATATGTGTGAATTAAATAACTTGTAACAATTTCATGTTTTAATATTTTAATTAATTGATAAGTTTTAATAATTTAGTTCCCATATTTCGGCTCATTCCTTTCTCCATTAGCAACTCCATTGCGGATCCCAAACTGGCTGAACCGGGTTCAGGGGTCGGGTTTTTTGAAATATTTGGGGTTGCCATTGATGAGAAAAAAAATTACTTTCTGCGATGTGTATCCATGTGCATACAATGTATATATTGAGAGAGGGAGGGAGGGAGGAAGTGCTTGTATCTTGCAGAAGAAGTATGAAATCTCAATTGTTTTCTTTTTTTTTTTTTTTTTTTTAAATCTTTGAAATGAAAAAACCTAAAAGGGTATTTGATTTTATTTTGGAAAAAAGAACAGCTAGTGGTTGAGTTTGTTTCATGCACCACAACTAGTTATTTTTCCACCGTACAGATGATCAAAAAGTGAAAATATATCACTGCCTCATATAGGTTACTAATTTTCAAGGACTTTCCCCCCTCTTATAAGGGTAAAAATCTCACCTCCTACTATTTTTGAATATGTGTGGGTAAATCACGCATGACAAATATGTTCTGTAGTTATATTTTTGAATGTGAACCAAATCTCAATGAGCAATTATTAAGAATTTAAATATAAACTTTAACACAAAAAAACTCTCGTCTCAATTTTAGAAATAAACCACTGATATCTTATAATAATTTTGTATCCGATGAATATGCATATGATAATCACATAATCACAAAGTAATGATCCATTATATAGCTAGTATAGGTGATTAATTAATATCAAATCAAATTTAATTATGAAAAAAGAAAAATATGCCGAGAGAGAGAGAGTTTGGAGGTTCGATCAGGTATGGAACACCATCCTCTTATTTAGGGTAATGACCGAAAGATAATGGCATGTGAAATATTTTATTTAAGCAATTAAAAAAATCTCAACCATGAAAGTCAAGGGCAAGAAAAACCTTTCCAGGACGGCAAGTTCTGTGGATGAGATTCTAGTAAATTATCAACAACTTTTTTATGCAAAACTTTTTAATAATTTATTATCCCATATTTTCCTTCAATTATAGTCCTCATCATTGTAATCATAAAATATAGGAGGTTTTCGACAACCCCATTAACGTTTTTTGGTTTCTATGGTATGAGATTTATGTAAAAGGTAGTTTGAATAACATTCCCCCTTATGGCAAAAAGAGGAAAAAAAATTGAGACTTTCGCCTTCACCTAAAAAAGTCTTTCTTTTCCTTTTTTGTGTTATTAAAGGTCATCAGGTTTTTCTTGGTAAACTCCTTTTAGGGGCAGAGGCCTGAAACTCAGTATGCAATTATTATCCTTTTTGGGGCAGGAGCAAGATTTATATTCGTATTCAAACAAGTTTGGAAAGAATGAGAATTCCCATTGCCTCCAAGTTTCTTTTCTTTTTTTTTTTTTACCAAGAGCATTTATGTATCAAGAAATTCTTTCCTAAGATATTACCTTAAAAGCTCTTTCTGAGAAATTATTGTCAATATATTTCCTGTAATCTTGGCATATGTTTTTATAAATAACTTCAATTATAATATTTTTTTCCTAAATATTTTCACTAAAGCAGCAAGAGGGAGGGGGTGTGTATGCGTGGGCAAACCTTGTCTGTTCGGGTCGGGCAAAACACCGCCATCATTTGTCACGATCAACCACCACCCAATCACCAATGGATGGAGGACATCGAACGTTGGTGAAGAAGGGAAGGATTTCAAAAGTAGAGAATCCCACAAACAATAATGCTAATTTTTGGATTGGTGACAAACCGGAGCCGGACCGCATCCAAACCCATGGCCAAAAGTATCCCCTCCGAAACATCGAACTCTGTTTTTTCGCTACCGCAACGTCATTTAAGTCCGGCCCACTCTCTGATGAATGGCTTGACTCCTTTTCTCCGTTAGCAACTCCAATGCCGAATCCACCGACCTAGATTGGTTCAATTGGATGTGGGATTGAGTATCCTTAAATATGATCGAGATTCAACTTTTGCTGGGAGTATCGGATTCTCATGTGTATGAAACGTTCCCTGTTGGGAGAGCCGCCCTCCAAAAAGAACCACTATAAATGTCGATCCAGATTAGTCAAAATAAAATCTCGGATACCGAACGGTACCCAAAACTTGGTACCAAAAAAAAAAAAAAACACTTCAATGCCGAACCCGAACTAGTTGAACCGGATCCGTAGGTCGGGTTTCATGAAATATTTGGAGTCGCCATTGATGAGAACAAAATTACTTACCACGATGTATGAGAGCGAGTATCTTGCAGGAAAAGTATGATTCTCGAAAGTTACTTCATTTTTCTAGTTTTCTTTTGTGGGATAAAAAGGTATTTGAATTTATTTTCTTTAGTTAGTCATGGCTAAAAGTCACCAAACTCCCAAAGATGTATCAAGACGGTAGATGGAAATTTTGATCCACAACTACTTTAGTTAGTCATTGCCATAAGCCACCGGAAAATTTTCACAAGAACTAACTACTACTAAACATTAAGATCATAGGTTGCATTATTTGATATTTTTGTAGAAAAGCAGAAGCGAAAATTAAATGCTGTGAGCATTACTGGTGAACAAACCAAATGGAGGAAGAAGAAAGAAAAATCCCAGAGGTTCTACCAAGTTGGGGAGAAAGCACATTCTCCAATCCCCTGGCACTGGCAACAGATGCATATATGATCCCCAATAAATATAACTTAGCACTACCCACCAAAAGCCTTGCAAAAATAGAGATTCAAATCTGCCAGACTGAAACCATAGCGACCTATTGTTCTATGTCAAACTAGGTCAAACCGATAAATACACAATCATTCCTGTTTACTGAAAGCATCAACCATCCCTGCAGAGCTAGAGCACGATGGGCAGGGTGGATCTCGTCTATTCTCATAACTTGTCTTCTGCTCCAAACAATCAGCATGATAAACATGGCCACAGATTAAAACAGCCACGACAGAGACATCACTGGATGAAGGTGAATTCCCGAAACTATAAAGTTTCCATCTCAATGGCTTTTGGCAAAGTCCACATATCATCTTCAGCGCATCTGTCAATATTGCATTTGTTGCCAATGAACAGCTCCTAATTTTATCTTGCCTGTAAAATGGTTTTTCCTTACTATCTGAAAGAATGGGCAAAAAATGTGATGTCATAATTTTACCAGTTGGCAATATGAAATACATATAATCTAAGCTTTATATTATGACCACAGCCTGATTGATACAACACAGTATAAGAGGGATTACTGCCTCATTATGTCTTAAATACTAACCTCATGTTAATTTAACTAAGCACTTAAACATGTCGATACAACACTTAGGAAAAAGTGATACAACACTTAGGAAAAAGTATCACGGCCACATTTCCACCATCCTATCCATTCAAAAAAATATAAAAAAAAAATATATAAAAAAAAATTGAAATTCCACACCAAGATGGAATCAATGTAATTCACCGAAGCATTACATTCATAAGTATTTGTGTGGCTGCATAGACTCTAATGAGAAATCAGGTATTTTCCCACCAGCATAGGAATTATGTGACGAAACAAAACTACGGAGGAGAAGAAAGGAGGTGGAGGGCAAAGATGGATGACCAACCTGCATGGCGTCTGGACTCTGAATTGCATCGACTGGTTAATTTGAATGTGAGTGTCTCATCGTGTGAAGGACTGCTTCTCCAATGAGATGTAGATGCAGTGCCATGTTTTCCAGAGATTCTGCGAGAGTATTGATGGCCAAAATATTGGCGTGATCGTCGTAATAATAGTGCGCGGCTGAAGTTGTGCTGGAGATGCGGAGGGGAAGGGTGGCTGCTTGATGGCTTCGTAGTACTGTTAAATTTATCCACTGCTGATGAGGGAGGCTTTGGGGAGCTTGTGCCAACCGCACGAGAAGATTTCTATCAAGCACATTACAATAATTCTCCATTTATATGTAGGATATTAAAACATCAAAAAGAAGTGCATAGTCTAACATAACGAGATTTTAACTTCAGCCTAACACCATCAAAGTCTCCACCTTCAATAATATTGCTTTCTCCACCTCACTGAGGGAGACATTTCATTGGAATCATACATGAGGAAAGCCATTAAATTTATTTGATTTTTTTTTCCAAAATTGACCAGTAAAGTAGTTCTACCTGCTTAAAAATATTAACATGGTATGGAATGTCATCCAGTTCGGGGCAAGAAGTGTCCAAAGGTGGTAGAAGAGACATGGGAAGCGAATCTTGCTCTCTGCAGTATTTTTTATTTTTTATTTTTGTTTTCCTTTGGGGTGGGGAATGGTTGGAGTAGGCAGGGAAAGGGCCAGCAGCTGTCATGTGGCTCAATAAAATAAAAGAATGAAAATGTATTAATATGGCAAAGTGCTGCATTACATTGACCATGGAAACTTTGAGACTCATTAATTATATGGCACATTCCAAGGACATGGATAAAGGAAAGGAGGATATACAATGCTATGTAAAGATTAAAGAATTGATTAATGACAAGAAGCAACACAAGGAAGATACCTCTTTTTCCATAAAATCCATTCCTGAGGTGCATGGCATACTCTACGATATTATAGAATGAAAATGGTAAGAGTAGGGAGGGAGACAAATTTGGACACCATGAGTGAGATATACAAGATGAGAACAAACCTCATCGGTCAGCAGCTCTGTTTCGGAGAGACAGTGCATAATGTCTGCAGAGGAATAGAACTGCTATTAGAATATCTGACATTCAATAATTTAGCCCATCTTTTTAAAGGACCAAAAATACCACAAAAACTTCCCCATTTGGAAAAGTTCAAAGTAAAAAGAAATAATGTTGCCTGTATTTCCTTTAAGAAAGCATGTGCTAAGAGTAGGTCAGTGACCCGGTTGAAAAAGAATAAGATATGAAGGTGTAGCAGAGATAAAGAGCTCCACCACACAATTAACAAGGATGACAAACTGTAGCAGACAACACAGCAGTTCATGGTGCTAGACATTATCAATATGTGATTCTATCAAAACATATACAGATTACTTAATCTAAACCAAAAACTGAAACTGTGATATACAGTTCCACAATATTGAATACAGGTTTCATCTTGTAAAAATACTTAAAAGCTATACATGGAGATACATGGAGATGATGTTTTAGTGTTCTGTCTGAAACCATGACTTCTAGGCCAGGATGAAATAATCTCGACTTTGCACTTGCATCAATGTACCCTCTAAAGAAGAAACACCTAAGAATCAAAAAGCTATACATGGAGATAGATGAAACCCCCTTGCTCCACCTTTTTCTGCTATTGCCATATTTGGTAAATAAACGCTAACAGATGGTTCTTGTCACACTCAACTAGAAATGTTAGGATAGGAGACAATCAGATCCATTGGCAATTCATTAACCAATCAATTTCAAACACAGTCATACCACTCGACAGCTTATTCCTCTGGTACTACTGGTCATATCCAATTAACCCCCTCATTTATTGCACAATTTCCCCCCACTTCCAAGGGTTGGGGGATGCCCACTTAATTTCCAGAAATAACGACTTGATAGAAGCAAGAAAAAGGGTAGGACATGTATTATCAGGAAGATTGTAGTTCTAAGTTCTGGAAGAAACATTCCGGAGGATCTATCTTTGGATTGGTTTGGAATTTAATATCATGTGCCCAAAAATGATTCCATCTTATAAGTCCAGAACAACAACTATCGAGCACAAAATTGCTAGACCCATATTCTTGGCTAAGCAGAATTCCACCGCTAGACTGTCGTGAAACTTTAATGAGTAATGACTAACAAAAGAACAAAATCACCTTTTTGCTAGTTCAGCATACAATGCGCCAGCATAAACCCTAATGTTAATGCCACAAAGACCACATTTCACACTTCCTCACATTGCCAAAAAAGGTAAGGGGGACGAGTATCGAACCCTGAACCTTTATCACAGCCACAAATTTCAAATCATACGAGCCAACAATTTTAACCATAACACAAACTAACACGATATTGGCAAACAGAATAATTTATCATCTTCAGCAATAAATAAATCCCTATAAATACCCTGACTTCCATAAATCTATAATAAGACTACATAAGCTCTCACCTACCACTACCACTACCACTACCACCCAGATTAATAAAAAGAAACCCTAATAAAAATCCACATCTCCAGATAAACCCAATCGATTTTTCTATAAATCCAGGTTAAATTATAAAATCCAACAAAAATCAAATCAACTTGATTAAGAAGTTGATAACACGGAGAGAGAGAGAGAGAGAGGGGTACCTGAAGGAGGAGTATTTGGTTCAAAATCTCTGCGCTTTCTTTTACCCATTATAATTAAAAGGGGAAAAATCTACAGTTTTAGGGTTTCTCTTTTTAGATTAAACGGTTAGAAAAGAAAGAAAGAAAAAAATTATCTAAGTTAGGGTTTTACAGAGAGAGAGAGAGAGAGAGAGAGAGAGAGAATGAGCATGTGGTTTCGCGCGATGATGAAGCAAAGAAGACAGCGGTCCGGTCACTTCAACAAAACCCAATTCCAGGGAGAGAGAGAGAGAGAGAGAGAGAGAGGGTTTCTTTTTACATATCCTTTTTATTTGTTTTCTTCAGGCGGGGGAAGGAGAAGGAAGTGAAGAAAAAAAGAGAAGTGCGAAGGAAACGGGGAAGACGGAGCGGTTCATATTTTTTTTTTTTTTTTTTTTTTTTTGCTTAGCATATTTTAATGTTTATTTTATACTCTACGGAAGCTATACAACATGTTATTATTATTTTTTTCTTTTGGCTCAATGCTTTTATCACATATTCAATAAGAGAAAGGGTAGAATTGTAATGAAATGAGAACCTAGGGCCGATTTTATGATTTACTATAGTTCATGGGGTTTATTGTAAAAGTGAAATTTTAAGGTTGTTTGTTTTTTTGCAATTGAATCCAATTAACTTTTTCAACTCCCGTCGGCTTCGTACTTTTCTTGTTGAGGACAGGTGTCCGGTTATTTGCGAGGGACTTTTTCTTGAGATCGCATAGGGTTCTTCTTGCTTTGGTGCAATTATGGAGGTTGGCACACTCTCCACGCCTCTTTGCTAATCATGTCATTGTTTTAGCACACTTTTTTAATCTCAAAACAAGCAGGGCACCGGCTCCAACTCTGATCTTTATCTCGTCAAAACATTCAAAGTAAATCTTTTAAAAACAAATTATTAATACAATCGTAATATTAATTCTTTTTGTACATTAATATAATCATAATATTGGTATCTTACTGCCCAAATTTATGTTTTTTTACCCTAATTTTGGGAAAACATTGAAAGGATTTCCCGTCTTAGATTTTTCCCAATTTTCATTCAAATTCACTTATTTTGGGGTGAGTGTTTTTTTTTTATTATTACATAGATTTGAATCTGAAATCATTAAATTTAAGAAAAGAGTTATGATCATTAGACTGTCCTCTTAGGGACTTTGGGTGAGTGTTTTGATGAGAAGTTTGAATTATTATATATTCTCATTGATTTTTGTTAGTTTCATAGACAAAATATGAAGAAATTTTTATAAATTCTCACAACAAATGGAGTTTGACATTCACTCATTACCAAATATTAGTCAAATGGAGTATGTCTTCGTTTTTTATTAATTTGCTATAATGATAATTTTGGATCTTTTGTTAAAAGTTTTGAGTTCTTGCAAAACTTTGATTTTTACTCAAAATTTTTAACTTTAATTAATAAATATTATAAGTAAAATAAAACAAATTTAAAATTGGTATTAATGTGATTATTTGATTAGCTGGCCAAGGACCTCTTGAAGTACTATATTTAGGTAAAAATTTTCTTTCTTTTTTTGGTTTTCACCACCGATTTTCGAGTTTTGTCAGATTAATCTGATTCGAACACTATGAGACTCATTTTTTAGATTGATTCTTCCAAATCCTCTATTGACGCTTAAATGGTCTTATGATTAAATATTAAAATCTTTTAAATAAAATCTTGGATTCGAGTCTTGTATATGACAAAAATAAATATTTGGAGAGATTTGTCTCTTAAGAATTCTTTACTCGAATTGAATTTAGTGGGGTTTGATAATCAGATGCAAATGATTTAATATATATGTATATATATAAAAATAGAAAAGAAAAGGAAGAAAAGTTTTGTTTCCATAGGCCCAACCATATGTCAACAGAAGTTGGGCAGCCACAGATGGCCCAGCAAAGTACTGCAACCCACAGAAGTCTCTTATCAAAATACACATGATCTTGTATTACCAAAAAAAAATGATCTTAGCTAAAAGTCTCTCAAAGACAGTTCAACCGGTAAAATCTCTCTACTTCTATCCTTCTTTCTCTTATTCGAATCCATTTGGTTGTATCTCATTATATAAAAAAATAATAATAATCTTAGGTAAAAGCCATTGAGAAAATGCACAGAATAACTCAAAAACTATTTACTATTATCCTATAATTTAGCTACGCTTTCACAAAATAGAATATCTTTTTCTTTCCGCCGCTATTCTCCAAGACAGAAAAAAGAATCTTGATTTAATGAGTTGGAATAATTTGAACTTTTCACGCACTACTATTGCAGGTTAATGGGTCAGAATCTATCACTATCTTCATTGCTAAGTTAAAAAGTAAGGAGATTAATAAAATAATTGAGAGAGAGAAATTAGAGAAAGAGAATTCCCATAAAGAGTATTTTCTTTCATTTCAGATGATCACATCCAAAGGGTTCCATTGCTTAAAATGATTCTACCCTACGAACCTATGTCTCAACAAAGAATAAAGTTCTATCCACCTATCTTATTTAAATAATTACAAACCAGTAATGTTTTATAGGATATTATTTACCCCTGGTTGGTGTCGATACAAGTTTTCTTTTTCTTGTTTTTTGTTTTTTTGTGCGGTGAAGTCGATGCAAGATTTATTAACGACATGACGTGAATAAAATGGACACTTTTATTTTTTAATCAGATTAGGAGTTCGATTTATTAACGACATGACGTGAATAAAATGGACACTTTTATTTCTTAATCAGATTAGGAGTTCGATTCTTTCTGGACATGAAAAAAATAATATTGAAAGATTCGCTTTCATAAAATGGGTCCTATAATAATCGATTCAAATTAGTTAAAAAAAAACTCTGAATATTTAGTGATGGTCAAGTCACGATAAAAAAAAAATAAATAAATTCAAGATTTCTCCTTCTCAATTAAACTCTACCTGTTCCACAAGTTGCTTTTCAAGTTTTTCGCCTTTTCCTTTTTCTATTTTGCCCATTTCAAAAAAATTCACTCACGTCTATTTCACTTTATTCTTCATGTCCTCAAGATGAGGATTGGGTGGTGAACTATTGTAGGACATGGCATAATGAAAGATTCTTCCAATTCTCTTTCTTGCAAAATGTCCAAGATGTATCCATTTTGATTTTTTTGCATCATAGTTTAGCTGGATTTCAAAAGAAAAACACAAAAAAGGCAAAGTTTCAAAATATCTACCAAGAGAGGAGGTCTAGGTTTGGCAATGAGTCATTGTCGATGCAAAAATCTTTTTAATTATTGAAGTATCTTAAAATCTTTTTTGTTTTTCAAAGAAACCCAATAGGACAACCCAAAATAAAATCATGCATTTATTTTGTCATCTTTGAAATGATGTTAAAGAGGGCTGGAGTGGAATAGCTCGTGCCCACTTAGGGAAACTAGTTTAGCTCCTAAGTGCTCTATTATTGGTTAGTGGGTTAATTTTGATTGGACATAAACCAAATCACCCAAGTGCCAACTTTCATCAGCATCGAAAAGTTTTGAAGAGCATTCACTCCTCTCCCATTTTCTTAATTTTTTTTTAAACTTAGATTGCCAAAAGGCGCAAGAAGGGGGGGTGGTTCTTAGACAGGTAGCTTAAGAATTCTTTTGATTAAGTAATGGGGAATATTGTCCAATTGAAAATTTTGCTGCAATGTTGAGGAAAATTTTCCCCCTTTTCCCTTTTTCCGGGGGAGGGAGGGATTAGGGAAGGGGTATCATTTATCCTAGAATAGTTTAAATTCAATCCATCTTGCCTTCAAGATTCCCCACCCCTTACTTTGCTAATAGGTAAAAGCCGCATGTCATACTGTGCGTTATCCTACTGGCTGACTTCTTGACCAATCTAGAATAATATTTCTCTGCAAAGCCAAGATCTCACTCTCTCCCCCCCCCCTCCCATTTCATTTTCACCTATTCAACAACAGTCCAAAGCCAAATTCGGCAAAGGTTGAAGTGAAGGGAACAGTATTTGGGTCCCACTGGACGATGAGCCAAATTAAACCCATTTAAACCTTGGCCAGACCCAGACGATTCCGTGGACAGCAGTCACACGGAACCATAAAAAATTTATAAAATACTTACAGAGAGTCCGTTTAATAGGATAATAGTGTCCATCATTCGCTGGAATCGAAATATCCATAAGATTGGGTCATGTATCAATTAAAGAAATTATTGGAATTCACAAAGCGTTGCATTCTCAAAGAATCGTGTATTCTTTTTTGACCGACGATAATCATAATATCGGATAAATCCGTCGTATATTTAATTACGTCTAAATATATTTACAAGTGAGATAATTATCTCTTCAACATAACTGCATCCCATTTCAGATTAATCAGAATTCTCAAGTCCCTAAACTTATAAAGTCTTCTTTCTGTAATACTGTTAATTAAATCTCATTTTTAAAACTTAAAAATTAAAAAATATATATATTGAGAACTTCGTCCTCTAAATAGGAGCTCACAAATATTCGAAATGGATTAGTCAGAATATGATTTCGGATATTTTCAAAAAAATATATAAAATTTTTTTTGTATTTATGTAATTTATAAAATACCATATCATTTTATAATTTTTTTTTTAAATCGAAAAGGGTTTGTTAACCAATATGTTTTAACAAAAAAACTTCTACTTATTATATAATATCTATCCTAAATAATAATGATTATTTATGATATGAGTTCATTTAATACTAACCCAGCAAAATATTGAATAATTATAATAATATTTATAATTCTAAAATGTTCTGAATTAATATGCATGGAATTTATAATAAGATTGGATTGTCCAAATGTTTGGGAGAAAGATTTTCAAAACTTGATATTAGAGCTTTATTAACAAAATTTAAATATATTGATTTGATTTATGTATTAAGAGAAAAGAAGTAATGTGCTGATTTTGTAATTAAATTAGATTGTCATTAACATAATTTAATTCTATATTAACAAGTTCTTCCATCTAATTTAAGGAGCTTATTTTAATCAATTTTCTTTTATTTCTCTATTTTATATAAAAAATTTAATATTAAACATAAATATAATTTATTACGAGAATAATATATAGGAATCGAAATTATTTCACTGAGTTATATTATAATTGATATCATCATTTTTTTTATAGATTATTTAAATATATTACGTATGTCTGATTTTTTAGTTTTTCTTTTTTATATAGAAAAGATTAAATGTTAAACATAAATATAATTTATTATTATAATAATATATAGAAATAGAAATAGTTTTACATTGCCAACGAATCATATTTCACTCACACTCATGTCATAAATACCCAACAAACGCCTAGCAAAGCTGTTTGTCTGTGTTTGCATATCGAGAAGATAAGAACCAAATAGGAAAGTGACAAAAGGGGTCCAGAAAAACAGACCCAAATGAAAATAAAAAACATTTGAAAACAAACAGTCATACATTAACAAAACTAACAAACAAAAAATCTAATCCGTTGCGCCCAACGCATGCACGCCGTTCAATCTCCTCAACCTCAACTTCACACAGGAAGCACCCCCACCACAGCAAACTCATCAATTTCCCATGGTTTCCATTGGTTTGGAGTTGCACGACAGGTGATGCCCATGGCCTCCCTCGTCTAAGACGTAACTGTTGATCAAATCCACCATTTGAGCAAACTGACTGTGGAAATTCAGAAATGATTTTTTCAAATAATAGTATATCATAAATAGATTTTGTTATCTCATTCCTCATTTTTTATTTTTAATCACGAAAGCAATATTCTTAGTTTGCTTGATTTGCCTCTTTCTTTTTCGTTTTCCAACATTTGTTCTTAGGAAGCTCTCATCCTCTGTTTTTTTCTTCGATTTCATTCTTTGGGCAATCATGTTATAAGGACAGTATATATATGTCCCATTGTTCACTTGAATTATATAGGCACATATACGTTGTCCCAATAATCCATTTATTGTTCATCTTAGGTACTTTGCCCAAGTTTTTCTAGACAAGCATTTTGATATCAGAAAGAAAAAGCAAAGTGATTTATGGTATATCTGATTTTATGATTAGGGCTTTGATATCGAAGCCCTTTTTAGAAAAAAAAAATTGCAAAAGAGGATATATTAATTACCCATTTTAAAAACATAGTTTGATATTAAAAAATACTTATTTAAAAATAAAAATAGAAAAAAAATGTTATTTTAACAAGGGGCACTAACTTGTCGAACGGAGCTCAACATGAATAAAATATCAACGGAAAACATCATAGGACATTCGGAAAAACTGGAAAAAAAAAATAGAATATCTATGTTTGTCAAGCAAATGAAGGGCTATGATCCAATCAAAACAATTAACCGGTGAGGCGTCACTATAAGACACAGTGCAGCAGCGCTACTTAATGGCGTAGCGTAAAGAAGAAAAGGAAAGGAATAACAAAAAGACAAAAAGGGACGTGAAAATGAGTGCGAATTACGCAATTCCCCGGGGGTGGGGAGTTATCATCTAGAATATGTTCCAACGTAAGCCTAATTCAAATGACTTATCTTGTTAACGTGGCTTCCGCACAGGGCTTCCTCAAAAACAGTAATCTCTTGTGTTGGATTTTAATTGATTTTCTTCTTTGGTGGCTATCATGACCTAAAAGGATGGAAAAAGAACCCTACTTTTTTGTGATTGCATCTCAACGTGGTCACTTTAAAAAAAATATAGGAATCCTTTTTTTTTTTTTAATTTCTTTTTCTTTTTTGATTCTCCCCTTTTCTCTTTATTTTCATTGTTGGGTGAAAAATTAATCATGAAAAATATTTTTTAGGGAAAATCTTAAGTGGACTCAAATTTTTTATTTTATCTTATTTATTTGGAATATGTTTCAAATAGAATAAAGTTTTTAAAGAAAATAAAGAGATTTATAAATAAAAATTAATATTTTTTATAAAAGTAATAAGAAACAATAATATGAGTCTTAAATTCAATAATTAGAGCCGATAAAAATAATAAAAAATAATATTATGTAATTTATTATTTTTGAGATTTCACCTATGACCTAAACAAATCACAAACTTTGTTATGTAATAAATAATTTTCCTATAAAATTTATTTCTTTAAATTCCCTCTTTTTTAGAAAATTTAATTTTTTATTAAATTCATATAAATTTTTTTACGTACATCTCATGCCTATACTCCTTATTTTATAAATCATTTATATATTATGAGAACATAATCTTATATGAATATAATGAATTAAAACAAAATCAAATCGGGTATGAAAATTCAAATTGATAACAATTTTCAATAAGAAAAAGTCTTGAAAGGAATTTAATTCTTTTCAAATCAGAAAATAATTCCATTTAAATCTATTTACAACAACTGCTCGTACTCCAAATTTCACATGAAAACCTGCTTATGCCATATGATCATCTCACCTATCTGTCAACACTCAATTCTCTCTCTCTCTCTCTCTCTCTCTCCCCTAATTATTCATTTCTCTGCTATATTCTTGTCTCCTAAAAAATAACAACATTTTTCTATTTTTGCTCTCTCTCTCTCTCTCTCTCTCTCTCTCTCTCTCTCTCTCTCTCTCTCTCTCTCACACACACACACACACACACACACACACACACACACACACACACACACACACGGAGAGTAAAAAAAACACAAATTGATAATCATGGAAGAACTATTTAAAGCAAATAGAAAACAACTACCTTTTGCCTTTTTAAATTTTATTTAGACGAAAAACTATTTAACAATTTCTTTTCTATTTTTGATTCGTCTCCGATATAAATTCTCTTTAACAGAGGAGGGAGAGTGAGAAACCTGAAGAAAACTCTTTTTCATTTTCCCCTTCTTCCTCGTCACCGTCACCCGAGATTTGTACGGACGCCTCCAATTCCGACGAAGCTTCAGGGTTCTCAGCCATGGCGTCGACGCCGTTGTTGTCGGATCTCGGGACGGAGGTTGTGATTCCGGTGTGCGCTATCATTGGTATTGTGTACGCTCTCGTTCAGTGGTTTTTGGTTTCCAGGGTGAAGCTCTCGCCGGAGAAGCACGCTTTGAACTCCTCCAACAAGAATGGATTCGCGGAGTCTTTGATCGAGGAAGAAGAAGGTCTTAGCGATCAAAACGTCGTCGTTAAATGCGCTGAGATTCAAAATGCCATTTCCCAAGGTGAAAAATTCAAAGATCATCGCATTTTTGTTGTTACTTTCTGCATTTTTGAGATTTCTTTGTTTAAACTCTCTCTCTCTCTTTCTCTCTCTGTCTTTCACTCTTATTGCTCTGATTGTTCCTTTGAAGTGTGAGTTTGTGTACTCCGTGTTAGATTTTTCTCTGAATGGTTCATTTTTTTTGGCTGTGTTATTAAGTTTAAGGATGAAATTAAGCACGTCAAGCCTACATGATACACGATTATGCATTCGCTTGTCTTTCTGTGTGTTTTTCGTTTGAACTCTCTATTTTTGTGGAGTTTTGGAAGGTAATTGTTCTGATTGTAGCTTTGTGTGATGATTTTGTAGGGAATTCCTCGATTTTTTGTTTTTTCTGATAGGTTTTTGGCTCTGAAAGTCGAATTTTTATGTTTAATTCAGTTTTCTTTAATATTGGTTATCAATTATTATAATTCACATAATCAGATTTGTATTCTATTCATTTCTTGCACTTTATGTTTTGTGTAGTCAACAACTCCATTTTTTTCTAAGAAAATTATTTATTTTTTTAATTTATTTTTTTAATGATAAGAAACTCAACGACTTCATCAAGATTTTTATTTTTTTTCCTCCCTTAAATTATTTATTTTTTTATTAAATTTTGATGGATATAGTAATAATAAAGTATTGGGACTTTTATGCTTTTTTAATCTGATGATAATGACATAATTTACTCTACTGTCCTCCGTTTTGTATCAAGTATTCTCTGATCTGAAGATTTGGTGCTTTCTATTCGATATCTTTAATTTGTAGGGGGTGACATCTGTCTTGAGTCCATTCTCCTTTTTTCTGGTGTTGATGGGTGTCCCTCCCTTTATTTATTTTTACAAGGGTTGGATTGAAGTCGTTCAACTAATTGTTTTACGTCATTCCACTAGATCTGGAGGAATCATTTCTAAATTCTAATGACCATACAGTTTATATTGTATTGAGTTTTTTCCCCCCTTTATTTCTTTGTTGTCTTTGTCAATGTGGATGGACTTGCAGATAACTGTTATCGTCAAGGCAGTCTGTATGGTGTTGAATATCTTTCAGTAATTGTGGGAAAATGCATTGGTGGTTGGATATAGGTTTTAAGTTTTTGATTTTATGCGTCACCATTTTTTATGAATTAAGAATCTTCTGGAAATTTTCATTTCCCGGGACAATGCATTTTGAATGGGGTTTTGTTAGTTTACATGTTGTAGCTTCTGTATTTGTTTTGATTTGGTGGTCTTTTATGGCAAAAGAGAAGACATGGTGGTAATTTACATTTTGAATTTTATGGTAAATCCCTAACCTTTCTGTATTTGTTTAGATTTGGAGGTCTTTTATTGTAAAATGAGATTTGTCGAACTCTGATCATCATTTTAATTGCCTGGGTTGGCCTTTTCTTGATCAATGATGAATGTGAATATGTGTTTATGAGTTGATAAATTATTTACTGGTTACATATTCTTCGATTAGAATGCGATATTGGGTATTTCAATGTGTGAGAAAAGGATCCTATGTTGGAAATAACAAACGATCAACTTGCAAATATTTGTTAATGCCCTAGTATCTATTAAGGTTACCATTAATCCATGTCAATTTTTAACCGTCCATCATCAGATAACCAATTTAGATCCATTTATGCATTCAACTTTGATGTGCATTTGGCTCAGGTTCTTTCTGCGCCTGGGTCCTCTGTTTTTCTTCGGAGTTTTTAATTATTCCTTTTGAAAATAGACTCAGCTCGGATCATATTTGAAGGATGTCTTCTTCTTGATTGGTTTTTACTAAACTTTATTTTTCTTCTTTGTCAAAGAACCCTTTTCCTCTTAAATCATTCTGATTTTGTTATTTCGTGCATGACCTTTAAGTGTGTCGCTGCCTTTGGTCTCTTTTTGTTTGCTTTTGCTATTTTCATTTTAAGAAAGGAGATAAAGTCCATCTTGTTTCAGGGGTTTTGGTCATTCTAATTTTGGAATTTGTGGAAAATGTAGGAGCTACCTCCTTCCTCTTCACAGAATATCAGTATGTTGGAATTTTCATGGTTGCTTTTGCAATCTTGATCTTCCTTTTCCTGGGTTCTGTCAATGGATTCAGCACACAGAGTGAGATTTGTGCTTATGATCAAAGCAGGCTGTGCAAGCCTGCTCTTGGCACTGCTATCTTTACCACAGTCTCCTTCTTGCTTGGAGCCGTCACTTCCTTGGTGTCTGGCTTTCTTGGGATGAAAATTGCTACATATGCAAATGCCAGGACAACATTGGAAGCAAGAAAGGGTGTTGGCAAGGCTTTTATCACTGCATTCAGGTCAGGTGCAGTAATGGGTTTCCTTCTTGCTGCAAATGGTCTCTTGGTCCTTTACATTGCCATCAACCTGTTTAAGCTATATTATGGTGATGACTGGCAAGGACTTTTTGAGGCTATAACTGGTTATGGTCTGGGTGGTTCATCCATGGCCCTCTTTGGAAGAGTTGGTGGTGGTATTTATACAAAGGCTGCTGATGTTGGAGCCGATCTTGTGGGGAAGGTTGAAAGGAACATTCCTGAGGATGATCCAAGAAATCCAGCTGTATGGAACTCAACTTTATTAAATATATTGCTTTTACATTTTTATGACTATTTTTGAAATTGAGTTTCATATGGTTGGTTATGGTCTTACAGGTTATAGCTGACAATGTTGGTGATAATGTTGGGGACATTGCTGGTATGGGATCTGATCTTTTCGGTTCGTATGCTGAGTCAACATGTGCCGCTCTTGTTGTTGCTTCCATTTCTTCTTTTGGGATCAATCATGATTTCACTTCAATGTGCTACCCTCTCCTAGTTAGCTCAGTGGGTATCATTGTTTGTCTCATCACCACCTTATTTGCAACTGATTTCTTTGAGATCAAGGCTGTGAAAGAAATTGAGCCAGCATTGAAGAGGCAGCTCATCATCTCCACTGTCCTCATGACTGCTGGAATTGCAGTTGTGAGTTGGATTGGTCTGCCGTCTTCTTTCACTATCTTCGATTTTGGATCCCAAAAGGTTGTCAAGAACTGGTAAGCATCTTGTTGCTCACACCGGGGATCTCTCACTGTAAAATTATACTTCTACTATCATTTGCTCAAATTAAACAATTGCAATGATATCCTGTTGCAAAGAATCTTGTGAGTTGATTAGTTGTACAATGGCTTGTTACCTTGTCACTGGAACTATTTCTCTTATAGGGAATATAGTTGCATCATCATGTAGATTTTGCCCACTCTGTGTTATATATATTTGTGTGTGTTACAATGATGTTGCAGTCCTTGCCATGTAACATGGTGAAATGCTAATGCAAATCTCTTTAACATTAATGTGGTTCTGCAGGCAACTTGGCATTTGTGTATGTGTTGGCTTGTGGGCTGGCCTCATTATCGGATTTGTGACCGAGTACTACACTAGCAATGCTTACAGGTATTTAATTTTCTTTGGTGTTTTTGCCTTTTTTGTTTTTGTTTGTTTTTGTTTTTGGTATTTCTTTTTTGGTAGATCCCTATTCTAACTCAAGTGGCATATATCTTGCAGCCCTGTGCAAGATGTTGCGGACTCCTGCCGGACTGGAGCTGCTACTAACGTTATCTTTGGCCTGGCCTTGGGATACAAATCTGTCATTATTCCTATTTTTGCTATTGCAATCGGCATCTATGTTAGCTTCAGCTTTGCTGCTATGTATGGTGTTGCAATGGCTGCTCTTGGAATGCTAAGCAGCATAGCTACTGGATTAGCCATTGATGCATATGGTCCCATCAGTGATAATGCTGGAGGAATTGCTGAGATGGCTGGTATGAGCCACAGAATTCGTGAGAGAACTGATGCTCTTGATGCTGCAGGAAACACTACTGCTGCTATTGGAAAGGTAATGATCTGTTTTTATTTTCCATGGCTTGTTGTATCCCTACATACAATAATGAGTTATTGTCAAATCTAATATTTACTTGGGTCCTTCTGAATTATGAAGTGTCACCTTGTAGTTTTATGGCATTCTATGTGGGGCTAAGAGTGAGGAATGGCAGTTGCAACTTGAAATTGGGCCTCATGGCCCCGAGATAGTGTAACCTTTGGATTTTTTGCTTGTATTATTTG
Organism: Dillenia suffruticosa; assembly: GCA_033439265.1. Classification (NCBI taxonomy): domain Eukaryota; kingdom Viridiplantae; phylum Streptophyta; class Magnoliopsida; order Dilleniales; family Dilleniaceae; genus Dillenia; species Dillenia suffruticosa. The sequence goes on from JAVTVX010000035.1 coordinate 23,590,935, forward strand.
CTGCTTAATCATGAGTTTCACTTGATTGTCTCATGGATTGTTCCTTGAGACAATGATGTGGAAGATCTTTTACCACTTACAGTTGTCTATCGCAGTAAAGGGGTCTTTTGTAACTCACGGGCTATAGGAAATGGCAACATGCTCAATCTTCTGTCCTTGTCATATATGACTTGCGTAATAAGAGAAAGAACTCTGTCCACATGAATGCTCCTAAATGACGTCTTTCTTTTCTCAGGGATTCGCAATTGGATCTGCTGCACTTGTCTCTCTGGCCCTTTTTGGAGCCTTCGTGAGCCGTGCTGGAATTTCGTCTGTGAATGTCTTGAGTCCCAAGGTTTTCATTGGATTGATAGTGGGTGCAATGCTTCCGTACTGGTTCTCTGCCATGACCATGAAGAGTGTTGGAAGTGCAGCTCTTAAAATGGTTGAGGAAGTGCGCAGACAATTTAATACCATTCCAGGTCTTATGGAGGGCACTACCAAGCCTGACTATGCTACCTGTGTCAAGATCTCCACTGATGCCTCCATCAAGGAGATGATCCCTCCTGGTGCTCTTGTCATGCTTACACCTCTGATTGTTGGAACCCTCTTTGGTGTGGAAACACTCTCTGGTGTTCTTGCTGGTGCTCTTGTCTCTGGTGTGCAGGTAATGATTAAAGTCTATGAGCATCCCTCATATGGGCTTAATTACCTATTGCATCTGTTTCATTCATTACATGCCTTACATGCTGTCTAGTTTCCTCAATTCTATGTCTGGGGTTTTTACCAGAAAAGCTAAATAGGGCAAGAGAGTCTTATGGCTGACAATTTTTTCTTCCTTAGGGCTTAGCTCAACCGTGTTGTGGCCAGTTTCCAAGTGAAACCTTATGCTTTTCTGTTGTTTTTTGCAGATTGCTATCTCTGCATCTAATACTGGTGGTGCTTGGGATAATGCGAAGAAGTATATTGAGGTAAACTTTTGATTATGTTTATATGACCATTACTTTTCAGTTATATAACGGAAAATTTTCATTGTAAATGTGATTATATGTGTAACACTGATTTTGGGTTGCAGGCTGGTGCTTCAGAGCATGCAAGAGCCCTTGGTCCCAAGGGATCAGACCCACACAAGGCAGCAGTGATCGGTGACACCATTGGTGATCCCCTCAAGGATACATCTGGACCATCACTCAACATCCTCATTAAGCTGATGGCGGTGGAATCACTAGTCTTTGCACCATTTTTTGCTACACATGGTGGCTTACTCTTTAAGCTGTGAGCTAGAGGCCAGTGAGATGTGCTACCCTGCGTCTTCACCCACCAACTCCTCTTAATTTTGTCTCCACTCCTTTTCTTACCCGATTCCTCATGCCCTCTTGTGTAGGCCTATCTCTAATTTTCGCGTAAATCATTTTATAATATGTAGGGTATGTTTGTTTTTGTAGTTTTTTAATTGGTCGCAAGCATTCTTACTCTCATTGGAGATGTTTAAGCCGACCAAGATGATGGTGGAGGGGGTGATGACGATGATGATAATGTGAATCCGTGTAGGGTTTGGAAAGTAAAAGAACATTTTCTTCAATTGCTGTTTAAGTTCCTTACAGGGGAATGGATGATTATTTCAGTGGGTTGTTCAGGCTGTGTCAAATTGAAGCCTAATGCCTCCAATTATCCTTGTTTTACTCTTTTTTGGTGGGGTGGGTTAGAATGGGCAGGGACTTACTAATTCAAGGCTTAATTTGGACTTTTCTCACCCGCCGATCTGGAGTTTGAACTAATTAAATGAAACTGTTCATTTGAAAATTGTAAACCAATCCCTACAAACAAGCTAGGCAGTGAGGTTTGACCGTTGAAAGTTACCTGGTCATAACTCGAGTGATCTTGTACCCAAGAAAAAAAAAAAAAAAAAAAAAGAACTCAAGAGTGATCTTACAATATAATTTATTTTATTTTGAGTTAATTTAGATTTAATAAGATGACTATTCTCCTAACTGAGATTTACTGATCTAAAATAAATTCATTATCATATAATTTTGAGAAAAGAAATGCTAAAAGATGAAACAGACCCTTGCTTCGGGCTTGAGTTATAAACAAATAGAAAATGAAAAGATTGAATGGGTATCAAAAAATTGATATTTTATAATAATATAAAAAATAAAAATATTAAAAAGACGTAAATATAAAAGAGCCCCCTTGAAATCCTCGACATGGAACTCCACTGATCCACTCCGATGCGCATGCAAAGGCAACACTGTAGGTAGTGAACCCCAAATCTCTCCCTCTCTCTTGCCGTCAGCCATGTAGGTGTATATGTATAAAGCAACAAAAATAGGATAACCTGAAAACTCATTTTTCCTGTCTCCTCATCTTCCATTTACGAGTAGTTTCCTATTCTCTTCATCGTGTCTCACTCCATTCAAAATGGTCACCGTCTCATTCGCATTCTTTCAACATTCTCCTCCTCTCACTTGCTCTCACTCTCACTTTCAGTCTCTCTCCTCATTTTCTCTCTTCCGATTTCCCACCTATTCCTCTCCACCACTGCCGGGGAAATTCTCTCTCTGCCCGCATCACAACCCACACACTCTCCCTCCTCCAATCTGAAGATCGCGATAATTGGATTCGGATATTTCGGCCCATTCCTAGCAGAAACACTGTCCAACAAAGTCACACTGTTCTCGCTCACTCTCGCTCTAACTACAACTCAATCGCTCCATCTCTCAGCGTTCAGTTCTTCTCCGATCCCGACGATCTCTGCGAAGAGCAACCCGATGCATTCTTCTCTCCATTTCCCTCATCTCCGCCAAAGGGGTAGCAATAAATCTCATTAGATTAACAACAAATAATGCTTACTAATGGTTTTCAATTGGGCACCCTTTAAGATTAGATCTTGTATGAGACCTTAAGCCATTAACATAAGACTTGGTTGGTCACTATATCAATAATAATGGCTGATGACCGAGAGTGAAGGGTGTAGAATGCTATAAAAGTGAAGGGTCACTATAGCGATAAATCACAATTTGCGAGCACGATAAAATTCTACACAATTTTGAGAGTGAAGAGTGTAGAAAGGTGGAAATGAGTTGCTCTGAACACGATAGACAGGCGGCAAAATCATAATTTGTGATGCATACAGTGGGGGGGGGGGTTTGGAGAAGTTAAGGTTGGAGTCTATGTTAATTGATACAAAAGGGTATGAGACCTTGTTGGGTTTGGTTAGTACTAGGCGGATGATAGCTTTGATTTGTATTATGGGTTGTTTATGTATAATAAGAATGCTATAAAGCAGATTGAGCGGTTTGAGTTGGCTTTTGATTCTGTGAGGGAGGAGTTGTTAGGGCATTTTCATGGGGTCTTGAGGCAACAGTTGTTTAAGGATGATGATGTTTCCCCAGCCAGTTCTTCCGAAGGAAACAGAGATCGGAGAGATTGAGTTCAATAATAACAATAATAACAGTTTAAGTCTTAATTTTAAAATAAATTATAAAAAAACCGATCTTTTATTATTATAATTATAATTTAGACAATTATAAAAAAATAAATTCCTCTAAAAAAACTCATAAGGATAGTCAACAGCTCAGTTGCTCAATTCCTTACTATTGCTATTTTTCCTCCGTTATGTCTCCAAATTCTCATTTAATCAAAAAAGATAGAAGGATACCTTTTTATTCTTAATAGGAATTTATATTAATTTTGTGAAAAAAAAAACAATTGAGCGGCCCCTAGCTGGTCGGTAAACCACATCCTGTTTGTTGCTGGTTGGGTTCCTTTGAGAACTTTTGACAGATCATGTTCGTTCCAAGCACACAAGCCAAAAAAGGCAAGAATAACAATCAAATCAAAACAGCACAAACAAAATCCAAGAACCACATAAGAACTGGGAAGCCAAGACGATGATTATGAAAAGTAAACAACCTCGATCAGAACAGCTAATATTCTTAAATTATACCCATTCAAGTTTCTCAACTAATACACCCTAAACCCCAAATCACATCAACAATAAAAAACAAGAACAAAGCAAATATAGACTCGGCTCAAAACCAACTCGCTTTGTATATATACACAAGAGACCGGATACAATTTTCATTGCATTTAAACCAAAACTTAAAAAAAATGAAGAAGACTGCTGCTTTCGTCCTTGCTTTCCTCTCCATATCTTTATTGGGTTTTGCCAGAGACATTGCGGCAAACAACGACCATCAAATACAATCATTGCCCGGTTTATCTGTGACGCTAAATTTTACACAGTATTCAGGTTATGTACCGCTAAGCCCAACTAAGTCTTTGTTCTACTGGTTCGTTGAATCACCAACTTCCTCCGGTGAAAAACCTCTCATCCTGTGGTTGAATGGCGGTCCTGGAGCTTCTTCTGTGGCTTTAGGACTCTTCCATGAGGTTGGACCCTTTCATGTCAATACAGATGGAAGCACTCTTTCCCTGTCTCCCTATGCTTGGAACAATGGTTTGTATTTTGTATTTATATATTTATTTGTTAGTACAATGATACCTAGACAATCACGTAATGAATGAACTTTTATAACATGATTATTATTTTAGTTACTTACTAAAAGTACTAAAATATATATTTTTAAACACACAAAGCATATATATTTTCATTTTGCAGAGGCAAACGTACTCTACGTGGAGTCACCTGCTGGCATTGGCTTCTCTTATTCGGATCTGACCGAAGTTATCAACGAAGATTCCAAACTGAGTGATAGCGCATCAGGTATTCTTGATTTACTTTGTACAACTCTGATTCATTGGCCAATCAGTACATAAAACACAATTATTTGGGCATGATATTTTTAAAAATATTGACCATTTATTTACTTGTGATTTTGTTAATTGTAGCGGAAGATGCCTATCAATTTTTGATCAACTGGTTCAATCTATATCCACAATACAAGGGCAGAAAATTCTATATGGCCGGGGAGAGTTATGCTGGTGAGTCGTTTTACTTATCTATTTGATTTCATTCCCTTTTTAACAATAGAATTTTCTTGATAAAATAGACCGATTGATTCGCTTTCATAATTTTTTTCAAGGGCATTATATTCCTCAACTCTCTCAACTCATCGTTGCAAAAAACAAGGGAATTGCCAATCCGGACATCAATTTACAAGGTTTCTTGTTAGGGAATCCAGCCCTTGATGATGTGCTAGATCATAAGGGGCAATATGAGTTTTGGTGGAATCTTGGGTTGATCTCCGATTCTTTGTACTCTGCATTAAAGACAACATGTCTAAACCACTCTTACATACTACCAACACCTGAGTGCAAGGCTTTGTGGGAGAAGGGTAGGACTGAAATGGATTTCACTGATACTTACCAACTTAGTGTGACCCCATGCCAAGAAGACACATTGAAGTGGAAGAAGCTAGATGATGTGAGTTTATTATTTTAACATACCTTGTACATTTTGAAGACTATCTTGTGTATTTCTCAAGTCTTATGAATGTGGTGTATATATTTTTTTTCCCAAGTCACGGAGAAAAGAACTCGCACATTGTCAACATTATTACGCTGCCATGTATCTCAATCGTGAAGATGTCCGGAAAGCTATTCATGTTGAGGCCTTTGGGACAAGGCAATGGAAAGCCTACAGGTATGGCTCTACAATATGTTCTCTGTGCCTGAGCCTTTAATATTTCTCTTGGTTACACGAAATTTGAATTCCAGATCACGAGATTGAGGGATTGAGAGAGAGAATTATGACTAATAGGCTGTACCCTTAGAGACTTTCCTTTAATATATATAAGCTGCATATGAATATTTACCCTTTTCCCCCCTCTCCAGACATGAAATGAGGCTGGTTTGGGATGCAGTACCATCAACCCTTCCCATCATTAAAGAACTCATTGCTGCTCGACTGAAAATGTGGATATACAGGTTTAATTACCTCACACACTCTCATATCTTTTTAGAGAAATAAGATTGTTAGACATTTGTAATTGATTACATGGGGTCTCATGTTTCGCAGTGGCAATAATGACGGAATCATACCACCCGCGTCAACTCGGTACTCACTTGGATCGCTGAATTTGAAACAAATAGGAGATTGGCACGCTTGGCATGTGACTCATTCCACGGTTGTTTTTAAGCTTTTGATATCATATTATTTAGAAAAGACAAAAGTGAAAATTGATTTTTTTTTTCATTATATAGTGTTGATTAAAGTATTCTATGCATAATTAGGTGGGAGGATGGTGCCAAGAATATGAAGGACTGACCTTTGCAGTGGTTAACGGAGCGGGACACGAGGTCCCGGTGCTTCGTCACGAGGCATCCTACGCAATGTTGAAGCGTTTCCTTAATAATCAGCCCTTGGACTAGTTTTATCTCAACATGAAATTATGTTATGTCATAGGAACATTGTACTACCCAAAATAAATGAATGAATAAATAAAATTATTGGTTACATCTTTTTGGACACCAAATATTGGTCATTTTATACTACTATTACTAACTACTTTATTCTCCTATTATTTTCATACGTGGTGAGAGAAAACTATCGTAATAAAGGTTCAAAATATATTAAATAGTTAAGGAATGGCCCGATTTCTCCCGAGAAGGTACGGGGCTTGTTATCTTGAAATTGTAAAACTGGGATATGATGGGGCTAGGGTTTCTATACTTCTCGCGGAACCCAAGTTGGATATTTGGGATATAAGGACCATTTGATTCTGTATCCCCAATCTAATTTTTGTACACAACAAAGAAATTATAGAGCATGGACTGCCTTTTTCATTCGGATATGTTGTGGCTTTGATTACCTTTTTAAGACCCAACAGCTTGTGAACAGTTGGATGACCCTCGTAGCTTTCTTTTGTCATGAAGTATGTAACTTAAGGGTGAAATTTGGGCAGGGTAACCTATGAATAGACACAACTCAACTCTATTTGATTGATTGTGTTGGTTTTAATTGATTTATGGGTTGAGATTTTGGATAGAAAATTTTAGACCCTACCAAAACTGATTTAGTCGGGGTATACCAAATATGCTGCTCAAGGTCTGAGAAAGTCTCAGAAATGTTAAATGGTTCCAAATAGGTTGACATACTCAAGTCCAAGAAACTCATAATTACTTATGGTGTGAGCTGGTTAAAAGAAAAGTTTAAATTAATAGCTAATTGCAATAAGCTATTTGGTTTTTCTTCTTTTATTTTTTTTGGGGGGCGGGGGGTTACAAACAAGCTAGTTGATTTGGCTACATGATGCCATATCTCACAAAGTAACAAGCAGCAGTCAAAAGTATTTCTGAAATTAGATTCTTGCTGCATCTATAGGCCGCTTTCCATGCTGGTAATATTCGAAATAGGTATTGGAATAATCTTTGACACTTTTATAAAGCCGGGGCCTTCTCTCATCAATCAGCTCATCCAGGGGTCCGACTTCTTTGTCGAGATACGGAGTGCAGAAAACAACAATAGATATTCTCTTCTTTTCTGAGTTTGTCACTGCCCTATGCACTGGGCTCTTGAACACTCCGTTGCTCATTATCTGCTAAACATTATGCAGTTTGCTTCACAGGTTAGCTTTCATCTCATAGAGATTCATTTCCAGTCCAAGTTGTAATATATGCTATTCCAAGTGGTGTTCATGGTTGAAAGAAGAGTATTACCTCTCCTAGATCACCAAGATTAATGAGAAGAGCATGAGGTATGATTGATACTTTGAACCATTGGTCATCTTTCAGGATTTGGAGACCTTCAACCTCTTTGTCTTGCAGAACTATGGTTATTGCTGATCCATCTGAATGTGGCTTGAGGCCGAGAACGCTGTCAGGCCTTGGACATGGAGGGTAGAAGTTGAATCTTCCGAACATGACTGCCCGTTCTCCATACATGTCTAAGAAAGAGTTCTGCTCCAATTTTAACGATGCCGCCATGGCTCTGAGTATAACTTCAGTTATAAGTTCCATCTTTTTTGTATACTCTTGTAAAGTCTCTCTGTTTTTTTTCACAAGAGGATTTTGAACTCAATACAATGCATGATAGAAATCGCTGCTCTGCTATCTAATATTCATAATCATTTGGAGCCTTAGGAGTAGGACTGAAAATGAACCAAGTTATGCATGGACAGCAAAGGCTTATGCTGCTCATTCATTTAATGAACTACACTAGGATCAAAAATAGTTTTCAAGCTTGCAACTAGAACACAGGTTCATCCTAGTTTGGCTGGGGTTTTTGACCAAGCAAATGAACAGAACTTGAACAATATTGTCATTGCTCATTATTAAATAAGCAAGGCAGGGTTTGGCTCATGGATTAGCTCAACTCGGCTTATTTTTTCAGCCAATACTGGGATAAGCAAAATCCAAAGTAGGAGCTGGAACCAGTAGAGTTGTTCTTGAGGCTCCAAAGGGTTTGGCCTTGTAAAAACTTTTTAATCGGCATATGGTTTAAAAGATAACAACTTTTCATAGAAGAACTTACGGAAATGCTTTGAAGAGTTTGACTACATTTCTTTTCTTGATTTTTCTTAGCAGTTGATTTATGTGCTTTTCTATCGAGACTGTTGAAGAGGAGAACTTTGGAGTATTGTCATAAATAGCTTGTATAGTCTGGTTATGTTTGTCGAAAGTAAAGCTAATGAACTGTAATTACCTGAAAGCTTCTGGATTCTTTGGCCAAACCTGGTACTTGCACAGATCATCGGGTGTCAATATCAGGTATATGCGATCCACCCAGTCAAGAATTTGAGTATCTGAGAAAACTGTATCATTGCCATAACCTTGATGGTCATCAACTTCTCTGGAGTACTCTTGCTTCTCTTCCATTGGAAGAGCGAAAAAATGTTCAGTAAGTTCGCGCAACTTATCAAGAAATGAACATTCCATTCCATGATTTATCGCCTGAAATTAAAGAAAAGATCAATATGTTCTTGTGTACATACATGGGGATTTTGAACATACTATGTTGCAGATGAAATTATATAAAACCTTGATTGCGAGGGAGATGGAACAGAGAATATGAGGTTGATGGGTATTAACTGAATATCCAATAGCATCAATCTGGCTGTTCATATACCTGAAAGCATCCCCAGGAGAGGAAGGCTGAGTGCAGTTTCTCGACTTCTTCTTGACCGGCTTTCGTTGGAGATGACAGGAGACTGATATCAATTTCTGGGATACATGCCAGAGGAAGAGATAAATTAGTGACTTCCTTGTACATATACGTTTGCGGTACTTCTTGGCCTTTGATCACCAGTTCTTGAACGGACTGCAATGGCAATTCTCGCTTAGTTGAAAGGACAGAGTCAGCCATGGTGGTCTCTAGAGGCTCTCTGTTAGGCCAACTCGGTCAATACTTGGAAAAGAAAAATGAAAGAAAAGTTTGTTTTTATTGTTGTTGTCTTTGTTTGCATCCCTTCCGAGGACCATCACATGATGTTGGCAGTTATGGACCGACGCAAGGCGGAGGATAAATAATGTATGATGATTATTTCAATGACCGGTAAAGTCAAAAGGCAATTATTTAAGTTGATTATTTTATCCAACATGTTTGTATTTTAAAAAAAAAAAAAAAAAAAAAAACAGGGGTAATAATATTGGCTCCTCTTGACAAAGAAAAAAATAAGTTATAGATTATTATTTTTTAATCTTACAATAAAGAAATATATGATATCTTAACCAATAATTGAATATATATATTTTGATGATGCAAAGAATTTTTAATTTCGCCCCTTCACTCCCATATTGATCACAGTGGAAATGGTGATATTGTTTTGTTTCCTAAGAACGTGTAATTCGATCGGAAGGACCTGCTATGGGCGCTGTTGTCTGGGTTAATCCTCGTCAGGAGAATGTCAGACAAGTGTTGGTTTAGTAAGTCCTGTTTATCCCTCAAGAAGGTAACCTTGTGAGAATATTTTAGCACATTTTGAACATTCGATGACTCCCGCTATTCATAAATTGTTACCCCCTCATGAGAAAGTTTATCTGGTTTTATCGTGTGACATTCGAGGTTTAGCTTCCTTTGTAGGCTAGTTTTTGCCGCACCCCTTGTTATATATATATAAAAGTGTAATCGGAGTTTGATTCTGTGTATAAAAAAAGCATACTAGTTCCATTCAAGAAAAATACCTGTTCCAGAAGACTACATTGTTTTGAAGTGGGTAGCCTTATGCTGCTGGTATCCATGATGATGATGAAATCGTTGGAAAAAACAAAGGTTTTAGGTATTATAAAGACACGTGGCAGCCATACTTGCACACTACATGAATATATTTTATCAAAATGGGAATCTGGAAAGAGCTTTCAGGGTTGATGTGCTTCGTCGAGAGTCAGACCACAATTATTTCCTACAGAGCACCGAAATCGTAAATCCTAAACCTTTGACCTCTTGGTTGGAGGAGAAATCAAGAATACTAAGCCATCTGCATTTTCCATGGGGAAGATATGGAAGTCTGGTTTTGGTGCAGTCAAATTTACTTCAACAGCGATTCACTGGTTGGATTTTGATCTTCGTGTGCAGATCAACAATAGGAACCAAGGGAACACATACCTACACATGGTTTGGAGAGGAAGACTCATCTCAGACAATGTCAAGTTTCAACTCATAGTCTTGGCAACTCAATGAACTCCTCCCCCATTGTTCTTAACCTTATCATAAGAGTCTCCACCTGCTATGTAATATTTGGTTCAAGCTATATCCCTAGGGTGAGCCCGTCACTTCAAACGGACCGAAATGCCAAGCAACCATGATACCCTTCATAACTTGGAATATTTGATGGAACGACCAAACTCAAATAGGAAAAATAAAAATAACAGAATTATTTGTTTCGTCTCACATAAATCTGACTTCATGCAGTCAAACCAGGAGACTAAAGAATATCAAAAAACAAAGTGAAGCTGCAATACGAGCTTATTGGACAAATCTGCGACTCATCCAAAAACAAAGCGAAGATGCTGGAAAAGCTAAACTGAACCCTTCCTGATTTTTTTTTTTTCTTTCATTCAGATCCACATAGCCAACAAATAGAAATAGACAATCCATCAAAAAATAACTTGTCATGAAGTGCAGAGCAGAGCAGGAACCATATTGTCGCAAGGCTCACCTCAAAAAGTAACTTCATCATCATTGTTTGTGTTGGATTCACAGCAGTAATACCTTTCTACTTGCCTTCAGTTTCTCAATAAATCAAACAAGCGCACTTCTTGACACGAAGACAAACAAAGGGTTCCTTCAAGTTACCCCTTGTTTGCATAGTCCACTCGGATATTCCAGCCATCCAATAGCTGAAGAAAATCCAGGCTTTGTCAATACATAATTATGTATCCCTTATTATGCTTCACGGGATTTCATTTACAGTGTGCTTACCTGGCCATCCATTTCTTTCAGAGCTGTGCAAGCAGCAGATTCAGATTTGAATTGGACAAACCCATAACCTTTGGATTTTCCACTCACATGATCACATATAACCTTCACTGTAAAAGAGCAAATCTAATGTCTCATAGCATTCCATCACATAAATTGGAACAGAAAAATTTTGCAGTTGAATGTCTTACCTTCAATTATTTCACCATATTTGCCAAAAGCATCCCTTAGAATAGGTTCGTTTGTATCATAACAAAGCCCTGAAACTCCAGACATAATATTCAAACTCCTGATCAAAACTTGACCTAGCAGCATATATCAAAGGCAGAGTATTGAACAGGGATGAGTAAGGCCCTAATCTATTGATTATAAATGAAAAAATAAAAAAGCAAGCACACCTCCAATTCTAGAGCCATGGAAGCAGGGTGGGGGGATGGGATCACCGAAAATAGAAGGAAGAAGCCAATCACCACAAAACAACAACCATGCACAACTACTAAATTTCTCTACACTAGTGGAGGGCACAACTAGAAGCACAAGGCAAGGGTTCTTAAGATATCATACAAACAAAAATGAAAGGATTGATAACCAAGCCAAACAGACTGTAGGTTAAGCCAACATAAGTGTAACAAGCAACAAAATGAAAAAATGTAATTCAGCTCTCCATGATCCTAATCTCTTTTAGGAACAGCCAAAGTGCTGCTACAATGCTGTTTTCTTATATTGTCCAAAAAAAAGATCCATGCCTCCTCTTATTATTATTTTTTTTCCCTTGGCATCTCATAAAGCTTAGAAATATGCTCCTTTCATCCCCTCATGCTTATATTAGAAAATAAGTTCTGTCACTGTCATTAATCATTTTGATCCCATTAATCACCAAGAAAAAAGCAAATGGAAACTAGAGAGAGAGAGAGAGGGGGAGAAAGACCTCCAACAAACAATTTGCTGCAGGAGTAACGTTCAATCATCCATCTTGCAAGTGGAAATGTGTGTGTGAGACGAAAGCTATGCAAGCACTGCATTCTTCATAACAAGGAAAACCTCTTTATAAGATCATTAGTGGTATAACTGAGGCTGTCATACATGAAACATAGCAGAAAAAGAAAAAAATGGAACAGCGGCATCATTTATCAGATATAACGGCACTGCCAGGTGGAGAAATATGAGTTGGAAAAGAGAAGACAAATAAATGATGTTATTAGGCTGCCAAGGATACATCACTCAGAAATTTTCCGGTTTAGCCTCCCATTCATGGATTAGTACCAGCTCAGTTCAATTAATTAGCCAGTAAAACTTCATTCCTGAGGTGCTTAGGATGGCAAACATGAAACTTGCAGTAAAAGCTACTTTATATTTTTGGTCTCAACCATGCACACAACAGGGATAGTTACCATCTATTTCTGATATGACAGCAATTACCCTGTTAACCGACAACCATATACATATAAAAGTCTAGGATCATGAAACTAGTTTCTTAGTCATATCTTAGAAATAATCTCATCTAGAAACTGCGACAATGCAGATAACTTTCTCAACAGATGGCTGTTCACATGTTAACCTTGGGTTACCAACTGCATCAAAACCTATAATGCCTGACAATTTCGTGATGGTGTTCAGGGGTAAACTGCATTCCTCACCCAGAATATCCACCTAAAGAAACAAAGCACTACCACCCCCCCCCCAAGAAAAAATAAGGATTCTATAAATACAACAACTATTTTTTTTGTTGGGAACTTCACTAAATTAAAATTTATCTCAAGTAATGAAGCTATCGAAGAATCTTCATTCAAGCAATAAAAATAACAACTAAATCCATTCATTACGTGTTTTGCTTTCTAATTTTTTGCCACAATATCATAAACTTACATTATACCCACTAGACAAAATTGCTTGGCAATCCAGCCCTGAAACACATAAATTCTAAATATTTTTCAAGATCAAAACGAGCTCCAAAATGATTTAACACCATTAAATAACAGCACTAAGAAATGATAGGTGTTGCAGTACTAAAAATAGTGACAATAACAGTACTCTAGTGTCAAGAACATTAAAAGCAAAACCCATTTTTCTTCTTTTTGGTAGATGCAAATTCACAAACATGTAGAGGACACGATATAACAAGAACCGTTAACCAGCCCAATATGAAACCAATTCCAAAACCCACAATTTAAATCAAAATCTGATAGCTGCTCTTCAGTCAAAGGATGCAGCAAAAGAGCAGATTCAAGAAAACGATGTAGAATACCTTCAGTCTGACCAAAAAAAAAAAAAAAATCATCTAATTTGAATTTCTGTTGGAAACTCACTTGCGATGACAAATGAGGTTACTAGAATGTGGTCCATACGTCGTCGTTTCGTTGCGCTGGTTGTCTGAAACTCGACAATTAATCAATAGAAGTTGGGCCGACCACAGATAGGCCTGATCTTGTTTTAGTGTAATTAGACCGAGATGGATCGCCCGTGACCTTGAAAGAACCGAACTCGAAACCCTTACAAGAGAAGAAGGGACGGTAACAATTGAGCTATAGCTCATCGGCGGCCTTGAACGATAATGCTTGGGAGGAACCTTGACTTTTTAAATTTTGGTCTCCCTGGGGCAAGAAGTTGGGACCGTAAACAGTAGTGTCTGGCGCAGCAAAGTCAATAGTACAACTCTTAACCAAATAATAATAATAAGAAGAAGAAGAAGAAGAAGCAATGAAGTTGCAATTAATTATTCAAAAGTATATTAAATTTGAACCAGTCTTTTATTATCATCAAAACACCGAAAGAGTTCGGCACCCACAATTTTTTTTTTTCGTTTTCTAATACAAAGATCTGAAGAAATTTGTGTCTAGTTCAAGATGTTAAAGCCATCCTAACCATCCCACTTTCTCTACACCCTTTCCCTCCTCAATGCCCAAGGATTCACCTACACCGCTCTAGCTTGTCAAATAAAAAGGTTACATTCCAAGCGAGTTCCATTTATGGCCCATATAATATCACAACTTGTTACAAATTAACTAGCCTCATGCAAGCAAAAGGGTCTAACATATTGAGAACTCAGATTCTTGCTGCATCTATTGGCCTCTGTCCAAGCTGATAGTATTCGAAAAAGGTTTTGACATAATCTTTTACCCTTTTGTAAAGTTGCGGCCTTCTCTCGTCAATTAGCTCAGCCACTGGTCCAACTTCCATATCAGAGTTTGGATTGCAGAAAACTGCAATGGTTATTCTCTCTCTTTCTGAGTTTGTCACCACCCTATGCACAGGACTCTTCAGCAGACCATTGCTCATTATCTGCAAACATCAATGCACTTAACTAACCAAAAAAAAAAAAAAATAGCAGTCAGAGGGAAAGTTCTCGTTTATATATTTTTACTGTGATAAGTGGAGGGAAGAGATGCCGGTTTTAACATAGACTTGATGTGATATATGCTACGGTACAGGGGTTATGGTTGAAAGAAGAGTATTGCCTCTGTAAGATCACCGATATTAATCAGAAGACCATGAGGTATGATGGGTACTCTAAACCATTGATCCTCTTTCATGATTTGGAGACCTTCGATCTCTTTGTCTTGTAGAAGAATGGTAATTGTGGTTCCATCTGCATGTGGTTTGAGGCCAAGAACATGATCAGGCTTTGGACATGGAGGGTAGAAGTTAAATCTTGCAACCATCACTGCTCGTTCCTCATACATGTCTAAGAAGCGGTTCTCCTCCAATTTTAATGATGCTGCAACTGCTCGGAGGACAACTTTAGTAATTGATTCCAACTTCTTGGTATATTCATGTAAAGTCTCTCTGCAGTTTGTGCAATAAGATTCAACTTAATATGAGGCAATTCAGGAAATGCTACCTTGTAATATCTGATACTAATTACTAGTCGATGCCTCGGGTTGCTTATGAACAAAGCTGTTCGTAAACATGTTACTTGGCTCCACTGGCCTTATTTCCAGAACAAGCTGGTCTTGCAACTCGAACATCGGTTCAAGCTCATTTAAGGTTTGATTTAGCTCATTCAACTAGTGAAAGGGTGGATCATGAGCATTTCATGCTTGTTTTTAAATGAGTTGAGGGTCGGTTGGGGCAGTTATGAGACAAGCCAAGCTTGATACTTTTGGTTCAGCTCACCTTGTCCAACTTACAGGCCTACTTGGAAAAGGCCAGAGTACAAGCTTGGAGCAAAAAAAAAAAAAAAGGTTATTGAAACTACAAAGGGTTGCCTTACCTAGATGGAATTTCCAATTAATACATGGATTTGGAAGAGCAAATGGGAGGAACTAGTCAATATTTCTTATGGTGTCAACTTAAGAATGTATGGCACATCTTTTTGTTCTTCAATCCTTCGTAAATTTCCACCTTAATGCTTTTTGGAGAATTTGATTGATTTTAACTCCTTGATCTTGCTTCAAATGAATTTAGCAATAGCATTATATGCCTTACTATTGAGGCTGTTAAAACTTCTAACATTGTAAATAGATCTACTGGGATAGAATTGTTATGTTCCTTGAACTCAGGGCTAATGCAGTGAAATTACCTGAAAGCTTCTGGATTTTCAGGCCAAAATTTGTACTTTCGCATATCTTCAGGAGTCAAAATCAGGTACAAGCGGTCCACCCAGTCGAGAATTTGAGTATCCGAAAGAACTAAATCAGAACCATAACCTTGATAATTATCTGCTTCCCTCGACACCATAGACTTCTCTTCTATGGGAAGTGCGAAAAACTGTTTGGCAAGTTCCCGCAACTTATCAAGAAATGAACTTTCAATTCCATGATTTATTGCCTGAAATACAAAATATTGACAGCTTGTCATGTTGTAAGAACTTCTGACAGATTGGATTCCATCAGCATACTCCACTGGAAAAACAAGGTCTTAGTGCCTATAGAGAACTTGGGGAGAAAATTGTTTGCAGGCCAAGCATAAATCCTTAGAAAAGGAACGCACTGACCCTACAAATTTTTGAAGTACATAACAAAGTTTCATAAGATACAGAATATAACGTGTTTTGTCCAACACGACAGTGATTCATTTCTAAAATTGCGTAAAATAGACACGAGTCGAGATGGAACAATATGGATATAGGATATGGTGAATATTTAAAACCACGGTGTTTAGAACATGGAAACCAGTTATATAAGGCATGATCATACCACGAAAAAGCCCCAAGTTTGAAGGGCCTGCAGTAGTTTCTGGAGTTCTTCTTGACCGGCTTGTGTTGGAGATGAGAGGAGACTCAAGTCGATTTCCGAGACATCTGTCAGTGGCACGGAGGACTCTGCAACTATGTCTTTGTGAACATACCTTTTTGGTGGTTCTTCACCTCTGATCACCAAATCTTGAATAGAATGCACCGACGTTTCAAGCTTGGTTTGAAGAAGAGATTCAGCCATGGTGGTCAACGGAGAAGTTTTCTTTTCTGTTTATAAGTTTGGTCTTTGTTTGTGTTTATATTTAACTCTTATTATTGGGGCATGCTGTTAAAACAATGTATTTAAATGGAAAGAAAGAGACAACAGAGTTGACTGGGACCATCCAATGAGGCGCATAATAGAGTTTGCTGCAAATAGGGGGTTTTCTTGGGGAAATGTTTAACCGAAAAGGTGAGATTTTTTCTCTCCTATAGAACTTTCAACAATGAAACTTTTATTATGGATAATGGCTTCAAAATTAGTATTGTGAGAAGTGGTTTCACAGTTCAGTACTTGCAACGGTGCATGTGTGCATAGTTTATTAAGATGAAACCAACGTCAGTGATAGTGATTCTGAAATTGGATGGACACAAGTTTCCGACGTTTTGAAGTAAGATCATCAGTAGTAAAGTTGAGACCGTCATACCTGAAATCTGAACCACAACTTTGAGAAAATCAAACACCATGACAAGTAAATGTTGTTGTTGGCTGCCAAGTGAAAAAAGGAAAAGGTTGGAAAAAGAGAAGAGAAGTAAATGCTGTTGTCGGGTTACAAGATGCATCCATATTTTCCCAATTCACGACCTAACAGCACAATGATATCAGTTCAAAACTGGATTCATGTCGATCATATTTGCTCCGTGAGAGATTTAGATGAAAAAAAATTACTTCTATAGTTTTGGCCTCCTCCAAGCATATATGTTTACTCCAAATTTGGGAACTACTTTTGAGAACCTCCATCCAATTTGGGCGGCATTAGTTATCCAAACTCCCCAAGATTTTCCTTAAAAAAATTTTGCCATGTAAACCAGCGGCCAGATATTGAACTATGAACTAGGCTGAAAATTTTACCATGTAAACTATGAAGAAGTACTAAGAATATATTTTACCGTAAATGCAATATCTTGAAGCTCATGATAGCTTACAATGCTGCCCCAGAAAAACTTTCAAAGGCCGACTATGAATGGCCATAATTTTCTGTACGAATAAGAATTGGAATTCCACGATTATGTGATTTTTAGGGGCCAGATAACATTATCTCAACGAGGATAGGATAAATAGATCTAATCTGGCTACAAAGAGTCATCTGATGGGCAGAAGAAAAGAAAAAAATAACCAAAAAAAAAAAATGATATCCCCCAACTTAGAACATCTTCACACCCTGCCTAAAATTTTAGCATTCAGTGGGCAGAGAAACATTAAACTCTCGTACGCATGTGGTTGGAACCATGCTTCTGCTCTCCCAATGATACGACAGCCCACACTGAACAACCCACTACAACACAATGCCCGGCATTAATTCGGCAAACAAGAACAAGGTTATGGTCAACCTTTTGCAGATCAACAAAATTCAAATTACTTGCACAAAAAGTTAACAAAAGAACAAGCGCTTATCATAGCTATGAATGCCTGAGGATTCAGTCGACCAAGAGAATAAAATTCCCAGAGGTTCTTTGCTTGGTCAATAGAAACGCTGTTTGGAAGTCCCCTGATACAAACCTCCCTCCCCAATTTGATGATCGCAAGTTCAAATCCTTGTACAATAAAAAAAAAAAAAGAAATGCTGTTTGGAACATCCAATGACGGGCTGAGTTTAACAACGCCAAATTTTTTTTTACTGGGCCTGGTCCTGAGGTCCAAGCACGTTTAATCTACTTATTCGGGCTCGTTGGATTTTAAAGGCGAAGGAGTCCCCACAGAAGAATGGATGTGAAATACAATCTAAAATTTAGCATTCTTAAATGAGTGATGCTACGCTGCAAGTTAAATTCTAGCAGCTTCAAGTGCAATCTGGCCTTTCTGAAAGCTTTCATAATTAAATTGCGCATAATTTTTGACTGTTCTGTATAATCTTGGTCTATTCGCCTCAATTAAGCCATTAACAGGTCCAATATCTTCTTCTGGCTCCGGCTTATTGAACATCGCTATGGATATTCTCTAATTCAATTCAATGTACAAAGTCTATGCTCCTTTTTTTAAGATGATCATACCAAAAACTCTTTTGAGATTATAAATTCAAGTCCCAATTAACAAAAGAAATCACTTTAAAGAATATGCTCAGACCTTTCAGATTTTGGAGGGAATTGGGGTCTCTCCAGTACTTTGGTCGGGCTATGGTGACAGATTCATGTTTGAGGTAATAACTGGTGCTCAAACCAAACATTCTATAGTAGATGAAAGCCCTCCATGTAATGCCCAGAGAGGGTAATTGGTAGCCTCTCTCCATCTTTTTGACAGAAAAAGAAATAAAAGGGTATTCCGATGTAAAAGTGAATATCTTCGTTCAGAGAATATATCTGCATTTGATCGCCAAGATTGACAAAAATGGCATGCGGTATTGGGGTCACACCAAACCATTGATTCTCCTTGAAGACTTGAAGACCTTCGACCTCTTTGTTTTGCACGATGGTAGTAATTCCCGATCTATCAGAATGGGGTTTTAGCCCGAGAACTTGATCAGGCTTTGGACAACTTGGGTAGAAGGACATTCTAGCCTTCAAAATTGATCTTGTCCCAAATTTTTTTTCAAAGCTATTCTCTTCCAAGTTTAGTGACTTTGCCATTGCCTTAAAAAGATCCTTCATCACCAACTTCGTCTTCATGGAGTACTCAACTAAGATCTCTCTGTAAAGGTACCACATTGTTCATACCTCACCTGTCAAAATTTTAAATGGAACAGTAATTCCATATATAAAGATATGTCAACTAGAGGGTACCCTATCACTATCACCTGTGAAGGTATTTAAGATTTTCCCATTCCTAAGATCCAACTATTTGTTCATTGTATTTTGACAAGTGGAAAACCACAAAGAAAGAAGATTACCTAAAATTTTTGGGATCTTTAGGCCAATAACTCAGGTTCTGTTTGTCCTCCGGCAGGACCATCAGCGCAAGGCGATCAAGCCAGTCGAGAACTTGCTTGTCAGAAACAATCAAATCGCTTCCATACCCTTCAAAATTATCAGGTTCTCGTGAGTACTTCTGTTTTTCTCCCATTGGAAGTTCAAAGAATTGCATAACAATTTCGCTTACCTTGTCAAGAAATGTCTCTGGTATCCCATGACTTACTATCTAACAAAACAAATAGCACAAGAAACAAAACCTCAGAATTGGGAAAGAATCTAATACTGAACAATCTCATAAAACTATTGAGTAAAGATAGAATAGAACCTGAATACAGCCCCAAGTGATGAGAGCTGATCTTAGCTTGCCTAGTTCTTCTTCCTCTTCCTTAGAAGACGGCAAAGAAGATGAAGAGAAGAGGCTCATGTTGATGATTGGAATAGAAGCCTAAGGAGGAGAAGTGTCAATGGCACCAAACCTACTATCCTTGACAAAGTATCTCTCCGGTGGTTCATCAGCGTCCATGGACATTTGTTGGACACTTTTAGTTGCAGCCATGGTGGTTGATGGTGCTCAAAATCGGGGCGAGTGATTGTGTGATTCAAAACATGTCTGCGGCTATCTACCCTGTGATGACCGGGTCATGGGATAATAATAATAATATATTCAAAGAAGGCCAAAAGGGTGACGAGAGATAAGAGTAAGATGAAGCCATTGAAGAACTTTTATTATTATAAAAAATAAATTATAAAAAAACTGATCTTTTATTATTATAATTATAATTTAGACAATTATAAAAAAATAAATAAATTCCTCAAAAAAAACTCATAAAGATAGTCAACAGCTCAGTTGCTCAATTCCTTACTATTGCTATTTATCCTCCATTATTTCTCCAAATTCTCATTTAATCAAAAAAGATAGAAGGATACCTTTTTTGTGCAAAAAAATAAAACATTTGAGCCGCCCCTAGTTGGTCGGTAAGCCACATCCTGGTTTGTTGCTGGTTGGGTTCCTTTGAGAACTTTTGACAGATCATGTTCGTTGCAAGCACACAAGCCAAAAAAGGCAAGAATAACAATCAAATCAAAACAGCACAAACAAAATCCAAGCACCACATAAGAACTGGGAAGCCAAGACGATGATTATGAAAAGCAAACAACCTCGATCAGAACAGCTAATATTCTTAAATTATACCCATTCAAGTTTCTCAACTAATACACCCTAAACCCCAAATCACATCAACAATCAAAAACAAGAACAAAGCAAATATAGACTCTGCTCAAAACCAACTCGCATTGTATATATACACAAGAGACCGGATACAATTTTCATTGCATTTAAACCAAAACTTAAAAAAATGAAGAAGACTGCTGCTTTCCTCCTTGCTTTCCTCTCCATATCTTTATTTGGTTTTGCCAGAGACATTCCGGCAAACAACGACCATCAAATACAATCATTGCCCGGTTTATCTGTGACGCTAAATTTTACACAATATTCAGGTTATGTACCGCTGAGCCCAACTAAGTCTTTGTTCTACTGGTTCGTTGAATCACCAACTTCCTCCGGTGAAAAACCTCTCATCCTGTGGCTGAATGGCGGTCCTGGAGCTTCTTCTGTGGCTTTAGGACTCTTCCATGAGGTTGGACCCTTTCATGTCAATACAGATGGAAGCACTCTTTCCCTGTCTCCCTTTGCTTGGAACAATGGTTTGTATTTTGTATTTATATATTTATTTTTTAGTACAATGATACCTAGACGATCACGTAATGAATGAACTTTTATAACATGATTATTATTTTAGTTACTTACTAAAAGTACTAATATATATATTTTTAAACACACAAAGCATATATATTTTCATTTTGCAGAGGCTAACGTACTCTACGTGGAGTCACCTGCTGGCATTGGCTTCTCTTATTCGGATCTGACCGAAGTTATCAACGAAGATTCCAAACTGAGTGATAGCGCATCAGGTATTCTTGATTTACTTTGTACAACTCTGATTCATTGGCCAATCAGTACATAAAACACAATTATTTGGGCATGATATTTTTAAAAATATTGACCATTTATTTACTTGTGATTTTGTTAATTGTAGCGGAAGATGCCTATCAATTTTTGATCAACTGGTTCAATCTATATCCACAATACAAGGGCAGAAAATTCTATATGGCCGGGGAGAGTTATGCTGGTGAGTCGTTTTACTTATCTATTTGATTTCATTCCCTTTTTAACAATAGAATTTTCTTGATAAAATAGGCCGATTGATTCGCTTTCATAATTTTTTTCAAGGGCATTATATTCCTCAACTCTCTCAACTCATCGTTGCAAAAAACAAGGGAATTGCCAATCCGGACATCAATTTACAAGGTTTCTTGTTAGGGAATCCAGCCCTTGATGATGTGCTAGATCATAAGGGGCAATATGAGTTTTGGTGGAATCTTGGGTTGATCTCCGATTCTTTGTACTCTGCATTAAAGACAACATGTCTAAACCACTCTTACATACTACCAACACCTGAGTGCAAGGCTTTGTGGGAGAAGGGTAGGACTGAAATGGATTTCACTGATACTTACCAACTTAGTGTGACCCCATGCCAAGAAGACACATTGAAGTGGAAGAAGCTAGATGATGTGAGTTTATTATTTTAACATACCTTGTACATTTTGAAGACTATCTTGTGTATTTCTCAAGTCTTATGAATGTGGTGTATATATTTTTTTTCCCAAGTCACGGAGAAAAGAACTCGCACATTGTCAACATTATTACGCTGCCATGTATCTCAATCGTGAAGATGTCCGGAAAGCTATTCATGTTGAGGCCTTTGGGACAAGGCAATGGAAAGCCTACAGGTATGGCTCTACAATATGTTCTCTGTGCCTGAGCCTTTAATATTTCTCTTGGTTACACGAAATTTGAATTCCAGATCACGAGATTGAGGGATTGAGAGAGAGAATTATGACTAATAGGCTGTACCCTTAGAGACTTTCCTTTAATATATATAAGCTGCATATGAATATTTACCCTTTTCCCCCCTCTCCAGACATGAAATGAGGCTGGTTTGGGATGCAGTACCATCAACCCTTCCCATCATTAAAGAACTCATTGCTGCTCGACTGAAAATGTGGATATACAGGTTTAATTACCTCACACACTCTCATATCTTTTTAGAGAAATAAGATTGTTAGACATTTGTAATTGATTACATGGGGTCTCATGTTTCGCAGTGGCAATAATGACGGAATCATACCACCCGCGTCAACTCGGTACTCACTTGGATCGCTGAATTTGAAACAAATAGGAGATTGGCACGCTTGGCATGTGACTCATTCCACGGTTGTTTTTAAGCTTTTGATATCATATTATTTAGAAAAGACAAAAGTGAAAATTGATTTTTTTTTTTCATTATATAGTGTTGATTAAAGTATTCTATGCATAATTAGGTGGGAGGATGGTGCCAAGAATATGAAGGACTGACCTTTGCAGTGGTTAACGGAGCGGGACACGAGGTCCCGGTGCTTCGTCACGAGGCATCCTACGCAATGTTGAAGCGTTTCCTTAATAATCAGCCCTTGGACTAGTTTTATCTCAACATGAAATTATGTTATGTCATAGGAACATTGTACTACCCAAAATAAATGAATGAATAAATAAAATTATTGGTTACATCTTTTTGGACACCAAATATTGGTCATTTTATACTACTATTACTAACTACTTTATTCTCCTATTATTTTCATACGTGGTGAGAGAAAACTATCGTAATAAAGGTTCAAAATATATTAAATAGTTAAGGAATGGCCCGATTTCTCTCGAGAAGGTACGGGGCTTGTTATCTTGAAATTGTAAAACTGGGATATGATGGGGCTAGGGTTTCTATACTTCTCGCGGAACCCAAGTTGGATATTTGGGATATAAGGACCATTTGATTCTGTATCCCCAATCTAATTTTTGTACACAACAAAGAAATTATAGAGCATGGACTGCCTTTTTCATTCGGATATGTTGTGGCTTTGATTACCTTTTTAAGACCCAACAGCTTGTGAACAGTTGAATGACCCTCGTAGCTTTCTTTTGTCATGAAGTATGTAACTTAAGGGTGAAATTTGGGCAGGGTAACCTATGAATAGACACAACTCAACTCTATTTGATTGATTGTGTTGGTTTTAATTGATTTATGGGTTGAGATTTTGGATAGAAAATTTTAGACCCTACCAAAACTGATTTAGTCGGGGTATACCAAATATGCTGCTCAAGGTCTAAGAAAGTCTCAGAAATGTTAAATGGTTCCAAATAGGTTGACATACTCTAGTCCAAGAAACTCATAATTACTTTTGGTGTGAGCTGGTTAAAAGAAAAGTTTAAATTAATAGCTAATTGCTATAAGCTATTTGGTTTTTCTTCTTTTTTTTTTTTGGGGGGGGGTACAAACAAGCTAGTTGATTTGGCTACATGATGCCATATCTCACAAAGTAACAAGCAGCAGTCAAAAGTATTTCTGAAATTAGATTCTTGCTGCATCTATAGGCCGCTTTCCATGCTGGTAATATTCGAAATAGGTGTTGGAATAATCTTTGACACTTTTATAAAGCCGTGGCCTTCTCACATCAATCAGCTCATCCAGGGGTCCGACTTCTTTGTCGAGACACGGAGTGCAGAAAACAACAATAGATATTCTCTTCTTCTCTGAGTTTGTCACCGCCCTATGCACTGGGCTCTTGAACACTCCGTTGCTCATTATCTGCTAAACATTATGCAGTTTGTTTCACAGGTTAGCTTTCATCTCATAGAGATTCATTGCTAGTCCAAGTTGTAATATATGCTATTCCAAGTGGTGTTAATGTTTGAAAGAAGAGTATTACCTCTCCTAGATCACCAAGATTAATGAGAAGAGCATGAGGTATGATTGGTACTTTGAACCATTGGTCATCTTTCAGGATTTGGAGACCTTCAACCTCTTTGTCTTGCAGAACTATGGTTATTGCTGATCCATCTGAATGTGGCTTGAGGCCGAGAACGCTGTCAGGCCTTGGACATGGAGGGTAGAAGTTGAATCTTCCAAACATGACTGCCCGTTCTCCTTACATGTCTAAGAAAGAGTTCTGCTCCAATTTTAACGATGCCGCCATGGCTCTGAGTATAACTTCAGTTATAAGTTCCATCTTTTTTGTATACTCTTGTAAAGTCTCTCTGCATTTTTTCACAAGAAGATTTTGAACTCAATACAATGCATGATAGAAATCGCTGCTCTGCTATCTAATATTCATAATCATTTGGAGCCTTAGGAGTAGGACTGAAAATGAACCAGTTATGCATGGACAACAAAGGCTTATGCTGCTCATTCATTTAATGAAGCACACTAGGCTCAAAAATAGATTTCAAGCTTGCAACTTGAACACAGGTTCATCCTCGTTTGGCTGGGGTTTTTGACCAAGCAAATGAACAGAGCTTGAACAATATTGTCATTGCTTATTATTAAATAAGCCAAGGCAGGGTTTGGTTCACGGATTAGCTCAACTCGGCTTATTTTTTCAGCCAGTACTGGGATAAGCAAAATCCAAAGTAGGAGCTGGAACCAGTAGAGTTGTTCTTGAGGCTCCAAAGGGTTTGGCCTTGTAAAAACTTTTTAATCGGCATATGGTTTAAAAGATAACAACTTTTCATAGAAGAACTTACGGAAATGCTTTGAAGAGTTTGACTACATTTCTTTTCTTGATTTTTCTTAGCAGTTGATTTATGTGCTTTTCTATCGAGACTGTTGAAGAGGAGAACTTTGGAGTATTGTCATAAATAGCTTGTATAGTCTGGTTATGTTTGTCGAAATTAAAGCTAATGAACTGTAATTACCTGAAAGCTTCTGGATTCTTTGGCCAAACCTGGTACTCGCACAGATCATCGGGTGTCAATATCAGGTATATGCGATCCACCCAGTCAAGAATTTGAGTATCTGAGAAAACTGTATCATTGCCATAACCTTGATGGTCATCAACTTCTCTGGAGTACTCTTGCTTCTCTTCCATTGGAAGAGCGAAAAAATGTTCAGTAAGTTCGCGCAACTTATCAAGAAATGAACATTCCATTCCATGATTTATCGCCTGAAATTAAAGAAAAGATCAATATGTTCTTGTGTACATACATGGGGATTTTGAACATACTATGTTGCAGATGAAATTATATAAAACCTTGATTGCGAGGGAGATGGAACAGAGAATATGAGGTTGATGGGTATTAACTGAATATCCAATAGCATCAATCTGGCTGTTCATATACCTGAAAGCATCCCCAGGAGAGGAAGGCTGAGTGCAGTTTCTCGACTTCTTCTTGACCGGCTTTCGTTGGAGATGACAGGAGACTGATATCAATTTCTGGGATACATGCCAGAGGAAGAGATAAATTAGTGACTTCCTTGTACATATACGTTTGCGGTACTTCTTGGCCTTTGATCACCAGTTCTTGAACGGACTGCAATGGCAATTCTCGCTTAGTTGAAAGGACAGAGTCAGCCATGGTGGTCTCTAGAGGCTCTCTGTTAGGCCAACTCGGTCAATACTTGGAAAAGAAAAATGAAAGAAAAGTTTGTTTTTATTGTTGTTGTCTTTGTTTGCATCCCTTCCGAGGACCATCACATGATGTTGGCAGTTATGGACCGACGCAAGGCGGAGGATAAATAATGTATGATGATTATTTCAATGACCGGTAAAGTCAAAAGGCAATTATTTAAGTTGATTATTTTATCCAACATGTTTGTATTTAAAAAAAAAAAAAAAAAAAAAAAAAAAAAAACAGGGGTAATAATATTGGCTCCTCTTGACAAAGAAAAAAATAAGTTATAGATTATTATTTTTTAATCTTACAATAAAGAAATATATGATATCTTAACCAATAATTGAATATATATATTTTGATGGTGCAAAGAATTTTTAATTTCGCCCCTTCACTCCCATATTGATCACAGTGGAAATGGTGATATTGTTTTGTTTCCTAAGAACGTGTAATTCGATCGGAAGGACCTGCTATGGGCGCTGTTGTCTGGGTTAATCCTCGTCAGGAGAATGTCAGACAAGTGTTGGTTTAGTAAGTCCTGTTTATCCCTCAAGAAGGTAACCTTGTGAGAATATTTTAGCACATTTTGAACATTCGATGACTCCCGCTATTCATAAATTGTTACCCCCTCATGAGAAAGTTTATCTGGTTTTATCGTGTGACATTCGAGGTTTAGCTTCCTTTGTAGGCTAGTTTTTGCCGCACCCCTTGTTATATATATATAAAAGTGTAATCGGAGTTTGATTCTGTGTATAAAAAAAGCATACTAGTTCCATTCAAGAAAAATACCTGTTCCAGAAGACTACATTGTTTTGAAGTGGGTAGCCTTATGCTGCTGGTATCCATGATGATGATGAAATCGTTGGAAAAAACAAAGGTTTTAGGTATTATAAAGACACGTGGCAGCCATACTTGCACACTACATGAATATATTTTATCAAAATGGGAATCTGGAAAGAGCTTTCAGGGTTGATGTGCTTCGTCGAGAGTCAGACCACAATTATTTCCTACAGAGCACCGAAATCGTAAATCCTAAACCTTTGACCTCTTGGTTGGAGGAGAAATCAAGAATACTAAGCCATCTGCATTTTCCATGGGGAAGATATGGAAGTCTGGTTTTGGTGCAGTCAAATTTACTTCAACAGCGATTCACTGGTTGGATTTTGATCTTCGTGTGCAGATCAACAATAGGAACCAAGGGAACACATACCTACACATGGTTTGGAGAGGAAGACTCATCTCAGACAATGTCAAGTTTCAACTCATAGTCTTGGCAACTCAATGAACTCCTCCCCCATTGTTCTTAACCTTATCATAAGAGTCTCCACCTGCTATGTAATATTTGGTTCAAGCTATATCCCTAGGGTGAGCCCGTCACTTCAAACGGACCGAAATGCCAAGCAACCATGATACCCTTCATAACTTGGAATATTTGATGGAACGACCAAACTCAAATAGGAAAAATAAAAATAACAGAATTATTTGTTTCGTCTCACATAAATCTGACTTCATGCAGTCAAACCAGGAGACTAAAGAATATCAAAAAACAAAGTGAAGCTGCAATACGAGCTTATTGGACAAATCTGCGACTCATCCAAAAACAAAGCGAAGATGCTGGAAAAGCTAAACTGAACCCTTCCTGATTTTTTTTTTTTTCTTTCATTCAGATCCACATAGCCAACAAATAGAAATAGACAATCCATCAAAAAATAACTTGTCATGAAGTGCAGAGCAGAGCAGGAACCATATTGTCGCAAGGCTCACCTCAAAAAGTAACTTCATCATCATTGTTTGTGTTGGATTCACAGCAGTAATACCTTTCTACTTGCCTTCAGTTTCTCAATAAATCAAACAAGCGCACTTCTTGACACGAAGACAAACAAAGGGTTCCTTCAAGTTACCCCTTGTTTGCATAGTCCACTCGGATATTCCAGCCATCCAATAGCTGAAGAAAATCCAGGCTTTGTCAATACATAATTATGTATCCCTTATTATGCTTCACGGGATTTCATTTACAGTGTGCTTACCTGGCCATCCATTTCTTTCAGAGCTGTGCAAGCAGCAGATTCAGATTTGAATTGGACAAACCCATAACCTTTGGATTTTCCACTCACATGATCACATATAACCTTCACTGTAAAAGAGCAAATCTAATGTCTCATAGCATTCCATCACATAAATTGGAACAGAAAAATTTTGCAGTTGACTGTCTTACCTTCAATTATTTCACCATATTTGCCAAAAGCATCCCTTAGAATAGGTTCGTTTGTATCATAACAAAGCCCTGAAACTCCAGACATAATATTCAAACTCCTGATCAAAACTTGACCTAGCAGCATATATCAAAGGCAGAGTATTGAACAGGGATGAGTAAGGCCCTAATCTATTGATTATAAATGAAAAAATAAAAAAGCAAGCACACCTCCAATTCTAGAGCCATGGAAGCAGGGTGGGGGGATGGGATCACCGAAAATAGAAGGAAGAAGCCAATCACCACAAAACAACAACCATGCACAACTACTAAATTTCTCTACACTAGTGGAGGGCACAACTAGAAGCACAAGGCAAGGGTTCTTAAGATATCATACAAACAAAAATGAAAGGTTGATAACCAAGCCAAACAGACTGTAGGTTAAGCCAACATAAGTGTAACAAGCAACAAAATGAAAAAATGTAATTCAGCTCTCCATGATCCTAATCTCTTTTAGGAACAGCCAAAGTGCTGCTACAATGCTGTTTTCTTATATTGTCCAAAAAAAAGATCCATGCCTCCTCTTATTATTATTTTTTTTCCCTTGGCATCTCATAAAGCTTAGAAATATGCCCCTTTCATCCCCTCATGCTTATATTTGAAAATAAGTTCTGTCACTGTCATTAATCATTTTGATCCCATTAATCACCAAGAAAAAAGCAAATGGAAACTAGAGAGAGAGAGAGAGGGGGAGAAAGACCTCCAACAAACAATTTGCTGCAGGAGTAACGTTCAATCATCCATCTTGCAAGTGGAAATGCGTGTGTGAGACGAAAGCTATGCAAGCACTGCATTCTTCATAACAAGGAAAACCTCTTTATAAGATCATTAGTGGTATAACTGAGGCTGTCATACATGAAACATAGCAGAAAAAGAAAAAAATGGAACAGCGGCATCATTTATCAGATATAACGGCACTGCCAGGTGGAGAAATATGAGTTGGAAAAGAGAAGACAAATAAATGATGTTATTAGGCTGCCAAGGATACATCACTCAGAAATTTTCCGGTTTAGCCTCCCATTCATGGATTAGTACCAGCTCAGTTCAATTAATTAGCCAGTAAAACTTCATTCCTGAGGTGCTTAGGATGGCAAACATGAAACTTGCAGTAAAAGCTACTTTATATTTTTGGTCTCAACCATGCACACAACAGGGATAGTTACCATCTATTTCTGATATGACAGCAATTACCCTGTTAACCGACAACCATATACATATAAAAGTCTAGGATCATGAAACTAGTTTCTTAGTCATATCTTAGAAATAATCTCATCTAGAAACTGCGACAATGCAGATAACTTTCTCAACAGATGGCTGTTCACATGTTAACCTTGGGTTACCAACTGCATCAAAACCTATAATGCCTGACAATTTCGTGATGGTGTTCAGGGGTAAACTGCATTCCTCACCCAGAATATCCACCTAAAGAAACAAAGCACTACCACCCCCCCCCCAAGAAAAAATAAGGATTCTATAAATACAACAACTATTTTTTTTGTTGGGAACTTCACTAAATTAAAATTTATCTCAAGTAATGAAGCTATCGAAGAATCTTCATTCAAGCAATAAAAATAACAACTAAATCCATTCATTACGTGTTTTGCTTTCTAATTTTTTGCCACAATATCATAAACTTACATTATACCCACTAGACAAAATTGCTTGGCAATCCAGCCCTGAAACACATAAATTCTAAATATTTTTCAAGATCAAAACGAGCTCCAAAATGATTTAACACCATTAAATAACAGCACTAAGAAATGATAGGTGTTGCAGTACTAAAAATAGTGACAATAACAGTACTCTAGTGTCAAGAACATTAAAAGCAAAACCCATTTTTCTTCTTTTTGGTAGATGCAAATTCACAAACATGTAGAGGACACGATATAACAAGAACCGTTAACCAGCCCAATATGAAACCAATTCCAAAACCCACAATTTAAATCAAAATCTGATAGCTGCTCTTCAGTCAAAGGATGCAGCAAAAGAGCAGATTCAAGAAAACGATGTAGAATACCTTCAGTCTGACCAAAAAAAAAAAAAAAATCATCTAATTTGAATTTCTGTTGGAAACTCACTTGCGATGACAAATGAGGTTACTAGAATGTGGTCCATACGTCGTCGTTTCGTTGCGCTGGTTGTCTGAAACTCGACAATTAATCAATAGAAGTTGGGCCGACCACAGATAGGCCTGATCTTGTTTTAGTGTAATTAGACCGAGATGGATCGCCCGTGACCTTGAAAGAACCGAACTCGAAACCCTTACAAGAGAAGAAGGGACGGTAACAATTGAGCTATAGCTCATCGGCGGCCTTGAACGATAATGCTTGGGAGGAACCTTGACTTTTTAAATTTTGGTCTCCCTGGGGCAAGAAGTTGGGACCGTAAACAGTAGTGTCTGGCGCAGCAAAGTCAATAGTACAACTCTTAACCAAATAATAATAATAAGAAGAAGAAGAAGAAGAAGCAATGAAGTTGCAATTAATTATTCAAAAGTATATTAAATTTGAACCAGTCTTTTATTATCATCAAAACACCGAAAGAGTTCGGCACCCACAATTTTTTTTTTTCGTTTTCTAATACAAAGATCTGAAGAAATTTGTGTCTAGTTCAAGATGTTAAAGCCATCCTAACCATCCCACTTTCTCTACACCCTTTCCCTCCTCAATGCCCAAGGATTCACCTACACCGCTCTAGCTTGTCAAATAAAAAGGTTACATTCCAAGCGAGTTCCATTTATGGCCCATATAATATCACAACTTGTTACAAATTAACTAGCCTCATGCAAGCAAAAGGGTCTAACATATTGAGAACTCAGATTCTTGCTGCATCTATTGGCCTCTGTCCAAGCTGATAGTATTCGAAAAAGGTTTTGACATAATCTTTTACCCTTTTGTAAAGTTGCGGCCTTCTCTCGTCAATTAGCTCAGCCACTGGTCCAACTTCCATATCAGAGTTTGGATTGCAGAAAACTGCAATGGTTATTCTCTCTCTTTCTGAGTTTGTCACCACCCTATGCACAGGACTCTTCAGCAGACCATTGCTCATTATCTGCAAACATCAATGCACTTAACTAACCAAAAAAAAAAAAAAATAGCAGTCAGAGGGAAAGTTCTCGTTTATATATTTTTACTGTGATAAGTGGAGGGAAGAGATGCCGGTTTTAACATAGACTTGATGTGATATATGCTACGGTACAGGGGTTATGGTTGAAAGAAGAGTATTGCCTCTGTAAGATCACCGATATTAATCAGAAGACCATGAGGTATGATGGGTACTCTAAACCATTGATCCTCTTTCATGATTTGGAGACCTTCGATCTCTTTGTCTTGTAGAAGAATGGTAATTGTGGTTCCATCTGCATGTGGTTTGAGGCCAAGAACATGATCAGGCTTTGGACATGGAGGGTAGAAGTTAAATCTTGCAACCATCACTGCTCGTTCCTCATACATGTCTAAGAAGCGGTTCTCCTCCAATTTTAATGATGCTGCAACTGCTCGGAGGACAACTTTAGTAATTGATTCCAACTTCTTGGTATATTCATGTAAAGTCTCTCTGCAGTTTGTGCAATAAGATTCAACTTAATATGAGGCAATTCAGGAAATGCTACCTTGTAATATCTGATACTAATTACTAGTCGATGCCTCGGGTTGCTTATGAACAAAGCTGTTCGTAAACATGTTACTTGGCTCCACTGGCCTTATTTCCAGAACAAGCTGGTCTTGCAACTCGAACATCGGTTCAAGCTCATTTAAGGTTTGATTTAGCTCATTCAACTAGTGAAAGGGTGGATCATGAGCATTTCATGCTTGTTTTTAAATGAGTTGAGGGTCGGTTGGGGCAGTTATGAGACAAGCCAAGCTTGATACTTTTGGTTCAGCTCACCTTGTCCAACTTACAGGCCTACTTGGAAAAGGCCAGAGTACAAGCTTGGAGCAAAAAAAAAAAAAAAGGTTATTGAAACTACAAAGGGTTGCCTTACCTAGATGGAATTTCCAATTAATACATGGATTTGGAAGAGCAAATGGGAGGAACTAGTCAATATTTCTTATGGTGTCAACTTAAGAATGTATGGCACATCTTTTTGTTCTTCAATCCTTCGTAAATTTCCACCTTAATGCTTTTTGGAGAATTTGATTGATTTTAACTCCTTGATCTTGCTTCAAATGAATTTAGCAATAGCATTATATGCCTTACTATTGAGGCTGTTAAAACTTCTAACATTGTAAATAGATCTACTGGGATAGAATTGTTATGTTCCTTGAACTCAGGGCTAATGCAGTGAAATTACCTGAAAGCTTCTGGATTTTCAGGCCAAAATTTGTACTTTCGCATATCTTCAGGAGTCAAAATCAGGTACAAGCGGTCCACCCAGTCGAGAATTTGAGTATCCGAAAGAACTAAATCAGAACCATAACCTTGATAATTATCTGCTTCCCTCGACACCATAGACTTCTCTTCTATGGGAAGTGCGAAAAACTGTTTGGCAAGTTCCCGCAACTTATCAAGAAATGAACTTTCAATTCCATGATTTATTGCCTGAAATACAAAATATTGACAGCTTGTCATGTTGTAAGAACTTCTGACAGATTGGATTCCATCAGCATACTCCACTGGAAAAACAAGGTCTTAGTGCCTATAGAGAACTTGGGGAGAAAATTGTTTGCAGGCCAAGCATAAATCCTTAGAAAAGGAACGCACTGACCCTACAAATTTTTGAAGTACATAACAAAGTTTCATAAGATACAGAATATAACGTGTTTTGTCCAACACGACAGTGATTCATTTCTAAAATTGCGTAAAATAGACACGAGTCGAGATGGAACAATATGGATATAGGATATGGTGAATATTTAAAACCACGGTGTTTAGAACATGGAAACCAGTTATATAAGGCATGATCATACCACGAAAAAGCCCCAAGTTTGAAGGGCCTGCAGTAGTTTCTGGAGTTCTTCTTGACCGGCTTGTGTTGGAGATGAGAGGAGACTCAAGTCGATTTCCGAGACATCTGTCAGTGGCACGGAGGACTCTGCAACTATGTCTTTGTGAACATACCTTTTTGGTGGTTCTTCACCTCTGATCACCAAATCTTGAATAGAATGCACCGACGTTTCAAGCTTGGTTTGAAGAAGAGATTCAGCCATGGTGGTCAACGGAGAAGTTTTCTTTTCTGTTTATAAGTTTGGTCTTTGTTTGTGTTTATATTTAACTCTTATTATTGGGGCATGCTGTTAAAACAATGTATTTAAATGGAAAGAAAGAGACAACAGAGTTGACTGGGACCATCCAATGAGGCGCATAATAGAGTTTGCTGCAAATAGGGGGTTTTCTTGGGGAAATGTTTAACCGAAAAGGTGAGATTTTTTCTCTCCTATAGAACTTTCAACAATGAAACTTTTATTATGGATAATGGCTTCAAAATTAGTATTGTGAGAAGTGGTTTCACAGTTCAGTACTTGCAACGGTGCATGTGTGCATAGTTTATTAAGATGAAACCAACGTCAGTGATAGTGATTCTGAAATTGGATGGACACAAGTTTCCGACGTTTTGAAGTAAGATCATCAGTAGTAAAGTTGAGACCGTCATACCTGAAATCTGAACCACAACTTTGAGAAAATCAAACACCATGACAAGTAAATGTTGTTGTTGGCTGCCAAGTGAAAAAAGGAAAAGGTTGGAAAAAGAGAAGAGAAGTAAATGCTGTTGTCGGGTTACAAGATGCATCCATATTTTCCCAATTCACGACCTAACAGCACAATGATATCAGTTCAAAACTGGATTCATGTCGATCATATTTGCTCCGTGAGAGATTTAGATGAAAAAAAATTACTTCTATAGTTTTGGCCTCCTCCAAGCATATATGTTTACTCCAAATTTGGGAACTACTTTTGAGAACCTCCATCCAATTTGGGCGGCATTAGTTATCCAAACTCCCCAAGATTTTCCTTAAAAAAATTTTGCCATGTAAACCAGCGGCCAGATATTGAACTATGAACTAGGCTGAAAATTTTACCATGTAAACTATGAAGAAGTACTAAGAATATATTTTACCGTAAATGCAATATCTTGAAGCTCATGATAGCTTACAATGCTGCCCCAGAAAAACTTTCAAAGGCCGACTATGAATGGCCATAATTTTCTGTACGAATAAGAATTGGAATTCCACGATTATGTGATTTTTAGGGGCCAGATAACATTATCTCAACGAGGATAGGATAAATAGATCTAATCTGGCTACAAAGAGTCATCTGATGGGCAGAAGAAAAGAAAAAAATAACCAAAAAAAAAAAATGATATCCCCCAACTTAGAACATCTTCACACCCTGCCTAAAATTTTAGCATTCAGTGGGCAGAGAAACATTAAACTCTCGTATGCATGTGGTTGGAACCATGCTTCTGCTCTCCCAATGATACGACAGCCCACACTGAACAACCCACTACAACACAATGCCCGGCATTAATTCGGCAAACAAGAACAAGGTTATGGTCAACCTTTTGCAGATCAACAAAATTCAAATTACTTGCACAAAAAGTTAACAAAAGAACAAGCGCTTATCATAGCTATGAATGCCTGAGGATTCAGTCGACCAAGAGAATAAAATTCCCAGAGGTTCTTTGCTTGGTCAATAGAAACGCTGTTTGGAAGTCCCCTGATACAAACCTCCCTCCCCAATTTGATGATCGCAAGTTCAAATCCTTGTACAATAAAAAAAAAAAAAGAAATGCTGTTTGGAACATCCAATGACGGGCTGAGTTTAACAACGCCAAATTTTTTTTTACTGGGCCTGGTCCTGAGGTCCAAGCACGTTTAATCTACTTATTCGGGCTCGTTGGATTTTAAAGGCGAAGGAGTCCCCACAGAAGAATGGATGTGAAATACAATCTAAAATTTAGCATTCTTAAATGAGTGATGCTACGCTGCAAGTTAAATTCTAGCAGCTTCAAGTGCAATCTGGCCTTTCTGAAAGCTTTCATAATTAAATTGCGCATAATTTTTGACTGTTCTGTATAATCTTGGTCTATTCGCCTCAATTAAGCCATTAACAGGTCCAATATCTTCTTCTGGCTCCGGCTTATTGAACATCGCTATGGATATTCTCTAATTCAATTCAATGTACAAAGTCTATGCTCCTTTTTTTAAGATGATCATACCAAAAACTCTTTTGAGATTATAAATTCAAGTCCCAATTAACAAAAGAAATCACTTTAAAGAATATGCTCAGACCTTTCAGATTTTGGAGGGAATTGGGGTCTCTCCAGTACTTTGGTCGGGCTATGGTGACAGATTCATGTTTGAGGTAATAACTGGTGCTCAAACCAAACATTCTATAGTAGATGAAAGCCCTCCATGTAATGCCCAGAGAGGGTAATTGGTAGCCTCTCTCCATCTTTTTGACAGAAAAAGAAATAAAAGGGTATTCCGATGTAAAAGTGAATATCTTCGTTCAGAGAATATATCTGCATTTGATCGCCAAGATTGACAAAAATGGCATGCGGTATTGGGGTCACACCAAACCATTGATTCTCCTTGAAGACTTGAAGACCTTCGACCTCTTTGTTTTGCACGATGGTAGTAATTCCCGATCTATCAGAATGGGGTTTTAGCCCGAGAACTTGATCAGGCTTTGGACAACTTGGGTAGAAGGACATTCTAGCCTTCAAAATTGATCTTGTCCCAAATTTTTTTTCAAAGCTATTCTCTTCCAAGTTTAGTGACTTTGCCATTGCCTTAAAAAGATCCTTCATCACCAACTTCGTCTTCATGGAGTACTCAACTAAGATCTCTCTGTAAAGGTACCACATTGTTCATACCTCACCTGTCAAAATTTTAAATGGAACAGTAATTCCATATATAAAGATATGTCAACTAGAGGGTACCCTATCACTATCACCTGTGAAGGTATTTAAGATTTTCCCATTCCTAAGATCCAACTATTTGTTCATTGTATTTTGACAAGTGGAAAACCACAAAGAAAGAAGATTACCTAAAATTTTTGGGATCTTTAGGCCAATAACTCAGGTTCTGTTTGTCCTCCGGCAGGACCATCAGCGCAAGGCGATCAAGCCAGTCGAGAACTTGCTTGTCAGAAACAATCAAATCGCTTCCATACCCTTCAAAATTATCAGGTTCTCGTGAGTACTTCTGTTTTTCTCCCATTGGAAGTTCAAAGAATTGCATAACAATTTCGCTTACCTTGTCAAGAAATGTCTCTGGTATCCCATGACTTACTATCTAACAAAACAAATAGCACAAGAAACAAAACCTCAGAATTGGGAAAGAATCTAATACTGAACAATCTCATAAAACTATTGAGTAAAGATAGAATAGAACCTGAATACAGCCCCAAGTGATGAGAGCTGATCTTAGCTTGCCTAGTTCTTCTTCCTCTTCCTTAGAAGACGGCAAAGAAGATGAAGAGAAGAGGCTCATGTTGATGATTGGAATAGAAGCCTAAGGAGGAGAAGTGTCAATGGCACCAAACCTACTATCCTTGACAAAGTATCTCTCCGGTGGTTCATCAGCGTCCATGGACATTTGTTGGACACTTTTAGTTGCAGCCATGGTGGTTGATGGTGCTCAAAATCGGGGCGAGTGATTGTGTGATTCAAAACATGTCTGCGGCTATCTACCCTGTGATGACCGGGTCATGGGATAATAATAATAATATATTCAAAGAAGGCCAAAAGGGTGACGAGAGATAAGAGTAAGATGAAGCCATTGAAGAACTTTTATTATTATAAAAAATAAATTATAAAAAAACTGATCTTTTATTATTATAATTATAATTTAGACAATTATAAAAAAATAAATAAATTCCTCAAAAAAAACTCATAAAGATAGTCAACAGCTCAGTTGCTCAATTCCTTACTATTGCTATTTATCCTCCATTATTTCTCCAAATTCTCATTTAATCAAAAAAGATAGAAGGATACCTTTTTTGTGCAAAAAAATAAAACATTTGAGCCGCCCCTAGTTGGTCGGTAAGCCACATCCTGGTTTGTTGCTGGTTGGGTTCCTTTGAGAACTTTTGACAGATCATGTTCGTTGCAAGCACACAAGCCAAAAAAGGCAAGAATAACAATCAAATCAAAACAGCACAAACAAAATCCAAGCACCACATAAGAACTGGGAAGCCAAGACGATGATTATGAAAAGCAAACAACCTCGATCAGAACAGCTAATATTCTTAAATTATACCCATTCAAGTTTCTCAACTAATACACCCTAAACCCCAAATCACATCAACAATCAAAAACAAGAACAAAGCAAATATAGACTCTGCTCAAAACCAACTCGCATTGTATATATACACAAGAGACCGGATACAATTTTCATTGCATTTAAACCAAAACTTAAAAAAATGAAGAAGACTGCTGCTTTCCTCCTTGCTTTCCTCTCCATATCTTTATTTGGTTTTGCCAGAGACATTCCGGCAAACAACGACCATCAAATACAATCATTGCCCGGTTTATCTGTGACGCTAAATTT
This sequence comes from Dillenia suffruticosa, assembly GCA_033439265.1. Lineage (NCBI taxonomy): Eukaryota > Viridiplantae > Streptophyta > Magnoliopsida > Dilleniales > Dilleniaceae > Dillenia > Dillenia suffruticosa. The sequence goes on from JAVTVX010000035.1 coordinate 23,628,759, forward strand.
TACACAATATTCAGGTTATGTACCGCTGAGCCCAACTAAGTCTTTGTTCTACTGGTTCGTTGAATCACCAACTTCCTCCGGTGAAAAACCTCTCATCCTGTGGCTGAATGGCGGTCCTGGAGCTTCTTCTGTGGCTTTAGGACTCTTCCATGAGGTTGGACCCTTTCATGTCAATACAGATGGAAGCACTCTTTCCCTGTCTCCCTTTGCTTGGAACAATGGTTTGTATTTTGTATTTATATATTTATTTTTTAGTACAATGATACCTAGACGATCACGTAATGAATGAACTTTTATAACATGATTATTATTTTAGTTACTTACTAAAAGTACTAATATATATATTTTTAAACACACAAAGCATATATATTTTCATTTTGCAGAGGCTAACGTACTCTACGTGGAGTCACCTGCTGGCATTGGCTTCTCTTATTCGGATCTGACCGAAGTTATCAACGAAGATTCCAAACTGAGTGATAGCGCATCAGGTATTCTTGATTTACTTTGTACAACTCTGATTCATTGGCCAATCAGTACATAAAACACAATTATTTGGGCATGATATTTTTAAAAATATTGACCATTTATTTACTTGTGATTTTGTTAATTGTAGCGGAAGATGCCTATCAATTTTTGATCAACTGGTTCAATCTATATCCACAATACAAGGGCAGAAAATTCTATATGGCCGGGGAGAGTTATGCTGGTGAGTCGTTTTACTTATCTATTTGATTTCATTCCCTTTTTAACAATAGAATTTTCTTGATAAAATAGACCGATTGATTCGCTTTCATAATTTTTTTCAAGGGCATTATATTCCTCAACTCTCTCAACTCATCGTTGCAAAAAACAAGGGAATTGCCAATCCGGACATCAATTTACAAGGTTTCTTGTTAGGGAATCCAGCCCTTGATGATGTGCTAGATCATAAGGGGCAATATGAGTTTTGGTGGAATCTTGGGTTGATCTCCGATTCTTTGTACTCTGCATTAAAGACAACATGTCTAAACCACTCTTACATACTACCAACACCTGAGTGCAAGGCTTTGTGGGAGAAGGGTAGGACTGAAATGGATTTCACTGATACTTACCAACTTAGTGTGACCCCATGCCAAGAAGACACATTGAAGTGGAAGAAGCTAGATGATGTGAGTTTATTATTTTAACATACCTTGTACATTTTGAAGACTATCTTGTGTATTTCTCAAGTCTTATGAATGTGGTGTATATATTTTTTTTCCCAAGTCACGGAGAAAAGAACTCGCACATTGTCAACATTATTACGCTGCCATGTATCTCAATCGTGAAGATGTCCGGAAAGCTATTCATGTTGAGGCCTTTGGGACAAGGCAATGGAAAGCCTACAGGTATGGCTCTACAATATGTTCTCTGTGCCTGAGCCTTTAATATTTCTCTTGGTTACACGAAATTTGAATTCCAGATCACGAGATTGAGGGATTGAGAGAGAGAATTATGACTAATAGGCTGTACCCTTAGAGACTTTCCTTTAATATATATAAGCTGCATATGAATATTTACCCTTTTCCCCCCTCTCCAGACATGAAATGAGGCTGGTTTGGGATGCAGTACCATCAACCCTTCCCATCATTAAAGAACTCATTGCTGCTCGACTGAAAATGTGGATATACAGGTTTAATTACCTCACACACTCTCATATCTTTTTAGAGAAATAAGATTGTTAGACATTTGTAATTGATTACATGGGGTCTCATGTTTCGCAGTGGCAATAATGACGGAATCATACCACCCGCGTCAACTCGGTACTCACTTGGATCGCTGAATTTGAAACAAATAGGAGATTGGCACGCTTGGCATGTGACTCATTCCACGGTTGTTTTTAAGCTTTTGATATCATATTATTTAGAAAAGACAAAAGTGAAAATTGATTTTTTTTTTTCATTATATAGTGTTGATTAAAGTATTCTATGCATAATTAGGTGGGAGGATGGTGCCAAGAATATGAAGGACTGACCTTTGCAGTGGTTAACGGAGCGGGACACGAGGTCCCGGTGCTTCGTCACGAGGCATCCTACGCAATGTTGAAGCGTTTCCTTAATAATCAGCCCTTGGACTAGTTTTATCTCAACATGAAATTATGTTATGTCATAGGAACATTGTACTACCCAAAATAAATGAATGAATAAATAAAATTATTGGTTACATCTTTTTGGACACCAAATATTGGTCATTTTATACTACTATTACTAACTACTTTATTCTCCTATTATTTTCATACGTGGTGAGAGAAAACTATCGTAATAAAGGTTCAAAATATATTAAATAGTTAAGGAATGGCCCGATTTCTCTCGAGAAGGTACGGGGCTTGTTATCTTGAAATTGTAAAACTGGGATATGATGGGGCTAGGGTTTCTATACTTCTCGCGGAACCCAAGTTGGATATTTGGGATATAAGGACCATTTGATTCTGTATCCCCAATCTAATTTTTGTACACAACAAAGAAATTATAGAGCATGGACTGCCTTTTTCATTCGGATATGTTGTGGCTTTGATTACCTTTTTAAGACCCAACAGCTTGTGAACAGTTGAATGACCCTCGTAGCTTTCTTTTGTCATGAAGTATGTAACTTAAGGGTGAAATTTGGGCAGGGTAACCTATGAATAGACACAACTCAACTCTATTTGATTGATTGTGTTGGTTTTAATTGATTTATGGGTTGAGATTTTGGATAGAAAATTTTAGACCCTACCAAAACTGATTTAGTCGGGGTATACCAAATATGCTGCTCAAGGTCTAAGAAAGTCTCAGAAATGTTAAATGGTTCCAAATAGGTTGACATACTCTAGTCCAAGAAACTCATAATTACTTTTGGTGTGAGCTGGTTAAAAGAAAAGTTTAAATTAATAGCTAATTGCTATAAGCTATTTGGTTTTTCTTCTTTTTTTTTTTTTGGGGGGGGGGTACAAACAAGCTAGTTGATTTGGCTACATGATGCCATATCTCACAAAGTAACAAGCAGCAGTCAAAAGTATTTCTGAAATTAGATTCTTGCTGCATCTATAGGCCGCTTTCCATGCTGGTAATATTCGAAATAGGTGTTGGAATAATCTTTGACACTTTTATAAAGCCGTGGCCTTCTCACATCAATCAGCTCATCCAGGGGTCCGACTTCTTTGTCGAGACACGGAGTGCAGAAAACAACAATAGATATTCTCTTCTTCTCTGAGTTTGTCACCGCCCTATGCACTGGGCTCTTGAACACTCCGTTGCTCATTATCTGCTAAACATTATGCAGTTTGTTTCACAGGTTAGCTTTCATCTCATAGAGATTCATTGCTAGTCCAAGTTGTAATATATGCTATTCCAAGTGGTGTTAATGTTTGAAAGAAGAGTATTACCTCTCCTAGATCACCAAGATTAATGAGAAGAGCATGAGGTATGATTGGTACTTTGAACCATTGGTCATCTTTCAGGATTTGGAGACCTTCAACCTCTTTGTCTTGCAGAACTATGGTTATTGCTGATCCATCTGAATGTGGCTTGAGGCCGAGAACGCTGTCAGGCCTTGGACATGGAGGGTAGAAGTTGAATCTTCCAAACATGACTGCCCGTTCTCCTTACATGTCTAAGAAAGAGTTCTGCTCCAATTTTAACGATGCCGCCATGGCTCTGAGTATAACTTCAGTTATAAGTTCCATCTTTTTTGTATACTCTTGTAAAGTCTCTCTGCATTTTTTCACAAGAAGATTTTGAACTCAATACAATGCATGATAGAAATCGCTGCTCTGCTATCTAATATTCATAATCATTTGGAGCCTTAGGAGTAGGACTGAAAATGAACCAGTTATGCATGGACAACAAAGGCTTATGCTGCTCATTCATTTAATGAAGCACACTAGGCTCAAAAATAGATTTCAAGCTTGCAACTTGAACACAGGTTCATCCTCGTTTGGCTGGGGTTTTTGACCAAGCAAATGAACAGAGCTTGAACAATATTGTCATTGCTTATTATTAAATAAGCCAAGGCAGGGTTTGGTTCACGGATTAGCTCAACTCGGCTTATTTTTTCAGCCAGTACTGGGATAAGCAAAATCCAAAGTAGGAGCTGGAACCAGTAGAGTTGTTCTTGAGGCTCCAAAGGGTTTGGCCTTGTAAAAACTTTTTAATCGGCATATGGTTTAAAAGATAACAACTTTTCATAGAAGAACTTACGGAAATGCTTTGAAGAGTTTGACTACATTTCTTTTCTTGATTTTTCTTAGCAGTTGATTTATGTGCTTTTCTATCGAGACTGTTGAAGAGGAGAACTTTGGAGTATTGTCATAAATAGCTTGTATAGTCTGGTTATGTTTGTCGAAATTAAAGCTAATGAACTGTAATTACCTGAAAGCTTCTGGATTCTTTGGCCAAACCTGGTACTCGCACAGATCATCGGGTGTCAATATCAGGTATATGCGATCCACCCAGTCAAGAATTTGAGTATCTGAGAAAACTGTATCATTGCCATAACCTTGATGGTCATCAACTTCTCTGGAGTACTCTTGCTTCTCTTCCATTGGAAGAGCGAAAAAATGTTCAGTAAGTTCGCGCAACTTATCAAGAAATGAACATTCCATTCCATGATTTATCGCCTGAAATTAAAGAAAAGATCAATATGTTCTTGTGTACATACATGGGGATTTTGAACATACTATGTTGCAGATGAAATTATATAAAACCTTGATTGCGAGGGAGATGGAACAGAGAATATGAGGTTGATGGGTATTAACTGAATATCCAATAGCATCAATCTGGCTGTTCATATACCTGAAAGCATCCCCAGGAGAGGAAGGCTGAGTGCAGTTTCTCGACTTCTTCTTGACCGGCTTTCGTTGGAGATGACAGGAGACTGATATCAATTTCTGGGATACATGCCAGAGGAAGAGATAAATTAGTGACTTCCTTGTACATATACGTTTGCGGTACTTCTTGGCCTTTGATCACCAGTTCTTGAACGGACTGCAATGGCAATTCTCGCTTAGTTGAAAGGACAGAGTCAGCCATGGTGGTCTCTAGAGGCTCTCTGTTAGGCCAACTCGGTCAATACTTGGAAAAGAAAAATGAAAGAAAAGTTTGTTTTTATTGTTGTTGTCTTTGTTTGCATCCCTTCCGAGGACCATCACATGATGTTGGCAGTTATGGACCGACGCAAGGCGGAGGATAAATAATGTATGATGATTATTTCAATGACCGGTAAAGTCAAAAGGCAATTATTTAAGTTGATTATTTTATCCAACATGTTTGTATTTAAAAAAAAAAAAAAAAAAAAAAAAAAAAAAACAGGGGTAATAATATTGGCTCCTCTTGACAAAGAAAAAAATAAGTTATAGATTATTATTTTTTAATCTTACAATAAAGAAATATATGATATCTTAACCAATAATTGAATATATATATTTTGATGGTGCAAAGAATTTTTAATTTCGCCCCTTCACTCCCATATTGATCACAGTGGAAATGGTGATATTGTTTTGTTTCCTAAGAACGTGTAATTCGATCGGAAGGACCTGCTATGGGCGCTGTTGTCTGGGTTAATCCTCGTCAGGAGAATGTCAGACAAGTGTTGGTTTAGTAAGTCCTGTTTATCCCTCAAGAAGGTAACCTTGTGAGAATATTTTAGCACATTTTGAACATTCGATGACTCCCGCTATTCATAAATTGTTACCCCCTCATGAGAAAGTTTATCTGGTTTTATCGTGTGACATTCGAGGTTTAGCTTCCTTTGTAGGCTAGTTTTTGCCGCACCCCTTGTTATATATATATAAAAGTGTAATCGGAGTTTGATTCTGTGTATAAAAAAAGCATACTAGTTCCATTCAAGAAAAATACCTGTTCCAGAAGACTACATTGTTTTGAAGTGGGTAGCCTTATGCTGCTGGTATCCATGATGATGATGAAATCGTTGGAAAAAACAAAGGTTTTAGGTATTATAAAGACACGTGGCAGCCATACTTGCACACTACATGAATATATTTTATCAAAATGGGAATCTGGAAAGAGCTTTCAGGGTTGATGTGCTTCGTCGAGAGTCAGACCACAATTATTTCCTACAGAGCACCGAAATCGTAAATCCTAAACCTTTGACCTCTTGGTTGGAGGAGAAATCAAGAATACTAAGCCATCTGCATTTTCCATGGGGAAGATATGGAAGTCTGGTTTTGGTGCAGTCAAATTTACTTCAACAGCGATTCACTGGTTGGATTTTGATCTTCGTGTGCAGATCAACAATAGGAACCAAGGGAACACATACCTACACATGGTTTGGAGAGGAAGACTCATCTCAGACAATGTCAAGTTTCAACTCATAGTCTTGGCAACTCAATGAACTCCTCCCCCATTGTTCTTAACCTTATCATAAGAGTCTCCACCTGCTATGTAATATTTGGTTCAAGCTATATCCCTAGGGTGAGCCCGTCACTTCAAACGGACCGAAATGCCAAGCAACCATGATACCCTTCATAACTTGGAATATTTGATGGAACGACCAAACTCAAATAGGAAAAATAAAAATAACAGAATTATTTGTTTCGTCTCACATAAATCTGACTTCATGCAGTCAAACCAGGAGACTAAAGAATATCAAAAAACAAAGTGAAGCTGCAATACGAGCTTATTGGACAAATCTGCGACTCATCCAAAAACAAAGCGAAGATGCTGGAAAAGCTAAACTGAACCCTTCCTGATTTTTTTTTTTTTCTTTCATTCAGATCCACATAGCCAACAAATAGAAATAGACAATCCATCAAAAAATAACTTGTCATGAAGTGCAGAGCAGAGCAGGAACCATATTGTCGCAAGGCTCACCTCAAAAAGTAACTTCATCATCATTGTTTGTGTTGGATTCACAGCAGTAATACCTTTCTACTTGCCTTCAGTTTCTCAATAAATCAAACAAGCGCACTTCTTGACACGAAGACAAACAAAGGGTTCCTTCAAGTTACCCCTTGTTTGCATAGTCCACTCGGATATTCCAGCCATCCAATAGCTGAAGAAAATCCAGGCTTTGTCAATACATAATTATGTATCCCTTATTATGCTTCACGGGATTTCATTTACAGTGTGCTTACCTGGCCATCCATTTCTTTCAGAGCTGTGCAAGCAGCAGATTCAGATTTGAATTGGACAAACCCATAACCTTTGGATTTTCCACTCACATGATCACATATAACCTTCACTGTAAAAGAGCAAATCTAATGTCTCATAGCATTCCATCACATAAATTGGAACAGAAAAATTTTGCAGTTGACTGTCTTACCTTCAATTATTTCACCATATTTGCCAAAAGCATCCCTTAGAATAGGTTCGTTTGTATCATAACAAAGCCCTGAAACTCCAGACATAATATTCAAACTCCTGATCAAAACTTGACCTAGCAGCATATATCAAAGGCAGAGTATTGAACAGGGATGAGTAAGGCCCTAATCTATTGATTATAAATGAAAAAATAAAAAAGCAAGCACACCTCCAATTCTAGAGCCATGGAAGCAGGGTGGGGGGATGGGATCACCGAAAATAGAAGGAAGAAGCCAATCACCACAAAACAACAACCATGCACAACTACTAAATTTCTCTACACTAGTGGAGGGCACAACTAGAAGCACAAGGCAAGGGTTCTTAAGATATCATACAAACAAAAATGAAAGGTTGATAACCAAGCCAAACAGACTGTAGGTTAAGCCAACATAAGTGTAACAAGCAACAAAATGAAAAAATGTAATTCAGCTCTCCATGATCCTAATCTCTTTTAGGAACAGCCAAAGTGCTGCTACAATGCTGTTTTCTTATATTGTCCAAAAAAAAGATCCATGCCTCCTCTTATTATTATTTTTTTTCCCTTGGCATCTCATAAAGCTTAGAAATATGCCCCTTTCATCCCCTCATGCTTATATTTGAAAATAAGTTCTGTCACTGTCATTAATCATTTTGATCCCATTAATCACCAAGAAAAAAGCAAATGGAAACTAGAGAGAGAGAGAGAGGGGGAGAAAGACCTCCAACAAACAATTTGCTGCAGGAGTAACGTTCAATCATCCATCTTGCAAGTGGAAATGCGTGTGTGAGACGAAAGCTATGCAAGCACTGCATTCTTCATAACAAGGAAAACCTCTTTATAAGATCATTAGTGGTATAACTGAGGCTGTCATACATGAAACATAGCAGAAAAAGAAAAAAATGGAACAGCGGCATCATTTATCAGATATAACGGCACTGCCAGGTGGAGAAATATGAGTTGGAAAAGAGAAGACAAATAAATGATGTTATTAGGCTGCCAAGGATACATCACTCAGAAATTTTCCGGTTTAGCCTCCCATTCATGGATTAGTACCAGCTCAGTTCAATTAATTAGCCAGTAAAACTTCATTCCTGAGGTGCTTAGGATGGCAAACATGAAACTTGCAGTAAAAGCTACTTTATATTTTTGGTCTCAACCATGCACACAACAGGGATAGTTGCCATCTATTTCTGATATGACAGCAATTACCCTGTTAACCGACAACCATATACATATAAAAGTCTAGGATCATGAAACTAGTTTCTTAGTCATATCTTAGAAATAATCTCATCTAGAAACTGCGACAATGCAGATAACTTTCTCAACAGATGGCTGTTCACATGTTAACCTTGGGTTACCAACTGCATCAAAACCTATAATGCCTGACAATTTCGTGATGGTGTTCAGGGGTAAACTGCATTCCTCACCCAGAATATCCACCTAAAGAAACAAAGCACTACCACCCCCCCCCCAAGAAAAAATAAGGATTCTATAAATACAACAACTATTTTTTTTGTTGGGAACTTCGCTAAATTAAAATTTATCTCAAGTAATGAAGCTATCGAAGAATCTTCATTCAAGCAATAAAAATAACAACTAAATCCATTCATTACGTGTTTTGCTTTCTAATTTTTTGCCACAATATCATAAACTTACATTATACCCACTAGACAAAATTGCTTGGCAATCCAGCCCTGAAACACATAAATTCTAAATATTTTTCAAGATCAAAACGAGCTCCAAAATGATTTAACACCATTAAATAACAGCACTAAGAAATGATAGGTGTTGCAGTACTAAAAATAGTGACAATAACAGTACTCTAGTGTCAAGAACATTAAAAGCAAAACCCATTTTTCTTCTTTTTGGTAGATGCAAATTCACAAACATGTAGAGGACACGATATAACAAGAACCGTTAACCAGCCCAATATGAAACCAATTCCAAAACCCACAATTTAAATCAAAATCTGATAGCTGCTCTTCAGTCAAAGGATGTCACGCCCCGATCCTCGGATCGACCACGCAACAGCCGCCGCGTTGTCTCGGTACACGGGCAGAACCTCCCCTTATACCGGGACTCCGCAAGGCTACAAATTAGTTCAAAACTCATCCAATACACCCTCCATCAGAAATGAGAAAAATCATATGACAATACACATATAAAGGACCCATCCGGTCCATCCCTGTACACACAAGCATGCATCGACACGCGAATGGGGCGGGGGTTCCTGTACATGCATATATACGAAAATTGGCAATCCCGGCCATTCCAGAATTCTCAGCATAATTAAAACATTTAAAACAAAGAAATCCCAAATCATAATCGCAGGATTTTATTAACACTTGCATGAAGAAACGAGCTAGCGTCAGTAAAATCCAAGTGGTATGAGATGTACAGAACTTCACAAATTCAAAAGAAAGTATCGAAATTCAGAATTTCAATCCAAATGTCCCATATGAGAGTTTAAAAGAAAATGAACAAGTTCCGTACAAGCCATGTAAGGATTCCATCAATACTTGCTCTTATATATGAAACAAGTATTAATTTAATCCATACCAAAAGAATTATACAAGTCTTTCATTCCATGGAATTCAAAATCAACCCAAAATGAACTTGCATTTCTATGTACCTACACAAGTCAGCGGAATAAATCTTCCGCAGCTCCAATTTCTGCAGCAGATCTAAACTTCCTCTGAAAATGTTAAAGAGAGGGGTGAGTATTGGGAAATACTCAGTGAGCGGAGTGCAATGGTATAATTGTGTGATAAATGAGGGATGAATGTGGGAGTGTCAAAATATATCTCAAATAACATTTCATATATGTCGAAACATTTTTCAATAAATCAGATAATTCGCAAAGTATGCATCCACATCAAGTATTCTTTCAAAAAAATCACAAGGGTCCCATCGAAATTACTTCCGTCTTGCGTTTGGCCGAACCAAGACAAAAGCCCGCCAAGAGGTTTTTCCATTTCAGTATTTCAAACACTACCCCCTTCCTTGGCGTTGGCTCGGACCTCCCGGGGTGCAATCCAGATAGTCCGACGTGGCAGAGCAGAGGCCGCGTATACCTCTCTCGCAATAAAACCCCAACCACGCCACCCCGTCGGGTCGCTCCGTGGAGGGAATGACTATAGCCATTAACTAATAGCACCATGCATTTATCAAATATGTCATTTCTCAAGTCATGTGCCATAATTTCTAACAACCAATCATCAATTTCGTGTCATAGCAATTTATAGAGCAACATCAAATCACATATGGCACATATGCATTTATAAATACAACGGGTGCATTCATGCTTTACAATCCAGTCCGGACATCCCACGATCACAAAACAATTGATATAAAACATGAAAAATCTTACAAAATCATTTATAAAACAATTTTAAACTCATTTGCTCATTTATAACACAACGGACCATCCACTAACCTTCTAGGGAGGGTATCCACTCCCTATGCCCTATCGATACTCAAGAAATCTCCTTTCAAGCTCCAAAAAGGTCAACCTAAACCAATAATCCACAATTTCAATTCAAATTCCAAGAAAATCTATCCTAATCGACTCAACAAGTTTCTAATTTCATCAAACACGTTTCTTTCGTATTGATCAATCTAAATTCATGTAGAATTTAGACGAAACCCTAGAAATTACATATCAAATGTCAAAAATGCATTTTAATCGTATCTAATATACATCCTAAATATATACAAGACCTCTTACACTAAATTCACTCGATTTATCGAAAGGATTTAAATTTCCCTCACCTATGGTTTCCGTAGCTTGCAGCCCTAGCGTCCGTGCGCTTACAACACAAACCGAACTCCTGTAATGTTTCCAAACCGAAACACATTTTAGCAATTAACCCTAATTTCCAAGAGAATCAAAACTCCTAAACTATTAATCAACAAACGGCCCTTACCTGTGCAGTGGAAGGGTCGCGGCCTAGGGTTTCTAACAGTGCGGTCGCGGCAAAGAGCAACGAACATTGCAGGAAGGCTCTCGGCAGAGAGAGCAGGTCACGGGCTCAAGGGCCATCGCGGGCTGATGGGCTCGAGGGCTCACGGGATGGTGTGCTCGCGGCCTAGCGCGCTCGCGGGATGGCGCACTCACTGCTGATGCGTGCACTCGCGAAAGGCTGCGCACTGTGGTGCGCTCGTGTGAGGGAGAAAGGAGAGAGAGAGAGACAGCGAGTGCGAGAGAGAGAGAGTTCGAGGGATGGTGAGAGAGCGACGGAGACCGAGAGTGCTAGAGAGAGAGAGATCGACGGAGAGGGAGGCGGAACCGAGCACAAAATCAAGAGAGGGAGAGAGATGATAGAGAGATTGGGAGCAAGAGAAACAAAGAGGGAGAGTGACAGTGAGAGGGAGAGAGAATTCGTGAGAGAGAGAGTAAACCGGGAGAGGGAGAGAATGAGTGAAATTGGGAAAGTGTTTTCCCACTTAATAAAATTTTCTTTTTTTTTTTTTTTTTTTTTGATTTTGACTTTTCAAAATTGGTATTACAAAGGATGCAGCAAAAGAGCAGATTCAAGAAAACGATGTAGAATACCTTCAGTCTGACCAAAAAAAAAAAAAAAAATCATCTAATTTGAATTTCTGTTGGAAACTCACTTGCGATGACAAATGAGGTTACTAGAATGTGGTCCATACGTCGTCGTTTCGTTGCGCTGGTTGTCTGAAACTCGACAATTAATCAATAGATGTTGGGCCGACCACAGATAGGCCTGATCTTGTTTTAGTGTAATTAGACGAAGATGGATCGCCCGTGACAAACCGAACTCGAAACCCTTACAAGAGAAGAAGGGACGGTAACAATTGAGCTATAGCTCATCGGCGGCCTTGAACGATAATGCTTGGGAGGAACCTTGACTTTTTAAATTTTGGTCTCCCTGGGGCAAGAAGTTGGGACCGTAAACAGTAGTGTCTGGCGCAGCAAAGTCAATAGTGCAACTCTTAACCAAATAATAATAATAATAAGAAGAAGAAGAAGAAGCAATGAAGTTGCAATTAATTATTCAAAAGTATATTAAATTTGAACCAGTCTTTTATTATCATCAAAACACCGAAAGAGTTCGGCACCCACAATTTTTTTTTTTCGTTTTCTAATACAAAGATCTGAAGAAATTTGTGTCTAGTTCAAGATGTTAAAACCATCCTAACATCCCACTTTCTCTACACCCTTTCCCTCCTCAATGCCCAAGGATTCACCTACACCGCTCTAGCTTGTCAAATAAAAAGGTTACATTCCAAGCGAGTTCCATTTATGGCCCATATAATATCACAACTTGTTACAAATTAACTAGCCTCATGCAAGCAAAAGGGTCTAACATATTGAGAACTCAGATTCTTGCTGCATCTATTGGCCTCTGTCCAAGCTGATAGTATTCGAAAAAGGTTTTGACATAATCTTTTACCCTTTTGTAAAGTTGCGGCCTTCTCTCGTCAATTAGCTCAGCCACTGGTCCAACTTCCATATCAGAGTTTGGATTGCAGAAAACTGCAATGGTTATTCTCTCTCTTTCTGAGTTTGTCACCACCCTATGCACAGGACTCTTCAGCAGACCATTGCTCATTATCTGCAAACATCAATGCACTTAACTAACCAAAAAAAAAAAAAAAATAGCAGTCAGAGGGAAAGTTCTCGTTTATATATTTGTACTGTGATAAGTGGAGGGAAGAGATGCCGGTTTTAACATAGACTTGATGTGATATATGCTACGGTACAGGGGTTATGGTTGAAAGAAGAGTATTGCCTCTGTAAGATCACCGATATTAATCAGAAGACCATGAGGTATGATGGGTACTCTAAACCATTGATCCTCTTTCATGATTTGGAGACCTTCGATCACTTTGTCTTGTAGAAGAATGGTAATTGTGGTTCCATCTGCATGTGGTTTGAGGCCAAGAACATGATCAGGCCTTGGACATGGAGGGTAGAAGTTAAATCTTGCAACCATCACTGCTCGTTCCTCATACATGTCTAAGAAGCGGTTCTCCTCCAATTTTAATGATGCTGCAACTGCTCGGAGGACAACTTTAGTAATTGATTCCAACTTCTTGGTATATTCATGTAAAGTCTCTCTGCAGTTTGTGCAATAAGATTCAACTTAATATGAGGCAATTCAGGAAATGCTACCTTGTAATATCTGATATTAATTACTAGTCGATGCCTCGGGTTGCTTATGAACAAAGCTGTTCGTAAACATGTTACTTGGCTCCACTGGCCTTATTTCCAGAACAAGCTGGTCTTGCAATTCGAACATCGGTTCAAGCTCATTTAAGGTTTGATTTAGCTCATTCAACTAGTGAAAGGGTGGATCATGAGCATTTCATGCTTGTTTTTAAATGAGTTGAGGGTCGGTTGGGGCAGTTATGAGACAAGCCAAGCTTGATACTTTTGGTTCAGCTCACCTTGTCCAACTTACAGGCCTACTTGGAAAAGGCCAGAGTACAAGCTTGGAGCAAAAAAAAAAAAAAGGTTATTGAAACTACAAAGGGTTGCCTTACCTAGATGGAATTTCCAATTAATACATGGATTTGGAAGAGCAAATGGGAGGAACTAGTCGATATTTCTTATGGTGTCAACTTAAGAATGTATGGCACATCTTTTTGTTCTTCAATCCTCCGTAAATTTCCACCTTAATGCTTTTTGGAGAATTTGATTGATTTTAACTCCTTGATCTTGCTTCAAATGAATTTAGCAATAGCATTATATGCCTTACTATTGAGGCTGTTAAAACTTCTAACATTGTAAATAGATCTATAGAACTTTCAACAATGAAACTTTTATTATGGATAATGGCTTCAAAATTAGTATTGTGAGAAGTGGTTTCAGTTCAGTACTTGCAACGGTGCATGTGTGCATAGTTTATTAAGATGAAACCAACGTCATTGATAGTGATTCTGAAATTGGATGGACACAAGTTTCCGACGTTTTGAAGTAAGATCATCAGTAGTAAAGTTGAGACCGTCATACCTGAAATCTGAACCACAACTTTGAGAAAATCAAACACCATGACAAGTAAATGTTGCTGTTGGCTGCCAAGTGAAAAAAGGAAAAGGTTGGAAAAAGAGAAGAGAAGTAAATGCTGTTGTCGGGTTACAAGATGCATCCATATTTTCCCAATTCACGACCTAACAGCACAATGATATCAGTTCAAAACTGGATTCATGTCGATCATATTTGCTCCGTGAGAGATTTAGATGAAAAAAAATTACTTCTATAGTTTTGGCCTCCTCCAAGCATATATGTTTACTCCAAATTTGGGAACTACTTTTGAGAACCTCCATCCAATTTGGGCGGCATTAGTTATCCAAACTCCCCAAGATTTTCCTTAAAAAAATTTTGCCATGTAAACCAGCGGCCAGATATTGAACTATGAACTAGGCTGAAAATTTTACCATGTAAACTATGAAGAAGTACTAAGAATATATTTTACCGTAAATGCAATATCTTGTAGCTCATGATAGCTTACAATGCTGCCCCAGAAAAACTTTCAAAGGCCGACTATGAATGGCCATAATTTTCTGTACGAATAAGAATTGGAATTCCACGATTATGTGATTTTTAGGGGCCAGATAACATTATCTCAACGAGGATAGGATAAATAGATCTAATCTGGCTACAAAGAGTCATCTGATGGGCAGAAGAAAAGAAAAAAATAACCAAAAAAAAAAAAAAATGATATCCCCCAACTTAGAACATCTTCACACCCTGCCTAAAATTTTAGCATTCAGTGGGCAGAGAAACATTAAACTCTCGTATGCATGTGGTTGGAACCATGCTTCTGCTCTCCCAATGATACGACAGCCCACACTGAACAACCCACTACAACACAATGCCCGGCATAATTCGGCAAACAAGAACAAGGTTATGGTCAACCTTTTGCAGATCAACAAAATTCAAATTACTTGCACAAAAAGTTAACAAAAGAACAAGCGCTTATCATAGCTATGAATGCCTGAGGATTCAGTCGACCAAGAGAATAAAATTCCCAGAGGTTCTTTGCTTGGTCAATAGAAACGCTGTTTGGAAGTCCCCTGATACAAACCTCCCTCCCCAATTTGATGATCGCAAGTTCAAATCCTTGTACAATAAAAAAAAAAAAAGAAATGCTGTTTGGAACATCCAATGACGGGCTGAGTTTAACAACGCCAAATTTTTTTTTACTGGGCCTGGTCCTGAGGTCCAAGCACGTTTAATCTACTTATTCGGGCTCGTTGGATTTTAAAGGCGAAGGAGTCCCCACAGAAGAATGGATGTGAAATACAATCTAAAATTTAGCATTCTTAAATGAGTGATGCTACGCTGCAAGTTAAATTCTAGCAGCTTCAAGTGCAATCTGGCCTTTCTGAAAGCTTTCATAATTAAATTGCGCATAATTTTTGACTGTTCTGTATAATCTTGGTCTATTCGCCTCAATTAAGCCATTAACAGGTCCAATATCTTCTTCTGGCTCCGGCTTATTGAACATCGCTATGGATATTCTCTAATTCAATTCAATGTACAAAGTCTATGCTCCTTTTTTTAAGATGATCATACCAAAAACTCTTTTGAGATTATAAATTCAAGTCCCAATTAACAAAAGAAATCACTTTAAAGAATATGCTCAGACCTTTCAGATTTTGGAGGGAATTGGGGTCTCTCCAGTACTTTGGTCGGGCTATGGTGACAGATTCATGTTTGAGGTAATAACTGGTGCTCAAACCAAACATTCTATAGTAGATGAAAGCCCTCCATGTAATGCCCAGAGAGGGTAATTGGTAGCCTCTCTCCATCTTTTTGACAGAAAAAGAAATAAAAGGGTATTCCGATGTAAAAGTGAATATCTTCGTTCAGAGAATATATCTGCATTTGATCGCCAAGATTGACAAAAATGGCATGCGGTATTGGGGTCACACCAAACCATTGATTCTCCTTGAAGACTTGAAGACCTTCGACCTCTTTGTTTTGCACGATGGTAGTAATTCCCGATCTATCAGAATGGGGTTTTAGCCCGAGAACTTGATCAGGCTTTGGACAACTTGGGTAGAAGGACATTCTAGCCTTCAAAATTGATCTTGTCCCAAATTTTTTTTCAAAGCTATTCTCTTCCAAGTTTAGTGACTTTGCCGTTGCCTTAAAAAGATCCTTCATCACCAACTTCGTCTTCATGGAGTACTCAACTAAGATCTCTCTGTAAAGGTACCACATTGTTCATACCTCACCTGTCAAAATTTTAAATGGAACAGTAATTCCATATATAAAGATATGTCAACTAGAGGGTACCCTATCACTATCACCTGTGAAGGTATTTAAGATTTTCCCATTCCTAAGATCCAACTATTTGTTCATTGTATTTTGACAAGTGGAAAACCACAAAGAAAGAAGATTACCTAAAATTTTTGGGATCTTTAGGCCAATAACTCAGGTTCTGTTTGTCCTCCGGCAGGACCATCAGCGCAAGGCGATCAAGCCAGTCGAGAACTTGCTTGTCAGAAACAATCAAATCGCTTCCATACCCTTCAAAATTATCAGGTTCTCGTGAGTACTTCTGTTTTTCTCCCATTGGAAGTTCAAAGAATTGCATAACAATTTCGCTTACCTTGTCAAGAAATGTCTCTGGTATCCCATGACTTACTATCTAACAAAACAAATAGCACAAGAAACAAAACCTCAGAATTGGGAAAGAATCTAATACTGAACAATCTCATAAAACTATTGAGTAAAGATAGAATAGAACCTGAATACAGCCCCAAGTGATGAGAGCTGATCTTAGCTTGCCTAGTTCTTCTTCCTCTTCCTTAGAAGACGGCAAAGAAGATGAAGAGAAGAGGCTCATGTTGATGATTGGAATAGAAGCCTAAGGAGGAGAAGTGTCAATGGCACCAAACCTACTATCCTTGACAAAGTATCTCTCCGGTGGTTCATCAGCGTCCATGGACATTTGTTGGACACTTTTAGTTGCAGCCATGGTGGTTGATGGTGCTCAAAATCGGGGCGAGTGATTGTGTGATTCAAAACATGTCTGCGGCTATCTACCCTGTGATGACCGGGTCATGGGATAATAATAATAATATATTCAAAGAAGGCCAAAAGGGTGACGAGAGATAAGAGTAAGATGAAGCCATTGAAGAACTTTTATTATTATAAAAAATAAATTATAAAAAAACTGATCTTTTATTATTATAATTATAATTTAGACAATTATAAAAAAATAAATAAATTCCTCAAAAAAAACTCATAAAGATAGTCAACAGCTCAGTTGCTCAATTCCTTACTATTGCTATTTATCCTCCATTATTTCTCCAAATTCTCATTTAATCAAAAAAGATAGAAGGATACCTTTTTTGTGCAAAAAAATAAAACATTTGAGCCGCCCCTAGTTGGTCGGTAAGCCACATCCTGGTTTGTTGCTGGTTGGGTTCCTTTGAGAACTTTTGACAGATCATGTTCGTTGCAAGCACACAAGCCAAAAAAGGCAAGAATAACAATCAAATCAAAACAGCACAAACAAAATCCAAGCACCACATAAGAACTGGGAAGCCAAGACGATGATTATGAAAAGCAAACAACCTCGATCAGAACAGCTAATATTCTTAAATTATACCCATTCAAGTTTCTCAACTAATACACCCTAAACCCCAAATCACATCAACAATCAAAAACAAGAACAAAGCAAATATAGACTCTGCTCAAAACCAACTCGCATTGTATATATACACAAGAGACCGGATACAATTTTCATTGCATTTAAACCAAAACTTAAAAAAATGAAGAAGACTGCTGCTTTCCTCCTTGCTTTCCTCTCCATATCTTTATTTGGTTTTGCCAGAGACATTCCGGCAAACAACGACCATCAAATACAATCATTGCCCGGTTTATCTGTGACGCTAAATTTTACACAATATTCAGGTTATGTACCGCTGAGCCCAACTAAGTCTTTGTTCTACTGGTTCGTTGAATCACCAACTTCCTCCGGTGAAAAACCTCTCATCCTGTGGCTGAATGGCGGTCCTGGAGCTTCTTCTGTGGCTTTAGGACTCTTCCATGAGGTTGGACCCTTTCATGTCAATACAGATGGAAGCACTCTTTCCCTGTCTCCCTTTGCTTGGAACAATGGTTTGTATTTTGTATTTATATATTTATTTTTTAGTACAATGATACCTAGACGATCACGTAATGAATGAACTTTTATAACATGATTATTATTTTAGTTACTTACTAAAAGTACTAATATATATATTTTTAAACACACAAAGCATATATATTTTCATTTTGCAGAGGCTAACGTACTCTACGTGGAGTCACCTGCTGGCATTGGCTTCTCTTATTCGGATCTGACCGAAGTTATCAACGAAGATTCCAAACTGAGTGATAGCGCATCAGGTATTCTTGATTTACTTTGTACAACTCTGATTCATTGGCCAATCAGTACATAAAACACAATTATTTGGGCATGATATTTTTAAAAATATTGACCATTTATTTACTTGTGATTTTGTTAATTGTAGCGGAAGATGCCTATCAATTTTTGATCAACTGGTTCAATCTATATCCACAATACAAGGGCAGAAAATTCTATATGGCCGGGGAGAGTTATGCTGGTGAGTCGTTTTACTTATCTATTTGATTTCATTCCCTTTTTAACAATAGAATTTTCTTGATAAAATAGACCGATTGATTCGCTTTCATAATTTTTTTCAAGGGCATTATATTCCTCAACTCTCTCAACTCATCGTTGCAAAAAACAAGGGAATTGCCAATCCGGACATCAATTTACAAGGTTTCTTGTTAGGGAATCCAGCCCTTGATGATGTGCTAGATCATAAGGGGCAATATGAGTTTTGGTGGAATCTTGGGTTGATCTCCGATTCTTTGTACTCTGCATTAAAGACAACATGTCTAAACCACTCTTACATACTACCAACACCTGAGTGCAAGGCTTTGTGGGAGAAGGGTAGGACTGAAATGGATTTCACTGATACTTACCAACTTAGTGTGACCCCATGCCAAGAAGACACATTGAAGTGGAAGAAGCTAGATGATGTGAGTTTATTATTTTAACATACCTTGTACATTTTGAAGACTATCTTGTGTATTTCTCAAGTCTTATGAATGTGGTGTATATATTTTTTTTCCCAAGTCACGGAGAAAAGAACTCGCACATTGTCAACATTATTACGCTGCCATGTATCTCAATCGTGAAGATGTCCGGAAAGCTATTCATGTTGAGGCCTTTGGGACAAGGCAATGGAAAGCCTACAGGTATGGCTCTACAATATGTTCTCTGTGCCTGAGCCTTTAATATTTCTCTTGGTTACACGAAATTTGAATTCCAGATCACGAGATTGAGGGATTGAGAGAGAGAATTATGACTAATAGGCTGTACCCTTAGAGACTTTCCTTTAATATATATAAGCTGCATATGAATATTTACCCTTTTCCCCCCTCTCCAGACATGAAATGAGGCTGGTTTGGGATGCAGTACCATCAACCCTTCCCATCATTAAAGAACTCATTGCTGCTCGACTGAAAATGTGGATATACAGGTTTAATTACCTCACACACTCTCATATCTTTTTAGAGAAATAAGATTGTTAGACATTTGTAATTGATTACATGGGGTCTCATGTTTCGCAGTGGCAATAATGACGGAATCATACCACCCGCGTCAACTCGGTACTCACTTGGATCGCTGAATTTGAAACAAATAGGAGATTGGCACGCTTGGCATGTGACTCATTCCACGGTTGTTTTTAAGCTTTTGATATCATATTATTTAGAAAAGACAAAAGTGAAAATTGATTTTTTTTTTCATTATATAGTGTTGATTAAAGTATTCTATGCATAATTAGGTGGGAGGATGGTGCCAAGAATATGAAGGACTGACCTTTGCAGTGGTTAACGGAGCGGGACACGAGGTCCCGGTGCTTCGTCACGAGGCATCCTACGCAATGTTGAAGCGTTTCCTTAATAATCAGCCCTTGGACTAGTTTTATCTCAACATGAAATTATGTTATGTCATAGGAACATTGTACTACCCAAAATAAATGAATGAATAAATAAAATTATTGGTTACATCTTTTTGGACACCAAATATTGGTCATTTTATACTACTATTACTAACTACTTTATTCTCCTATTATTTTCATACGTGGTGAGAGAAAACTATCGTAATAAAGGTTCAAAATATATTAAATAGTTAAGGAATGGCCCGATTTCTCTCGAGAAGGTACGGGGCTTGTTATCTTGAAATTGTAAAACTGGGATATGATGGGGCTAGGGTTTCTATACTTCTCGCGGAACCCAAGTTGGATATTTGGGATATAAGGACCATTTGATTCTGTATCCCCAATCTAATTTTTGTACACAACAAAGAAATTATAGAGCATGGACTGCCTTTTTCATTCGGATATGTTGTGGCTTTGATTACCTTTTTAAGACCCAACAGCTTGTGAACAGTTGGATGACCCTCGTAGCTTTCTTTTGTCATGAAGTATGTAACTTAAGGGTGAAATTTGGGCAGGGTAACCTATGAATAGACACAACTCAACTCTATTTGATTGATTGTGTTGGTTTTAATTGATTTATGGGTTGAGATTTTGGATAGAAAATTTTAGACCCTACCAAAACTGATTTAGTCGGGGTATACCAAATATGCTGCTCAAGGTCTGAGAAAGTCTCAGAAATGTTAAATGGTTCCAAATAGGTTGACATACTCAAGTCCAAGAAACTCATAATTACTTATGGTGTGAGCTGGTTAAAAGAAAAGTTTAAATTAATAGCTAATTGCAATAAGCTATTTGGTTTTTCTTCTTTTATTTTTTTTGGGGGGCGGGGGGTTACAAACAAGCTAGTTGATTTGGCTACATGATGCCATATCTCACAAAGTAACAAGCAGCAGTCAAAAGTATTTCTGAAATTAGATTCTTGCTGCATCTATAGGCCGCTTTCCATTCTGGTAATATTCGAAATAGGTGTTGGAATAATCTTTGACACTTTTATAAAGCCGTGGCCTTCTCACATCAATCAGCTCATCCAGGGGTCCGACTTCTTTGTCGAGACACGGAGTGCAGAAAACAACAATAGATATTCTCTTCTCTGAGTTTGTCACCGCCCTATGCACTGGGCTCTTGAACACTCCGTTGCTCATTATCTGCTAAACATTATGCAGTTTGTTTCACAGGTTAGCTTTCATCTCATAGAGATTCATTGCTAGTCCAAGTTGTAATATATGCTATTCCAAGTGGTGTTAATGTTTGAAAGGAGTATTACCTCTCCTAGATCACCAAGATTAATGAGAAGAGCATGAGGTATGATTGGTACTTTGAACCATTGGTCATCTTTCAGGATTTGGAGACCTTCAACCTCTTTGTCTTGCAGAACTATGGTTATTGCTGATCCATCTGAATGTGGCTTGAGGCCGAGAACGCTGTCAGGCCTTGGACATGGAGGGTAGAAGTTGAATCTTCCAAACATGACTGCCCGTTCTCCTTACATGTCTAAGAAAGAGTTCTGCTCCAATTTTAACGATGCCGCCATGGCTCTGAGTATAACTTCAGTTATAAGTTCCATCTTTTTTGTATACTCTTGTAAAGTCTCTCTGCATTTTTTCACAAGAAGATTTTGAACTCAATACAATGCATGATAGAAATCGCTGCTCTGCTATCTAATATTCATAATCATTTGGAGCCTTAGGAGTAGGACTGAAAATGAACCAGTTATGCATGGACAACAAAGGCTTATGCTGCTCATTCATTTAATGAAGCACACTAGGCTCAAAAATAGATTTCAAGCTTGCAACTTGAACACAGGTTCATCCTCGTTTGGCTGGGGTTTTTGACCAAGCAAATGAACAGAGCTTGAACAATATTGTCATTGCTTATTATTAAATAAGCCAAGGCAGGGTTTGGTTCACGGATTAGCTCAACTCGGCTTATTTTTTCAGCCAGTACTGGGATAAGCAAAATCCAAAGTAGGAGCTGGAACCAGTAGAGTTGTTCTTGAGGCTCCAAAGGGTTTGGCCTTGTAAAAACTTTTTAATCGGCATATGGTTTAAAAGATAACAACAACTTTTCATAGAAGAACTTACGGAAATGCTTCGAAGAGTTTGACTACATTTCTTTTCTTGATTTTTCTTAGCAGTTGATTTATGTGCTTTTCTATCGAGACTGTTGAAGAGGAGAACTTTGGAGTATTGTCATAAATAGCTTGTATAGTCTGGTTATGTTTGTCGAAATTAAAGCTAATGAACTGTAATTACCTGAAAGCTTCTGGATTCTTTGGCCAAACCTGGTACTTGCACAGATCATCGGGTGTCAATATCAGGTATATGCGATCCACCCAGTCAAGAATTTGAGTATCTGAGAAAACTGTATCATTGCCATAACCTTGATGGTCATCAATTTCCCTGGAGTACTTGTGCTTCTCTTCCATTGGAAGAGCGAAAAAATGTTCAGTAAGTTCGCGCAACTTATCAAGAAATGAATATTCCATTCCATGGTTTATTGCCTGAAATTAAAGAAAAGATCAATATGTTCTTGTGTACATACATGGGGATTTTGAACATACAATGTTGCAGATGAAAAATATATAAAACCTTGATTGCGAGGGAGATGGAACAGAGAGTATGAGGTTGATGGGTATTAACTGAATATCCAATAGCATCAATCTGGCTGTTCATATACCCGAAAGCATCCCCAGGAGAGGAAGGCTGAGTGCAGTTTCTCAACTTCTTCTTGACCGGCTTTCGTTGGAGATGACAGGAGACAGATATCAATTTCTGGGATACATGCAAGAGGAAGAGATAAATTTGTGACTTCCTTGTACATATACGTTTGCGGTACTTCTTGGCCTTTGGTCACCAGTTCTTGAACGGACTGCAATGGCAATTCTCGCTTAGTTGAAAGGAGAGAGTCAGCCATGGTGGTCTTTAGAAGCTCTCTGTGAGGCCAACTCGGTCAATACTTGGAAAAGAAAAATGAAAGAAAAGTTTGTTTTTTATTGTTGTTGTCTTTGTTTGCATCACTTCCGAGGACCATCACAGGATGTTAGCAGTTACGGACAGACGCAAGGCAGAAGATAAATTATGTGTGATGATTATCTCAATGACCTTTAAAGTTAAAAAACAATTATTTAAGTTGATTATTTTGTCCAAAATGTATGTATTTAAAATTTTTTTTTTTAAAAAAACAGGGGTAATAATATTGGCTCCTCCTTCAGGGTTTTACTTGACACAGAAAAAATAAGTTATAGATTATTATTTTTTAATCTTACAATGAAGAAATATATGATATCTTAACCAATAGTTGAATATATATATTTTTTTCATGATGCAAAGAATTTTTAATTTCGCCCCTTCACTCCAATATTGATCACAGCGGAAGTGATGATATTGTTTTGTTTCCTAAGAATGTGTAATTCGATTGGAAGGACCTGGTATGGGCGCTGTTGTCTGGGGTTAATCCTCGTCACGAGAATGTCAGACAAGTGCAGGTTCAGTAAGTCCTGTTTATCCCTCAAGAAGGTAACTCGTGTGAATATTTTAGCACATCTTAGACATTCAATGACTCCCGCTATTCATAATTGTTATCCCCTCGTGAGAAAGTTTATCGAGTTTTATCGGTTGACATTCGAGATTTAGCTTTCTTTGACGGTTAGTTCTTACCCTGCCCCTTGTTAAAAAAAATATAAAAAGGGATAATTGGAGTTTGATTCTTTGTGTATAAAAAAAGCATACTAGTTCCATTCAAGAAAAAAAGTCTTTAAGAGGACTATCTAGTAGTACAAATTTTTCTTCTCAACTTAGTAATCTCAGATTTAAGTCCTTGTACAATAAAAAAAAAAAAAAAGAAAAAATTCTGTTCCAGAAGACTACATTGTTTTGAAGTAGGTAGCCTTAATGTTGCTGGTATCCATGATGATGAAATCGTTGGTAAAAACAAAGGTTTTAGGTATTATAAAGACAGCCATACTTGCACACTACATGAATATATTTTATCAAAATGGGAATCTGGAAAGAGCTTTCAGATTGATGTGCTTCGTTGAAACTCAGACCACAATTATTTCCTACAGAGCACCGAAATCGTAAATCCTAAACCTTTGACCTCTTGGTTGGAGGAGAAATCGAGAATACTATGCAATCTACATTTTCCATGGGGAAGATATGGAAGTCTAGTTTTAGTGCTGTCAAATTTAATTCAACAGCAATTCAGTGGTTGGATATTGATCTTCTTGTGCAGATCAACAATAGGAACCAAGGGAACACATACCTACACATGGTTTGGAGAGGAAGACTCATCTCAGACAATGTCAAGTTCCAACTCATAGTCTTGGCAACACAATGAACTCCTCGCCCACCTTTTTTTTGTTCTTAACTTTATCAGAAGAGTCTCCACCTGCTATGTAATATTGGGTTCAAGCTATATCCCTAGGGTGAGCCCGTCACTTCAAACGGACCGAAATGCCAAGCAACCATGATACCCTTCATAACTTGGAATATTTGATGGAACGACCAAAATCAAATAGGAAAAATAAAAATAAGAGAATCATTTGTTTCGCCTCACATAAATCCGACTTCATGCAGTAAAACCAGGAGACTGAAGAATATAAAAAACAAGTGAAGCTGCAATACGAGCTTGTAGGACAAATCTGCCACTCATCAAAAAACAAAGTGAAGATTCTGGAAAAGTTAAACTGAACCTTTCATGAATTTTTTTTTTCCTTCATTCAGACCCACATAGCCAACAAATAGAAATAGACAATCCATCAAAAAATAAATTGTCATGAAGTGCAGAGCAGAGCAGGAACCAAATTGTCGATCGGCTCACCTCAAAAAGTAACTTCATCATCATTGTTTGTGTTGGATTCACAGCAGCAATACCTTTCTTCTTGCCTTCAGTTTCTCAATAAATCAAACAAGCACACTTCTTGACACGAAGACAAACAAAGGATTTGTCAATACAAAATTATGTATCTCTTATTATGCTTCACGGGATTTCGTTTACAGTGTGCTTACCTGGCCATCCATTTCTTTCAGAGCTGTGCAAGCAGCAGATTCAGATTTGAATTGGACAAACCCATAACCTTTGTATTTTCCACTCACATGATCACATATAACCTTCACTGTAAAAGAGCAAATCTAATGTCTCCTAGCATTCCATCACATAAATTGGAACAGAAAAATTTTGCAGTTGACTGTCTTACCTTCAATTATTTTACCATATTTGCCAAAAGCATCCCTTAGAATAGGTTCATTTGTATCATAACAAAGCCCTGAAACTCCAGACATAATATGCAAACTCCTGATCAAAACTTGACCAAGCAGCATATATCAAAGGCAGAGTATTGAAAAGGGATGAGTAAGGCCCTAATCTACTGATTATAAATGAAAAAATAAAAAAGCAACCACACCTCCAATTCTAGAGCCGTGGAAGCAGGGTGGGGGGATGGGATCACTGAAAATAGAAGGAAGAAGCCAATCACCACAAAACAAGTATGTACAACAGCTAAATTTCTCTACACTAATGGAAGGCACAACTAGAAGCACAAGGAAAGAGTTCTTAAGATATCATACAAACAAAAATGAAAGGATTGATAACCATGCCAAACAGACCGTAGGTTAAGCCAACATAAGTGTAACAAGCAACAAAATGAAAAAATGTAATTCAGCTCTCCATGATCCTAATCTCTTTTAGGAATAGCCAAAGTGCTGCTATAATGCTGTTTTCTTATGTTGTCCAAAAAAAAATCCATGCCTCCTCCATTTTATTCCCCCTTGGCATCTCGTAAAGCTTAGAAATATGCTCCTTTCATCCCCTCATGCTTATATTAGAAAATAAGTTCCGTCACTGTCATTAACCATTTTGACCTCATTAATCACCAAGAAAAAAGTAGGAAAATGGAAACTAGAGAGAGAGAGAAAGAGAGAGAGACCTCCAACAAACAATTTGCTGCAGGAGTAATGTTCAATCGTCCATCTTGCAAATGGAAATGTGTGTGTGAGACGAAAGCTATGCAAGCTGCATTCTTCATAACAAAGAAAACCTCTTTATAAGATCGTTACTGGTAAAACTGAGGCTGTCATATATGAAACATAGCAGAAAAAAGAAAATATGGAACAGCAGCATCATTTATCAGCAGCACTGCCAGGTGGAGAAATATGAGTTGGAAAAGAGAAGACAAATAAATGATGTTATTAGGCTGCCAAGGATACATCCAATGCAAGATACAATCAGTCAGAAATTTTCCGGTTTAACCTCCCATTCATGGATTAGGACCAGCTCAGTTCAATTAATTAGCCAGTAAAACTTCATTCCTGAGGTGCTTAGGATGGCAAACATGAAACTTGCAGTAAAAGCAACTTTATATTTTGGGTCTCAACCATGCACACAACAGGGATAGTTACCATCTATTTCTGATATGACAGCAATTACCCTGTTAACTGACAACCATACACATATAAAAGTCTAGGATCATGAAACTAGTTTCTTAGTCATATCTTAGAAATAATCTAATCTAGAAACTGTGACAATGCAGATAACTTTCTCAACAGATGGCTCTTTACACGTTAACCCTGGGTTACCAACTGCATCAAAACCTATAATGCCTCACAATATCGTGATGGTGTTCAGGGGTAAACTGCACTCCTCACCTAGAATATCCAGCTGAACAAACAAAGCACCACGACCACCCCTCCCCCCCCCCCAAAAAAAAAATTGAGGATTATATAAATACAACAACTATTTTTTTTGTTGGGAACTTCACCTTACATTATACCCACTAGACAAAATTTCTTGGCAATCCAGCCCTGAAACACATAAATTCTAAAAGATCAAAACGAGCTCCAAAATGATTTAACACCATTAAATAACAGCACTAAGAAATGACAGGTGTTGCAGTACTACAAACAGTGACAATAACAGTACTCTAGTGTCAAGAACATTAAAGCAAAACCCATTTTTCTTCTTTTTGGTAGAAGCAAATTCACAAACATGTAGAGGACACGACATAACAAGAACCGTTAACCAACCCAATTTGAAAACTATTCCAAAACCCACTATTTAAATCAATATCTGATAGCTGCTCTTGAGTCAAAGGATGCAGCAAAAGAGCAGATTCAAGAAAACGATGTATAATACCTTCAGTCTGACCCAAAAAAAAAAAAAAAGCATCTAATTTGAATTTCGGTTGGATACCTTCAGTCTCACTTGCAATGACAAATGAGGTTACTAGATTGTGGTCCATACGTCGTCGTTTCGTTTCGCTGGTTGTTTGAAACTCGACAATTAATCAATAGAAGTTGGGCCAACCACAGATAGGCCTGATCTTGTTTTTTTTTTGGTACTAACCTGATCTTGTTTTAGTGTAATTAGACCGAGATGGATTGCCCATGGCCTTTAAAGAACCTTTAAAGAACATAGGAATGTTCGAATTCGAAACCTTTATAAGGAGAGAGTGGATGGTGCCAGTTGAGATATACCTCGTCGATAGCCTCGAACGATAATGCTCGGGAGGAACCTTGACTTTTCAAATTTTGGTCTCCCTGGGGCAAGAAGTTGGGACCGAAAAGAGTAGTGTCTGGTGCAGCAAAGTCGATAGCACAACTCTCAGGGGCTCACTCATCCGTTATACCAGGCTTTAATGGACTGTAAGCAGCTCATGATAGAGCTGGAGACTAGGGAAGTCAAGCACATATACAGAGAATCCAACAAATGCGCGGACCACCTAGCTAAGTTGGGAAGGACCAGCTCCCCTGGTTTATGCCTCCTGGAGGTTCCCCCTAGCTCTATTCTGTCTCAGTTGTGGGACGACAAGAATGGTGTTGTGTCTAGACGTCTAGTGAGTTGTAAGTCTGGGCTGGAGGCCTCTTAGTTTGGGTTTGCTTGGTGCGTTTTGTGGCCAGCTTTGGCCTCTTTCCCTCCCAATTCCAGGATTAAGTGATTTTTAGGGGCCGGGTAACATTAGGGGTGTTAATGATACCGGGTAGTGTCACGGATACCCGTGACACTACCCGGTCAAAGCTCGAGCCCGAGCTCGGGCTCGGGTAGCTGGGTATCGAGCTCGAGCTCGAGCCCAGCTGTGTCGAGCTCGAAGGCTCGACGAGCTACCCGAAATATTTTAATTTTTTTTAAAATAAATTATATATATAATTATATATATATTTTTAAAAAAAAATTATATATAAAATTATATTTTTAGGTATATTTTTTAAATATATTATCTATACCACCCAAGGACACTACCCGACGACACTACCCGATGTCATCCGACGACACTTCGAGCTCGAGCTCGAGCTCGAGCTCACCTAAAGTACATCGAGCTCGAGCTCGGGTATTATGATACTCGAGCTCAACCCGGGTATCATAACACCCCTAGGTAACATTATCTCAACGTGGATAGGATAAATAGATCTAATCTGGCTACAAAGAGTCATATGATGGGCAAAAGAAAAGAAAAAAATAACCAAAGCAAAAAAAAAATGATATCCCCCAACTTAGAACATCTTCACACCCTGCCTAAAATTTTAGCATTCAGTGGGCAGAGAAACATTAAACTCTGGTTTGCATGTGGTTGGAACCATGCTTCTGTTCTCCCGATGATACGACAGCCCACACTGAACAATCCACTACAACACAATGCCCGGCATTAATCAGGCAAACAAGAACAAGGGTTTATGGTCAACCTTTTGCAGATCAACAAAACTCAAATTATTTGCACAAAAAAGTAACAAAAGAACAAGGGTTTATCATAACTATGAATGCTTGAGAATTCAGTCGACCAAAAGAATAAAATTCTCTAAGGTTCTTTGCTTGGTCAATAGAAACGCTGTTTGGAACATCCCATGACGGGCTGAGTTTAACAACGCCAAATTATTTTTTACTGGGCCTGGTCTTAGGCCCAAGCACGTTTACTTTCCTTATTCGGGCTTGTTGGATTAAAGGCGAAGTAGTACCCACAGGAGTTTGGATGTGAAATCCAATCTAAAATTTTCCATTCTTAAATGAGTGATATGCTACGCTGCAAGTTAAATTCTAGCAGCTTCAAGTGCAATCTGGCCTTTCTGAAAGCTTTCATAATTAAATTGCGCATAATTTTTTACTGTTCTGTATAATCTTGGTCTATTCGCCTCAATTAAGCCATTAACAGGTCCAATATCTTCTTCTGGCTCTGGCTCATTGAACATCGCTATGGATATTCTTATGGTCTTTGTATTTGTCACCACCCGGTGTAATGGACTCGTGAATATACCATTACTCAATATCTGCAAATAAAATAGGATTCAGACGAGACTTAGTCAGGTAAATGTTCAAATTCCACTCTAATTCAATTCAATGTACAAAGTCTATGCTCGTTTTTTTAAGATGATAATACCAAAAACTCTTTTGAGATTATAAATTCAAGTCCCAATTAATAAAAGAAATGACTTAAAAGAATATGCTCAGACTTTTCAGATTTTGGAGGGAATTGGGGTCCTTCCAGTACTTTGGTCGGGCAATGGTGACAGATTCATGTTAGAGGTAATAAATGGTGCTCAAATCAAACATTCTATGGTAGATGAAAGCCCTCCATGTAATGCCCAGATAGGGTAATTGGTAGCCTCTCTCCATCTTTTTGACCAGAAAAAGAAATAAAAGGGCATTCCGATATAAAAGTGAATATCTTCGTTTAGAGAATATACCTGCATTTGATCGCCAAGATTGACAAAAATGGCATGCGGTATTGGGGTCACACCAAACCATTGATTCTCCTTGAAGATTTGAAGACCTTCGACCTCTTTGTTTTGCACGATGGTAGTAATTCCCGATCTATCAGAATGTGGTTTTAGCCCCAGAACTTGATCAGGCTTTGGACAACTTGGGTAGAAGGACATTCTAGCCTTCAAAATTGATCTTGTCCCAAATTTTTTTTCAAAGCTATTCTCTTCCAAGTTTAGTGACGTTGCCATTGCCTTAAAAAGATCCTTCATCACCAACTTCGTCTTCATGGAGTACTCAACCTCTGCAAAGGTACCACATTGTTCATATCTCACCGGTCAAAATTTAAAATGGAACAGTAATTCCATATATATAGATGTGTCAACCAAAGGGTACCCTATCACTATTACCTTTGAGGGTATTTAAGATTTTCCCATTCCTAAGATCCAACTATTTGTTCATTGTATTTTGACAAGTGGAAAACCACAAAGAAAGAAGATTACCTAAAATTTTTGGGATCTTTAGGCCAATAACTCAGGTTCTGTTTGTCCTCCGGCAGGACCGTCAGCGTAAGGCGATCAAGCCAGTCGAGAATTTGCTTGTTAGAAACAATCAAATCGCTTCCATACCCTTCAAAATTATCAGGTTCTCGTGAGTACTTCTGTTTTTCTCCCATTGGAAGTTCAAAGAATCGCATAACAATTTCGCGCACCTTGTCAAGAAATGTCTCTGGTATCCCATGACTTACTATCTAACAAAACAAATGGCACAAGAAATAAAACCTCAGAATTGGGAAAGAATCTAATACTGAACTGTCTTTTCATAAAGCTGTTAGAAATAAATAGGCTCTGATGTCATATTAAAAAATAAAAATAAAACAGAAAAAACATAGAGAATAAAGAAAGAAAACTGAAAGAGAATAACTCTTATATTATGTATTGTATTATATTTTCAATGGATTGTACAAACATTTTATTTATAGGGTGATTCTATGAAAATAAAAAAAGAAATAATATTTTGTTTGTTTGGTGTGTGGGGAACCGAATAGAGCCAAAAAATATTTTGAAGGAGCTGGATATTTGAGAACTTAATTTAAGATTAATAAATTTTAGTAGATCTACATCAAAAAAAAACCTTAATCAATAAAACCAATGAATAACTTTGAGCAAGACCATAACCCTTGATTTGTTTGATTGTTTCCTTAATATTTTTGTTTGCTTGCTTTTCTCATTTTTTGAGAAAATTAGATATCAATCTAGAGAGCACAGGACATGCCAAATTCTTTTTTTTTTTCTCGTAATAAACAAAAATAATTTATTGAGGAGGAAAAGTAACACCAAGAGAACACTGGACAGCCCAAAGGAGGCCACTCTCTCCACAAAACTCTTAACAGGTCAAGACTCTACCCATTGGAAAAAAAAAATTACTTGTTTAGTCCATAATCTTTACTTTCAATTTACAAATGAGTTTCTAAATTTTAAAATACAACGACTTAGAGCTTAAATTTCACAAATAGTAACAAATTAGTCTCTCTATTAGTAACAGTCTCTCCTGACTGTTAAATGCTAATATAATATCACGTGACAGATGACGTAGTGGCATAAATTCTGAGCTAACTTTCATCTTGACAATAATTGTTGATGTGTCATATAAGATGTTAGCACCATATATACACAACCTTGCTACATCATTACTAATGCTGATATGATATCATGCATCATGTTAGTATTGAACGCTCAAGAGGTTCCTAAAGAAACAATTTAATGGTTACAATTTTTCTTCTTTAATCCGATGATTCTGAATTCAAATCTCATTATAACAAAAAAAAAAATTGAATGCCCAAGAGGGTGTCATTACCGACGCAAGGACTAACTTATTGTCATTTGTGAAACTTAAGTTCTCAACCGTTATATTATAAAATTCAAAAACTAATTTATGAATTAAAGATAAAGTTAATGGACTAAACAAATAATTTTCTTAAAAAAAGGCCAAACCAACGTAAAATAAAAATAAAAAATCTCATCTAAAAATAAAATTTTCTAAAATTACAAATAATATTAAAAAATTTTAATAAAAATAATATTTTAATTTTTTAAAAAAAGTTAGAGAATAAATATCATTTAAAATTAAAATAAATTTAAAATTTTATACGCTAAATTGAAATATATATATATATATATATATATATATATATATGCAAAGGCAGTTCCCCACCGCCCGGAATCGTGCTCGGAAGTGGGTGCATGAATACTCGTGCAATGTGGTCCTGTGCTCTGTGCTTCCTTGAAGTGCTAACTTTTTTGTCTTTTGAGCTGTCTAATGATGGCAAAATGAACCTCACGGGTACGTTTTCACGGCGAAGGATGTTTTTGAGCGCCAATCCTGCCAAGCCCACTTCAGAAGCTTGCTTGTAAACACATACCATTGCAATACTTGGACAATTTTACAGATCTAGAATAGAAACCCAATAATTTTTTTTCACTAATTTTGATGTAATATTAATGAGAATGTATTTAAAATTTTAATTCGAATAGTTAGATTCAAGTTTTGTTTTCCTTCCTTTTAAAAAAAATTAAAAACGTAATAAACGAAAAAAAAAAAAAAAAAGAAACGCATCTCTTGGTGTCATTTAGACGATCTTGTTCCGGTCTCTTTCTAAGCAAAGGTGTTTGTGAAAAATCATGATCCCATCCTGCTTAGAAGACGTGACGTTTCTTCCGTGCATCCCCAGAAACGCAGCATTTTAGGCTGGATGGCCTTTGTCAGACGCATCGTTTCAAGCAAACAAAAGCACTAGTATTTTCTACTTCTTCTGGTTAGAGAAGTTAATTGGGGCCGGTTCGGGCTTGCCCCAGTCTGCTGGGGTTAGGAAATAGAAAACGGGTCTCACCTGACCTTTTTACTATTAGGGGTTCAAAATTTGTAGGTACGGTTCTTCCATCAGGGGTTACCGCGGTTTTGATAATGAATGTTTTTATAAAAAATTTTTTATCGAATCATAATATATACGACCCATTAATTTTTAAGTTTATTGACATGCTTAATAGGTTTGGTCTCAATATATAATCATTGTTTAAAAAAGAATTATCAATTAAATTTTGTTAATTATGATCTAGTAATTCATTATTGTTAATTTCTTTAAGAAATTAAAAAGCTTTTCAATCAATAAACTTGGTGCACTTTGAAAAATGTTAAACAGCACACAACCATATGAACTAATTTCTTTTTTGGTGAAACCATGTGAACTAATTTGATTAAACCTATTACTAGAAGAAGAAGAAGAAGATAGTTGCCAATCAGTTTTAGTTCAAGTGTCATCATCAATTCTCTCCTCTTTATAATAGGCTTGATTCGAGCCCCTCTATCAATAAAAAAAAAGAAATAAAAAGAAGATAGTTGGCTAGGTTTAGGCCCGACCCTTTTACTATATGGGCTTAAAAATTAAGTTCAAGTCCTCTGATTTTAAGGTTTTGATTAAATTGACCATGCAGCGGTTTTTATTTTTTTATTATATTAATCGATATTCAGAATTATAATTCAATTAATTCAGTTTGAAATTTATAATAAGTCATTTAAGAGATTATCCTTTAAATATAATTTTTTTCATATCAAAATCACGAATCAAATTTAAAAACTTAATTAAATAATTTAATATCATATTTTATTAAACTAATTCCCGCTATGCCTTGTAGCGGCTCTGGTTGTGGCAATCCTGAGTTCCTAACGTTGCCATCATTTTGCAACCCGGAAGAAACAAAAACGCTTTGCTTCGAGTGCAAAACAATCGCGTGTCAACCGAGGAAAACTTAAAAAAGAGTATAAAACCCTACTTAGCTTTCAAGGCCATCATTTTCTTGGAATTTGATGCACTCTCTCGTTATCTTTTCATCACCCAATAATTTACTTTCTCATTGTTCTTCTTGCTCCATTTATTGGTAAGTTGTTATTGACATGCTTGAAGTCTTATGTGGTGATGACTTCCCTCTATAATGGCTTCTTGAATTTTCCATCATTCAACTTCTGCATTTAATTTGGGGTAAACCCAATCGGAGGTTGCCCTGATTACGGGGTCAATTATTTAGGTGTTTGGATCCCTTCTTTCGGACTTGGTGGCTTTAACTAATGGAACAAGGCCGGCATGCATCACTCCAGGGTCCAATGCTTTCATCCACTGTTTCACTAATTAAAAAATGGATCAATTTGATCCTCCCTGCTATTCTTAACCCTCGGTTTAAAAAATTATTTCAATTAATTTAAAATGAATTAAACTGTGAAATTTAATTGTAAATTCACTTCTATACTTCAAATAAATATTAAATTGTGGGTTCAATAAAATTTTGATTTTTTGGAAACAAAAAAAATTGTGAAATTATTTTTAAATTTTTTATTTATTTAATTACTTTTAAATTCTTTTTATTCAGAAATAATTATGATAGATGAGTCATTTATTTAAAAATAAAACCAGGTGATTCACAAATTCTTATTCACGTCAAATGTTGATGTAATTAAAAAATAAAATTCTAATTCACGTTAATTTTTCACCGTCCCGCATATATTGGTCTATTCTCAATTTTTTTTGGTACCATGACTTGGCCACCAACCCAGTATCAGGAGTTTCGTCCTGACTAATTTGAGTCGATCATTTGCAGAGCCCATTTTAGGAAGCAAATCTCCCAGTACTGATTTTTTCATCCCATAAGGGATCAAAATCCCGACCATAATTAAAAGATATCAGTTTTCGATCCAACTGAACTATCAAACGTTGGCCGATTCCTTCTCATTGATCAAGCCATCTACAGGTCCTATCCCTTAGGCCCATTAAAACATGGCTATCCATATTCTTGTGATATTTATGTGAGATTCTTGTGATATTTAGTTCAAATCAAGCAAAATTGAGCTAAGAAGCTTTTCAAACACAAGCACGTATTGAAATACTAATTTTTAACACCTTGCCATTGTCTTCATGTTTTGTCCTGATTTTAATTTATTTTTTTAAGACCCTTAGAGTATATGTTATTTTTTCGCTTTTGTTTTATTAGGATTTCTTATTTTTTTTAAAGGTATCTTGAAAATTTTAAATTAAATTTACTTCAAATTAAGTAATATAAATTTAATTTAATTTTTAAAAAAAAAAAAATTGGTTTTACTTATAAAATTTACATTTCTTCCATTTTAATTTTAAAAATAGAATACATGTAAAGTAAATTGAGTTTGGCGGTGGTTTTCCATACGCAAGCACATTGGGGCCAATGCCAATCTTCCTTTTTGCTTTTTAGCTTTTCCAATGGCAGTCCCATGGGCTAAGGGTAAAATGCGAGAGTAAAACGATGCTACGCCATGATTAAGATATACAACAAATACCAGATTGAAGCAGTTCATCTGAAGAAACAAGCCCACAAAATATATTCATTCTCACTCTATTAAAGTTCCCCTAAAGCAATGAAAGTATTGGGAATTTCTTGTTCTCACAATCTAATTTTTTTTTTTGTATCAAAATCAGATCACGAAATCATTTACACACCATGGATAGCACTTAGGCATCATTAGTTACAGTGTAATAACTTACGCTCTAGTATTTTTTTTTTTGGTTAATTTTTTTCTTTTTAACAAAAAAAGGCAAATTACTAAAAGACCAACTTCCAATAATTAAATTATTTAAAGTTTCTTACTCAAGATGAAAATCCAAAAAATTAAACCCATGCTTTCTTTTGGGTCTTTGAGGGGATATTCGCAAATTCCAGAAACATGTCGAGGGAAGAACGGGACAAGGATTATTAAATTACCCAACACGATACAAATATTTGTTACTGGGCCTAGTCCTTTTGCACAGTAAGTTAAATTCTAGCAGCTTCAACTGCAATCTGGCCTTTCTGAAAGCTTTCATAGTTAAATAGCGAATAATTTTTGACTGTTCTGTATAATCTTGGTCTGTTCTCCTCAATTAAGCCATCAACAGGTCCAATATCTTCTTCTGGCTCTGGCTCAATGAACATCGCTATGGATATTCTTGTGGCCTTCGTGTTTGTCACCACCCGGTGTAACGGGCTCCTGAATATTCCATTACTCAATATCTGCAAATAAAATAGGATTCGGACTAATTCAATTCAAAGTGCAAGGTCTAAGCTCGTTTTTTAAGATGACCATACCAAAAACTCTTTGAGATCATAAATTTAAGTCCCAATTAACTTTAAAGAATATGCTCAGACTTTTCAAATTTTGGATGGGATTGGGGTCTTTCCGGTACTTTGGTCGGGCTATGGCGACAGATTCATGTTAGAGGCAATAACTGGTGCTCAAATCAAACGTTTTTTAGTAGATGAAAGCCCTCCATGTAATGCCCAGAGCGGGTAATTGGTAGCCTCACTCCATCTTTTTGACCGGCAAAAAGAAATAAAGGGAAAAAGAACTACTCAATAATAAGTTGGTATTCCCACGTAAAAGTGAATATGTTTGTTTAGTCCTTACCAAAAATATATATATATGTTTTTTTAAAGAATATACCTGCATTTGATCGCCAAGATTGACAAAAATGGCATGAGGAATTGGGGTCACACCAAACCATTGATTCTCCTTGAAGACTTGAAGACCTTCGACCTCTTTGTTTTGCAAGATCGTAGTAATTCCCGAACTATCAGAATGTGGTTTTAGCCCCAGAACTTGATCAGGCTTTGGACAACTTGGGTAGAAGGACATTCTAGCCTTGAGAATTGATCTTGGCCCAAATTTTTTTTCAAAGCTATTCTTTTCCAAGTTTAGTGACTTTGCCATTGCCTTAAAAAGATCCTTCATCACCAACTTCGTCTTCATGGAGTACTCAACTAAGATCTCTCTGCAAAGGTGCCGCATTGTTCATATCTCACCTATCAAAATTTAAAATGGAACAGTAATTCCATATATAAATATGTGTCAACTGAAGGGTACCCTATCACTGTTACCTTTGAAGGTATTTGAGATTTTCCCATTCCTCAGATCCAACTATTTGTTAATTGTATTTTGACAAGTGGGAAACCACCCAAAAAAAAAAGAAGAGAGAGAGAGAGAGAGAGCTTACCTAAAATTTTTGGGATCTTTAGGCCAATAACTCAGGTTCTGTTTGTCCTCCGGCAGGACCATCAGCCTAAGGCGATCAAGCCAGTCGAGAACTTGCTCGTCAGAAACAATCAAATCGCTTCCATACCCTTCAAAATTATCGGGATCTTGGGAGTACTTATGTTTTTCTACCATTGGAAGTTCAAAGAATCGCATAACAATTTCGCGCACCTTGTCAAGAAATGTCTCTGGTATCCCATGACTTACCATCTAACAAAACAAATAGCACAAGAAATAAAACCTCAGAATTGGGAAAGAATCTAATACTGAACAGTCTTTTCATAAAGCTATTGAGTAAAGATAGAATAGAACCTGAATACAGCCCCAAGTGCTGAGAGCTGATCTTAGCTTGCCTAGTTCTTCTTCCTCTTCCTTAGAAGACGGCGAAGAAGATGAAGAGAAGAGGCTCATGCTGATGATTGGAATAGAAGCTTGAGGAGGAGAAGTGTCAATGGCACCAAATCTACTATCCTTGACAAAGTATCTCACCGGTGGTTCATCACCGTCCGTGGACATTTGTTGGACACTTTTAGTTGCAGCCATGGTGGTTGATGGTGCTCAAGACCGGGGCTAGTGATTGTGTGATTCAAAACATGTCTGCGGCTATCTACCCTGTGATGACCAGGCCATGGGATAATAATAATAATAATAAATTCAAAGAAGGCCAAAAGGGTGGCAAGAGAGATAAGAGTAAGATGAACCCATTGACCGACCAAATGGGCCCTTTGTTAATAACATAATCAAAAGAAATCTGCCCAGATTGTGCGGGTTGGCCGTTTGTTTGTGGTGCGGTGAACAGAACAGAGCCAAAAAAATATTTTGAAGGAACAGGGTATTTGGGAACTTAATTTAAGATTAATAAATTTTAGTAGATCTATATCAAAAAAGAACCTTAATCAATAAAACCAATGAATAACTTAAGAGCATGACCATAACCCTTGATTTGCTTGATTGTTTCGTTAATATTTTTGTTTGATTGCTTTTCTCATTTTTTGAGAAAATTAGATATCAATCTAGAGAGCACCGGACATGCCAAATTCTTACATTTTTTTTTTCGTAATAAACAAAATAATTTTTTGAAGAGGAAAAGTATCACCGGGAGAACACCAGACAGGCCAAAGGAGGCCACTCTCCTGCCAAGACGCTACCCAACAAAAACAAGCCAAACCCACATAACATAAAAATAAAAATTCTCATGTAAAAATAAAATTTTTAAAATTACAAATAATATTAAAAATTTTTAAAGAACAAATAATATTTTAATTTTGTTAAAAAAGTTTGAGAATAAATATTTTTTAAAAAATTGAAAAAAAAAACGTATTATAATAATTAACAGAATAAATATCATTTAAAAAAATTTAAAATTTTATACTCTAAATTCAAAAATGAAAATATAAAAGGTAGTTCCCCACCTCCGGGAGTCATGCTCGGAGTTGGCAAAATTTTAGTTGGCGCATGAATAGTTGTGCAATGTGGTGCTGTGACCTTTGCTTCCTTGGAGTGATAACTTTTTGGCCTTTTGAGCTGTCGAATGATGGCCAACGGAGCCTCATGGGAACGTTTTCACGGCTAAGAATATCTTTGAGCGGTAATCATGCCAACCCCACTTCACAAACGTATATGTAAACGCAAACCATTGCAGTACTTGGAATTTTTTCCATAGAAACCCATAATTATTTTTCTCTAATTTTGATGTAATATTAATGAGAATGAATTTTAAAATTTTAATTCGGGTGTCATTTAGACGATCTTGTTCTGGTCTCTTTCCCAGCAAAGGTTTTTGTGAAAAACATGATCCCATCCTGCCTAGAAGACGTAATATAATTGTGGGTTCAATACTTGGAATAAGGCCAGGATGCATTACTCCAGGGTCCAATACTTTCATCCACAGTTTTACTAATTAAAAAATGGCTCAATTTAATCCTGCTTGCTTTCTTAACCCTCTGTTTGAAAAATTATTTCAATCAATTTAATATAAATTAAATTGTGAAATTTAATTCAAATTCACTTCTATACTTGGAATAAATATTAAATTGTGGGTTCAATAAAATTTTTATTTTTGAAACAATAAAAGATGTGAAATTATTTTTAAATATGTTTATTTATTTAATTACTTTTAAATTTTATTTTCTTTAGAAAAAAAATTAGGATACATGTTAAAGGCTCTTAAATATCTCATTACTCAATCTCTATGAGAATTAATAAAAACTCAAATACTGCAGAAAATAAAATTAGTATAACATTTAATATATAAAATCTATCCCGAAAGATT
Organism: Dillenia suffruticosa; assembly: GCA_033439265.1. NCBI lineage: Eukaryota > Viridiplantae > Streptophyta > Magnoliopsida > Dilleniales > Dilleniaceae > Dillenia > Dillenia suffruticosa. The sequence goes on from JAVTVX010000035.1 coordinate 23,668,096, forward strand.
TTTTCGGTAATCACATTTTTTTTTTCTACACATCTTTTTATTTTTTATGAAATGATCTAATTAATCCCAAAATACCACATCACACCTCAGAAAGGGAGCCAGAGTAGCCATAGTCGGAAAATTCTCGAGGGGTCATCCTAGACGAAGATGGAGCAGAAACGATGTTGTCCCTTCTGTCTCTTGGGATGGCCATGTTTTCGATTGATGAAAGATTAGAACAATGGGATTTGATTTTGAAAAAGCATAATAATGGTTTCATCATATCTAAATATTTTCGAGGGACTTGTCGTGTTGGAGAGAGACAAAGTTACTCCCTTCGAGGTTTTTGTTTCTTTAATCTGCTCATTTTGCCTTCGTGATTTGTCCTAACTTTAATTAAATAATTTTAGGAGGTCTCTCCTTTTTGTATTATGGTTTCATATTATTTTAAGGATAACTTAAAAAAATCAAATTAAATTCAATTGAAACTAAATAATATAATTTTCATTTAATTTTAAAAATTGATTTTACTTATAAATTTTTACATTTCTTCCATATATATATATATATATATATATATATATATATTTTATTTTAAAAATAGAATTCATATAAAGTAAATTGAGTTTAGTCGTGGTTTTCCAAACGCAAGCACGATGGGCCAATCTTTTTTTTCTTTTTTTTTTTTTTACATTTTTCGATGCGGCCCGGGGTTGTCATGATCCTGAGCCTCTGATTTTTATTTTTTATTTTTATTTTTTTAGATATTTAGATTTTATTCGATTAATTTGATTAAAATATTATAAAATCAGACTTTTTTAAATCTTTTTTATCATTTTAATAATTAACTCTCCCAAAAAAATAATATTTTTAAATTTATTATTTCTTTATCTTTTACCCGACGTTTTAAATTAAAATTTTTTTATATATATATATTTTTTTTCTTCTTCCTATCTTCTTTTTCTTTCTTGAAGTCAGGGGAGAACCTTTTTTTTCGGATAATAAGATTTCAAAGTTTATAACTATAAACCATATCTCTTTATAACAATCTAAACTTCGCAAGTAAGCAGTTTCTCTCGATGGACTCTTACCCACTCTTGATAAACCATCTATCTGCCACTCTTTGATGAACTCTAATGAATATACCCTACAATTAATATATTTTATAAAAATAATAAAATTACATATCACACAAATATCTTTTCAAAATTCTTATATATATAAATTTTTCTTTTACTTGTTATTTCTTTTCTTTTTTTACAATTGTTTTTTATAAAATTTATTTTTTATTTTTATATATTTAAATTAAATCAAAATATGTAAGAAATGAGTACACCGAGTCTGAGCCATCTTTTGAATTACGTAATCTGTGAGTGCTTTCAATCTGTCCTGTTCCTTAAAGACACAAGCTTTATGACATTTAAAACATTCTCAGAATATTAAATTCTCATTAAATTCACTGACCCACCCTAAATCTTAATTTCATCTGCAGAGTCTTTACATGCCCTATTCACTCTTCTTATTTGCCGGGAAAACCCTATGGACTCGTTGAGCCTTTATATATCCACACCCCATAAACTCTAAGCGCATGCCTCGAGCAGAGAAGTGAGTGAGCACACAATCCATAACATGTTCTTCCAGCTTGCCTTAAAATTTGTACTGTGCGCTACCCTCTTCCTTCAAATCCCAGTCCCTGCTCATGCTCTTATGAGATGCTTTTGGTTAACTTGCGTTGACGGGCCACCGGAGATTGATTTTCCGGGGGTTGTGATCACGGTACCTGGTCGCCGGAGAGGCGATCCACCCAGGACCAGAGTTGAAATTCCTGGAGTTATAATAATGAATCCACAACCTACTATTCCGGAATATCCGGAACCAATTTCTCCACATCCTTCAAATCCAGACTTCCCACTACAACAGTCACCGCAGCAACCACCGTTAGCAATGGAGTCATTGCAATATGATTCTAAAGTTCATACTTCCGCCAATGAAATTGCTCCACCCTAGCCTTTATTAATTAGTGTAACATGGTTTATAGTGCAAAAGGGACAAGGAAGTGGTTTGTGGAAATTGCATGTAGTGTGAGAAAGAACGGTTCTCTTTAGTGATTTTGTTATCCGATCTGATCATGTAGTTAATGTTCCCCCATGACATGGAAATGTCCATGGACAATCTGCACATATCCGTTCTTATTGGTTTAATATTTGATGCGTGGATCATTTGTCCCTATGATATTAAATTAATTTTTTAATGGAAAAGACCCATCCGGTAGCTTGCTACTTGGGCCTTCGCCTGTGTGTTGCATTACAGTACGGGCCTGGCGCACCCAAAAAAAAAAAAAAATCTGCACATATTTATCGGTAAACCCTCCCCCCAAACAAAAACGGATCACTTTTTAACAAGGTCAACAAGTCCGCCGGGTAAAATATCATTTTCTGCAAATTGTTTTCATTACTGAGATTAAATTTAGTAGCATTCACACCATAATTAAAAGCGAAAGTTTTATTTTATCTATTATCGGTATCCGAAATGACCCATATGAAGTCCCGTTATGAGAGTGACTTTTCCAATATAGTCATTTTTATTTTTAAATTTAAAATTAAAAATTTAATTAATAGATCTAATCCATTATCCTATTAATCTCATTGTGCGTTATAAAATCAAAGTTTATGAAACAACGGCTAAAGTTGAGTTCCACTTTTACTTGATTGTTGATTTTGAGTCGAATTTCGCATGTCTTTTCTTTGCAATCTCAATGCTTGCAAACAAATCAATTATCAAATATATAAATTTTGTAATTTGAATCGTAAAGATATTCTTTGCGCTCTCTCTACAATTTCCAAGCGTTACAAAAGAGTAACAATTCTCTTTCAAATGATCGTGGCATAGTATTGCACAACCTAAACAAACAACCTCGTGGGGACAACACTGTTTTCTTAGAGTCATTAGGGTTTTAGAGTTTTTTTGGATGAGTAAAGAGGAGAAACAAAAGGAAGAAACTATACGGGCAGACCAAAGCCTCTAGGCTTGGCCATCGTTTAGGGTTTTAGAGTTCACAATTTAATCTGAAGTCCCTCACAAATTATTCATAACACACGTGTAATATAGAAATAATATGAAATATGAAGATTTTTTTTATTATTATCCTCGTAAGCAGTGATATTTATGAAATTTGTAACAACTGGATAGTCATTCAATGACTATTATTTCTTATCAAACGAATGATATAATATTAATATAATACAAAATCTCATAAAATAATATGTTTCATAGAGGATTATATCAAACTTCCAAAGGAGCCCCTCCTTAACTACATCTACATGCCTAAAGAAGAAAGCCTATTTCCTTTCCATTCTCTTGAATCCCCCTTCCACTTTGCTCCTCTATTTATTTTTTTATTAGTATTCAAATTTTATTCGACTAATTTGATATAAATTTTATAAAATTTATTAATAGATTGGATCTTTTAAATTTTATTTTTTTATTTCTATAACTTATTGATCTTATGATAAAAAAATATTATATATTATAATAAAAATTATATTATTTTTATTTACTCAGACCAGCCATATATGGTAGAAATTTTAAAAGATTTTTCTTTTATGTTCTTTTTATTTTTTGTTTTACAAAAATAATAAGCGTACACGCAAGCGAAGGGCCGGAGGATCCAGCTTCCAACATATTCCAATTTCACCGTAGCCACTACCGTAGCTGCCATGTACGTGGCATTCTCACAATCCTTTCTCTCTACATTCAAACTCTGCCTCTCTCTCTCTCTCTCTCTCTCTCCAAAGTCACCGGAAGAAATTTCCCAAACACAAGCACCCCCTCTCTCGATCTCTCGAAATGGCGAAGATAACACCACTAAGTATCAGAACAGAAACTTTAGGCTGTCCTCCATGCAAGACTACGGACTTCTTGGTCTCTCCACTCAGAAAGCGTCGCTTGAATCTAATTCCATCGAGAAACCGCTCCAAGATTTTGATTCTTTCGGGGATCAAAGAGAGAGAGAATGTGTCAGAGAGCGAGAAAATTAGCCCTATGGTCACTGGACTTCGAGTTGATGAATTGGAAAAATCGGGGTTTGTTTTGGGTTCTTCTCAAAATCAAGAAAATTTGAAAAGTGAAGGGTCTGGAATTGAGGGTTTTGACTGGAATTGGCCTCCCTGGAAAAACATTCCTCAGCGGTACAAGCTCATTGCAACGACATCGTTGGCTTTTGTAATATGTAACATGGATAAGGTATTTAGAAATATTGTGGGTTGTTGTTCCTTTTATTATTGGTTAGTATTTGAACATTGTACGATTTTTGTGGTTATATTAGAATTTTTAAATATAAAAAATAACGGGTTTTGACTGATTAAACGTTGTTATATCATATCTGAGAATTTCAATCGTTGTATTTGAATACTAATATATGTAGGATTTTGACATTTGAGTTAATTGTTTGAGCAGGTGAATCTAAGTGTAGCTATAATTCCAATGTCCCATCAATTTGGGTGGAATTCATCTGTGGCTGGATTGGTGCAGTCTTCATTCTTTTGGGGGTATATGTTAAGTCAATTGCCTGGAGGGTGGCTTGCCAAGATATTTGGAGGGAGGTTAGTCATGAGTAGATATTTTACAATTTTGATACCGTACTACATATAATTGCAATAAGTGCTGATAATGCAATTGGACCATTGATCAATATACTGACTTGAGGATTGTTGTCTTAGTTAGCCAATGGATTTATCAAGTACTCTTGATGCATAAAGTGCTTAACTATTGAACTATTTTGGCTTAGGAAGAGTGAGGTGGTTACTTTTGGGAGCTATCTATACTTGATGCTTGTGAGTTGAGCCTTGCAAACTAAGACTATTTGGGAAGCCACTCAATCAATTAAGTAATGATAAATGCCAATAGAGTTTGAGTTGTATAGGAACAGAGATTGCTGAGGTGTGACATAATTGATGAGTCTAGATTTGAGAAGACCGGAAGATAGTTAATGGGAACTAGAAGCCAGTTCTTTTTCTCTTCTTGCCAGAAGCAGTTTTTGTGGGTCTTTTAATTTTTCTTTTCCATCTAAATCCAGAGTGGTATAGGCTATCTCTGAAAGGCGGCCCTTTCTTACCCAAGCCAAGCATTGCTGCAACTCTTGTAAATAACCAAGGCACGACACCAGCTAAACCAGTTGACAGCTTCAAAGTAGTTTTATGTTATCAATCTGAAAGCAAGCACCTAATTGAAGAAGTCATTCAAAGCAAATTTTTAGGATGGTTGCTCCACTTGGCATTATGTGGATTGCACTATTTAAATTTCTATTCCAGGTTTGAGCATTCTTGCTTGCTATTAAAATTTTGTCGTACAACTGAAAAGTCATGTTTCAATCTCATGCAGTATTGGTCCTGCTAAGTGCCAACCAATTAGACATAAAGTGAATAAACCTTTCTCCAAGACTAATATGACCTCATGTTAGTCCAAATTCAATATATATCTATGTCCTTAATGCAGATTCAACTTCTTTTGGCCCAGCTACTGGCTTACTCTGAAAAAATTACATAATGGAAATAATTTTGGTGACAGTGGCACTTGTTGGAAGGGCTTCCCTGTATCTCTTGCACCAAAATGGCACATTGGATTGGTGTTAATGATTTTGGGAACACTGCTAAATGACAACCGTGTCCCACTTGAGTGTTGTTACAGTGATATGATTGATGCAAGGATCTCCAAAAAACCGAAATGGCATTATTTGTTCTCACAGCTTAGTGTTGTTTGTTCTGACTTGATTAGTATCATACTGAAAACTTATCTCTAATTACTGAGAACTCCAGTAATTAGATTGTACAGCTATAACGGAATGGTAAAGGTTAGCCCATAAATTAGTGTCTAATGGCAATAACAAGAAAGAGGAGTAATATTACGACCCTAACAGAAGAAAAATGCTGCTTAGCATTAAGGAGATTTTTGGTCCATGATTGGTGTGTCACACACTGCGCCTAATAACTTTACAACAATCACTATAACTGATTTAACTGCATGATTTTCTTTTTAGTAAGAGACTTTAGTGAATTTGTAGCTGGTATAGACTTTCAATGTGATCAATAACATGGGTGGTACTTATTTAGTATTTTTGTTTTCTTATTGATTCAGAAAAGTTCTTGAGGTTGGAGTTTTGACTTGGTCATTGGCTACAGCATTAGTTCCCTTTTTTGCTGGATATATGCCTGGACTAGTTTTCTCAAGAATTTTGGTATGTTTATCTTCTTGAAATATATTTTCTTTAGCTTATTGATTTATGGTGTGCTATCAGTTTTGGAACTTTTGACTTTAGATTGGTACATAGACCAGCCTTGTCAGCTTGTGGCTGGGTGAATAGGCTTACTTTTGTTGGGCCAAATTTGGGTTGGGAACTGATGTAGGATCTCTTTGAGTTTGGGCTGTTCTGTCATAGATAACCATGTTACTACTTTTTGCCTTCAAATTAGTATATAGATAGACCTGCTTTTTTAGTTTAAGATCGGATTAATGGGCTCACTAATGTGAGTCAGATTTGGGTTTGGGATTGCTAAAAATTTGTTTATTTTATTTGGGCCCATCGTGTTGCTTGCTCTACTTGGAGTTATGCATGGTATCTTCTTTTCCCTTAAATTCTGGAGCTCATTTTGACACATTTGTTTGATTGCTTTGAGAAAGGGTTGTGCTTTTATTTTTCAGACATAATAATGGCTTATAAATGATTATTCTTGAAACTGTATACATTTTCTCCATGCTACACTTTTTATTTCATTTCAGCATAATAATGCCAGTCATACATAAGCATAACATTTTTTTTAATCAGAATATAATTATAATACTCTTATTGAACTCTTTGGTTCCTTTCAAATGAATAGGTTGGAATAGGCGAAGGTGTTTCTCCATCAGCTGCAACTGACCTTATTGCCAGGCATGTATGTTATATCCTGGTAGTCAATATATATATATATATATATTCTTCCCCCAATTTTGCTACATACTCTGGGTCCCTGCAGCACATTATTTGCTAGTCTTTATGGGTAGAAAGCACAGATTTCTAACCAGTAGCACATTGGCTCCGTGCAGAACAGATTTGTGTAGAAAGTAGGTCCCAATTTTGTCACTTACTTTGGCTTCCTGCAGCACATTATTGGCAAAATAATATTCAGGATTCAGTATTTGCCACCTGGATATTACTTGATAGTCTTTATGTGTCTAACCTCCTGAAGCATGAATCGGTGTCCTTTCCACAGCCTTTTCTTGATAAATTGTTTCTGTTCACCATACTGTACTTAAAGATTACATGCTTGAATTGGGACCTAACTTTGTAGTACTTAAGTAGTTGATTCTCTACCATTTATTGGCTGGTCAACTTTAAGCAACTTCTTGCCACCTTACAAACAAAAAAAGTTACTATCAAACAGCTCGCCAGAGTTTTAAAATTAAAAGTTTTCTATTCTTGAGATTTCTCAATATTTATGCAGGTCAATACCATTGGAGGAGCGTTCACGGGCTGTGGCATTTGTCTTTGGTGGTCTAAGTGTTGGCAGCGTCACTGGGTATGTTGGTATTGGAATTTAGTCTTGGGAATTTTCCAGATAATCTGATAGTAATAAAATGAGTAAAATGGTTGGACCCTTCTTTGTTTGTGGACTACTTCGGCATCATTCCATATCTGAATACTCACTCTTGCAATGTGGTAAGAGTAAAATGGTTGGATCCTTCTTTGTTTGTGTAGTACTTCAGCATCATTCCATATCTGAATGCTCACTCTTGCAATGTAGAACAAACTTCACACACTTGCATACACAAAAGCATTTTGCAATTTAGGATGTTAGCATTGACTGATCTTAAGTCTCAGAAATTTCCATATCGGAGGCCTGATTAAAATCCCAGTATTTTGCTGGAGGAAGGATGCTCTTGCTTTATGGTCCTTAGATTTGATCAGTTTACAAAATCAATTGCGAAAGAAACCCATAAACGAACTGCCTTCTGCAGGTGAAGCAATGAGGTCTTCAGATCTGCTGGAAAAATTTCTTAGTTGTCTTACTCTTATTCAAATGGTAATGAGGTGTATCATGCCTGATCCAAAAAATGGAGGAAAAAGTGGGTTAAGTGCAAAAAACCCACTTGTGATTTGGCATATTTGCACATTGTCATACCCTGTCATTTTGACTGTTGGCATATTTATCTCCTTTATTAAAATAACCCAAGGGAATCTGTTAAAAAAAATTCTAAAAGAGTAAAGATAAATGTTGTTTTCAACCTTTGACTGGTCAAACCCGCCCATTTTTCATTCACTTGGAGGTCCATTTAAATTTTAGCCTTTTCAACTATTTTTTTGTGGTTGAAGACAACTTATTAAAAAAAAAAAAAAAAAAATTTATTGGATTCAGTTAGGTGTTTTAATCTATGGGGGTTATGTGCTAAGGGTTCAATTGACGAGTTTTAAACCATGGGTAGCAATGTGCAAATAGGCCAAACCACGAGGAATTTGGTTCTTTAAACCCCTCACCCCCCCCCCCAAAATCCTTACACAGTGGCTAGCCTCATGACTTTCCATTCATGAGAAAACCTGGTTTCTGAGATTGGGTTGTTCTCTTCTATTTTGATAGTCATGATGCCGATGACACTGATGAGGTGTATCTAGGCACCACACAAATTGCTTCCAGAAGTGAGAGGACCAGATAGTTGATATAATTTCTGCCACTATTTATTTGTGCTATAGAAACACTTCTGTCTTATTTTTGTTTTTCTTTGCCAAGCTGGTGATATTGTCACCTGACTAAGAAAAAACTATGACACATCTTGGTCTTAATGGTTAGGCCTTAATACATGATTTCTTATTTTATTAACTGAGAGTCAATACCACAGCTAGGCCCTATCTCCGGCTGAAATATAACAAACTGAGCCTTAATCCCAAATTTTGGGTCGGCCATTTGAGACTAATTTAGGAGAAAGGAAAGGAAAAAAATAAAAATAAAAAATAAAATATAAAATAAAATAAAATAAACGATTCATAGAAACTTAAAAATAATAATAAAATGAGAAACAAAAAATGCAGAAAATAAAAAATGATGACAAAAACACTTAGGAAACTGCAGAAATGTTAAATAAACTTTCATATAGATGATTACTAAGGTTGCAATGCATGCTCCCCGTATTTTCTTCTTGTAGTAGGTCAGATGGTCATGCCTAACTTGCAGTGTTATTTGTACAGGCTTCTTTTGGCTCCTCCACTTATACAAACTTTTGGTTGGGAGTCTGTCTTTTACTTGTTCGGCTTCTTTGGAATAGCCTGGTAAGTAGCAACTCTAGATGTACGTGATTTCACCCCAAATGCAGGCATGGTTCAAAACTTAACCTGTATTAGTAGCATTTTTAAATTCCAAGGCTTGTTTTTAATTTCTAGTTATATATAAAGTTTGTTTGTATTGTTAGATGAAAGCTCTTTCACACATTTGCATGAAAATTAATGACTGCTTGTCTTGTTTAATGTCTTCCATTTTGATGCTTGCATCTATATCAATTTTTTACTCATTTTATTATTGCAAACTCTGAAGGTTCTTGGGATTTCAATTTGTCAAAGAAGGTCAAACTCTATTTACGTTTGAATCTATTGCAGGTAAAAGCACCTGTATACTTGATCCCTTTTCATTTACCTATGGAAGAAACAAGGATGCCTTTCTACGAATTTTATATGGCAACAGATGTTAAATTTAGATTCAGCAGTCTTTTATAGTGCTTTTATCCGTTCATTTCTCACGTTTTTGCTCTTGTTGCTGTAAGGATGTGAAGATGTTAAACCATGCTAAATTTTCATCAACCAAAAACTTAAAAATAAATTGAACACATCATGGATTTGCTGACAAGGCTGTGGTCATGAGAACATAGCTGTTGTGTGTGATCTTACGAATGCAGTCCATTATAGTGGTCAACAATTGATAACTACAGAATTAACAAAGAATAGGTGTCAAGGCCCATACTGACTGTCACAGGCCTTGATCAGTCCATGCTGAGAAATGATGCTAACATAACTGATGTGGGACAAGAAGCTAATCAACGTAAAGTCATATTTGTTAAAACCTTAGGCAATTAATAAAGGGTAGACACATGTGTTTTCTTGAATTAGTTGAATTGTTGAATTTAGAACTAATGAAATGTATTAATTTTAAGCCTTGAAGAGGGGATTGAGAACTACTAATTTGGCGGTCCAAGTGTATTTGGCAAATTTGAATCAAGAGTTGTTCTCTCCCTCTTGTCCATCCATCTCTATCCTCCCTGGTTTCTCTATTTTCTCTCAACCTCTCTGTTCCTCTGAAGCTCCTGCATCATTAAGTGAATCTTGAGGAATAACTTTGCAAATATGCACCAGGGCGTTGAATATTGACTTTACCAAAACTTGATGCTTGCAATGTTTTATTATATATATATATATTTCTGCAGAAAGGAGTGCTGTATGAGTTGCTTTGATACAAAGATTTGCATTGTCTTCTGTCATATGCTGTTTCTCTTATTTTCGAATTACAAAATAACTGCCATGATCTTCCAATAGTGGTTGGCATATTCTGTTTCGTATTACATTTGTCTAATATGCATTTGTTTTTGCTGGGAGCATGTTTGTGCAATCTGGGGAAAATACAGTAAAATTACCAAGTTTAGTTTGGTGTATGGTAAATGAGCACTTCAGAATTATGGTTATTTCTTAATGTGCGCTTTTTACTCCAGGATCCCAGTTAACAACACCGAAGAAATCATGGACTGCATTTCTAAAAGAGCAGGGTGGCACAGTGAAGGTAATACATGATAAGTTGATAAGAGTATCATGAATGTAATTTGTGTTGCTATCATATCGCGAAAGTCTTATCAAGTTAATTCTTATGCTTGAGTATTAGAATTAATAAGTTTCACCTATTTGTGATTTTATACCTCAAATCCTACGTTGTAGTCATGAGAAATACTGAAGGTTGTAGTGCCCTAGTGACTTGATTTTAGAATCTTGAGATACGTTTTTTTCCCCCCTAATTTTAGTTTGACTTGTGAACGAAACAGTAGATTTTGTTCCATGTCACATGAATAGATTCCTAATATAGCTTTTAGATCCATTTCATGACTACTTGACAATGTTGCTCTGATTTTTGTGTTTGTATTAACCCTCCCATAATAGTGCCAGATGCTATTAAGTGAATGTAGGTTTGCAACACAGTAACAAAACAATTTAATTGGTTTTCTGGCTAATTGACTATTTGCAGGATGTTCCCTGGAAAGCATTCTTCCAAAGTCAAGCTGTATGGGCAATGATATACGTTCACTTTTGTGGAAGTTGGGGTCATTATACTTGCTTGTCCTGGCTTCCTACTTATTTTAGGTATTCTTTGGATAAATTTTGACTTCTAAACTTTATGTTTCTTGCTCATGACTTTCTATGCTCGTGGAAGATTGTTTTTTATACCTCTATGAAGAATAATACTTTACGGATTTATAAAGATTATAGCCTACATGAGACGAGGAGGGGTTGGAAGCAATTATCCAATAGTTTTCTGTATTGATCTTGTTTTTTCCTTTTTTAATAATTTCTCATCTTTGGTGTTTTTATAAATTCTTTCTCTTTCTAATACAATTTCTTTTGCTATCAAACAAAGAAAATCATTTATTTTGGTATACAGTCCTTTTATTGTAGCCCATTATGATCGTCAAGATAGTGGCTCTTTTTAAATGATAAGCAGCACATTGATCTCTCTCTCTCTCTCTCTCTCTCTCTCTTTGTTTTTATTTTTATTTAGTTTTTTACTTTAAGAAAGTGGGCTTGGAAAAGATTCCGGCATTTCATTGTGAGAAGTTGCTATTTCATCTTGCACCCGTGATGTTGCAATATCTAAACCATGAAATAGAATCTCTTGATATATTTGTGAAGGAAAGTACATTACATCACATGATTATTCATTACATGATACAATAGATTTCACATGATTATTTATTCTCTCTTTTCTTTCTATATTACGTATCTTGTGCATCTTTATTTTCTTTGTTATCTCTAGGAGCTTAAAACTTCAATTTGCATCCCATGCAGTGAGGAGCTCAACCTTAATTTAGCAGAAGCAGCATGGGTAATCAGATGATTCATACACTACTGTCAGTACATTCTATATAGATGTTCAAGCAAAATGAACCAACAACTTTTGTATGCTGATGCCTCATGGTTTGACCATATGAATCTATCATGTTAAGAAATAAATGGGAACACAAGGTTCACTCTATATGTGGACCACTTACAGCATTAGACTGGTGCTTGTGCCACTCCATTATTATTATATGGCAAATAGTAGTTGACATTCATCACATCTATGACATTCCAAATTTGGCTGAAAATGGTCTTTGGTGGAAAGGATTGGATGCAATACTTGCAATCTGCAAAAACCCTTCTCAAAACTTTGAAATGTGAATTGGTTGCTTGATTTGTTTGTCTTCTGTCTAGGAGACAGACTTCTTCCCTTTCAAGCGCTTTCCTGTATGGCTATTTCTCTTCCCCTAGAGTGCCAAAAGAAAAAGGTGAGAGCAGCAAAAGAATGACTTTGCCATATAACTGGGGAAGATGCTAATTTTTCAATACAATGGACCATTTTTTTGAGCTCTGTTATTTCTCACTATGGTAACTTGAATAAGCTAGGAAACAATGGTATCTTCCATCCATCCTAATTAAAGAAGAGAAGGATGTCTTCCGCCTGGTTTTGATGGGTTCCAGCTCTGGCTACTCCTGAATGCATGGTAGAAAGCTAGGCTCATGGGAACCAGTAATAGTTTGTTCTTTTTGTTCCATGTTGTGATTGTCACCTGTAGATAGTGTTCTATGTCTGCCTTTTCTTTTATTCTATTCTACTTGTTGCATTGCAATACAAAACAACATTAATATCATATGATGAGTATAAAGTACTCCAGGGCCTTTCACCATCTAGCATTATATGGTAGGGATTATTGGATTTGGATTATTTGTTTTCTGCAAAGCCAAGATTTAGCATGTTTGAATAATTCATTTTGCCAATGTTCATTTCAGGTTTCTGTCCTACCTCCACTGGCTTCAATCATTGTGACAAACCTTGCTGCACAATTTGCTGACAATTTGATTGCTAATGGAATTGAAACCACTACGGTATGTGGCTGGTTAATCAAAGTGTTCTTTCTTGGTTTTTCATGTGAAAGACAAAATTAATTTGGCCATATCTACTGACTTCACATAAGTCACCAATTAAGCTAACTAAATTCTTGCATGAGTTAATGGTGAAAATACAGATTAGAGATATTGCATGCTAATTAGTTCAGGTAGGATCTGATTCATTACTTCACATTATCACGATGGATAAATGTTAAACTAGAGTCCCAGGATGTGAAATGACTTGATAAATTTCATAGGAAATTTTGAACTAGATGCCAGAAGTTTTTTTCCAGAAAAATGGAGAGATTCCACAGAATCAAAAGGTTTTGAAATTTTTTGAACAAAAACAGTGCACACAGAATCCAACTTTAGTACAAATAAAGATTTGGATTAAAACGCAGTAAAAATTGAAGGAAGAGGTGTTTAAGAGGAATAGATCGAAAAGATGGAAATATTGATGAGGACATCACACATAAGATTAGAGCACTGTGGATGAAATGGAGAAGTGCGTCTTGAGTGTTAATGTGATTGTAAGACTTAAACTAAGTTAAAATGCAGTTTTTATAGAACTGTAAAAGGGCCAGGATGTTTAATGGTGAGCTATTAAAATTCTACAGGATGAGTATAACATAGATGAGAAAGTTAAGGGAGATTCGTAGAATTAGATATGAGCATGGCAGGTTAAATGTAGGAGCAGGTAGATAAGATGAAAGAAATAGATTAAGATGGTTTGGGCATATTCAAAGAAGAGCACTTAATGCTCTTGATAGGAGAAATGATAGCATACAAGTTGAAGGTGCACCAAAATAAGAGGAAGATCTAAGAAAGCTCTAGACTAACTGTAGACTGAACCAGCAGCATGTCTTACAATAGTGCTGAATGGAAAAAACTAATTGATATAGCTGACCCCAACAAAGCTCAAATAAAGGCATAGTTGAGTTGAGTTGTGTTGTGTATGCCGGAAGCTTTTTGCTTGATAACATGTACATGTGTTGTATATCAAAAAGTATTGTAGGTCAAATTGTCATCTGTTTGTTGTTAGAAAAAAGTGTTACATTGTCTGAAACATTAGCTTATTTCTGTGTAGAATTATATACACTTGTTAGCAAGTTGTGCTGGGATTAAGATCTTCTTTCTAATTTTACTTTGATTAACTTCTGGCTATCGTGAACATTCCAAGGAAATCATGAGAAAATCTTCCCTATATCAGCTTTATGTTAAATTTGTTGTTCTTGTCTTGCTGCTTTTGTGGCGTAGTTTTTATACGCATGTTTATGGCACCAAAGTGGACACTTTTTTGCATGAATGCTCATACCTTTTGATTCAGAATGCTGGTTTGAGCATAAAAGCTTTATAGGATAAAGTTTGTAGCTGTAACCAGTTTGTAAATGCAGGTGCGAAAAATTTGCCAAACAATTGCTTTTTTGTCTCCTGCGGTTTGCATGACCCTTTCTTCATTGGACTTGGGATTGCCACCTTGGGAAATCGTGGGGATCCTCACTGGCGGCTTAGCCCTCTCAAGTTTTGCCTTGTCAGGTACTGAGGAATCCAGATTCAAAATTTCAAACTTGCGGAGAAAATTATTGAATTTTAATGGTAGAATGGTAATAATGCTGTTGTTTTTTGATATAGGACTTTACTGTACGCATCAAGACATGTCACCTGAGTATGCTAGTATCCTATTGGTATGTGGGTTTACAAGTACTTATATTTTGATGTCATGTGTTTGATATAACTGTCACCGGAATCTCAGTATTAATCATGCTGGATGTTGATTCCCTTTTTAATCAATCTGATGTGGGAACTGTAGGAGCATGCCAATTTGCAGCTATCGACACTGTGATAGGGTCCTATTCATATGTTTGTCATCTGTTGGGTGTAAATGCTTCATTTGCTGTCTCAGCAATCAGTGTCTTAAGATACCTCTTTTCTTCCTTACATATAAAATGACCAAATAATAGAAGCCTTCATGGCATTTAGTCTAACAAACCATTTTTGTCCATTTAAGTAGATCTTGTTTCAGGAAATGCACGGTATTCGTGGATATGGAACCATTGTTTGCATGGGTCTTTTCTAATCAGCAATTAGTTGGTTACTGTGGCTGATTTTGCTAATGAACAGACCATTTGGTGTGAGAACCCTCATGCTAAAGAGCATCCTGTTCTAGTCCCACATAAGATTTTCTCAGAGAATATAGGACCAAGAAAATTGTAACCTCTTGTCCGGCTATTTGGTTAGGGTCCTATTGAATTTAGGAATTTGATCGAGTGTGGTGAGTCAAAGGAATTTAATTGTTCACAATAACGTGAAACCATAATCAAGAATAAAGGTTTCAAATCTGCTTTATTTGATTTTATCAATACATTAAGAGCACTTACGATTTCATGTTTATTTGGCCAAGCAAACTCACTTGACCAGAATAATTCTACATCGAATCTTAGAATCAGGAACACAATCCAAACAACCCCCAGTAACCCTTTCACCAGGTCTTGCTTCTGATTTCAGCTAGCATCCTTTTCTACTCTACCTGAAACCTGTAATTTTTTTTTATATAAAAAACCAGTAAACATCTGTGCTGAATATGTCACCTATTTTATTAGATTGTGCTAGCAGTTAACGCTGTCAACTTTTCTCTCTCTCTCTCTCTCTCTCTCTCTCTCTCTCTCTCTCTCTCCTCCTTACTTTAACATTGTGATAATTGTTTGATTTCTTGTACCAGGGAATTACAAACACTGTTGGAGCTGTACCTGGTATTGTAGGCGTTGCTCTCACTGGCTACCTTCTTGATTCTACCCATTCATGGAGTGTGAGTTGTCACCGCGATCTCTCTCTCTCTCTCTCTCTCTCTCTCGGGTCAGGATGCTGAATTAATGTTTCTCATCCATCTAAATGGTGTTCGTATCACTGTTCAATTCAGTAAAAGCCCGTATTGTTATCTGTGTTGTGCAGATGTCACTATTTGCTCCATCAATTTTCTTCTACATGACGGGCACAGTTGTATGGCTGCTTTTTGCAAGCAGCAAGCCGCAAAACTTTTCCAAGACAGATGATTGACCCTAATAGAATTCTTTTACACATAATTTAAAGGTAGCCCTCGTTTTCAGAGAGACCCTATTTATACATAAACTAACTTTGCTGTTTGGCTGCAAAAACCATCTACTAACCAGATTCACTTGGTTGTTTACATGTGTTATGTGTATTCGACCATATAATTACTATGGAAGACACTTTTGTATTTATTTATTTTAGGGCTTGAGCTTTTTGACTGGTGAGCAATCAAGTTAGGTACTGTATGGCTGTATTATGAACTAATGTTCTGTATAAGATGCCTAAGGGGTCCCTTTTTTTTAATCTATAAGATGCTGTCACTTTCAAAAAGTAGTATGGCAATTATTCTTTCATTTGACAAATCTGCAGATGGGGCTAATCCCACCTACCTACAGGCAGGAAGAGCAATATGTGGCATGTGAATGAATTCGATAGGATATGGAGATATATGGAGATACCTGATGAATTCAGTTTTATTGGTTCCAATGCAGGTATATCTCCCGTTGAATTTACAATTAAAATTTTTCCATTGAGCAATTGGCTTGCAGATTCAATCTTTGGCTGTCTGGTGATACTCCTCTCCCCGTGTACTGCTCCCGTTTCTCTGATGAGTTCGAATAATCTTGGCTCGATGATGACGACTGTGACTATGACTGTGTTCTGTGTATATGTTTGCGCCTCAGCAGCAATGTATGGTTGAAGTAAACTTGATCCTGTACGGTTGTGTTGCCATCTAGGTTGATCAACAGCAACGTCACTCCATTCTGCAACATAAAAAAGACTGTAAACAGATCATCTTATGCTGGTTGTTGAAGTTCTGAGATTGGGCTTACCGAGTTTTTAGCGCGATGAGCATACGCTGGTATTTTCTTTGTACCACTGAAGCTTGTTGATGGGACATTTCTTTCTCTATATGTTATCGATTTAATAGTCGTCATCACATAATAAACAAATCCTGATATTAATTTGAAAATAAAATTCAATTAATGTAGTCTTGCAATTTTTAATACTTCCAACTTTTCTTTTTGTTGTTCTTGTAAATTTTCTATAAATAAAATTTTTACCTGTTTTCTAATTTATTATGATAGTTTCAATTTAATTCCAATCCTATTTAAATTAGGGTTAATTTAATTCCTATTTTATCTAAATTGAGATTGATAATACTTAAATCGGATTAATCTGAATATGATTTCGGATACCGGTTGATTATTAAAAAAAAAATTTAAGGTTAATGGATTTTAATTTAATAAATAATAAAATTTTCTCTTAGCGGCCTCCTGCCAAAAAAATGAGGGAAAAATCCTCTTTTTGCTACCAACAATTTTTTGGAATTTTTTTTCCTGTTTTTAAGTCAATTCACCCTTTTTTGACTTGGCCTTTAGTTATTATATTTTTCCATTTGAGGAGGAGGGATTTATTTTTTGTGGGGAGTCCATTTTTAATGAAGGTTCGTTGTTCCCTAAAGAAAGAAAGAAGCCCCAAAGATCTAATCCATGAGTTCTGAATATCAATTCAATCTCCTGCCTAACATTTTTCAAGATTGAACATCAATTCAATCTATTAATAATTTAATTAAAATTAAATTAAAATATGCTTATACAAAGTATCAAGTAAAATTTCATTTATTTGATCATAAACTCATTTGATTCCCATAAAATTACTCCTTTATAAACCTTCCTTCCATCGATTCAAACTCCAAATCTCAAGAGAAAAAGCAAATTTCGGCTATCATTTGAGCCGGCCTCCATCCATGATGAAGCATACTTTGAGAACAATTTCTCATTTTAATGGTTTTAAATCAACCTTGACTATTTAAAAAAAAAAAAAAAAAGGATTCATGGAGGATACAGAGGTGCACACGTAAATACACAGATACAGATAAATTTTAATACTAACAAAAATAAAAGTTTTAAATTAGATAAAGTGAAAAATCGAAACACAACTTTTGTTAATTTATGGAGTCTTGGCTGTTGGTACTTTGAAAGGCCCTTTAAAGCGCTCGCAATAGCTTGTGATTGCCGGAGGGTAAAGAGGATTAAGATGAACTAATGTAGGCCAGCACTTTTCCTTGATCTCAGTAACATGTTCGCAACAAGCAGGACCAAGAAAGCCATAGCGGCCATTTTTTATGTACTCGTGCATCTCCCCAACACAATCTTGGGTGTTAAGAAGTGCCACAAAGCATTTCTCAATGTCTTTCAGTGATGTAGGGGGTAGTAAACCCGCACCATTAATGAAATGACTCACTGTTGAAAACTCTGTAGAACCTGATGAGACTAAAAATTCGGCACACGCGGTGATTATCAGAATTGCTGATACTAGTTTTAGATCTTTTGTTGCCATAGTTTGAAAGAGTTTTGAAAAAAAAAAAGTTGTTAGCCTCTTTGAAGAGTTCTTTTGAGTATGTTCATTTATAGGGTTGAATTGATGAAGTAAGTTTTCTTGATATTAATTACATTTATTATTTTCTGTTTTAGGTTATAAGTGCTGTTGGAGGTTTTTTGGAGATTGAGAGGAAGAGAATATGTATTTATGGTGCTGTTTTGATAAAGCTAGTACAAGAGCATTAAGACAGTTCTTGATGTTTCTTGCATTGAATGATTTAGGTTTTAGTTTCTAACCCTCAATTTATTAGGGAAGAGCTTAACCCAGCAGCTTTGACTGAGCCTAGAAAGAGCATTGCAACATTACATTGCAACATTACAGCTTTCACCTTTGTCAGAACCAAAAGAGAAAGAGCATTGTGACAAGCAGGCCCAATAGGATCCAAATGGCCTGTTTCCACAAAGTTTTCAATTTTTGTGACACAAACATCACCCA
Organism: Dillenia suffruticosa; assembly: GCA_033439265.1. Lineage (NCBI taxonomy): Eukaryota > Viridiplantae > Streptophyta > Magnoliopsida > Dilleniales > Dilleniaceae > Dillenia > Dillenia suffruticosa. The sequence continues at coordinate 23,687,087 of JAVTVX010000035.1, forward strand.
CATTTGGTTTGAAGATATAAAGTTGTACCCAACATTCAAAGTTAGGTTTTGGTCTTACCCTTGTTTGATCTAAATAGGATCAAGGTTGTCGTGCATGTGACAATCAAAAATAAAAATGACAAGATCTTGAGTGATTTCATTGACATGCAAAAAAACTTAGAAAGATTGAAACCAGATGAAGCTGAGAGTGTTGCTCCTTTTTGGGTGTTGAGAAGGGAAGGTAGTTGTTTAATTTGCAGTGTTATTTTTATTTTAACATTCGTTGTTGGGGATGGTTTGCCAAGACAAATATTATTTTTCTTTTGTTTCCTTGGTCTTAGGTTTTAGATTTTCCATTAACATTGCAATTTTTAATATTTAAATCGGTTAAATACTACTTTTATTATTAACGTTGAATAAATATTATCTAAATTAAAAGACCAGTTTATTATGCATCACGATCGGTAATAATGTTACATTGATTATTTGATCTTAATTAATTATCTGTTTTTCTTTATTCAGATTGATTTGAATTAAATGGAACATATAAAACTGCCCTATTGATTTAATTGTCTTTCTTTGGCAAACAAGAAAATGATATGGTGTAAACAGAATAAATAGCATAACTTTTAGGGTGGAAACGAATTTTATATAAAATGGTATGTTTTCTTGATTATTTTATGTTCAGGTCGATTCCATTACGAGTTATATGAATATGGTGTAAACAAAATAAATAGCATATGAATACAATTGATCATGTCGGAGGGAAACTTATGATCACTTATTTTTTCGCTATCCTTTCTCTAGAGAAGTTTGGCGATTATCGATAGCTTAGCATGTTCCTGCGTGTTTCCCTATCTCTCGGTCAGGCATTCGTACGATTTTGCTTTCCCCATTGGCACCCCCTTCGAAGGAACAGGATCTTCAAATGCTCTCTCACGCATGTATTTATTATATTTGAATGGAGCGAAACAAGAGAAGGATCGGCGATCGTCAGTTATCACCTCGTATCATTGCAGCTTTTGTTAGTGCAGTCTTACCCGTAGCTGGTACTAGCTCTTAGTTTTGTTTTGTTTGCCTTGTGGGCGGATTGATTTTTCGGGTGTCTCATGGCTTCTCCTAGTACCCGTGTAGTCTTTATTCTTTTTGGTATTTATATTCTTTTATATATAAAAAAAAAAAAGCGAAAAGAACACATCCTCCAATTCCATTTTTGCTCTTATTATTTGAGATTAAGGGGGTGGTTGGCGTTTGGCAATGCAAATCCAAGCAATCAGGCAGGAATATGAGCGCACTTCTCGTTGATCAAAGGAGGAAGGGATGGCATTTTAAAGAGCCTAACCCGGCAACTCCGACTGAGCCGAGAAAGAGCCCGGCAACATTCACGCCCAATAGGGCCCAAATAGCCTGTCATCACAAAGTTTTCAACTTTTGTCCAACAAACCTCACCCACTTCATGTTTGTACACATAAATTGTTATCCAACAATCGTAGTTAGGAGTTCGCCTGATCGGTAAGACCGATACAAGAACGTCGGATGCTCCAAATGGGACTAAGGTTGTCAAACATATGACAACCAAAAACAATGATGAAAATGTCTTGAGTGATTTCATTGACATATTTGAAACCTCGAAGAAATGGTGAAATTAGATGATTGAAAGATCTTATGTTGGGTGTTTGAGAAGGGAGAACAGATGTCTAATTTATAGTGTTATTAGCATTTTGACATTCATGTTATGTTTTGTTATATAACAAATATATTTGAAGATAAGAGTCACATAAATGGAAATGATATAGTTTTCTTTTCTAGACTTCATAGATTTGGCCACTAAAAATAGAAAAACTTCAAAAATATATCTGCTTTTTTAAGAAACTTGGTATAAGAATGGAATTTGATCCCAATTTTTTTTTTTTTTTAAACACAGTTAACGGGTTTTGATGATAAGAGTCACATAATAATTATAATGAAAATAATCATGATAATTTTTCCTTATAAAAGGCATTGTTCTATTGCTCTGTTGTTGGAGAAAATTTTTCTGGTGTTCGATATATAAGTTAATAAATTGACGCCCTTTTGCACAAGATGGGCGAAGTAAACAGTAAACATGAGGGATGACTCATAGACGATGGTGGGTAATGCCAAACGTGATTGAGCAAAACGTTAAGCTTGGGCCACTGAGTTGATTTGTGGGACGGAGACCGTCTACCTAATCCTCCACTTCTTTCATTTTCTATCAAAGTTTCTCTTTTTATAATACCGATCGATATATAAAGTTATATTCTGATTAATCTGATTTGAATATTATCGAATCTAATTTTAAAAAGAAACTTTTTCAATATAGTATTTTTCATTTTCAACTTTCGAATTCAAAATATAATTAAAAAATTTAACACGTTTACCCGCTAAATCAATCATCGTATCATTTTATTACTTGTTAACTCTTTATTTTTAATGCCCGGAGAGTGAACCCTTTGAATCCTAGGGTACCAAGAGCTATTCTCAATGTCTTCTAGTGGCCAACTAAATAGGGCTGATAGACAGCGGAACTCACAACAAGGCCAAGAGGCGTCCCTTCCCTCTTTTCTTGGCTCATGTCTCCTTGAAAGTTGAGTTAGAATTTTCACTTCACTCCTGATCTCTTTGCTTGGATATTAAACCAAATTGCAACAATCTTGTAATTTTGCCACTTGAAATAACATTAGGTCTGGGAGAAGTAACTTTCTATGTGACGGATCAACTTTCCATGTGAAATGAAAATAGAAGGGTTAGTGGAGGGAGAGAGGGAGAGAGAGAGAGAATTTTGCTTTCTGTTGGTTTAGACAGGGGAATTTCAAATTGGAATGGGAAGCGGGAAAGTGCACAGACCAGGCTCAAATGGATCGGGTTGGGCCGGGTCGGGCCCATCTCTTCAAGACTTCAAATTTAGGTTTGGTCTCCTTCTTTGCTCCTTTCCTTTTTTTTTTTCACCGGCAAGGCAATGCGAAGGACATCACTGGGTTCGAGCACACGCCGATAATTAGAATTGAGCCGCCTCGGAGCATCGGACCAACAGATCTATGGTAGATCGGCCATTTCTTTGCAAATTCAACCTTCCCCCCCCCCAAAAAAAAAAAGAAAAGGAAAAGCACATCAATAAAAATGTGAAAATAATATTTATCTTTACAATATAAAATAGAGAATAGATATAAAAATTAATTCTTATTTATAATAAGTTAAAACTACTAAATTAAACTATGATGTGTCAATATATATATATGTGTGTGTGTGTGTGTGCGCGCGCATATCAATCATTATGAGTTCATATAGATTTAGAACAATACGAAAAAAATAATTTTTTTAATATATAATCAATAAACAAACAAGAAATTACCACCTTAATTTAATTCATTCAAAAAAAAATTATCAGGTACTTAGCTTAAATATTAAAATTTTACGATTAACTATACTATTGACATAATTATTCTTAACAAAACTCTTATATGTCATTCATATTAAAAAATTATTTCAAATCTCAATTCGATGATTATAATTTATATTTTTCTCGATTTGAATAATTATTGGTTATTTAAAAAGTTTTATAATTTTGAAAATAATAAAATTTAAATGTAAATAAGAGAATATATGGGAGAATGATTTAGAAATTGAATTCAATTGTGCATTGCTCATATCTCAAGATGTGGAAAATAGGATTTATTATGAAAATGAGGCTAGCAAGTAGCACATGGTCTCCTAAGAACCATATGATAAAATAAAATCGGAATGTTGGTGTCGCAAAGCCCGATCTCCCATTGTATCAGCTACTATATCTTACGGTAAAAGTTGTTTGTTGACATAAATTGAAAATTAATAAATTGCTCAGGTGAATGTATAAATCCGTCAAGGGTCTACTCCAAAAAGTTAGCATTAGATGAAATTTTTATTAATTTTAATCTTAATTTTATTAATTTGATTGCATGAAAAACAGGAACGAAAATAATATTTTGTAAAAATACAGAAAATAAAAATATAAAAAAATACGTAAATATAAAAAATATAAAAATTTTTATATAAATGTTAACTATTTTTTAAAAATAATATAATAGTTATTTTTATAATAAAATCTAAAATGATTAAATATGTTAGTATTAAACAAATAAAATAAAAATAAAAATTATAAATAAATATATAATTTTTTTTGAAAACATTAATTAATTTAAGGTATCGAGAGTTTTTGAAATGTTTCAAATTTAAAAACGTTTTGAAAATAGAAATGTATCATTAAATCATTATTTTTTAATTTAATTATAATATTACAATGAAATAATACAAATAAGGAAAAAAATTGATCAAATTTTGGATTTCTCTAAACTATATATGGTAGGGATGGTTAATGATACGTTTTCAAGGAGAGTATCTGTTCTTATCAGGATGGTTGATGATGCCCAGGTCCACCGCTTCGGGTTGAACTCTCTCCTTAAAAAAGTTGGATCAATCACAAAGACTTCTCCATATTGATTCTGTCCCTGCTCAGCCCCATATCTGCTGAAGAGAGAAAATCTGCAAAATCGAGTTGGAGTTTGATTGAGGAGAAGAAGGTGTTAACTGCGAAGCAAATCATGTCGATGCCATGGAGCATGACGATATGGATGGCGAGGATGGTCTTGATTGCTCTTCGTGGTTGGGTTTCATCATGCTTGACTGTTGCTGATGACATCGCTTCCTCTATTCGTTTCGGCGACATTAGTCCTTTTCACGTCGGTTGATTCTTTTCCTTCCCCACGATTTCTCATTAAACCCTATTTCTGCTTTGGGTTTTCTTGGACTTTCTGGTTAGTTATTAACTCTCTCTCTCTCTCTCTCTCTATTAATTGTATGAGATATTCATGATGGGTTTGTTCAACTAGTTTGATTTAAATATTTGATGTATAATTAGGTGAATTTTCATAAGTTGTAGCTATTTTACATTGTTTGCTGTGAATTCTCATCAGTAGCTCTATTATCTCTTTTCTGTTTTCTCTTTTATTTCCTTTCAGGGGTACTAGTCTCTCTTTCTTGGGACAAGGCTGTTTTTTATACTTCTGATCAAACTTGTGCTTTAGGTTCCTGTAGAGACCAGAGTTTTGGGGAGTTGAAGAGGGACCAGAGACTAGTCCTGTACCCGTCTCTGTTTTTCTGTTTGTTTTCTCATCCTTCTGAGGATTTCTCATTGCTAGAGCTTTCTGTATCTTTTCTATCACACCCAATACAATCCTTTTTCTACTTAAAAAAAAATTGTTGTCCTAAAGAGAGATTGAACAATGGATTGATTCTTAAAGATCCACGCTGTGCTTCACCCAAATACGCCAAGGATCCACCAGAAAATGCATTACTATTCTGTATAAGAGAAAAGAAAATGCAAACCAACTGATAATTCAAGGTTGCGGGTAACTAATGGATTTGATTACATAGGTATCTGCTAGTAGCTCTTAACTTGTTACAATTTGCAGCAGACTCTCTTAATTAAATTATGACATTCTTGTTTTGGTAGGAAATTATGCCATTTTTATTAGTGTATTGAACCATATATAATGGAAAACGTGGCCAAAACATTTACATGTTTTTTTAATCATAATTAGTACATCCATTGAGCTGCCTTTGGCATTGGTTCAAAATTTTATCAGAGTGCATCTGGGCAAAATAAGTGAGAGATCTCCTTTTTTAGAAGTTAAAATAAATCTTTATTGCATATTGGCATGCAGCCTCAGACTCCCCTGTGGTCTCTCATCAAATTATTTATACATCTCGGAGAAAGTTTGTAAATAGGGTCTTCTCCTTTATTTATTTATTTTTTTGATAGGAAAAGAAGAATAAATTAGATGAATGAAAGAATGTACAAAAACTCCTAAGGATAAGAAATCCTCATAGGTAATAAAGTACAATGCAAAAAGATACCAAAGAAAAAGAGACCTAACAGTTGAATGGGGAAAGTACGAAAGCAATAAGTAAGACGTTGAAAGAAAATCAAAACCTTGAAAACTATTGGAAAGATCAAAGTAATAAGAGAAGTGTTACAAATATATTGTTTTGTAACTATTCTACCACATAAAGCTTAGTTGAGTTGAGAGTGTATAATTTCCTAATTTTACAAAATTTGATCCAGTTTTCATAAGTGTGTTTCTCACCACAAGCATGGGTCGTCTTCAATTTGTTTTTAGTTTTTGCAGTGAACTGAAAATTGTGGCCAACACCAAAAGAGTCCTAACTTTTGGGAAATGAACAGCAACCTAAAATATGATAAACTTGTTATCTGTTTTCACATGGAGTGTTCAGCATTGAAGAGAATACTAGATGACCATGCCCTTCAATTTCTTTGAATTACTTTTTTTTTCCTTTTTTTTAAATGGTCAATGTTATAGCTGCTGAATGGTACGCTAACTTGCATTTTATTGCTGTGCAGATAGGTGGAAAAACGGATAACTTGTACAGAGGATGGAGTTCCAAAAGCTGTTTTTAGTTTGCTGTGAAGACATGCAGGTAGCTTTGGAATCAACGTCAGTACTGTCAAAGTTTGATCTGTCTGTAAGCTTCATCGAGCTGTCTTTCTCATCTGCTTATTTTGGCTGAATTTGCCGGAGAGGAACCAAGAAAAAAAAAACATTTAAACTGCAGTGTGGTTGTTGCTAACATATTCTGTCTGTTACTAGACTATATGTGGGGAAAAAATGTATATTTTGTCAGAAATCGTTTCCTTTAATTGTGAGAGAGGATTTTCGAGTCATTAAGGTAGTATTCACTGCATGATGGCCAACATCATTTAGTTTCGCAGCTTCATGAAAGTGTTTTGTTTGAATACCATGGAAAGCAATTTTAGTGCTTGAAAAACGGTAGAGAGAACACTTTTCAAGCACCAAATGTTAGCACAATAGATTTGGTAGATTTATAAATCATGTTTCTTTGGCAGTGCAAAATGAACAACGTTTTCTTCATATTGTTTGATCACAAAGCATATGTATATCTTGTTGGTGTTTCAGTTATTTGAAAGAAATCACTTTCTCCATTGACTTGGTGGATCATGGAACATATTATTGCTCTTGTTCAATCTCGTGAATGCTTTGAATTTTCTGCTTTGAGAAGAAGGGGAGCGTGAATTTGGACGGATCGATCTTGTTTTTATCCCTGGCATTGTGGTGAGGGTGCAAAGAAGCCCAGAAGAATTTCTTGTAACTTATTAGGGTTTACTTGGGTGGTAAACTTTGAGAAGTGGGATTTTTTTTTTCCCTGCCGAACAAAAAGAGCATAAGCCCACCTGAGCCTCAAAGTGCACCAAGCAGCATTTTACAAAGAAGAATTGGTCAATTAATCCAACTGGAGACGCTTTCAGAAATAATAATAAAAGAAAGGTTGGGGAAACCTTTTGTCTTCTAGCAAACAAAAAGAGCATAAGCACACCTGACCCTCTTAAGTGCACGGAGCAGCATTTTATAAAGAAGAATTGGTCGGTTTATTCAATTGGAGACATTTTCAGGAACATAATCTAATCAGAAATCAAGCTAATTTGGTTATTTAGTACAACAGACCATTCTCTAACAGCCGTTTTCTAACCAAAAGCAGAGGAAAATAAAGGAAATGAGCCCGGAGGGAGAGGACCAGGGCTCGCTAATTCTGGGGTGGTCTTCCTTAGTTTGAGTTGTATCGGGGGGTTGTCCTGTTCTATATATAGCTTGATGGTGTTTCTCCTTTGCTTCCTTTGTTTTGCAGCAAATCGTCTTCTATATTTTACTGGTTAAAAACTTTACAATGAGGTCCATTTATCATCAGCAACTAGCTTAATTAAATATCTTCTCAAAAAAAATTTTTAGAAAATTTCTCGATTGTGTTTCTGCTTAGTCTTGCTTGATGGTGTTTCTAATTAGCATCCTTTGTTCTTGAAATCTTCTTTAGTTTCTCAATTATTTAAATTCCAAAAGATGGGAAAAATGCTTTCGAGAAAGTCATTTGAGTGTTGTTCAGAAGTTTAGCATTATGGTTCCTTTGTTCTATATTCGAGAAACCTTTGCTTCCTTTGTTCTCAATTTTTATTAAATAGCCCAATTAATCCAACTTTAGCATTTTGGTTGGCATAACATCAGACGGTATTCACAAGGTGGTAATGGAGCAAACCACCAAAGATGCTTTATGATGTAAGAAAAGTTATAAAATTTAGAAACTGTTAGAACAAAAATGAGATGATAAAAGGATTTACAAAGGGGCAAAAATCCACAAAGAGCTGATCAGAATTTTGGATCATGTGCAAACAGTCGCAACAATTATAATTGATTCGAGAATTCTAAGAATCCATGAAATAGAACCTCAGTTTTTTGTAAGTCAACATTTTAATGAAAATTTTTAATCATTTGCATAATTCAACTTTGAATAAGTATTAATATGACATTTTAACATAAAAAACCAGATTCTGATTTCGTATTAGCATTACAAGTCTCTGAGTTAAATAAGCAAAACCAAAATCAAAACGGGTTTTACCAGATTTTTGTTATTAAAGTACTATTACAACACTTTAAATGAAAATTTATGCAGATGTAAGAGATAAAAACCATTTTTGGTTGATTAAATGTGCAAGGATCTCATTCAAAAATAATGAAGTTTGTTGGGCTGATGAAACCAAAAGCTCAAGATGGTCTTGTTCACAACCCCCCTCTCCCCCCCCCCCAAAAAAAAAATTGGTGATGAGAGTGTTGGTTTGATCTATATTGTATGGACACATCTAGAAATAATCATGTTTTTGTTAAACGGTACACAAACTTCCACAGAGAGACAGATGAGTTGTGTATATTTGGGGTTTAAGATTAATATTAACCCCTTTCCATTCTTTGTTTGGACGAACCAGAAGGGGGTGGTTTTTAAGTGAAGCAATAAGACTTGAAAGCCACCCTAAAATTGCAAAAAAAAAGGGATACGAGGGAGTTAATTTTTAAAATGGATTCTACGGTGATCAAACTGTATTAATCGGATAAAATTCAGATAGCGGTAGTGAAAACAAAAAAAAAAGACTTGAAAAGCTATTTTTTAATAAAAAAAAATATTATTGGAATATAGCAATAATTCTAATTTATTTAAAGAAATTTTAGTTTTTAAAATTTATTTTATAGTTATTTGGAATAAAATAAAATTATTGAAAAATGAGAGGCAAAATAATAAGAGACTTCTCAAATTGTATTGATGCTGTTATATTACAAATTGGCCCTCACATGCTAATGGGAAATTTTATTGGACAAGACATTGTAACTATGATACACAGAAATTTCTTAATATTAACATTTATGTTTGTCAAACGTTTTCAAAACATTTTTCATTTTTAAAATGTCTAAATACTAAATTAATTAATATTTATATAAAAATTTATATATATTTTATATTAGTAATTTTTCATATTTAATGAATTATTTACATATTTAATTATATATTTTTATTTTTTTATGTTATTTGAATTATAATTTTTAATTATATATATGATCCTTTTAAATTTTTATTATAAAAATTACAATTATATTATTTTTATAAAATAATTAATATTTATAAAAAATTTATATTTTTCTATTTATGTGTTTCGTATTTATTTTTGTTTCTTTATTTTTATTTCTATGCAACTTAGGATAATATCAATATTATTTCATTATTAAACTTCTTTTCTTTAAAAAATTATCTCCTCTCTTTATCTAATTTAGGTGAAAAAGAATCAAAGTTAATAGTATGAAATATAACATAATTTGATGATTTTTATTTTTTAAAAAAAAAATTATCCCCTTAAAAGTTTATCCGTTTAGCAAAAGCTACTAATTTTTTTCCTAACGGAATTAATTTTAAATTTAAAAACTCCGATCAAGAACCAAAACGGACATTGAAGTTCCTCTACTTCTCTCATCTCTCTCTCTGTCACCATCTCCACTCACTCTTCCACGGTTCCCCAATAAAACCTTCACTCTTCCTTCACCCTCTCTGTACACTCTCAAAACCCTAATAGTTTCTATTTCATTCATTGGCCTCCTCTCCTCTCTCTTCCTCTATGTCCAGTCTCTCTAACCGAGTCTTCAATGTGAAAAAATCATTACAAATCGCTTGTTTTCTTGTAATTCACTCGTAATTTCGAAGAACAATTCAAGATTTAAAAATTTGTTGTGGAGGAGTCAGTGTTCTGGTGTTAGAATGGTTCGCGATTATATGTGATGGAGTCGTTGAAGATTAGAAGGAGAAGGAGAAGGAGAAGGAGAGAGAAAGAGTTTTGCGAGTTGGTGTTGTTTGTGTAGATCCGTCTGCGGAGCATGGAATTTCTTTGAATTCTGCACAATCAATTCTTGATCACATACAGGTCAATTTGAATCTTGTAACTGAGTTTGTGATTTCTGGAAATCTTGAATATCTAGTGCTTTACTTTTGTTAGTGTGAGGATTTTTTTTATTTTATTTGGGAAAAATAAAAGATTTAAATTATACAACATGGGTTTCTTGGAAATCTTGGAGTCTTGATCACACACAAAAGATCATTTTTCTTATAAATTGATGATTATTTTGCTTTCCTAGGAAAAATGTTTTGATGGCGTGAATATAATGTGTGTTTGGAATATCTGATTCTTGGAGTTTTAATTTCATATGTTTGAACAGGGTAATGATTTGTACGTAACCTGCTACTACGTTGATGCCAATATGAATGCATATGCAATTTCTTCTGCCCAGGTTTGTGTATGGTTGATCTTCAAATAAAATATTTTAGTTTCGTGTGAATTACAGTACTTTCTTTGGAGGGCTTTGGATATTGGCTCTTATTTATCTTATGCCTTGTGAGATTGGCCCTGTGCTGGCAATGCCTGCAATTCCTTGTTTTGGGTGTTGGGCTCTTTGTCATAAACAAGTCCGAATAATATAATTTTTTTCTAATTTTTCCATGATATTATATTGTTTATTTAGTTTTGTCTGAGCTTATTCACCAAAGTGGATTGTAATTGAGGCATACACTTGTTACTTAGTGTCCTATGTTCCTTTTCTTTCCAATTTGGACTGCTAAGTATATCCTTTTTCCACTCTTCCCCTTTAGGGTGTACTACCTGTGTTTGAGAATGTTCCAATAGTTTATTTCCACCTTTTGCAGTTTTGCCTCCTCTTTTACCTATCCTTGTTTTTCCATTTATAGGTATACTCAAACACTCCTGCAGATTTTGATTTTAGACTTGGAAGGTGAGAATCGAATTAAGATATTTAATTCGGTTGGAGGTGGAAGTTGTTATTTTGCTAATCAAAATATCTTTGATGATCTTGCCCAAGGTTTCCAGTCTTTGGCTAACTTTGAAGCATATGATAAATTATCCGTTCATCATATTCTAAAATTCTCAAAGTCACTTATTGCTTTGAAAAAATACTTGACGAATCAAATGGATTGAAAATTAAATATTTGACTTTTAGATTTTTACTCTTTACAACTTGACAGGTTAACGGGGGAAGTTATTTGGTTAGGTGTTCCTAGCTTCTTGCATAAGAGTGGCCTCTGTGTGGGGATTTCTTTGTTCATATACTAGTCTTTTCTTCCTCACTCCCTTTTATTTTTGGCTAGGTAAAAAGATTAGCATGGGCAACCCATGTTTCTACCTTTTCTGGATGTTACATTAACATATGAAACATCCTATGCAAGTCATGTTAGAATTTGGAGAATAAGAGCTAACTCTTAACAGTCAAAACTCATACACAAAGAAAGAAGAGAGAACAAGAGAAAAAAAATTATAAAAACTTGAACTGCTTAAATAAAAAGAAACTATAAAAGTAGATGGTTACAGTAATCTATTTTAGACCTATGATTAGAATACCTACTAACTCCTAGAGTTTAGTACATGAACAAACTAAGCAATAAAAAGACAAAACATATGCAATGCTTTATTACTTCAGTTTGTCAATGAATTTGTCAAAATGTACGTGCTGCACATTTTTCTTTTCATCGTTCTGCATATTTCTCAAGTTCTCATGATACTTAAAGCATTAGAAACTACACATATCATTTGCACGTTTTTATAGAGTTTTGTCTCTTCAGTTTTTAAGAAACTGATGCGATTTGTATAGTCATTTGGTTAAAACCAGAAATCAAAGTTTACTTTTCAACAAATTATAAGTACCATTATAAGGGTGAGCTCATTGTTAGAATCTGCCAAGTAACACAATACACTTCATAATGCCTGGTACCATGGACTTTGAACCACCAGTTATTACTCTTATTTGTTACTCTTTAGCAAGTGTGAGCAGCCATAGTACAAATAGATTATGCACTTTCTCGATAGCATAACGCTTCTTTAAAAGAAGTAAAAAAAAAAGGGGACCTTGTTCCTCAATCTCTGCAGTTAACAAATCTGGCAGGCAGCGACCCAATTTTGTCATGAGTGTGCGAATTTTTCTTCATTTTAGAAAGTGTCATTTTGCTTCGTAGAGGAGTGTGAACAGATGACAAATGAATGCCTCTTTTGGAAAGATATTTTCAAACATTTTTTGTGAAAATTGTAAAGATCCCACCTTGACTTTGTCTAACTCTGATGCCTGAAGCCTTTACAGCCCAACAAGCACTCTCGGTCTTGGGCCAGCATGTCATCCATGAAAGTGAAATGGAAGTCACGAGTGGATTCATTTTATTGGTAGATTTGAGAATCTTTAAAGTAACTAATGCTTTTCCAACGAAGGTGCAATTAAGATAATTTAAAGCATTTTTAAGTCCACAATGATTTTGTTATATTAAAAGCAAAAGAGGGTTGTTTATGGCTTTTTTTTTTTTGGTGCTATTGTTTATGGCCTTTTGTATTCTAGCAAATCGGTAAAGATAAGGCCAGAGAGACAAAGCATTTGAGACCTTAGATTTTTGTGGTCCGACTCTCTATGCATCTTGAGTCTGTCTTAGCAGTCAACCCGAGTTAGGGACATGGCAGAGCAAATTCTTTTCTCTATTGCACAAGAAATTCTGAAGAACTTGGCCTCCCAAGCTCTTAAAGAATTCGGAACTGTGTTGGGTGTTAAAGAGGAACTTCAGAAGCTTGAGATTACGATATCCACTGTCAAAGATGTGCTTCTAGATGCTGAGGAAAAGCAAATGCAGAGTCGATCAGTAGCACGATGGCTTGCAAGGCTAAAACATGTGGCCTATGATGCTGATGACTTGCTTGATCAAGTGGCAACTAAAGCTTTACTGAGGGCAGCAGAGAAGCACACAATCACAAGGCCCTTTCGTGACTTCAATTTCAGTTACAATATTGCTCCAAAAGTTAAAGAAATCAGAGAGAAGCTAGAGCTTATTGCAAAAGATAGGCAACAGTTTGAGCTTGTTGTGGTGAATGAAGAGAAGCGAGTCTCAAGTAGTAGGAGGGAGGAGATTTCCTTTGTGCGTTCTTCAGAGGTCATTGGAAGAAAAGCTGATCAAGAGAAAATAGTAAGGTTGCTCTTGAATATAAGGGAAGAAAATGTTTGTGTAATTCCCATTGTGGGAATGGGAGGCCTTGGAAAAACAACACTTGCCCAGCTAGTTTACAATGATGAGAAGGTAGAACAGAATTTTACTAGAAGAATGTGGGTGTGCATATCTGAGGACTTTGATTTGAAGATTATACTTGAAAAAATTATGGAAGAAGTGACTTCTCACCCATGTTCCAACCTAAGAATTCAACAACTCCAATGCCGTCTTAGAGATGAATTGAATAACAAGAAGTATTTGCTTGTGTTGGATGATGTTTGGAATGAAGATCATCAGAAGTGGAAAGACTTGGTAAACTTGTTGATGGACGGTGCCAACGGAAGCAGAATTCTTGTGACAACACGAAATAAAAAAGTTGCTTCAATTGTGTCTATGGATCCTCCATATGAGTTGGCGGGTATTCCGGAAGATGAGTGTCTATCTTTGTTATTGAGGTGTGCATCGCTTGAAGGAAAGGAGGAGGAGTATCCGGAGCTTGTTGAAATTGGCAGGTCTATTGTGAAAAAGTGTAAAGGCATTCCTTTAGCAGCAAGGACTCTAGGAAGCCAACTGTATCACAATACTGAAATATGCCATTGGCAGTCTCTCAAGAACAATGAAGAGCTATGGAAGTTGGCGGAAAATGATATATTGCCAATCTTAAAGTCGAGCTATTATCAGCTTCCTTCTAATCTGAAGCAGTGCCTTGCATATTGCTCCTTGTTTGACAAAGACGATGAAATTGACAAAGAGAAGTTGATCCAACAATGGATGGCACAAGGTTTCATCCAATCTGCTGCCTATGAAGAGCCAGAAGATATTGGGAACAGGTATTTCAATGAGCTTGTTGGGAGGTCTTTTTTCCAAGAGGTGAAGGAGACTAACTATTACACAACAACCTGCAAAATGCATGACCTTGTTCATGATCTTGCGGAATCAATGGCAGGAGAGGAGTGCAAAATCCTTGACTTTAGTGCAAAGGTTGTTCCAGAGGACATGCGGCATGCATCTTTTGATTATGAGAAGATGGATAGTTTTCACGTGCTGTTGAGGAAGGCAGAGAAGTTGAGAACCTTCATCTTGCGACCGAAATGCAGACCTGTACTAGGATCATTTGTAGAGGTACTCATTTCATCTTTCACTTACTTGCGAGCGCTAGACTTGCGTTACTCAAACTTGAAAGAATTGCCCGACTCCGTTGGGAAGTTGAAGCTTTTAAGGTATATAGACCTAACTGCAAACGGCCCTATGGAAAAACTCCCAAATTCTGTCTGCAAGCTGCTCAACTTGCAGACATTGTGTCTTCACCTTTGCAGGCAACTTCAGGAGCTGCCTGCAGACTTTGGAAAGTTAACTAGACTCAGGCATTTCTCTATATCCCCAAAATTCGGTTGTCTGCCAGAGAAACTAATCCAATCCTTAACATCCCTTCGAACTCTCACAGTTACACGGTCTGAAACACTGACATCCTTGTCCGAAGGAATTCAATGCCTCACTTCCTTAACCAAACTAGTCATCTTTCTATGTTCAAAATTGGAGTCTCTTCCAAAAGGTGTAGAAAATCTCCGCTCTCTGAAAACCTTGTTCATTGGCTCATGTCAGAACCTAAAGTTCACCAATACGGACTTGAAGGGCCTTTTTAGCCTTAAGGCGCTAACTCTCTCGCATCTCCCCAATTTGGAGGCTTTGCCTGGAGGTCTTGAAGATGCTGCAAACTCATTGACTTATCTTTTCATTGAAGATTGTGAGAAGATGGAAACTTTGCCAGAGTGGCTTAAAAAGTTCAGGTCACTGCGGAAACTTGTGATTCGTAACTGCCCCAATCTGCAATCTTTGCCCGCGAGTGTGCAGTACCTTAGCACACTGCGTCATCTGGAAATCACTCGGTGCCCCCATTTGAGTCAGAGGTACAAAATGGAGATAGGAGAGGATTGGGTACATATCAAGCATGTGCATGAGATATACATTGATGGGAAAAGGCGCCCTGATTTATAAACGAGTCTCAGTATGGTTTTGTTTATGTGAATTTGCTTTGTCCAATTGAGCTTGTCTTGTGCATTGAATTTTTAGATTTTATTGGTGTTTGGAGTCTGTTTGACATTCTACTACAGAAAAATGTAACTTTTTTATTGCCATTCTATTTGAGAAATGTGAATATTGGAGTTTGCTGTGCATTTATTCTGGAAAAGTATAAACCGAACTCTGATAACAGTTTTGCTCCAGTTGCTTATGTGGCCGCTGCTGGTTCATCAGTGAACACAAATTCATGTTTTTAAGGTTGGGATCTCAACATTATTAAAAATTGGAACTCTTGAACTATGTATTATTTGTTGTGATGAGATCTCAACATGTTTCGGGCAGCAGACTCAATTGTTTTCCTCACCTTTAACAGAAACCCTAATTTCTTCAACCACAACAGTTTCGGTCCCAATATCAGACTCCGACTCGGGGTTCTTACCCTCGTTCATTTTTTCCGCCAATTGCTGATAAACAGAGTTGAGAACATCGACATTGGCGTCATTAAAACTGGCCTTGGTAGCGAGACGAAGGCTGCGTCTACGGACACCGTTGGAGAGAAAGCCTGTTGCTGGGGATGGGGTTGAAGAGATAGAAGTAGGGCTTGAAATGACGGAAGATGATCGGAGATATTTTCGATCGTTCGCAATTTTACGGCGGAGTCGTTGTTTCAACACCCATTTTTTTCAGTCTCTTCCGTAGTATATAACGTGGTCTCTAGACCGTCATTCTGCGGAAGCAGAAGAGAGAGAGGCTTTTGGTCATTTTACCATTTTAACCTCAAATCTCCTCTTCTCGGCTGAAAATAAAATTCAATTTTCTCTATTATTCATTTTAATTTAAAATATTTTAATATAATTTTATAAAATAAAATCCCTTCAACTCAAATTATTTGCTTTGACTACCGATGGCCTCCTCTCCGCCACAAAAGTTAAGAATGTTAAGGATGTTTCCTACTACATCATGATTTCACTCTCTTTTCCTTTTCAGTAAAAAAAAAAAAAAGAAAATCATTACAATTTTAAAGATCATGCAAGATCTTGGCAGCCGGTGTTGTGTCCCACGTCTTAGCAATTGCTTCTTTTTTTTTTTTACTATATAAATTCATATCCGAAATCACATTTCAATTAATTTGATCTGAAATTTATAGTGACTCATTTAAAAGAACTATCATCCTAACGTAATATCTTTTATATCCAAATTACGAATAGAATTCATAATCTTAATTAAAAGTCATAATATCATATTTCACTAAACCAACTAATCATTAATGTTCTAACAATTGAATTATCGTCCGGTGTACCTCCAAAATTATATATTATATATTTATATATATACATCCTTCTTTTTTTTATTTGTTATTTAAAGTTTTTGTATAAAAATTTTAAAAAAATTAAATGATCTTAATTATACAAAAATATAATCTATTATTATTATTATTATTATTATTATAATTTTACACCCGTTTGAAAAGAAATTTTCTAACTTTTAAAAAATTTTCTTGTATATTATTTTTGTGTATTAATTAAAAAATATCATAAATAGAATGAAAATACATCTCAATTAAATATTATTTTATATTTAATAATCTTTTACTTGCAAATAATATAGAGTTTTGCAAAATAAAAGTTAAATTTCTTTCTAAAAATTAAAAGAAATAATAATTATTTGCATGCATTTTATATAAATTGATAAAAAAAAATGCATTTTTTTTAATAATTTGATAAGATTGTTTGCAAGCATTTTTTTTTTTTTTATTTTTGCAACCTGAGTCTTCAGAACACAAGTACACCATATTGGCGCCTCATTTTGTAGATGCTACATGTGATATTACGGACGTAAAAGAGCCTCAAAGCTGGCACCCAGGCCCCTGTCTCTCTCTGCTTGTTATTCATGTGCAATTGTCACGAAGCGCTGGATTCAAATTTAATAGAAAAACTCAATTTAAAAAATTAACAAGAGAATTTATTAAATTTAAATATTATTTTATAATTTTTTTATGATCTAATATAAAATTCATAACAATATCCTCCCCTTAAAAAATAAAACATCCATATACGGCTCTTAATCTAGACGACTCTTACTTTAATGGGTAGCCTTTTTTCTCTTTAGATAGTTCTCACTCTAACACTAAGTGACCCTTTTCATTTTGAACGACTCTCACTTTTGTATCAAATAACCCTCTTTCAGGTAACCTTTTTTTATATTAAACCAGAAACTCTAATAACATTTTGTTATGGATCCAAATGATGGATTCAAATCTAATAGGAAAATTCAGCCTAAAAAATCGACATGTTAGGTAAGAAATCCTATTAGATTTAAATACTATTTTATGATTTCTTAAAAATCCAATATAAGATTCGTAACATTCTTGTCCTATCTAGCTATAGTATCACCAGGGAAATAATTTTTTTATTATCATTATTATTATTTTTTAGAAATTGTTGGGTGCAAATGGGATGGAGCTTCTATTTTGATTTCTACTCATAATAGTAGAAATAGTTAATAGAAATCCAATCCCAACTTTTTATAATGATTAAAAAAAAAATGCAGGATATGAAATATTACTTGACCTTATAAAGCAAAAAAATAGTTTACGGTGTGACACTCGAATAATAAAAAAATTATATATATATATATATATATATATATATTTAAATCTAATATTTAAATTTTCATAAATATATATACTTTCATGATAAAAATAAAATATCTAAATATTTTTTTAAAAGAAAAAAATGAACCTGTGTTTTATATAGTGTTCACTGAAGTATGACCTTTTTTTTTTCCTCCTTTTGCTCGGCAAGACCGGAGATGAAAAAACCCTTAAGCTATATCACGATAAAAAGTTTGAGCTATTTGTTTAGGTAGAATAATTTTGTTTTGAGCTATTTGGTCATTAGATCTTACATATTTAAGTCTCACACAATTTCCATATTAAGTTATAATTAATAACTTAAATCATCAGTCATTATTACCATGATTTAGACAGCTTTATCCTGTGTAATAAGTTTGAGAATTAATTTTTTTAATTAAAATCTTAAATTTAAATTTAAAAAAAAAATATCAGAAGAATTAGTTCTTAAATTGAATTTCACAATATTCCAATCGATTTAATCAAGTAACTGGATATCAGATTGATTAAAACAATATACAAGCTTGAGGCTTAGGTGGGGCTTTCAAGCCTGTGGGTCTAATTAAGACTCAATTAAAATCTAAACAAATTGTTCTAGCATGATTAAGATCATTTAAAAATAGTGTAAATTCCAGCAAACCCCATCCACTCACTTATAAGAAAACGCCAGGTTTACTTAGTCCCATCCAAATGGGAGTATACAACCTCCCAATAATATTATTATTAATATGATACTTGAACTTATGCTTTGATCGAAAAAATATTTGAAGATGATCACATGAGTTAGTATCTTGGAACGAGTGGCTTTGATCTCACTTTATTTGAATAAGGTTGAGATTAGCTTGATTAAAATTTAGGTTAGATTTATCTTTTTATTAAAAATTATTAATACAATGTTAATTCTGGTTTTTTGTAAAGAAAGTTAACTCTTTATGAATTCAAGTTTGGCTTTTCTATTTCGAATATCCCACTGATGTTAATTAATTTTTTTTATTATTTAATTATCGATATTCAAAAATTTTAATTTGATTCGAGTAATTATAAAATTTAATTTAATCATCTCTTTTTTGATTTTTAAAATTTGAATTTAAAATATTAATTAAAAATTTTAATATTTTATTATTAAATATACGTTTAAGTTCAAGTAAAATATTTTCAAAGGGGGTGTGTTTTTTTTTAATCATTTATGAAATAATGTAAACCCAAAAAAAATCATGGAATAAAATTTATAATTTATAATTAATAATATTATCCACATTGAAACTGCCATCAACCAAGAAGGAACAAAATCCGTCGTCATCTTCTTCCGTCCCTTTCCTCCCCTGCATTGATTTCATCCTTTTCCGCGCCCAGCCTTCCAACCTCTCTGATAGCTTTCTTTCACTCACCACCCTTTTCTCTTTTTTCTCTCTCTCTCTCTCTCTCTACCACTACGCTCCAAATTCACTCAATCCAATCCACATTTCTCAACCTTCTCTCTCCCTCAAAGTCCACACTCTGAAATCTGAATTCCTAAATGCAAATCCATAAACAGAAACACGGGACGATTATAACCAATAAAAATATTTAGAGAGAGAAACAAACGCCAAAACCCACAAACCCAATCATCATCATCATCATCTCTCTCTCTCTCTCTCTCTCTCTCTCTCTCTCTCTCTCTCTCTCTCTCTCTCTGCTTTGATGGGATGCTCTGCTTCGCGACCCAACACTCTCTTCACTACCACCAAAGAAGATTATTCATCTTCACACTCACATTCTCACTCCTCTTCTCGAACCATCTATCTCTCCTCTCCTCTAGTTCATCACCCCCCTCTTTGCAAAGGCGATACTCATCATCTCGTTTCTCTCACTTCTACTACCTATGGCTCTCTTTCTCTCATTGATAATCATAACCCTACATTTAAATCCAGCGGTCAGGATCAACCCCAGAAATCTTCATCTCAATCTCACACCAAAAACACTTCCAAAGCCCTATTCCTAGCTGACCCACAAGACCCATCTTCTCCAGATTCCGTAATCAACACTTGGGAGCTTATGGACGGTCTTGAAGATATCGATTTCGGCCCGAATTTTGTGTCTACTAAGAAACCTATTTCGAGTCCGCACACACCTGACGTGGTGAGTAAAGTAGAGTCTATGAGTTTCGGAGAAAACCATTTCGTTAGCTCGAATTGGAAGAAATGGGATGAATCTTTTAGGTCTATCGAGTCCCCAAGAAAACCCAATTCATTTAATAGTATGGACTGTAATGGTTCAGTGAAGAAAGTGGTGGATTCACTGGAACCGATGAGATCCATAGATTTCATTGTGGAGGATTCAATTCCAAAGCCATTGTGGCAGCATTTGTCTGAGGAGTCATTTTTGGCAAAGATGGATCCCAATGTAGTTTCAAGTTATAGGCAAGCATTGTCTTCTAGGCAATTGGGTTTCAACCAATCTAGGAGAATTCAGCCTGTGGTGTCAAGTTTTGTTGTTTCTGCCATGCCTGGTTGCAGTGTACATCTTCCTGGAACTGAGAACAGAGTTGTCTTGTATTTCACAAGTTTGATGGGAATTCGGAGAACTTACGAGGATTGTTGTACGGTTCGGAGCATTTTTAGGGGGTTTAGAGTTCCTGTAGATGAGAGGGACATTTCGATGGATTCGACATTTAGAAAGGAATTGCAGAGGGTGCTGGGCGAAAAGGCGGTGAGTTTGCCGCAGATTTTTATTAGAGGGAGACATGTCGGTGGTGCTGATTATGTTAAGCAACTTCATGAGAATGGAGAGTTGGCAAGGCTTTTGGAAGGCTTTCCTGTTAGGGATCCAAATTTTGTTTGTGAAAGTTGTGGGGATTTGAGGTTTGTGCCGTGCCCAAATTGTAATGGCAGTCGCAAAGTGTATGAGGAAGATGAAGGACACCTGAGAAGGTGCCCTGATTGCAATGAGAATGGGTTAATCAGGTGTCCCGGTTGCTGCTATTGAATGGAATTTCACAACTTACATGCCAGAGGGGAGGCTTATAATTTGATACTTTTGGTATAATTATGCAAAGAGCACCATCTCTAATGCCATGAACATGAATTTGAAATTCTATTGCCTACTATTTGTTTGCAACTGAATCTATATGTTGGTACATTAGACTTCAGCTGTTAAAATATAGTCGCTTCACTGATCAACTCTCTGAACAGTATGCGGTAATAAATAACAAAATTCTCAAATTCTTGTAATCATATATTGGACCAATCTGTTCTTATCTGTTTGCTGTATCTGGGAATGAACTAATCCTCCTTTCATGAACTTGTTAGTCTCTTTATTGTATATATCATGGTCCGTAATTGAGCAGATTTAGGGTTACCGACATATATCATACCCTGCTGCTTTTGTTGCTAAACTGATAAGTTTATTTATTTATTTATTTATTTTCTAATCGTGTTTGATCCTGTGATAGGTTTTCATTTCTACATTATTGCTTTGCCTTTTGCTATCCCTCAGTTCTTATGAACTAGTGGCTTGTAGATGACTTGACAATGTACTTGTTGTTCGTTAGTTCTTTGGTATCTGCAGAAGTTCACATTTGGCGAAGAGTTGTTATCTAGTGTCATGGAAATTTTGAAATCCTTGAGGTGGAGATTTGAATGAAGAATGGTTAAAAGGCATAAATAGTATAGGTTCCTTTTGCTGGTCTGAATGAATCTTTCCTGCGAGTTGGCATCGGAATGAAGGATTCTCATTCATTCACCTAGCTTGTATCGGAAAAAAACCTATATACAATTGATTGCAGTAGAAAAGTTGGCAGGGCACTCAAATATATGAATGCTTGTTTGCATAAGGTGTATGAGACCAAATGCTCGTTCACAAAAGGTGTACATGATCGCCTATCTGCTCACAGAGGAAGAGTGTTTGTGAGTGGGTGGATACACATGAAGAATGCTTAGCAGATAATATGTAGTTTACCTTGTTTATATGCAGGAACCATGATTTCATGAGTTGTTTATGAGTTCATTCACATAGAAATTGCCTTTTGTATTGCATCACAGAGTCATATTAGGATATTCCAAAGTCATGGCTACTTTGATTTGAAACTTTCTATCCTTTTTCAGAATAGAATTATGTTTGTCTTCATCTTTGTGATGCTCCTAAAGGTTTTGAGGATTTGAAATTAATTGATGTCTTTTTGTTCCTACACAACATTCTGCTAATATTTATGTGTTACTCTTCTGACTTCTCTGTGCTGTGGATTCTTGACATTGACACTGTAAAGCCCAGCAGAAGAATGTCTTGCATGTGGCCTCTGGTGAGAAAACTTGTTTGTGTGTGTCTGTTTTTTTTTTTTTTTTTGGTGATTTTGTTAAACAATCTTTGCTTTATCCTAAGCATACCTTCTCTTTTGGAAAAAAAAAAAGGGATGAAAACCCTAAAACACTTGCAGTACTGACACTCCCTGAACTGCTTGAATATGATATAAATGCTTGGCCGATTGAGGCATTCAAATAAGAAATAGAAGTGGAAGGTTGGTGCACGTGTAGTGCTGTGCTTCGGGCCTTGTGGAGGTGGTTTTGATTTCTCAATGCATGCACTGTGACTGTGAGTTGGAAATAGAAGCCAGCTTAGTTTTGCATAGCTTTCATAGTAATTATCTAATACCTATTCACTCCTTAAAACTTTCCTTGATTCTTTTAAAAAACCAGGAATGCTATAAAAGCTTATGGAAAAAAACACAAGGGATCTTTTTGGCTTTTGTTCTGTACTCCTTTGGACTACAAAAAGAATCATCTGTGAGATGGATTTTTTTTTTTTTATGGCAAATTTGCTCGAGTCGCCTTCCTCAACTGTTATATAAGGGAATTTCACTTGCAGAGAGCTTATTAAAGGGCTTCTCAAGTACGGTTTATCCCACTTTGATACGCATGACACAAAACTTAGCACTTAAATCTTATGAAGCATGTTTATTAATAGCAAAAATCAAACAAGTGTTCATTTTTAAGTAAACTAAAAGTTTGTATATCAAACTTTAAGCAAAAATTATGTGTTTTTATTTTTAATTCAAAATACCTTATTGCTCTTTAAAAAGTAAATTTCATTTTTATAGTTCATTGTTTATTTCTCAACTTTCTAAAATAACATAATTTATAATATGAACTAAAAACAAATCTCTCATTTCATTCTCATTGCTAATTAAATTCTATGAAAGTGGATATTTTGAATGTCTTTCTTTTTTTTCTTTTTGTTGGTTATAAACTATCGGTATTTAATAATTACTTTCAACTCGATTAAATTCGATTCGAGTTAAATTGAATTCTTAAAAAAAAAAATTTCTCGATGTATATTTTCTCTATACACAACACTAATTCAAGATCTTATTTAAAAAATACTAGTATCCAACTATCGGATCAATAAGGAGTTGGTTTTGAATGTCTATATTCAAATATAAAAAATTCTAATTCAGTAGTTGTTTAGTGCAAAATAGTCATAGCAAATCAATTGCTTAAATGATTCTTTTTTTTTTTTTGGTTTTCATCATCGATCATCGGTATTAGGGTTTTGCCCAACTAATCTAGTTCGAGTATTGTGATGTTTATTTTAGGGATTATGTTTCTTAAATCTTTTTTCGTCATTTCTAGAACTCGAACTCATACATCTAATTAAGGGGTTATTAAATGACTTTGGTTGACCAGCTGCTTGGTTAATTTAGCTGCTTCATTTTTATGGATCCAAAGTCAAGTTCAATTATGGCTGTTTTACATTATTAGTTGATTTTTGAGTTTATTTTATAATATGTTGAATTTGAGTTGTGCTCAGTTATGGGGTGCTCATTCTTTTTTTGAGTAAATATTACCAAAAAAAAAAGATTCAAAATGATCGACGAGCCCGGCCCAGAATTAAGAAAGGAATGGGCTACTAGTTACTACTAGGCCCAAAAGATGAATGCCCATTATTGCCATTTAAGGCCTGCAACAATCTATCCTACAGATTCTTACCACAAAACATTAAGTGGGTCATCTAACCGGTCTCAATTCCTCGCTCTCATTGGGTTGTCACCAACTCCAAACAACAGCCAAACGCGAAATATCCTCCTCCGTACCAAGTTCTAACACAAACCAAAGTCCTATCTCAGAGCTCACTTCAAAACCCAAAAATAACAAAAACAAGAGAGAGAGAGAGAGAGAGAGAGAGAGAGAGAGAGAGAGATATGGAGTTAGCGTTGTACGATGGAAATGGAAACGAAGAAACAATACTAGGAGAGTGTATGAACTCGCAGGTAGACGAAGGGAGTGTGGAGAGTCATCGATACTATCTGTGCAGAAGAACTGTTTTGGAAATGTTGAGAGACAGAGGCTATGCTGTCCCTGATTCTGAAATCAATCTCACTGTTAAACAGTTTCGCGAAATCTACTCTGATTCTCCCGATCTCGATCGCTTGCGCATTCTCGCTTCTCTCAAATCTGATCCTCTCAACAAGGTACTCAAAATTTAAGATAAAACCCCCCACCACCTCAACCTCAATTTCATGTTTCGTTTCTTTTTTAGGGCTTTTGTTTTGGCACATGAGTTTCTTGAGCTGAATAATTTTGCACATTAGGGTTATTGTAATTTGTTTATATTTAATATTGCAATGACCCTTTTAGAATAATTTATAATGGGTAAAAATTTATTTATTAATTTGCTGTGCCAGTCATGTGTGTCTGTCGAATCATTACTATGTGGGATAAAAGTGGCCTTACCATTTAGGGTTTTAATAATTGATGTTCCACCATTTTGATTGCAGATAATGGTAGTGTTCTGCGGACCCGATCCGGTCAAAGTATCAGTAATTCGGGGGATTGCAACTCAGGTTGTTAACCAAGATGGGTTGACAAGGATGATTCTAATTGTGGAGAGTCCAATAACCAACCAAGCTTTAAAAGCTGTTGAACTTTTTCGCTTCAAAGTTGAGTTTTTTAAAGTAGGTTCCTTTTATTACTTTTAATTCAAATTAATGTTTACCTTAACTCCTTGATCAATTGAGTGTGCTCATGTCTCATGATTTTCATTTTCTAAACTACGATTTACACTTGACCATTAAACTCTCAGGGGCACCTTGCTGTTCCTTCTTTTATGCCTAGCTCTTGTTTTCCTCATCTGTTGACCCACTAGAATAGCTCGTGGACTGTCTTAGGCCTGATAGGCTTACCAAGTGCATGACATAATAAGATAGGTCATATGGCATACCAAATGCAACTCTAAGAAAAGTGGCACTATCCAAGCACGGCAGATAAAGAATTTATCCTACTTTGAGGTGTCCACACTTTTGTGTGTGTGTGTGTGTGTGTGTGAGAGAGAGAGAGAGAGAGAGAGAGAGAGAGAGAGAGAGAGAGAGAGAGAGAGAGTACACAATTACTTCTAATGTCCTTAAATTATTTAAGAAATGTATAACGGGGGTGATGGAAACTTTCTTTCATATTTTACTTGGTACTGGAAAGTATGGAGAGCTGCAGTTGAATTTTACAAAAATCTCCATAGCTTATCAACACAAGTATTCTTACAACCTACGTAAGAACACTCTGAACTTAGTAAACTCAAGGTAAGAGTCTCATTTGCCATCCCATGATCTAAAAGGTTTTCCTTAAGGAAAAATAGATACTTTAGTGTATCCACTTATTTTCTAAATTTACGGAATTTTAGAAGTTTGACTTGATCATGATCATGACAAAAGTTTACATCTTTATTAAGCCGGTCATGTTTACACCTGTATCTCACTAGAAGGGAAATGCACCTATGTCAATTTTCCTCTTTTGCAACATTTCCTAAATGTTTCTGCCTTTACTGAATTGTTACATTCTTATCACTGGGTTTACTACTATTTGGCTTCATCTTGCTTTTACTTGCTTGTCTAGATAACAGATCTTCTTGTAAACATTACCAAGCATGTGTTGAAGCCAAAACACCGGATTTTGACTGCTAAAGAGAAAGAAAAACTCTTGAAGAAATATAGTATAAATGAAAAGCAGGTTAGCTTTCTACCTTCAGTTGAATTTCTAAGATTCTATGTATGTCATTGTGAATAGAATAGCATTATGTTTTTCCATTGGGAGGGTTCATGCAAGAGTCTACTCTGCGCCCAACTATCTCCAAACCCCCCCCCCCCCAAAAAAAAGAAAAAAGAGAAAATAAACGATTGTTTTGTTCAGTAGGCGGTTTCTACATCTCATAAGACATGTTTATGATGCATAATTCATATATCAAACTCCTTATTTTCTGTGGGTGCTGCTTGCAACACATTGTTCAAATAGATGGATCTTAAGTTAGTTGTCCAAAAACTTGCAGAAATTATTTAAATGAAAACATTGTTAAGGTTTTCACTAAGGCGTCATTGTTAAGGGATTCACCGTGCTGTCAATTTCTTCTACAGCAACCTTAAGATCCTTTGGCCACCATCTTTCATCCTCTATCTGGGCAAGCATCTGCAAAAAGAGCTTCAATTCTGCCTCTTAGCTTAGTAGTATATTTTAAGGTTTTTTTTTTCTTTTTGGTATAACCAACCGGTATTTGGATTTATATTCTAACTAATTTTGTTCGAGCGTTGTTGGGCCTAATTTAGGGCAAAAGCTCTTCTAATGTAGTTTTTTTCATTCTTAAGTTTTGAACTCGAGACTTAGTTAAGGGACCTAACACTCTTACCTACTAGGCCGATTGTCTGTTGGTATATTTTGGGTTTGTTGCTGTTTCATTCTACTTGATTCTTGATTTGTTTTTGACTATTCAATGTTAAGGGTTGTGGATATGTAATATGCAAGTTCTTTGACTTGAAATTAGTAGTTGCCATTAGAAGTTCTATGATCGTCATCATTTTGATGCCTCCATTTTTTGCTTCTCTCATTTACATATATCTTTTTTCTCTCCAGCTTCCTCGGATGATGGAGAAAGATGCATTTGCAAGGTATTATGGGCTTGAGAAGGGGCAAGTAGTGAAAGTTACTTACAATGGTGAGATCACAGAGTCCCATGTTACTTATCGATGTGTCTGGTGATGCTTCTTGAAATCTTTTGTGCAACTTTCCCCCATCTGCACTAAAAAGGTGAGGGCAGCTGACCATCCCTATGGTGCACGTTATGGGCAGCAGGTGTACTATGTAAGGGTTGCTGAATTGCATCCTTTGTAACATTATGGTTAGATAAATAGAACAGATGAAGCAAGACATGTTGAAACAGGCTTGACCCATGTGAAGTAGCATAAAATTATTTTGACGAAGGATGCTGAATCATTGCCAACATAAACTAAGATGCAGGTGGGTAAGAGTGCTAGCCCCAGACGTGGCTTGTACTCAAACTTCAGCCGTAGTGTGATTTCTTAAACATTTGCAAGCAATGAAGATTGCTTTACATTTCAAGATGCTGAGTTGTTTCATATCTTTCACTTTGTCCTCCACGAGTTCCAAACAAAATTAATTATACTTCCACTTTTATGTTTGTCTTCTACTTGATTACATTAGGAAATGGTAGAAAATCATTTTGGGAAACACTGTGATCTTGTTCCATAACCATCTGTGCCTAGGTTGAGGAAGGTTACTGATCAATTTTTACGGGCTAACGCAGCAGCAATCCCACCAACTATAAGACCCAATGCAGTAGCAGTGATGCCCATTCCAATCAAACCATCTGCATTTCACCAATTGTATTTGCACTTCATTAAGCTCAGTTAGTAGCAGAGAAAAATGTTGCAACTTTTGAAGAACTTGTTTTTTTTTTTTTTTTGGTTACACAAGGATTCGAACCCTGAATCTCAGGGTTGGAGGATAGAGATTGTGACTACTAAGCTATCCCCTTGAAGAACTTGTTTGATTACCTTTGGCAATTTGGTTTTTAACAATGCTTTTAAGAGTTAGAGCTTGTCTCCAATCAGGTGCGATCTACAAAGCCAAGCAAGAATTGTTCAATTGCTTTTCAAGCAGCATTATGGGCAAGGCAGATAACTAGCCATATCCCGTATGTAATTTATTATTTATTAAAAAACAGATTTAATATATGTGAGAAATGGGGATATTAAGTGGTAGCACAAGTACCTTGTGATCCAATACCAAGGCAAAATGCACGCTTTAAGTAAGGTGATATCAAGAGAAAGATGAAAGCCCTCTGTATGATTGAGCTTAGTAACAAGTAGACACACAATTATGTCTTTGATTTCCATCTATCAGAAATATGAAAAACAAGAAGCAAAAACTACACTAATATAGTGCGAAATGAAAGAGGAGCTGGTTGAACTCAACCAAAGGTCTTTTTGCTTATCTAAGCATGGTTCTGTCATTTCAGGAAATCGAGTCATCCAAGGCCCTTTGAAAATTAAATGGTAAAAGAGTAAGTGCATATTGGAGAATGTTTCCCAGTCTACTCAAAACATGTTAGAGGAGAACCCTGCTCCCCATATTTTGACAAGCTTCAATGATGACATATTCTGGCATAAACTGTGACAAGTTATATCCCTCAGATTAGTATGTAAAGGGGGAAGGGATGTTGAGACAATAAGAGAAGACCATACCTCTAAACATCTCTCCACAAATTGCCTGCTCCTTGAATAGTCACCAGTACTGTAATATCCAACAGCTAGAAGATAGAGCTTCTCTCTTTCCTGCAAGGGATTGCGCACGTTAACCAATGATGCTGCAACGACAAAATTTTTTGAGTCAGAAGCTGAAGAGGCAGACCTAGAGAGAGGCAAGCAAATACGAGAAAAGAGAAGTGACTGAAATAACAAGGCAAACCACAATACTATGCTCAATGATGCTAGAGGTGATTTAACATCCAAGGTATGCAGAAACAAGGTAAATTGTGATGCATAAGAAAAATTTATTCAGGACAACTTAATAATTCATCATGAAGACTGTCCGGCTTGGCCTTACCATTGTCCTTTTAATGTGGTGTACGTGTACCACATTCATACAAGCTGATAACAAAAAGCAATCAAATAAAGGAGCATTTCCAATCAAGATAAGAATCCTCAATTGCAAATGACTCCCATTTGTTATCTTAGTTATTTAGCATCATGGTTATAAAGGGAATGACACATGGATCCGCTCAGGAACAGACCATTTGACAATTAAAGGATGAGGCAGCTTCAAATCACCTCATACTCTCATGTCTCACCTCTTTCTCCCAACATCTTTTATGATGGAATCTGACACCAGTATTGCCAGATGAATAAACATCTAACCATATATGTGGAAAACATTCCAGTTAAAAAATGGAAATGGGATTAATACAGACAAGCATATCAAATGTATGCAGAGAGTCCCGATTGCTGCTTAGAGTATGCTCTCTTAACAAATTAAGGACTGCAGTAGCATGTGCAAAGCATAGATTATAAGGATGCATCAAAAGGAAAGAAGAGACACATGCAGAAGAAAGAATACCACAGGGATTAAAGGCTTGGTTAGCATGGGAAAATTACAAAGAAACTAAAAGAGACAAAAACCACGAGAAATGATAGATCAAACAGGTTTTAAAGGATCTTTCATACACATTACACGAATATGGGCAATTGGACATACGGATGAAGAGAACTGGTTAATCAAGGAAGGAAATAAGAAACATATCATAATATATTAGAAAAAGCAACCTTCAAGCATGGCTATACCACGCTGCACATCTGCGGGATATCTAGAATGAACAAGAGCCCATGATAAGCGCGTGAGACTTTCATTTTTAAGTTCATCTGGGATGTCACTTGCAGCCTCTGCAACTTCTCTCTCACAGCCCTGCCCAACACAAACTTCAAAATAGTGTTTACAGAATGAAAACAACTACAACTGTATAGACAAGCATCAGATGCATGTGTAGCACAGCAGTCTAGTGGACCCAAAGATAGTTTTTAATCTGGCAACGCCTGATATGCAAGTCTTTATAGTGCCACTACCAGAACTGAAAGGTCATGATTTCAGGACCAAATTAAACAGGAACCAGTAACTATTGTCTGCACAGAACAACTCTTGCAGAAGAATGACAAAAACTGCCAAGCAAGAAAACTAGGATATCCAGGACATGGTGGTAAAAATTAAACTTAAATAACAAGTCATACAATGTCAATAGTCTTCGAAATACCATAATTTCAATTATATAAACTCCAGAAGATAAAGCAAAACTCCAGAAGATAAAGCAAAAGCGCATGCATTTGGATATCCACCTAAGAAAAAGGAAGCAATACAAAGGAGGTAGAGATTACTCATGCGTTTAGCTTTTTAAAGGAAGTCATTTAACAAAGGTTTAATAATTCAAACTTCTGCCAACAACCTGGCTGTACATCATGCACAATTGAAGTTGACTTTCAGCTTGTGATAATAGAAGTCTAATCAATTAATATGAAGACCTTTTACAAGTCATACGATTAACTCGTAAAGGCAAACCCCTCAAGGATGGAGCCTACTTCTAAAAGGTATCTATTCTTCTCAAATCTAATTCTTCCAACGATTGCAGGCTCAAGAAAAGTATCTATTTGGAACGGTTGTGAAATGTAATTTACTGACATGACTGGCTAGCTAAATTCGAATGCAGAAATTTTCAATGATATGGACACCTAAGGAGATATGTGAGAAAATATCATTACATAGGGGTCACCCAAAGTCTCATAATTGAGAAACTTTTTTCTTTCTATTAGGCTTGCCTAACATGAGCTCTATTAAACTCTAACAGGTTTAAATATGGTTGGTACATGTTTATTGCAGATTCAATTTATAGCATTACAAGGACAGAGACAATGCAGAAAGGTATAAAATCATTTAAAACCAATTATGTTTGAATTTTATCTGTCAAATTTTCATAGAAGGCTCAATACTAAACAATATTGGAAGTTCATGACAAGTTAAAATCTTAAAACAAATTGCCTATTCTGTCACCCCAAACGGCATTCTGAATTTTGTAACAGCTAATAGAGGAATAGCCAATCAACGACACTACCAAGTTTGAATTTTAAAGTCAAAACCTAAGAGCAATCTAGACAAGTTTTGGATATAACACTTAACCCCAAATCTGACTAAGATCCTTTTTCTTTTATTTCCTTCGAGATATTCTTTGATTCTTCATTTAAAAAATGAAACAGTGTATTCATTTTCTTGAATAAACTTAGTCTGTTGTTTGAAGTGACATTAAAATATATATATATATATATATATATATATAACTAGTAGATTAGAACACTTCAGCAAATGCATACACACACACATATATAATTCTAACAAAGAAAATATTTATAAATCTAATACTAACCAGCCACCTTTAAATTTAAATTAAACCCCTCAAAAATAGAACCAAATGGAGTTTGCAACAGATTGAGATGAAATTTTGTTCACAGAGTCTGGGACTAATAACCAAGGAGACACCTTACAATCACATTCACAAATTTCAAATATGTAATAATCACATTCACCAAATTTCTCAGATCAAATTACATCTAAAAAGAACCCAAATTCCAAATACCCTCCAAAAAAAAATTGAAGACCTATGGAAATCTGAAATAAGAGTCTTCAAATATAGATCATATAAAAGAGGAACACGTAATTAGAGGGATCAAATTCAACAGAACATAAAGCATTCAAATCAAATTTTGGAAGAGAAATTGTTGGGGAAGGCTTACGGCAATGGTGTCGCGGCCACAGAAAGGAAGAGTGTCTCCGCCGGCGAAAATGTTGCCTACGGAATCAATCAGCCTTCTAATGCTCTCTTCCATTGGCCTTTTTGCTCACGCAATGCCTGCAGGAGGAAAACAAAGTAATGGAATTTATTTATAGGCTCTGATTCAAAGCAAAATAAGAATTTAAAATTATAAGATATAAATCATTTATATAACCGTGGCGGACACGTGGCATCTGTATGAGAATTGTTTGTGTGAGGTGGGATGACAGTGAATCGCCACCTGACATTTCTTCTTATTTATGATTACACAAAAATAACAAGCAATTTTCAATATAAAAGATAAAATAAATTAGATTTATTAAAATTAAAATTTATTTTTAAAAACTTCTCCAACATTAATATTTTTATATTTTCAAAACATTTCCGTTAAATTAATTAATATTTACATTTTTTTTATTTTTTATATTTAAATATTTTTTTATATTTATGTATTTACTTACGTTTCTGTTTTCTGTATTCTTACAAAATATCATTTACTCGTATCATTTCGTATTTTTTTTTATTTCCATGCAATCTAATTTAAAAATATTAATCTAGTACACATCTACAAAATATTTTAATTTTAAAATATTAATTTAGTAAAAAAATTCCTTACTGTGGTGCCTATAAATCACCCTTTATACCATCTATATAAAATCAATCCAATAAAATTATTCCCTAACAATTTATTTAAAATTATTTCTTGTGCTAAAAGTATAAGGTTTGAATTTTATCCTGGAAGCCAAAAGGTTTTTTTTTTTCTTCTTTTTTTTTTTCGGTGGGGGGGGGGGAGAAGGCAATTGTTGTCTCTTCTTTTTCGGAAGTTAAATAATTTTTTTTTAATATTTCTTTTTCCACTCAGTTCTTGTCTTCTTCTGCTCTTTTTCGCTTTTGTGCCCTGTTCTTTTGTACTCCATTAGGTGCAACAACTTTAATAGAGCCGCCATTGGCAAAGAAGGAGACACAAAATAGCCTGAATCACTAAACCTGGCATCTCTTTTAGTCCTTCGGAATCAGGCAATGAAAACTAAAAGTAGCAGAAGCATTTTATATATCATAAAAATAGCTTGAATCATGAGTCAGTCCCTCCTAAGCATTGGCCCTTTGTAGCTATGGCGTACAGACTGGTTTGATCACAAAAGCTGAATTGAAACAAAAGTCAAAAAATAATAACAATTTTCAAACAATCTCTTGTACCTTGCGATTATGAAGAATGTGAAATTGGAGGCGGAGGGCTACCTGATTTGGGGAAAAACCGGAAAAGACGGATATTGGTCGAGAGTCCCAGCAGATTAAGTCTATCCGATTTGAGCACTACAACGTCAACAATTTTTTTCTCTTCTCTATCATCATCAACAAAATGAACACCATTTTCCTCTCCCAAGTCAAATCAAACCTCAATTTCAGTCTCTCTCTCTAAAACCCACCAATTCGAGCAGAGAAGGAAAAAGGAATGGGTTGCGGTGAAGGTGAGCATGCAGCCACGAATTGGAGTGAAGGGGATAGAATTGTGGATGATGATTTCTTTTGAATCGAATGGACATGAAATTCCAGCGCCTGTTGTCGGGTTCAGGTTGGGTGTAGAATTGTCGTTCAGATTGAGCGTAGAAATTTATTACAATCCAAAAGAAAAAAACCCATAATCTAACTAACAACAAAACCATAAAAAATCCCAATATAGAATTCATAAAAAGATGAAGAAATTGAAGGAATTTCATACCCAGAAGAAGAAGAAAAGCATGCTCTGGTGAGAGCGAGAGAGAGAGAGGATGAAGAGATTGCAGATTTTCTGTAGAGAGGCTGGAAGCTTGCGGTGGTGGTGCTGTGAGCTCACGGAGAAAGGGGGAGACGGAGAAGACGAAAGAAAAAAAGAGCTTTGTACGGATTTATTATCTAAAAAAAAAAATTAAAACAACACCCGCAAAGCTAATTTCAAAAATAACAAAAATAACACATGCATAGATAATACATACCAAATCTTTAAAACTCGATATATTTAAAAAACATAAATATCTCAGTCTTGAGATCCTCTCTCTCTCTCTCCCCGACTCTCCATCCCTCCCTCCCTCCCAAGTTTTCGGGAGAGAGAAAGGGGGGATTTAAGGAGAGGGAGGGAAAAAGGAAAAGGAAGGAAGAACATGCAGTTGATATATATTTAGTATTAAAATTTTGGTATGTATTTAAACAGTATATATCAAGTTTTTAAAATTTAACATATTTAATTTTTTTAATATATTGAGTTTTTAAAATATAATTTGTATGTATAATACAAGTTTAATCTTAAAAATTTAGTATGTTATTTTTTAATATAGTTTTATAGATATGTTATTTAAATTTTTTTGTTGACAGTGACAAGTACAAAGCTCGGAAAAAAAGAGACGGGGAGGAGAAGAGAAATCCAAAAAATATATATTCCTATGTGCATGTTTTGACACGTGGAAATTCTAATTTTTTTTCTCACCTCTATTTCTATTTTTTAACGGAGTTTAAACGAAGAAAAAACCACGGTGGCTTTGTGAGCGGCAGGAAGGACCTGTCAAAGTACCAACCTCACGGAAGGCAATTCTTCAATTCTTAAATCAATAGGGAGTAATTTGAAAATTCGTCAAACCACCGGTGGGTGTTTTTTTTTTTTTTTTTTTTTTTTTTTTTTAAATTTAATTTACCCATTTTTTAAGGGCAATTTCGTAAAAACAAATAACATCTCCCCCATAGGGAAATTTTAAAATTGCGCCTGTTTCCCTTTGGGTCTCACACCTCACCTTCAACCGGTGCGCCCATTTTCCCCCACAATCCTATATAAACTTCTCCTTCTCCTCCGACGTCAAAATCTTTACCGTGGGAAAAACCCTAACTCGTGCACACACACACAGAGCCGCGCCGGAGGGGGGGGGGGAGAGAGAGAGAAATCAATGGCGGTTCCGATTCCTATAGATTCCTTCACCTTAGGGTTCATCGGAGGAGGGAATATGGCAGAGAGCATAGCGAGAGGAATAGTGAAGTCAGGTCTGATGCCCAGTTCCAGGATCCGAACCGCTCACGACTGTCCATCCCGCATTGAAGCCTTCGAATCATTTGGTGTCAAAGTTTACCGTCTCAATCAAGAGGTCTCTCTCTCTCTATCATATATTTTCTTTGTTTGATTACAGTTGATGACCTAATTTGTACAGTTAGAGTTACATTTCTGTGCATTTTATGGCCTTATATAATGTTAAAAAAATAGGGTTTTCAATTGTTATTAATTTTGTAATTTTGTGATTCTCTGGTTGCTAAATTATTAGTCCAATATACGATTTCCAATCTTATGATGCCAAATATACATGAACAAGTATCTTTCCTTTTTCTGTGAACTAGATTCTGATATGTATTCCGTCATATAAGTTCAAGGATTTGAACAGAAGTTTGATTTTTTTGGGGCGTTTTTTGTTGCAGGTAGTTGAAGACAGTGATGTGGTGATTTTCTCTGTCAAGCCTCAAGTAGGTATGTCCAATATTAGTATCTATTTCCTTTTGATTTTTCCTGTGCTTAAATTCTTGCTATTGCTTGCTCTTTCATTATCATTCAGTATTTTATGAGTATCTACCTTTTTTCCCCTGGTTTGCTCCTACATCATATTCAATGGTATTATGTGTTGGAGTAGTTTGATGGAATGCGAAATAGGATAAGAAGAATACTTGAGCATTATGCATGAGTTATGTTGAATTGTGCACTTGTTTCTGTACTTGAGCCTTAATGACAGACTCGCCAATAATTATCCCCAATTCTCTGCATGCACAAAGAAACGTGTGCAGCTGATGGAACATGGATTGTTATTACATGACTTCATGATTTAATAGTGGAATTACTTCATGATTTAGCGTAAATCTTTGGTCTTCGAATTGACCTACTAAGTGGAATATAAGGGGCAACAAGAGTGAATATGGTAAAATTATACAGAAGAGGGGATTTTGGGCTGTAATAAGTGAATCTAATAATTGTAAGATAATGGATTAGTGACCATTCATTCATTCATGGCCTTAGTGGCAGATCTCCTGCAATGTTTTGGGACATAGCAAGCTTGAAACTGAAAAGGAGATTATTAATTTTAAATAATTACATCTAAACAAGCTTAGCTTAGCCAGTAGGAGATGCATTTCATATTTAGGCCCAATCCTTGGTATTTGCACTATGGAGGTTTTGAGCTCACACATACAGTTTGATCAGTGCACCTTCCTAGTTCATGTGGCTTGTGGGTTGCTGTGCAACACTTGATTCGTTTATTGGTGCATTCTGAAACGACATTGACCAAGGATCCCACCATTATTAGAAAAAAGAAGGTTCTGCTATGAGTCAAAACTATGCTTAGAAACATGTGATTACTTTTGACCCAGGGCAAGTGATGTCTATGATTTATTCAATTCTCTGTTCATGCTTTTGCAAATGTATCTTTTAGTTCAAATTCCAATTTATAGAAAAAATTTATTTGGTGCAACAGTGGAACTGTCCTCTGCCTCCCAGTGCCACAATAGAAGTTGAAGCATTCTTCCTTTTTTTATATGACCAATTGCTATTTATGGGTGAGATCTGGTTTTTGGAGTTGCAATTAATCTTAATATGCGACTGTTTCTGGCTAAAGGGTTTTGATTGGCTGCATTACTGGGAAACAACTAATGAGAATAAAAGTCTCAAAATGGTCACTATCAGTACCAGTTGCACTTAAATAAATATTTCTCTCTAACAAAGTGTTATGTATCCTTTTCCTTTTAAAGCAAAAACTTGTATCTTTGCTTGTTGTTTTAAAACTATCATCAGTGATGACGATTTCACAATGAGCTGTCTCTCAAAAGTCCCTTGACCAAAACTGTTTTGAATTAAAATACCCAAATTCAGATTGAAACCACATTGGATACTAAAATTTCGATTTTGCTGCTTGAGTGTTCAATAATGGTATATTGCTAGTTGCCCTGAGATTTTTTTCTTTTCTTTTCTTTTCTTTTCTTTTTTTAATAGTTTCTAGCAATATGGATGCTATTTCTACTTTCTTCTGTTTGTTTCATCTTGTTCCAGTGTGAACTATATATCTTTTGACCATAAAGGAAGATCTCCAGAGTTGGTCTTGGTGTTGCCATGCATGTGATGTTTACATAATCCCATTTCTTTTGCAGTTAAGGATGCTGTCTCTCAGCTAAGGCCACATCTTTCAAAGGACAAGCTTCTCGTCTCAGTTGCCGCTGGAATTAAGTTAAAGGATCTGCAGGTTTGTGGCCTACAATTTATCTCTTTTGTATGCTTGATGTTGTTAAGGGATGACATCTAATGGCCCAAAGTTCTTACTGTCATTTCACCTATGTAACCTGTGGCTTTTTATTAGCTAGGTCTCTGTGGGTAATAATCAGTGGATTATTCGGTGCATGTTTGATTTGTGAGTATTTGTTTGGGATCTCAAGAAGTTTGGCTGGTGTTATGAATAGATTGATCAGAGCGTTTTCCTTTTGCTGTCGTCTGGGGGGACTCTTAAAGGGATTTTTCTAACATTTTGTTGCTTGAAACAAAAAAGGGTCATTCTGAAATTGAAATTGATTCTTTAAAATGTGGGGATATATAAATGCCAGATTCAAAGAATTGTTGTCTGTATAAAATCTCTCTAATATAATTGATCTAAATCAAATTTTGAATACTAGTATCTAAGAAAGGAGATTTCTTCTACAAATTTATTGAATTCACTTCAAATGAACAAAACATAATTTTTCATTTGTTTTCAAGAAAAGAATTAAAGTGTTTCTGGATCTCTACTGGATCAGGGAGTTTCATGTTTCAACGAACAATAGGATTGTTCTGTTTGTGTAGAAAAGTATAGCAATTAATCAAAGAGATTGCAGGCCTATTAGTGTTATGGATTGCATTATCAAGTTGATGGTAATGATTTGCTGTAGGCTTGAGACAAAAGAAGGCATTAGCTCCAAACAGGTGACTACTTGTTGATGTTGTTGTAACAAGTGAACATCTCTTTTTACATTGTGTGGTTTCCTGGTCATATTGAATGGTTCTTTTTACATGTTAAGTGAGGCATGGGAGTATCCAAGGTATCTTAAGGTTCTTCCTTCTCCAGTTCTTTTTTTTTTCCCCTTTTAATTAATGTTCTGGGAAGAAGAATTTTGGCAGTTTTATTTGTAATCTAAAAAATTAGAAATTTTGGGAGCATAACGTTATGAAAATAGAAATTTTAAGAGAGAGAAAGTAGTAAGACAGAGAGAGAGAGAGAGAGAGAGAGAACCTTGGGCATTTAACAGCCTTGGTGCTTTTTATCACCTCTCACTTTTGACATCACTGATGTTCTTGCCTTTTTACTATTATGTCCCCTTTGATTCGTTTGAGACGATTCTTGTCCTCTCCTTTTATTTTCCCCCTTTCTGTTATTTCTCTCTCTTCTTTATTTGACGATTATGTGTATTCTTTTTTTTTTTTTTTTTGGTGGGGGGATGGGCGGGGGTGGGCTTGTAGTTGCTATGCACCCAGGCTCTGTAAAAGAGTTAATCCACTTTAAATGACCCATCATCTGGTTGGGAGCATGAAGTGAGAACCCCTTAAATGATCCAAATTGAGTGGACATAATTAGTGGCCTATCTCTGCCCCACAGACCTTGATCTTCTTTGACATGGCTTCTTATTTCACCCGAACTATCAATCTTGGATTAGTTAGCAGAATGTCACCAAGAGATTTCATCTATAACTTTTGATCATTTTTTCCTTTACAAGCAGTTTATTCTTTTATTTTGTCTCTTTTACTGTTGCAGCGGACCCAATTGTACAGTTCATTCTCCTGTATTAGTTTATGCAATCCAAGTAATCTGATCTTTATGCATGCAACATTTTTGTAGCTGCTAAACTCTCTCTCTCTCTCTCTCTCTCTCTTCGTGATCCTAAAAACTCCAACCTAAGATTAGTAAAGCTACAAGTACCTGAATGAGATAAAAGATGGTGGAACATTTATAATGTTGGGGACGATAACTATGTATAAGACTTTGAAATATGTGCTGCTTCAGCACTTCATTATATATAAATTCTCTTTTGCGACCATAAAGAAAAAAGAACCAACCAACATGTATAAAGTGTTCCTTTTATGGCTATGGTATTCAACTTTCCAAATTTTCTAGTGTTGCTTAAGCAATTCCTGCATTTGATTCAGGATTGGGCTGGGCACAGCCGATTTATCAGGGTAATGCCAAATACTCCAGCTGCTGTGGGGGAGGCAGCATCAGGTATAACTTCTCTTTACTTGTTCAAGAACTGAAATGGGTCAACTATCTCCCATCAATCTACTTGATGAGTTTCTATATATGCTGATATCTGGACTTTTGCAGATACTCTTGTTGATCTTGGTCAACAGAATGTAGATGCATGTGGAAACTTATGTTAACATGAATTATGTGAAACTTAGTTTGTAACACATACATATTGCAAATTGCTAGGACAGAAATTCTGGTGACATAATGTAATAGGCATTTGAGTAGTGCACACAAAACAGCATAAATCTAAAAGCTTATGATAATTTTGTTATAACATGAACTGCAACTAACCATAAAAAAAATATAGGCAAATGAATCATAAGTATACTACCATAGCTAAAGCAGAGTCAGCATTATATAATTGATAATCAAATAATTTTTGTGTTAATTGTGCAATTATATGCATCGTTCACCAACTCCTCTAAAATCCTGACTTAGGCTCAAGTTCCTTCTAGAAACTGAATTGATTGTGAATATCAGTATCACTACCAATTATTACTTCATTGACTTTTCATACTATGTGCTCATTTGAGAAAATGTATGATATTGGGCCAATGTATCCATTAGGTGTTTGTGAACTGTTGAAGATTTAGTCAGAGATGGGCAAAGAAGTGCTCATGAAATACATGTGCATATGGATGTACTTCATCAGATTTTTTTTTTTTTTTTTTTTTTTTGTTATTACTATTGTAAAACAAAAAATAATTGTGCAAATCTTAAGTTACTGGCAAGTCTGAAGAATAGTCTATGTTTTGCATCATAATATGTAAGGATAGATATATGACAATTTTTTAACGGGGCTGACGATGTGAACTCAAATCATTTAACATGGCAACAGTTGAGAAGTTGTCTTAGGCATGTCTTTGGAGTATCTTGTTTTATCAAATTTTGACCTGGATATATCTTAACAAGGAAAAAGTATGTATTCACTTGGATATAGTTCCTCCATTAAAACTTCATTCCTTTTGTAACATGGCTTGTTTTAATGGGTAACAAGTTGCAAGCTCAGTGTTTTGCTTCTGTACTCTTTTCTGCTGAATACAGCACGCAGAACCTACTTTAGCATAATGGCAATATGAGTAATACCATTGACAATTATGCTTTGTCAAAGCTTAAGTTTCTATGATTAATTCTGTAGGAGTTGCTCAAACGCATGAAAGGCCTCTGATATGCTTGTTTTGATATAGTTATGAGCTTGGGAGAAGAAGCGACTGAAATGGATGGAGACCTTATAGAGAAAATATTTGGCAGGGTTGGAAAAATATGGAAAGCCGATGAGAAATTGTTTGATGCAGTCACTGGCCTGAGGTATGTTAATATCTTTGTATTATGCATTGTAATCACTATCCTTGAATGCATTTCTTTCTTGAATATTTGGTATTTTAGATGCCTACCTGTTGTGTAATTGATGGAATTACGTATCAGTTCATTAGTCTATAAAAAAGGTAGTACATCTAATGCTAGCAACCTCGCTTGCCTGTTGAGCTGAAATTAAAGGATTTTAGACCATTAATAGGATTTAATTTGGGGCCCCAAATTTAAGCCCCATTACAACTTGAGACCGGAATTAGGATACGGTAAGTGATATACAGATGCATTTGAACACATGGGTGCTACATTTATATGTTTTGACAAGGAAATCTGTACAATTTTCAGTGGCAGTGGCCCAGCTTACATATACTTGGCCATCGAAGCTCTGGCTGATGGGGGAGTGGCTGCAGGTTTACCTAGGGACCTTGCATTGAGTCTAGCATCTCAAACTGTAAGTGAACAGCTGTAATGCTTCTCATTGGGTTTTAAAGTTTTATTGTTGATTAGTTGTCATCCCTTCACTCATGCTTGAAATACATGAGCAATTCGCTCTGCCTTGACCAATGGGATCGCTATGCATGATTAGATATTGGAACTGCAACGGCTGCTTTCTGAAGGTTGGCTAATATATTTTACCGGTTTCTGATGGCTTGCATCTTCTGTCAGAACTATTTGTTGCAGTAGAGAAGATCTCTATTTGCGTAGTACATGGCTAATTTGACTTTTTTAAACCTAAAACCGCCTCAGAATCATTTTTCTTTTGGTCCTAAAAATCCCTAACCACATCCCCAGAAATAATGGACATCTGGTTAACAGATGGTAAGAAATACTAACTAGCATGCCTACTCCGTTTCTCATTGCTTAGGCTCTGGGTATCATCCTACTCAACACTACAGTCACCAAAGCAAACAGAAAATGTGAAAGTGGATTACCTATCTCAAACTTGTAGAGGAGTGGAAGAAGCCTGTTGGGGCCCATCGAGGATGGAGTAGATATTTGCTAAATCCATCCTGTCCAAACCTTTTTATTTATTTATTTATTGGCAAAATATGCTGCAGGAGCTCCTTTGACACATGGTTATAAGATTCTTTGTACACAACTTTTATATCATCCCACCTGCCGACCTCCCTTAGTTTGTCCGCCACTAGCTGGTTTGCTATAACAGCATGTCTAGAATTATTATGCCCCTTTATAAGAGCAAGCTGATAAATCCTCCTTGCCTTTTCGGTTAGCTGATTTCAATCTATTAGCCAACACCTTGGACACACACAACTTTGGATAGCTTCTTTGTGAGATGGGGTAATGATTAGTTAACTTGAGAAGAATATTTCTATTGACATCAGAAACAGCAGTCTTGATTCTCTGCTGAGGACTCTCACTCCAACCCCCTCGGATGCTTGCATGTTCTCTCTCTCTCTCTCTCTCTCTCTCTCTCTCCCCCCCCTCGCATGTGTCTCCAATTACACATGGGTGCCTCTTTTGTGTGATCCTTTAGCCTTGATTGAGATGGACCATAATGCTTTAAAGGTGTTTCTTTTTGTCCCTGATAGAATACCTACCATAGAAACCCTGGTGCAAGACTAGTAGCAAGAGTAGCTAACTAGCATATTCTCTAGAACAGTCTTTGAGGGTCTGTCACTGTCTCGATTGTGTCATTTCCTTGGATAGATCATATTTGCACTTTTGCTTTTACATAGATATGGTAGCATGTAGTAAATTTATAACAGAACTGGTATATATAAATCTGCCTGTCATGGCAATGCTACAACTCTTTGAATCTTTTGATTTTACTTTTATTGCTAGGTATTAGGAGCAGCCTCAATGGCCACCAAAACAGGGAGGCATCCAGGTCAGCTTAAAGATGACGTAACATCACCTGGTGGAACCACCATTGCTGGAATTCATGAGTTGGAGAAGGGTGGATACCGTGGGATCTTAATGAATGCTGTCACTGCTGCTGCGAAACGCAGCCGAGAACTTTCCCAAAGCTAAAGCTTTACCGCTTCCCGTCCTCGGTTCATCACGATCAAAAGTGAATCAAAAACGTGTGCTGGTCAGAGAAAAATGTTTTAAGCCCATTTGCCCAATTTTGAGATGTCAATTTAAGGGTAAAGTTTAGAAATATTTTGAGAAGCTTTTTTAGTGCTCTTGGCATTAATGAAAATTTGGAACTTTATTTTTCCTATTTTATATGGTAGAAGGGACGGTGTAAAGCAGGGATGAGGGCCATTCTAGATTTTGCAAAATTCCGCATCTTAATAATATATAATTTTTGGCCCTAGGATGAATTTAGATGCCCTAAATAGGCTTGTTTGCTAAAATTTACACCTATGAGGATGAATTGCAAAATATAATTTCTCTTTTAGTAGTTGACGAAAAACTATATATATGAACAATTGCAAAATCTGATCTCTCAACTGTAACGTAGTTGCACCATCTATTTGTTTGCCTAGTCAAACATGATAGACCCCATTTCCCATTTTTTCAACAAGAAGGCTATAGGCGCTGGTAAATATTGTAGGACTTTGTTTGAAGTTGGGATCTTTTGTATGCTAAACTTGAGCAGGTGTACAAACAATTAAATAACTTTGAAAAGCGTTATACAGCGAGATTAGACATCATATTAGCCGAAAAGCAGAGACTAAAATAACAGAAAAAGAAAAAAAAAGAATTAAGAAGAGAAAACCCTACGGTCCGATTGCTTCTGATTTCAGAAACCTTGTGAAACAACCTATCACTAGAGCGTCTCAAATGAGGCGCATCTTATACTTCAGACACACCACTAAGCTAGCTAATCATGCAGGGCAACTCCAAGAAACTTAATGAAAAAGTCAAGGTATCGTCCCTATATTATTTCTGTTTCTTACCTACTTGACAAGTTTCTCTCGCCTAATATTTATAGGAAACCAATCCAATATGCAGTAATACTGCTAATCAAATAAAATGGCAGCTCCTCAGAATGCAAATTTCCGAGAGGAGCTGTCCGTGAGGAGGGTCATCAGAAGAGAGGCAGCCTGTCCAGACAACAGCAGCTGCAGCAACCAACCTGCTTTGCTCTGTGATGAGAGAGAGACATTGGAAGTAGTTATCCAGAAGGATCCATTGGCTTCATATTGTTGTGGCAATGACTGGTTGGAGTCCATAATGAAGGAAGAAGGTATACCTAAAACCAGCAAAAGACCTAAGATACAAAGGGTTCCAAGGATGCTCCGCGAGATTGAATCCAACAAGA
Organism: Dillenia suffruticosa; assembly: GCA_033439265.1. Taxonomy (NCBI): domain Eukaryota; kingdom Viridiplantae; phylum Streptophyta; class Magnoliopsida; order Dilleniales; family Dilleniaceae; genus Dillenia; species Dillenia suffruticosa. The sequence goes on from JAVTVX010000035.1 coordinate 23,730,570, forward strand.
GGTGCTACAATCCCATGGTAGTCTCAATTGGTCCATACCACCATGGAAAACCAAACCTTGCATCTGTGGAGAAGCTCAAAGCTTACATGGTACGTGAATTTGTCAAAGCAAGTGGTATCCCAATTGGGGTGTTCTATCACAAGGTGATAGAGGTGCTTGCTGAGGCTAGGAAGTGCTATGAGGAGGGCTCCACAGATGTCTTTGGGGATGAGAAATTTGGACAAATGATGTTCTTAGATGGCTGCTTTGTCCTCCAGTATATATGGTGCATGGTGAATGATAAACAGGATGCTATGAACATGAAAAGCCATGAAATAGCTTTTGTGCAAAGGGATCTGTTCCTGCTAGAAAACCAACTTCCTTACCTAGTTCTCAAGGCATTAATGAGCTTGAGGTTCAAAAATAATGAGAAGGAAGAAATGATAGATAAGTTCATCACAAGCACTAGGGTACCTCAAACACAGACCCGTGAAAAGAAGCCTACCACAGGGCCAGTTCAAGATCTGGGAAATAGAGTGCCAGTTGAAGATGATCAATCAACAGCCCATCTTCTGGAGGTTTTCCTGAAAAAATTTGTGGATAAAATGTTCTTAGAACAGCCCACATGTCATCAAAATGATCAAGACTGGTACTCCTACCGTTCAGTTAAGGAGCTTAAGATGGTTGGAATCCATTTCCGGCCTAGCAAGACTCATCGTTTTACAGATGTGGAGTATAAGTCCAGGCTCATGTCAGGATTTCTCTATCTTCCACCTATAACTGTTGATGATGCAACCAAATCCCTGCTTCTAAATTTGGTTGCATATGAGACTTGCCCCGACGCTCCTAATGACTTTGCGGTCACTTCCTATATATGGTTCCTAGATACACTAATCGATCATGCAGAAGATGTGAAGGAACTCAGATCAGAAGGTATACTACTCAACTTCCTAGGCAGTGACCAGCAAGTAGCAGACCTTTTCAATGAGATAGCCATTGATTTGGTTCCAAACCCTAATGCATATGTGCTTGTAAAAGGGAAAATAGAGAGCCATTACAAGAACCGGGTAAAAATTTGGATGGCTGAGTGGTTGCACACCCACTTCAGCACCCCTTGGACAATTCTTGCATTTATTGCTGCAATTTTTGCCATCCTCCTCAGTCTTGTGCAGGCATACTTTGCAGCATTTCCAAGCGAAAAATGAAAGCCAGTCAAGTCTGGTTGAGCAGCACGGGTGCACTTGTTGGTGTTCATTAGTTTCTACAGCACAGGTGCACTTAGTTGGAGTTCATTAGTTTCTATACTTGGTTCTTAACATAATTCTCTGTCTTCTTATTTGTTCAAGTTTACTATTGCCAAGTGTTGTGATTGTGCAAGTGTTTTAATGTCTTGTTTTCAGAAAGTGTCCAAAAGACTTGTGCTTCCAATGAATCACTCTTTGCAGTTTCTTCATTCAGTTCTTTTTGGCTGTCTAAACAAAAACTGAAATGATCTTCTGATCATTACTTCCCAAGCAGGGCAAACAACCAAATAAAAAAAATAATAAATTTAGACACCCCTCTCCCCCCCCCCCCAAACAAAAAAAAAAGAACGTGCCTAGGTACATCCTACTCATAACAATTCGAGAGCACAAGTAACCTACCATTAGTAAATGTAAATTTCAGGTTAAATTTAGCAGATGGTATCCACTATATGAAGTACACATTCATATGAAGATTGAAGGCTGCAACAAGATAGGCAAATTTTCTTTAAGGTGTCTTCACAAAGAGAATTCTGATCCAACCTATCAAGCAAGCACTACATCAAGGCATCTCTGCAGATGCGAGGAGCACACAAATGAACAAACAAGCAACAACAGACCATTTAATTCTTCAATATGGAAGATTTTGCACTTATGAACCCATAAATACCTTGAAAATGTTAAATGCCAGTAATGGCCAGTCTTTTACAGACTCTGGTCCCATATAAGTCTTTTCAATCTTTCATCGGGTAAGAATTTAAACTTTTGAGCGAAAAAAAGCCTTGAAAATCAAATGTCAACCTTGTCTGTAGTGATCAGTCTTGCCAACAAAGCTTATACTGTCAAACAGAGTAACAATTAAGGCCACTCATGGTTGGGTAGTTCTACCAACAGAGCTTCAACTACACCAGAGGTCATTCAGATAATTGTGTCATTCAGATAATTGTTCAGTTCATATATTTATATACTTGTTCAGTTATACTGTTGAAGAAAATTGTCTGCAGTTTCAAAGCTGGATTTTATCTTTTTATTTGGATCACAAATATGAATCTGACATAAATTTATATACTTGAACAGTTCATACATGGATTTTATTCCACATGGCTACTTGAGAGTTCACTTTCCTTTAACCTAAGAAGAAGAATTGGCAATATTTGCATAGGGGAACCAAGGATTGGCAACCCTAGGAGGTGTCTAAGCAAAGTCTTTCAAACTAGTGTCATTCTGCCCTGTCCTGTTAAGGCAAAGAACAACTCCAACTTCCGAACCCAATGGTGGACCTTGGGAGATTATTCCACTATCTGTAATCACCTTAGAAGGTTTTCAATTCAAGTGCCACAATGGTAAATAAAATATCTTAGAAATGTCACCTAAGTATGGCACACCCTAGGACAGTAAGAACGTGTGACTATTATGATTCTTTGAGTTCGATGTTTTATTTGGATTTCTGCTTAGCCAATCTCCCAAACCCTTCTTCTAGTCTCCCTCCCATCTTGTCCTCCCTGAAATAGTTAACACTCTTTTCCTTGAATGACTGCACTGTATATGCTTTTATTTATGCATACATTTTTCATGTACAGATCTTAGAAAAAAAAAAACACAAGTAAATAAAGCACTTCTCTGCCATATGGAGCAAATTTAAAAAATGTCAGCCTCTTGTAGTATTAGAAAACTTTGCAGATGTTCGCACTCGGCAATTTTCAACAAGAATAAAACAAACTTTAAGATGCATTTATGATAGCATTTATCATACACATTGGTAATCATGCTCATCTTATTTCCTATCTTGTATTAAGTTATTTATCATGTTGGCCAAAGGAAGAGTGCCCTTGGCCATAATCTCTATCCTAGAAGTGTTAGAGGCATGAGAGAACAAAGAAAGGCCAAAAAATATAAGGTCCGGAAGGAACAATCGAGATGACAAAAATCCATGCCAATATCGAGGCTCTAGATCAAAAAATGCATCAAAAAACCTTCTTGTGGCTTGTAGATCAAGCTTAAGCAAAATATCCATACCGAAACAGAAGAACTCCCTTTGTCTCCTCCTCTCTATGGGCCATAAGTCTTTCCAAACTTCAGCAGACAAAGCATTTCCAGAGATGTTCCGATCTGAGTCAAGATAATGCACTATAGAACTAGCAACTACTGGAGCAGCGGCTAAAGTCCTTGCCACCATATAACCAGTTGAAGGGTGCACCATCCCAGCTGTGCCACCAATCCCAACGACTCTTTGAGGAAGTACAGGAAGGGGCCCACCCATTGGAATGACACAGCGCTCATCTTCTTCAATGCTCTTCACTTTTATGCCAAGGTGCTTCAATCGAGCCACCATTCTTTCCTGAATATCTTCCATTGGTAATCCAGGTCGAGCCACTAGCGAAGTCTCTTCAAGGAAAATTCGCTCTGATGAGAAGGGCATTGCATATAAAAAAGTGGGGATCCTACTGTTCCTCTCTCTGAGTTCTGTATTGTCTTTTAGATGTGAATCCCTCCAGTCCATAAAAACCATCTTGTTTACATCAAAGGGGTGATCTTCCACTTCAGCCAAAATTCCGTATGCCACTTGATAACCTGGATTATAAGGCTTGTCATATTGGACAAGGCACCTAGAGAATCCAGTGGCATCAAGAACTACAGCAGCCTGGACCATAACACCGTCATTACAAATCAACAACGATTTCGATTCCTCATGAATAACCTTCACAACCTTAGCTTGATGAAACTGGACACCATTTAATATACACTTCTGCATCATTTTGGACTTTAGTTGCTTCCTGTTAACCCGTCCATAAGGTCTGTCAAGATCCTTTTTTGATTTGTCATCAATGAAAACAACAGCACCAGACCAAGTTGTGTCGAGGCAATCAAGCAAGTCCAGTGCCTCAAATTCATCAACCCAAACCCCATAGTTATTTGGCCAGATCAATTTGGGTGATGGGTCAATCGAACAAACTGAAAGCCCGGCCTCAGAAACCTGCTGAGCAACTGCCAGCCCAGCGGGGCCACCGCCTACAACTGCCAAGTCTACCACAAGGCCCTTTGACGGGTCAAACAAAGGAAGCTCAAATTCAAGATTTTCCTTCTTAGTTTCTGGGACAAGCTCCAAAAGTGCAATACTTCTAACCCTAACAGAACTATTTCTAAACCCTTTCAGACATGACCTCCTCATACCCAATCTTGTCTCCTGATGTTGGAACTTTGAGGAGCTCAAATTGCCCAATTTCTCTGTGAACCCATGAATTGGGTGCAAAAATTGAAGCTTGTTATGAGTTTTGAGTAGTGTATCCATGAATTTCTCAAAATACCCACTTGGTGTGAGAGAATTTCTAGTATTCTAAAGAGTAAATCCCAACTGGGTCCTCACAAATGCTCAAATTTTATAGCAGTTTAGGGAAAGAAACTCAAATGGTATTGTTAAATTCGCAAGAATTTCATGAATTGACAACATAAATTGAATTTCTGTTTGAGATGGAAACTTACCATGAAGAGGGGAAAGTATGAGCAAGAAAGAGGCGGAGAGAAAGGCATCCTTAGGAGTTGTCTCAAAGAGATTCTTGGTAAGAGGTAAAGCACATGTGGCTGGTCCTGAACGACAACCTGAAGTGGGTCTCTCTGATATAATCCTGGAGAGCGAACGGTCCTACAATCACAGCGGAAAGCGTCACAGACAACCCCCACCCTGCCCTCCTTTGCATTGGTGACATTTGCTTCAAATTTAAATGCCCGATTTGTTTGATGCCCTTTTTGAGTGAAAGGCACGGTCTAAATATTCATAAAATTTCTTATCATTTATGGTGATTTATGTAGTATATTATATATGCCATATTTCACTGTAATAGTTATTTTATAAACTATCATATAAACCTCTAGATTCTATTTTGAAAAAAATAGTTAATAAAGTGAAAATTTCAAAATCAGTAATCAATACCCTTTTTATGTTTCTAATTTTTTTTATAAAAAATATAATTAACCAGAACCGATTCATAAAATAAACCATGAACGATGAAAATGGAAAACTCTAACGTTGAGCTGTCCCGGGGGACTTTTTGTGCTTCTATTGATGCGTGCATTTCTCATATGTAAATCGGAGCAGAGCATGGAGGCCAATAAAGCACCTCAAAGACATATAGTACAAAAGTAAATGCAATCTGCTATACGTAGCATTAAATATCTCCTTAATTGTTCAGTCTCTTGATATATGGCGGCGATCAAGGGCAGACGATTAAGCACAGCAGTAGAAATGAGCTTCAAGATCCATTAATCACAATCACGCTCATCTTATCCCTTCTCTTGCATTGAAGTTATTGATTATAGTTGCAAGAGATACCGTTGACACAAAAACTAAATTGTTATTAAATTTAATTATAAATAAAATAAAAAAATATCATCTAAATCATTATTAAATTTAATTATAAATAAAATGAGAATGTTTAATGAGAATTAAAAAATGTATCAATTAAGAAAAGCGAATCTTTAAATATAAAAAATTTAATAAAACGCATGGATAATATATTAAAAATTTAGATATAAATTCTTTATAAAAATATAAATATCAAATATTTAGTTGAAAAAAAGAATTTAAATAGAATGAATAGCGTAAGAAAATTCAAACAAGTTAAATTATTATTATTAATACTATTTTAAATTTTTATTAATAATTTATTTTTACTTATTTTTTTCATTATTTTTAAAAACAAGTTTATTTTTTAAATTTCTTTTTACTTATTAACTTTTTCATTACTTGAAAATTTCCTATGCATATTTTTGCCAAAAATCAAAATCATGCGACCCACTTATGAAATGCTCAGAATCCTGTTAAGGAATATGAAACTCATGGGACTGTGTTGATATGGGATTATGAGATGGATAGGTGATGGCTGAAAGATCTATATTTAGTACTTACCATGTAGCCGTTAAGGTTGTGTTTGATTTTGAATTCGGAATGGAAGAAATAATTAGGAAACAATGTTTAGTTTAAGGTAATAGAAACAAAATAAAAAAAAAATGAATTTTTTTTTGGAAATAAAAATGAATTAATTTTTTTTTGTAATTTTTAAGGAAATATGAGATGAAAGTGAAAAGGAATAATTAATAAATTTATTTTTTAATTTTACTTTTTACATTTTTAAAATTTTTGTTCCGCCCTTCGCATCATACTCTGTCTCTGTCATGTCTCTGCCATCCCGAGAACCATATAGACTCAACTGTTAGGGGTGGTGTGCGTGGGGGGTGTGGGGGTGGGGGTGGGTGTGGGGGCGAGTGAGAGTGGGGGAGAGGGAGAGAGAGAGATGCGAAGCTCATCGTCAGACGATTTCTCAGTGTTGGTTTTAGCCTCAGATTTAGGCATAGGTCACCGTCCATTTCTATCACCCTCAGAGAGAAAAAGAAGAAGAGAATTGGCACGACTGTCCATCTTACCTATCCGATGAGGACTTTTCCGACCTCGAAGCCTTGCAATTTTTTCGTCTTCAGGGCTCCGACAAGTCCGGCAACCGAATTTTTCGTATTGTCGGCAAATTCTTCCCTGGTAATTCCTTCTTCCGCTCCTCTTCCCCACTTTTTTTTTCAACTTCTATTTATTGTTTGCTTTAAGGGCTTTTGGCTTTTGGTTTTTGGTTGACAATTCACGTTTTTAATTTTTGTTTTCACTGATTTTGATTCCTTTTTGTGTTTCTCTGGTATGATTTTAGTTGTTTGATCTTTTTTTGTGAATTATGAACTGTTCAGGCGTCTGGATTTTGATCCATATGCTTCCCTTTTATATGTTCTTGAATTTCTGTTTGTTAGGTCAGATATTGTTTGCTTTATGGGTTTCGTTTATTTGGTTTAGTTCACGTGCTTGTGCTTTTGCTTTCGATTGATGATTCAGGCTTTAGTATGACACAGCTTCATTCAATGAAGTTGGTGTCTAATTGTGTTTATCTGGTCTCGTTTAGTTTGTTTAGTTGCTGACTGATTATCAACTATTTTTGGCACCAGGATTTTGATGTTTTTGGATAATGGCTGATAGTAGAGTGAAGAGTTTATTTTGTTTTATTGTTTGAGAAGCTCGTAATGAGCGTTTGTTACCTCTGAAAGTGTAGTACCTTCCCCGGGACGGGGTGTTTGCGTTCAGTTGCAACTTAGCAAAAAACTAAACCAGAATCTTATGTAATTGAATGGAAAAAGGAGGATTTGTATCGCTGAACCCAACTAGCTAGGCAGTTAAGGTGTTGTTAAGTTGTTGGCATGTATTATCTATTTAATTCATTAATTTCTCTTTATGTTGGTTTTTAACGGAAGTTTTTGAACTCATTGAACCGGGTTTGTTGGGTTTGGTCGCTTTTCACTTGACAGTTATAGGATTTATATTCTTTATAGTTATGTAGGATTTCTATCATTGGCTGGGTGGTTTGCTCTTCAGGTGGTGAAAGGGGCGAATCTGATTTTGCTGATATTAGGATTTCTTTCAGGTTCTTTCTCAAGTATATTTGGATACTTAGCATTTCATTGGGGGCGATTAATTTTCTGGGGATCTTTACTGACTCTGGTGGGTGTTTGGTGTTAATCTTAAGAGATTTACTCTGATATTGTGATCTAATTGTGGTTGTGGTTACTTAGTACATCGTAGAGGATGCTATAGATGCCATATAGCATCATTATTACTGATGTCCCCACCAAGATTTTTTATTTGGGGCACTGCTATTGTTTTACAATCATCTAGTTGCAAGATGATATTTGCATGATTTGTACTGCTATAGCAGACCATGAACAAAGCATTAGCAATTCTGCTATTGCAGTGCTGCTTGTCTGAATCTGCTGTAGGAATGAATAATCTGCTAAAATTTTTGTAAGAATGGTTAAAATTCTTACATGTTTTTGTGGTTGTTGGTCTTGAATTTCATATTTGTGGTATCTCTTTTTTCTCTATCTCTTAATATTGTTGAATTTTTGTTTCTTTATTGCCTTAACATGCTTAGCTATAGTTTGTAAAATTAGGTTCCTTTTAATGGTTGCTTACTTAACCATTGCTTTTCTTTCAATAAACTACTTTATCGACCTAAGAAAGATAAGGAAAAGAAATTGCATCCAATATCCTTTCAATCTTTGTATATATCATGAAGACATTCTTTGGACATTGCTTAGAGTTGAAAAACAGACATATCTTGCATCTAGATCGAACCTCATTAATAGAATTTGGATGCCTTAAAATGAAGTTACGTCTATAATTATGTATAAAAAATTATTTCTCTGCAAGTCTATCAACCTTCTATTTTGCATGCATTTAATCTTTAAAAGGTGGTTAAATGATTTTGCTTCATTTTTTTTCTGGCTTTTGTTGCCTTTTCTCTCATTTCTCTGTGTGTGTGTGTGAGAAGAATAGTAGTGTTGGCATGAAAGTTTCAAATTTATTATACTTGACTCTCCTTTATCTGTTATAAATGCCCTTCTGACTGGAATCTATCTAATATCTTTGTGGATCTGTGTTTGTTTTCTTATATCCAGCTCCAGTTATAAGTGGGGAGAGACTGAAGAAGTATGTGTTTCACAAAATTTACAGTGAGCTGCCAGAGGGCCCATTTTGTATCGTTTACTTGCACAGCACTGTGCGGAAGGAGGACAATTCCCCTGGCATGACCGTCCTGAGGTGGATTTATGAAGATCTACCTCCTAACTGTAAGGACAGATTTCAACTTGTGTACTTTGTTCATCCAGGGCTCCGTTCAAGGCTGGTTCTTGCCACTCTTGGCCGTTTCTTCCCCCCCCCCCCCTTCTTTATGTGTTGGTGAAACTGTGGTTGGTTTGAACCAGAACTTGAGGCATCAAACTAACAATAGAGTTTATTTTGGGATATTCTATCTAGTGGTCTTTTGAAGGATTAGTAATAAGGGCTTCTTGTGGTGCATTAGAGTTGCATGTTCCATACATGCCCTATAGATTATGATTATTTTATTTGTTTTTTGCAGTGTTGCCTAGGAATTCTGTAGAAATCATTAGAAAGTAGTAAACTTCTCTGACTTCATTAAAGAGTTCAGAGACTGGAATTTTTGTTTTGTAGTATTCTGCTGTAGAAATTTTGTGTGCACTTTCTGAATCATTATTTGGAGAACTCATAATTTGCTGGTTTTATGATGCCTTACTCCTGTAAAAAGTTCAGGAGGTTGCCCATGACTGCTGAAATTATGCAATATGGATGCACTAATGCAGATTTTGGTAAGAACAACGCGGAAGTGGTTAATGCTGTCCACACTAACCTCTCTTGCCTCAATAAATTAGCTTTTGAGATTTTTTGAACCTCGGCCTAAGCTCTGAGTTTGCAGAAGAGTTTCCACCATTAGAACATCGTACACTAGATAACTAGGGTATTTTTCAAGGTTTATCTCTGCTAAACACATTGGCATATGATGTTGCAGATTTTATTGGAAAATCAGATATGTTAGCCGGCTGCAGTATCTATGGGAGGATATTAGAAACGAAGAGATTGAGATTCCTGAATTTGTACAAAATCATGATGATGTTCTCGAGCATCGACCACTTACTGATTATGGGATAGAACCGGACCCTCTCCACTTGACTGAGATTCGTCCAACAGTCTACTCATTTGGGATGTATGAGTTTCGATGGAGAGAGAGGGAATATATGTCATAGACCGGCCATATTATGGACCCTGTATTTGTACATACAGACTCTATCCTTATTGAAGATCAAGTGTAACTATTGATGATAACTCATCTGAGTCGGTTTGTACCCAACTACCGGGTTCCAAGTGTAGTACTAATTTGGCAACTTGTTAATATAAGAACCCGGTTTCCCTCTCGCTGCTTCCAAGCAATTTCTCTTGTCCTGCCGGTTCTCATTTGTCTTCAAAACAATTTCCATCAAATATGGACAAAATTGGCTCTTGAAGACCATCATTTTCCTTGAATCTTTGTCGCCTGCTGCTCTTGAGATGTTGTCTGAATTGGTAGAGAGACAGGTTCGGTAGCTTGGAGAGGCTGCTGCATATGGGACGGTTTGATTTGGTAATTGTCAACAGCGAAGCAGCCTTGTGTGATTGCAGTATGAAATTGTTTTGCAAGACTGTGACTGGCGGTGGGTCTCAGCCTCAATGGTAATTAGCTTGATTACCTTAATTTGCTTTTTTCTGGGTAATAAGCTAAATAAATGGAGAATTAACATCGGACCATCTTGGATTCATTCATTTACTTGCAATTGTCGGATCATATAATTTGGATTTGACAGCTATTCTGTGTTTGTGGATGTGGATTGACATGAAACAGGGAATGGATGAGCATTATCTTAAAAAAAAAAAAAAAAAAAAAAATTCCTCGTAATCCACATTTTGTTTAGCTGGTAAGAAAGAAAAAAGCAGGGCATTCATTACAGGAGTCAATAGGAAAAAGATGATTTGCTGTAAATGCAAGATGGTCATTTTGAAATTTTTTTTCAATTGTAATTTTTATTAATTAATTTACAATTTTTTATTTTTTATTCGAGAGAATTAAATTTAGTTTTTCAACGTAGAATTTAAATTTCTTATCTATTTCTAATTTTCCTCCTCTCCTGTAACAATTACTAATAATAGTTAATAATAATGATTAGTAATTAATAATGATTAATAAATAATGTAATTAGTAATAATGATTAGTAATAAAATAATTAATAGTTAAAAATGTTGGAGAAGAAAATATAAACATTCTTCGTATAGAAAATGAAATTGAGCTTCTCTCTTTCGCTCTATCTCCGTCTCTCCCAATTCTCTCTCTACCGTTCTCTCTCTCTCTCTAACTTGTCTCTCCTCTCTATCTTCTCTCTACTATTCTTCCAGTCTCACTCTAACTTCCCTCTCTACCTTGTTCCCTCTCTCTTGAGCTGGTCCGTGACACCGAGCGAGAAAGCCTCCGCGTCTCTCTCTCTCCTTCAACAGTCAAAACACTCTCTCAAACAATTCTGAAACACGCTCGAATTTCAAAAACAATGCTACGAGCTCTCAATCGCAAGCGCACTCTCCAAACCCTCCTCCACACTCACCGCTCTCCTAAAACCCTAATCCCCTCCTCCATTTCACGCTCTCTCTCCTCCACCCCTACCTCTCCTCCTCCTCCTCCTCCTCCTCCTTTATCACAACCACCGCCTCCACCGCCGCCTCCGTCGCAATCTTCATCCTCCACCGAAGCCGAAATCCGGAAATACCTCGGTTACACAGTCCTCCTCATCGGCTGCGGCATTGCCACCTACTACTCCTTCCCATTCCCCGAAAATGCAAGGGACAAGAAGGCTCAGATCTTCCGTTACGCTCCGCTTCCCGACGATCTCCACTCGGTGTCCAACTGGAGCGGAACTCACGAGGTCAAGACCAGGACTTTTCTTCAGCCGGAGAGTTTGGAGGAGTTGGAGAAGATTGTGAAGAAAGCGAATGAGAAGAAGCAGCGAATTCGGCCGGTTGGGTCGGGTTTGTCGCCGAATGGGATCGGGTTGTCGAGGGCTGGGATGGTGAATTTGGCTTTGATGGATAAGGTTTTGGAGGTTGATAAGGGGAAGAAGACTGTTAGGGTTCAAGCTGGGATTAGGGTTCAACAGCTCGTTGATGCTTTGAAAGAGCATGGCCTTACCCTTCAGAATTTTGCGTCTATTAGAGAACAGCAGATTGGTGGCATTGTTCAGGTCTTTTTTGTTCTCACCTTCTCGAAGTTTAATTCTCATTGTGTTGAAAAAATTTACGGTCTAACTGCAAACTTTACTGATTTATTGTTCTGCTTTAAGTAATTCGGTCAATGGCCGAATTAACAAAATACAATGATGGTATTGTTTTGTTGGTAAGCATTTGATGTTTTGTGAAAAAGTATTTCCTTGTTGCTTCCTATTTACAAGGAAAGAGTGGGGGAGGGGAACGAAATTCCATGTTGCCTGACAATTTGAGGAATTTCCTACTTCAAATGTCTTCAGGTTGGCGCTCATGGTACTGGTGCAAGACTGCCTCCAATTGATGAGCAGGTCATCAGCATGAAACTGGTTACTCCTGCAAAGGGGACAATTGAAATTTCAAAGGAGAAAGAACCAGAGCTCTTTTATCTTGCTCGCTGTGGTCTTGGCGGTCTTGGTGTAGTTGCTGAAGTCACCATCCAATGTGTTGAGAGGCACGAGCTTGTGGAACATACTGTTGTTTCAGACATGAAGGAAATCAAGAAAAACCACAAGTACTACGGGTTTTATTTTGTCAATCAATTATTGATTTCACTTTGAAACCTTGAGTCTGTGTTCTGACATTCAAAAAAGCATGTCTAAGGACTTTTTCATGTGAATATGGCTCTTCCTCTTCTTAAAGAAAGAACAGTACGTGCAACTTGCCATGGTTTGAAGGAGTCTAATGCAGCAAAATCCAGCAGATTTGGTGACCTTTTGGCCATTTAACTTGTTCCCATGTGTCTGCAGATGGAATTTCGCACAATGCTTTTTGTTACCTCATATGGTTGTTGTTAATTAAATGAAGCATGTTAATTAATAGATCTGCTTCTGGATTGCAATTTGCTTGTTACTAATGTTGCCAAGAAATACTGTGTGCCTTGAACAATGACTCTTATAGTGCATTATCTTTGGTTGGGGCTTAAATTTAGATGCTTCCAATCTTTCCCTTTGTGCTTTATTTGAACAAATATCTGAATTCCCACTTTCCTCACACACTGGTTTGCTTGGATGTTGAAAGTGTCATGCCCCTGAGGATTTTATCTTAAAATTTCTTGTTGCAGGAAACTGCTCTCAGAAAATAAGCATGTGAAATATCTGTATATTCCATATACAGACACTGTTGTGGTTGTGAAGTGCAACCCAGTTTCAAAATGGAGGGGTCCACCCAACTTCAATCCTAAGTATAGTCACGATGAAGCTATGCAACATGTTCGTGACCTATACAGGGAGTCACTAAAGAAGTACAGGTAGCGCAGTTTTATCTTTATGATATATACTTGGATATCATTGGAAAGAATTATTCTAGAAACTGTATATTATTGGAAAGAAATCTTTTGGAAAGATATTTAGAAGCTAATAGAAAGAAAATATTTTAGAAAAATATTAGTTTCCTTATTTTAGTTCATTGGAATCATTTTAGAATTTGTAATTATCTTAGTTTTTGAAATTCTTCATATTAGGAATGATTTTAGATATTTATTTTTAGTAAAAATTCTATTTTATTATAAATTCTAGTTTCTCCTATTTAAAGGGAATATGATCAATAAATAAAGAAGTCTAAATTCCAAGTGTGGTGAAAAACTTGTTAGGGAGCAAGTTCTCAGCCATCATACCCTAGAGTCTAAGAGATGGAGGACTTTAGCAAGGAAGAGAGGAATTCCTTGCAAAGTATTCCTTGCAAAGTATCCATTGACTCGATCCTGTACTAGAACTTATATCATTTTACTGCCAAAGTATGATGACAGTTCAATAATACTTTGAGCATGGATTAAAAGGAAGAATAGGATTGTAACAGTAATTACAAAATAAATTTTCAGAAATTGTGAATTTTTTACTTGATTTTCTTTTCTTTTTTTTTCCTGTTTATTTATTGTTTCTGTTTCACTCTGGAAAACCATTTCTTGTGCTTTTCATTTTGAGTTCTTTTCCTCCACCTTTTCTAGTTACACATACTAAAATTATGATGGAAAGGCTCCTGAACCGTTCCTATGTTATCCCCATTCTGTTCTCAACCTGAATCAGTTGACATCTTTTAACACTATTTATGTTTATTGTCTGTTGCTCTTGTAATGTGCCAGATAATGTGGATGCATTCATACATTTCTGTATCTGTAGCCAACTGCTGGATTAGTTACTTGCAGGGTTGTTCCAGATGGCAATGAACCGGATATAAATGAGCTTTCATTTACAGAGCTAAGAGATAAACTGCTTGCCCTCAATCCTCTCAACAAGGATCATATTGTAAAGGTCAATAAGGCTGAAGCTGAGTTCTGGAGAAAGTCTGAGGGATACAGAGTGGGCTGGAGTGATGAAATCTTGGGATTTGATTGTGGTGGCCAGCAGTGGGTCTCAGAGACTTGCTTTCCTGCCGGAACCTTAGCAAAGCCAAGTATGAAAGAACTTGAATACATAGAGGAGCTAAAACAGCTCATTGAGAAGGAACAGATACCAGCACCTGCACCTATAGAGCAACGATGGACAGCATGCAGCAAAAGCCCCATGAGTCCAGCATCATGTACAGATGAGAATGATGTATTTTCTTGGGTAAGTTTGTGGGCTCTGTTCATTTATTGGTCATCATTGAATGCTGGAAAATGAAAATTTATATCTTTATTGGTCTTTTATTGTAGTTTTTGGCCTAACAGTTAATGCATCTACACTTCTATGATTAGATTTTTTCTTCCTTTCAACAGGGAGTGGTCCATATTATTTGAATACATAGTGCATAAGAATGTACTGGTTTGATTTGAGACTGGCAGACTCTTTTTCTGTATGTCTTTTATTTGTGGTGCTCTGATTATGAGCCTTATATGTTATGTGAGATCTTGAATACTGGTTGCGTTAAGCATTCCAAACTGTACCTTGAAATTTAAGATGATTGGAAGTTCAGGGTCTTGTCTCCATCTCAATGATCAGATATCAAATATGAAAGGGCGGCCAAGTGCACAGAGCTCCTGTCATTGTAGGGTCAAGAGAGGGTCGAATACACGCAGTGTTACTCTTGATAGAGGAGATCTTTTTGTGGTTTAAACCAATGAGCTGCTGCTCACAATTTAGTAACCTTACTGTAATGCCAAGGCTCATCCTTGGACCTTAAATTAAACTTAATATGTCAGCGAACCTGGAGGTTACATCATACTGGAAGCCTTGTCAATAGGCAGTATACAGCTTGTAACTTTTCCAGAATCAACGACAAGCTGCAGCAAAGTATTAGATCCATCTGGATGTACACATTAAGTGGAGGGTTTGAGTTTATCAGAAGTGGTTTGTGTTATGTATGACTTGACTCGTACATGGTTGTCTGTCCTTTTCTTCTGACCTCGTTATCTTTTCCCCTCAGGTGGGTATAATAATGTACCTCCCAACAATGGATGCTCGTCAGAGAAAGGAAATAACAGACGAGTTCTTCCACTACAGGCATTTAACGCAATCACGATTGTGGGATCGATATTCTGCTTTTGAACACTGGGCTAAGATTGAGGTACACTTGAAACTATGATATACTGTTTCCATGCATTTCTATTCAATGTAAAAGTCAGAACAACTGAGATCCTGCTGTTTTCATACGCTTTGAGAAATTTATTTATGATATGTCCATTTGAGGTTTATTTTATTTCAATTAAAACACCATAGTTTCTGTTCAAATTCTCAAAACCGTAGTTCAAGTTCAAACTTAAGTTTATGAAAAGAAAGAATGACAACTATAAAAAGCACATAAAGTTGGATAATTATAAAAATCACTATTTGGATAATGATGCGGGTTTAGTGATACATCATTGGCACATGGTGAAAATGCATAAATGTATGAGATAAAGTTAGGTAACTAAAGTATTACTTACTGTTATGTCAAAATATATTAGTTGCATTGTTGCATAGCAAGATTCTTTTTTTTTTTTGGTCTAGATTATTCTTGTATTTAAAATTGTCAATTGTTGATTTATGAATAAATATATTCTGAATTTGATTTCTCTACTAAGAAATGTTTTTACAGAAGAAAAAACACTTTTAGACTATGCTTGGATCCAAATGAATTCCACATATTTGTGAAGTTCATTTTCACATCCAAGTTTTAGTGCTTGGAACAAAAAAAAATGTGGAATTTATTTCCAACTCCATGTGGGATCCACCTAGTTATGACCATTTTATCTCAATTACTTGCAAAGAGAGGGGAATCTAACTGTAATTAATTAAATAGCAATATTTAAAAATGATTTCGACATTTAATTTTTGGTTCCAAGCATAGGAGTTCATTTGCAAATGAATTTCACAGTTGAATTCATTTTAAATGAATCGAACTTGTTTCATTTGGTTCCAAGAAGGGAGGAGGTAGGGGAAATGCTTTACTAAATTAGAAAAGTGATAAGTGCCTTTTCCTCCCGAAGTGCCCTTTTTTATGTAAATTCAAACACTATCTAGGTTTTTTAGCTTTATTACTTTCTATTTTGCATTTATTTGAAAATTTTGAGTGAAACCATCATGTCCATTTTCCATGTTTGTGAAAATCTGAAAGTGTTTGTGAAAATCTAAAAGTACCGTTTCAAAAGTATCTTGTTGAAACATATATTAAGTTATATATGAAAATGTTGCCTCAAACAAAAAAGGGACAATTTGTGTAGCTCTAATTTGACCCAATTGATTAATTGGGTCAAAACTAAAATCCCAACTTGACTTATTTATTATACATGTAAGGCAGAAAAGATACATACAACATGGATGTTTAGTTAAGTCTCATCATTTTTTAAAGCACATATCTTGCATTATAGAGTGAGAGAGTGCGTGTCTTTGTATATTTATAGTGTGAATGAAAGGTTGCGTGAAGTAAAACCTTTAATTCTTAATTTCATTTTCCAGTGTGATGATTATCATTTCTTTGCATCCCATTTCACATTTTGAAGAGTCTCTTCAATTTGCTGTGCCATGTTTAAATAAGAATTAAATTTGCATGTGTATTTCTTTTGCTAGTTGGTGGCTTAAAGATCATAAAACAATAGAAAAGTTTTAATTATGCACAATATTTGCGGTGTTAATCCAGCTCATGTGATATTAGCAGGTTATTATCTAGTCAGTGGATTAGCCTACTATGCAGCATAACTATTATTAGGTTGATTTGGTTGACCTGGTTTGACCCACACACACTAAACCCAACCCATTAAATTTGTGTTAGGTTCGAGTTGTTCCATATTGCTACCCCTACTTGGAAGTTGGTGCTAATAGTATATAACATGCCAGATTTGGGTTCTGCTGTGATCTGCAGTAATAGTTAGTGAATATGCTTTTGATGGGGAAAATTTGTCAATGAACTTAAGAGCTGAACGTATGGTGTGTCTCAGTAAGATGATTTGATAAAAGAATTGCTTTTGGTGGTTGGCAAATCTGAAGTTCTCTAAGTTCTATTTTAAATGTTTCCATTTAGGTTCCGAAGGATAAGGACGAGCTTGCAGCTCTTCAGGGGAGGCTTAGAAAGCGTTTCCCAGCGGATGCATACAATAAAGCGCGGAAGGAGCTGGATCCCAACAGAATTCTGTCTAATGTCGAGTTAGAGAAGCTTTTTCCAATGTCAGAAACTGTTTGAGAGGCCCTATTTGGTATGTATTTCTCTTAATGATATATATTCTTTGATCTGGTATTGCTAAATCCAATCTGCTGGATGCATCTCTTGGTCCTCAAGATATCTCTGTAAAATAATTGAGAGAAATATTGATATGTATCGTTGTAATTTATTCAAAAATAATAACAACATAATTTACTCCAAGAGATACAAGACATTTTTCCCCCTCATCCACGTTTCCCAGTGATGACTAATTCCATTTAAAATGCTTATATTGATGTGCGGACAGTTGTTACAATGGCAATCAGCTTATTCAAAATTAGAAAGTCTGAGTTTTATTTTCCCCATCCAAGGTTGATCCATCTCGGTTAAGTAGATTGTAAATATATGTTTTTGAGTGCCTCAGAGGATTTTATCTAATGTAATCACCTTGATTTCTTATCTTAAGATTTGACTTGACAAATGACACGTAATACAGCCATGAGAATGTATGTACTTTTAAATGGACACTTGGTGCTAGCAGGCAAAAAGAGAGTATTAAAAATTTCTATGCGATTATCCGTTCTGAATTGCTGAGAGGGTTGAATAAGATAAATGTCCTGCTTGCCAGAGGAGCTCTCGGGTTGAAAAGAAAAGATAGTTTGGAAATTCTGATGGCAAATTTTGTGACCATTTTTTTCTAGAACTTCCTTGTCTTGGCCAGGACTTATCTTTCCAATTTGTGAATTTTCACAAAAAGTTCTGAAATTCTAAATTTCAGAGAATCTTTGGACTAATAAGAATATTGGCCGTAATGATTTGCTAGTTGTCTTTGATTTATATCGAATTTTAATTAATTAATTTATTATTTTGCATCTAAAACCATTGGTTTGCCATTAAGTTGTAGCAATTCCTTGAACATCTAAGAGGCCCTTCTAGTGGACAAATCTGGAATATATCGCTGTTTTTGTTAATTATGAGAAGATGTGTAGCCTGTAGCAAAGAAGATTACTGATTAAATCAGTGAACTGAAAAGGTATTTCTTAGGAAGTCCTTGGATAAATATTTATGAGGGATATTGGAGCTTAACCACAGGGTTGTGCTGCCTACTTTTGAAGAACTTAAAACTAAAGCATTTCAATATATCATAAATGATGACCACGTGAAAGATACAAGGATTAAATCCGTGAACACCTATTCATTCTATTATTAGATACAAGGCTTAAATCTGTGAACACCTATTCATTCTATTATTACACAAAGGCATATAATGGGTTACAAGCATGGAAAACATATGCAAATGAAGCACACACTGAGTTGGAGAATTTGTATTTCTAAGTGCCCCAGTCTTCTTCTTTCAGAAGCAAGCTTCACATAACCAGCAGCAGCATAGAGCAAAGAGGCTGCAAAGGCAAGGAAATGAATATGCAAGTTATGGAGAGAAATTTGGGTATTCTATTGCATAGAAAACATAAGCATGTGTATATGTATCCCTTAAACATCTCTATAATGATTGTCTTATTAGAGAACAAGGCTGATTTGGTTAGGTTAATAACTTGTATATGAATTTTGTCCCTTGTATGACCATCGTATTATAAGAGGACTTACCATCCTTCAATGAAGCCTCTGTCTCCTTTCTTCTTTGATAGAGGAGGGCAGCACTTCTTCCCAGTTGGAGTATTCTCTGTAGGGTAGCCTAAATTCACATAAGATGGAAAAGATGGTAAGTTGACACACTTCTAGTGAAAATCAGAGAGAGAGAGAGAGAGAGAGAGAGACCTTCTGGTGGTTGGTTCTGTTGTGTCTCTGTCTTGGGCATTTTGAACCAGTGTATGCTTATACTCTTCGGAGTCTTCGATGCTCAAAGACACCCTGTGACCCCCATTTATATATCATCACTAGCCATTTGAGCTGTAAGTTGCAGTTTAATTCCATTTCTTAAAGATTTTTCTGGAACTTAAGTTACTTTTATAGCGTGCAGTTGTGGACTTTTGATTCCGTGAAATTGTTAAAAAAAGGTCCGGTCCCACTCAGTTGTACAGAAACAAAATTGAAAGGTTGTATTTAATTGAAGCCAATTAAGGTGCTGCCACCTCTATGCCTTTCTCGGCCTTTTGGCTAAGATCAAAGTGCTGCTGCCTCATAAGATATTATAAAGTAAAGAAAAAAAGCTTCTTTTTTGGGGGGGGGGGGGAGGGGTGGGGGTGGGAGGGGAGGGTTTTCTTGAATGGTTTTGCTTTGGATTCTTTGCTTCAAGGATAGGAGAAATAATAAAGCGGATAAAAGCTGGGACTGATCTGATCACTTTGTTTTTCTAATACAACTCTCAATCTCATAGAATATGTACCGTGGGTCCCTTTGTTACAGTTTTCAAAGATAAAGCACTTACTTGACAACTTAGTATATGCTCTCGTTGGTATTCTCTCTCTCTCTCTCTCTCTCTCTCTCTGCCATGGGTAAAAGCTACAAAAATCGATGGCAAACGACCTTAGGTCAGAACTTTTGATTTTTGCTACTCAACCATTGAAAAACATCATGCGTTCCCCCATAGATTTCATATTGCGGATATTCGATACATTATGGAATAAAACTTATTCGGGGTAATGCCAACTTGTCTGCATATGATTAATCCTTTAAATTACCACTGGATCCATTGCTTTTACCAGCATCTAATTCCCTTTCTTGATTCAACTTTTAAAAATTTGTGTCAGAAATTTTGAGCCCACAGGTTTGCTCAGTGCTTACCCAAGTGCATGGTTTATAAGTATACATATCTAAGAGAGTTGGTTAAATTTTTCACTCATGTAGGTAATAGAACCATTATTAGTGAAATTTATAATTAACTGATTGTGAGTTTAGTGGGATGGAGTGTTAGGTCTTTTAATTAAGACTCGGAGTTGATTAAAAATGAAAAAAAATTATGTTGCAAGAGTTGCCCCCTAAAATAGGGTTTGTAAGAGTTGCCTCCCTAAAATAGGGTTTGTAAATATTCGAATCGAATAATGTTAGGGTAGGTACCCAAAAAAAAAAATTAGTGAAATTCTTAGATCACCGTCAAGTCTATTGGATTTGGTAGCGTGTAGCTTTCTGATGGGTCATTTCTACCGTTGGGTAGTCCAATGGGCCTTGAAAGTGGACCCCTTCTTTCCCTAATAGGGGTTTTGGATTAGACAACTTGTGATGATTGTTAGGGTTGGAGCCTGTGAGGCACAAAACTATGCATCTCCACCAAATCCCAAATCCCGGGCAGGATTTTGTGTAGCAACATTATTATCGTATCAAGGCAAGGGATAATAGTCTCTGAATAATCCGGGAGTAGGAAACGCAAGCATATAATTGGTCCAAAAACGGTGTTAGATGGCTGATTTAGAAATGTTTAGTATGTCCAGATAATTCTTCAAGGACACAAAAAGGAAAAAAAAAAAAATAACATAGTTGAGTGAGCCAAAATAGAGAAAAGGGGTGAAATGATATACAAATTCCAAGTTTGACTTCACAGTCTTCAAACATTTAAACTAATAGTGGTAGTGATGCTGACTAGGTTAGCAATGGCTGGCTTTCTCGAAAAATCTATGAAAGACATCAATTAATGTAGGTTTGGTTATATGTCCCCATCTAAATTTTTATGGACATCCTTTGGAATCCACTTTTTGAGGTTCAAGAGAATTTTGATCTCTCTCTCCCTCACTGTGCTTGGACCTGAGTAAGCCGAGACGATTAGAGAGTATTAATGCTTCAAACTGAGAGCTGTATCTGAGAAGTCAACTAATTGTGCTGACAGTTCGACTAAATTGGAATTATTAAGCAAACAAGGGTTCGGAGAGTTTTACCCTTAAAAGTCTAACTTGACTCGAACAATATTTAGTCAGCTCCAATATGATTATCGGATACGGTGATTCATCCCCCCAAAAAAATTAGAATTATTAATTAATGTTCTAAATTTTCTCATTAAAATTCATGATGATAGTGTATTATTTAAGGTGATACAATTAGTGGTTTAAGATCAAGCTTTCTTTGTAAATCTATCGATGAAGTATCAAACAAAATCCCCCATTTGGATTTGGGACACAGAAGCATCAGATAGAGCCCCTAAAATTAATATTCTTTTTGGGCCCATTGTGTACGTAAAGGGTAGATTAGGGGGATGGGGGCAATGCAGAAACCTAGCCAAGCTAAGTTGGGTGTTTTCAATATTAATTAATTTATGCTCTATAAGCTCTAATATTCAGAGTACTTTTGACTCCTTTGTCTTTCTCTTTTAATATATTAGTTCACAATATTTTATTCTCAACCTACCAGGATTGGCATTCGTTTTGACTGTCCCAGACAAAAGAATTAGCTGACAATTTTTATTTTGTTTTTAATGTTTTTAAGATTGGACTTAAAATCACTTCATTAATACTACTAACCATGGGGTGGTTACTCTCTCTCTCTCTCTCTCTCTCTATATATATATATATATATATTATAGTTTACATGTTCTTTGCAAATGCTGTTGCACATTATCCTAGATTATAAGGCTTGTTTTTTGCATAGAAATCAAAGAAAATTAACCCTATTAATGGGGACAGATAGGGAATAGGCTTTAGTGTTGGGAGACCAAGAGTGGAGTGGACAAAATTTCCAATATTTGCTCTTGTTTGCCAACTCGAGAGATAGAGAGAGAGAGAGAGAGATTTCTTTTGTTATTTCCTACCTTTCGAAAAGTGACAATGATTAAATCTTTATTATGAATTTCTTTTCACCTAAAGAATTGTGAAACCCTAGTTGCTATTGTTGATTTTTGAGTTGAACAGAAGATGGCATAGTGCTATTTAGTAAAGTTCTAGCTGGTTTAATTTATCCGAAATTATTTTTGGTTTTATTTAATTTTACTTGTAATAATTTTTATTAAAATATCTTTTTAAAAAAATAAAATTTTGAAAATAGTGTTAAAATTTTTAATAGAAAAGATTTAAGTCATGATTCTATCCATAATTTTTATATATAAAAATAACTCTCAATTTCTTTTAGGTTTAACCTCATCAATCAAAGCAACGTAGAGGGAATTTTCCCTCAATTTCTTTTCTTGTTATTTTTAAGGATTGATATAATTTCTACTTTTGACAAATCAAAGGAACAAACAAAATATGTGCTCAAAAGCTTGAAAGGATATTGATGAATATAGGAACCCTAATAAGGCGAAAAGGTAAAAGAGTGTTCATATGCAGAAATCAAAAAGATCAAATTTTTATTTGCATCTACGCTTTGAATTGTATTCTGGGACATTGAAATATTAAAGACATAATAAAACAAGTAATTTTTTTTTGTTAGTACAAAAATTTGAATCTAAAATCACCAGATTATGGGAGGAGAGTTTGTACCATTAGACTGTCCCCTTGGGGACATAATAATAAAACAAGTATGTAATGAGAATTTTGTTAGTATCCCAATCAAGAATTTTGGGAAAGGAAGATAATACAAATGGGGTATCTTCTCGTGACCTTCCCACACCAGCTCTCTCTCTCCCTCTCATGTTTCAACTAATTCGATTTGAATATTGTCGAAACTATTTTAAAGATAATTCTCTCAATATAATCTTTTTTAGTTTTAAATTTCAAATTCAAGACTTATTTAAGAGATTTAACACTCTTATTTATAAAACTGGCTGTCCATCGATTCTCTCTCACCCTCATTTATATTAGTTAATTTATTGATAATATTTGAATTATCAAAAGCTTCTGTCACGATTCTTTTTGAAGATTTAGATTTAGGAATTATCTACATCAGAGGTAGAAAATGAACATTTCTACACAAAATTTAAGGTTGATTCTTATTCAGATTGCGAATTTGGAAAGAAGTAATTGAGGTTTTCATTTTCACCGTTGAAAAAAATGAAAAGAAAAATAGCTTTGGCAGGAGAACTGAGTTGAGTTTTTTGAGATTTTGAGAATATTTGAATAATGAAACAATGAAGAACACACAAAGACTTTTCTACATGATTGTCTCTACGAATTAATTTGTATCGGTTCACCTAAAAAGGGGGCTGGGGGTGAGAAGCTATCATGATAACATAAATTTTTAATCTCCAATTTACACTTTTTTATTTAAATTTAATTTAAACAGGCTTTTAAATGCTAAGATGTCATATTTGATATTATAGTACAGTTATATATATATATATATATATATATATATAAGATTTGTTTGGACTGATTAAGTAATTAGTTTACAAGCAAAAAAAAAAAAAAAAAGTTCAAAAGTATAATATATATTATAATATATAATATACTATATAATATGAATAAATTTTATTAACAAGATAATTCTATGTTACATTACAATAATCATGGGAAAAGGTCATAATCTCACTTATCCCCTTGGAATTAGGTATCAGTAGCTAAGTTCACAAATTAAAATGCATGATCTAAACTTAAATGAAATATATAATAATAATAATAATAATAATAATAATAATAATAATAATAATATAGCTATGTATACACATATGAACATAATACAAATGTTAAGTTCATGTAGATGGATGATAATGCCCACAAACATTTAAGCATGCTATTATGTCAGCTAATCCGCCATGAAACCCAAAATAGTCATAAATATTCTAACCAATCTAAGTAATACAATTCTATTTACTCTCTTTCTCTCTCTCTCTCTCTTGTTTTGAACATATATCTCGGAGGTGCAATAATATGACCAAATTATATATAAACCAAAAAACCTCCATTTGTCTATCCATGGGAATATGTTGCAGACTTAAAACATCTACTGCGTTAGAGTTCATGAAATCTTTGAGTACTGAACAAAGCAGGAAAAAATATAGTAGGCTTCATGCATGTGGACATGATAATAATAATCATACATTCTTTTTTATTTTTTGAAAATAATAATCTTACATTAAACGTCAGAAGTCTTCGAGAGCATCAAGTGAAATTTCTCGTTCTATGTGTTTCAGAAAATGTACTTGAAAGAAATCTAAGACAAGCAAGCAAAGTCAAGCTTGAAGACAACTAGTTCTTCTCCTCAAAGGGCAGAATACAGTAAATACTCCATTCATCGCCATTCAATCCATCCATGCAAATTGACAAAAATAAGGTAAAAGATATAAAGTTCATTATCATATGACGAAAGTTTGATAGCATGGCAGTCTATGGCAAAGAATACCTGGAAAGACTGAAAATATTAATTCCGAAACTGAGGTTTTTGGATCATGTCTCTATATAGACATTACAATAAGTTTCTATAAAATGGAAGTTGGGTTTTGCCTAATTTCGAATGCGAACAGAAAGTCAAACAGATTAATAACCCAAAATGAGCACCTAGGTTCTTAGCTGCAAAAGATAAAGGGAGCCAGCCAGCTTTGCTTTTCTAGATATATAAGGTAATATAGAAAGAATGACCTAACTAAATTTTCCAGGCCGAAACCCAACATGACAAGATTCAAGAAGAGCAAACCAGAAATATTTGAACTTCATGTATTCACACTAAAACGGTTTAAGATGAGCAAAAATCCTTTAATATTTGATCACAAGTTCAATGGCTGGGACTAACATACTTGTGGGTGAAACTTACTTCATCTGTTCAACTAGTGAAGTCTTTAGGGTGGTACCAAAGGCCCTTGATTGAATTCTTATTATCCTGGAGTGGGAGAGTGCTACTTCTATTATGTGGCTGAATTTTCTTTGGGAAAAAAATTTTGACTCCATAAAAGTCGTAGCATTTTCTTTTGGGTGTTCTTTGCGAGATAATTTCCCTAGAAAAAAGGGGGGAGAGAGAGAGAACACAAGGAAGGATCCTCAAGAAAAGGACAAGGTCATTCTCTTTAGCACCAAAAAATAAGGTTAGGATGCAAGCAACATTTACAACCCTAGGCATTTGTTTGGGGTTTATAGTGGAGTAGTACTATATAGGATGATAAACGCGGAGAAATGAATTAACAAACAAAGCAAAAGAACATCAAGATTTCGAGAATCTAGTGACCAACTTACCATGTTGGTTTACACAAAAGCATGACTTTAAATCTAGGGTTTTAGGGAGTAAGTTTTTAGTAAAAGTTGAGAGAGAGAGAGAGAAATAGAAGTTATAAAAGCCGAGGGGGACAAAAAAGAGGATTACATGGGAGGGAATCCAGATTTAGATATTACCCAATATATAAACCTGTCGTCTAGTCACATTCAATGTTGCATTCATGCAAGACAACCAATCGATTTGTCCAGAACCAAATGATTTCTTTTAAAATAATTAAACACACTCCAGCTATAGCCAATCAATCTTCTCCAAAAGCCCAAGAAAAAATTGATAAAAACAAAGTAGCCAAAAAAAAAAAGAACATAGAGCACATCTCCTCAATAGAATTTGCAACAAAATAACCAAGTGTCCAAACCAGCCAAAGTTCAATTAGAAAAAATAAACAAGACTACCCCACCACACAAGAAATAAAAATAGCCCCATCTAAAAATATATGCATTAAATAATATTAATTACATTAATTATTAATACTTCATATAAAATGGGAAGGTGGGTGGGGAGACAAGAAAATAAGATGTCACAACAAATAGGCCATTATAAATATGCATATAGAGTTAATTGATGCGTCAAATAAATACAAAAGTAGGAGTGGAAGGGCCAAAGATTGACCTGTGGTGTGCTGTGTAGTCCACTCCTTCATCACACTTCACTCCATCAAAGCAAAACACTCAGATTCTCCTTGTCTCTTCCCAAAACCCCATCTCTCATTTCACTGCGCTTGTGTTCCATATGATCATGATCATTGAAAAGCCTACAAAACAATCAGATAAACAGCCACACAGAGAGAGAGAGAGAGAGAGAGGTTTGGGAGGGGAAGAAAAAACAAAAGCAAATGAAAGCGGTGACAAAAGTTTTAAAGAAAAAAAGTAATCATCCCAATTCCCAATAGTCTCTCGTGAGGGTCATTTTTTTTTCCTTGATAAAACTTTTTCTATGTTTTCCTAAATTGTCAAGGATAACAGCATCATATGGAATAAATACTATAGAGGGTGATCACTCACTTCATTACTCATTCTATCTCTCTCTCTCTCTCTCTCTCGATTTCTCTCTCGATATAGAACTAGAACTCATTAGAGTGATGATACATTGATGGATCACAACCCCCAGCAGCACCTTGTGATGCATGTCGACTCATAGCTTCTCTTTGATTGCTATGATGATGATGATCACCCGTAGCACCCAAATTGAGATAAACCAATCTCGAATCCAAATTCAAATTCCCAACTATGCTGCCGCTACTCGTGTTGCTATTGTGATCTTCACTCATTGGTGGATATATCGTGGTAGAACTATTTGGTGGTGGAGCTGCATTGTTTCCACTATTCCCTTCTTCTCTCGAAAGCACTAATGCAGCTGACTGAACTAGCTCAAGACAAAGCCTTAGCTTATTTGGCTCGATGTGGGTCAGTCCCGGCACAGCTCCTTTGAAAAGAAAGTCCGAGGTTAGTGTTCGAAGCACGTCTAGCGGCGTAACCCCATCCACTGTTCGCACGTTGGGGTCGGCATGGTGGTCTAGCAGGACAGCAACCATGTCGGGTGACACCATCTCGGCTGCTACATGGAGTGGAGTTTTCCCGGCTGGACCAGCCGGGTAGTTGACATCGGCAGCTCCAAGCTCAAGCAAGGCTTTTACAACCTCGCGGCTGCAATTTTCGACCGCATAATGCAGTGCCAATGCTTCATCAAGATTTAGGCCTTCTCCCATGACCATGAGCTTGACAAGTTCAACATCGGAAGAGTCCAGAGCGCGGCGCATTCGGCCAATTTTTTGGTCTTCAAGGTCGGGGAGGTCATGGTGGTGAGGGTGGTGGTGGTGGTGGTGACGAGGGATGAAGGAGCGGCGAGCAAGGGAGGATTTGAGGCGGAGCTCCTCGATTTTTGCGACAACATCAATAGGCAAGTGTTTGGCTAATACCTCAGGTGGGAGACCAGATTTCGCTACCAAGTGGGAGCAAGTAGTCCATAATTGGTGCATGTCTTGCTTTCTTGAAGCAATTAATACTTTCATCACATCTTCAATTGATGCCTTCTCTACCATGCTAGCCAATTGTTTCTGCAGTGAGAGTCCCATCCAACAAATTTGAGTTTTTTGAAATTTGTTATAATTATATATATTTTCATGTTAGATTTTTGGAGGTGGAGTAATGTGCTTGTTTGGTGAAAAAATTTGTTAAAAAAGGCCCTAGAAATGTTATCTGTTGTTTCAAACAGTTTTGTGGGTTTCTTTTCTTTTTGCCAATTTCAAAAACCAAATGGGGAAAGTGTAGAATGTTTGGAAAAGATTTTGGGGGTGTAACCACGGTTGGAAGACATGACCAGAGAGATATATGGAGAGATCAATCAAAATCTAAATTTAGAAAGACTTGGGTGGGGAAAAATGAAAGCTTTTGCAACCCAATTCACGAAAGATTGGGTACACCCTTCACGCATGAAATCAAGGGAAAACCAATTCCTTACACGATTCCAAAACAACAATCCAAATCATATACCATAAGTATATGGAGAGAGAGAGATGTAACCTTTTGTAAATGGGCTACTAAATTTGTTTCAACACTTTAAGAAGACTAGAGAAAAATAAAAGAAGAAAAAAGGAAGGGGTAGTATAAGATGTGTAAATTTAATATATGATGAAATCAAACCACTCCAACTGCTTCAAAGGGAAAGAAAGAAGATAATCTTGAAAATCCAAAAAAACACAAACCACAGTCCTTGTATAATTATATTTTGAAAAAATTCCATCCCACCCGCTTCATCAGATGATAATATTATTTGAATTCCATCCAAACTACCCATTAAAAATCTCAATTTCCATAAAAACAAGAAAGAAAATCCAGACTCTTCCCAAAACCAAAACCCAAAAAAAGAAACCCACAAAAAATGTGGAGAGAGAGAGAGAGAGAGAGTGAGTGAAGAGACCCACCTGAGTGAGCAATGCAAGCTGTTCAACACCAAAAGATCTAGCGGCAGCAAGAGTGTCAAGAGCAAGATCAACAGCAGAAGTGCAATGCGTATGCCAACAGCCTCTCTCACCACAATTAGGCCTAGGTTCATGTTTCTGAGGCACAATTGAGACTTGTCCACTGTACAAGAATTGCAACATCAGCAAGAACACCTCATACCCCACCGAGTTCACCGGAATCACCTGCGAATTCCCCCTCGGCGATGAGGCCGGTGAGCCCATCTGCATCCTTGGGCTCGTCCCACTTGTGTCCAGCCCGCTTGGCCCGCCGCCCGCCGGCTCCTGCCCGCAGAAGAATTTCCTGAAGAATAAACTCCTTGCTGCTAAGATGCATCTGTGAGCGTGGACTAGACGCCCTTCTACGTTGAACGTTACATCGCTGAAAGCTTGGCCGTTGATCAGGAGATTAAGATAATCTAGAGAGAGAGATCTTAGTGACTCTTCTAAGCTCATCTTTCTTTTCTCTTTCTCTCTTGATGGATGATGATGAGTTTGGTGAGAGAGAGAGAGAGAGAGAGAGAGAATGAATTCCCTCTGTATGTCCTCCTTCTCTCTTGATGGATGATGATGAGTTTGATGATAGAGAGAATGAATTCTCTCTATATGTTCTCTCTCTATCCCTCTCTCTCTCTCTCTCTCTAGTTCGAGATGATAAGAGTGAGAATACTGTGGTTCTTGAGGGGGGAGAGAGAGATAGATTCTCTCTTCGATGGTGCGGTGAGATGGGTGTGTGTGTGTTGTGTGTAGTTTAGATTTTTTTTTTTTTTTTTTTTTTTTGAGAGAGAGAGAGGGCAATATGGATGGCTGTTCTGGACGGCTGAGGTATTTAAAATAAGAATTTTATAGGGAAAATGATGAGGTGAATGCTAGTCTCTGATTCCCCGGGGGGAGAGGGGGGGGGGGGTTCAACGTAATTACCACGTGTGTTCCTGCTCTCGTTCTTGTTTGAGTTTAGAATATGTTTTGCATTTGTATCAATATATGACAAATGCTTTTTTATTGGTGACACTACAATATATAAATTAGTGGCGATTTTATGAGCTCTGTTATTTTTATAATCTTCCAATATTTTTTTTCTGCCTCAGGCTATATTAAATTTAATAAAGTTCTGATTGCCAATAAATCATTTTTTAAAAATTTTTTCATAACAAATTATATATATGGTTTCTCTTTTATTGGATATTAAATTTTTTTTCATAGAATTTTGAAATTTTTTATTTTTGAAATGACACAAAAACAGATTTAACAACAAAATTTCACTTCCCCCAACCATCTTCAATTATTTTTGGATTTTTACACACAATATTTACCTTATATGGCCATTTTCCTTAGGCAATTGCCTAGTGGACGGTTGTCTCAATCCAACACATCAAAATTCTCTTGTTCCCCAGTAATTAAGTCAAAGGAAAAAAAAAAAAAGGAAAAGCTTGCAACTCTTAACGTTAGAGACCGGGTTATATAGAACTCTTACTCCCATGCGCATCCTCTATATTAAAAATAATGGGGCTTGTGCTATGTGTTTTATGCATATGAAAATAAAATCTTGTAATGATGTATGGATTAGTAAAATAATCATATAATCCAAAATTAATTCCTAGAGGATTAATTTAATATTTATTTATTATCCACTAAACTAAATCAAAGAGAATGTTTTATTGATTAGAGTTGAATTTTGTCATTATTAAAAAAGGAAAAATTGTATGCAATACCGATCCTTATAGCTTAACTCAACCAAAGGATTAATTCCCCACCAAGCGTAAAGGTTCCTCTCCGAAGCCCTTTTTGTAGGAACGACCAAATCAAAGAATAAATTACAGAAAATATATAATACAAAAAAAAAATGAAGAGATAAAATTTATGCAATTTAGCTAACTTACCTTCACAAGCAAACAATAAAGCGAAGTTCATATATTAAAACTCGATGAAACGACTGTGTTAAAATCCAGAAGGGTACGAGATATATATACTCCACGGTGCAATGTGAAAATTTAGATCCGCAACCCCAATTTGGAGCACGAGATGTTTCATATAATTCGAGCATCCGCATAAATCCAAGACAAACATGAGAGGGCCTTTGTTAAGAAACACTACAAGCTATTGTTCACCAACCACATAAAGTCAAGAAACAAACATGACGACCACAGAAGGTTATAATTAAGGTATCACACACCGCCTTCTTCCTCTCATAGAGGAGCATCAAATCTCACTCAAACGAATCCCAAAAGCGGAACCAAGTAAATCACACCGGGTTATACTTGAGGTACAATGTTTTTCTTCTCTAGTTGTGACAGAATATTGAATTTGGGTCTCTAGTCCAACAACAAAACTATATTTCCATAATCAAATTTAGAATTACTATATTTTTTTCTGTAATTCTAAAAGGGTGTGATAGGGTTATCGGTTCAAGCTCTTTACTGTTTTAATCTCATCTACTCATTTTCTGTTCACATTTTTAAGATACCCACATGCTTGGAAAATTACTCATTCAAATAGACCAAGCTAGACCAGTGACTTTTGTTTCTTAAAATTACTCCAACATGTAGCGTGGGAATGAGAGTCGCATGTGCCCCAGATTTGGAATATTTTAAGCTTGTACGATTCCAAAGCATGGTGGATGATGGGGCGATAGAAATTTTTTGAGATCTAATGGCTTTAGTATTATCAATGGTTTCTTTTTTGGGGCAACTTCATATTTCCTAAAGAAAGGTTATTGAGACTTTCGATCTAGGGTACTGGGGCATAAAGGGTCTTACATTTCTAACTCGAGATCCTTAGTAAGATGATGTCCCATTTTCCACCACTGGGCTCTATCTAAGGTCATTTCATTTCACCCGATCCATGACATGCCATCTTGTCTCTTCTAATGCGAGTACGTACTATTCCCATTCACATTGATCTAATTCACCTTTTGTCATGCTACCAGTTATTGAATTAACTTGTATTCAAATCACTAATATATCGATTGACTTGACAATTTGTAATATAATTCTCTCTCTCTCTCTCTCTCTCTCTCTAAGCAAGGTCACTCAAATTCTCCAAATCCTAAAAAGCAGTCAAACAGGTGGTTAGATTTTGCTTTCTGTAATCTGTGAAGCACAGTAGGCTGTAGCTTGCTAGCCCTTTAATTCTTCTCTCTCTTCCTTCCTCTCTCTCTCTCAACGGAAAAGTATTATTAGGGTGTAATAATTTTATTGAGACTGCTTGAATCCAAAATAGATTTGATTTTTTTGTAGAGTTTATTTTTAAATTTTAATTTTATTTCTTGAGAAAAGATATATGAAGTTCATTTTTAATTTTACAAAAATTATAAATTTTCAAATAAAAAAAAAACTTGTAAATAAACTACACAAGTTTTTTTGGCTGCACCTAAATGATTGCCTTTTTATCCTAATTATCTCCAAAGGGAGGGAATTATAAGGGTAATTACGTATATAGCTTTCTTTACAAATGAACTCTGCATTTTATTTTATTTTTTGTTCCAGTAATTGAAATTGAAATTAAAAAAAAAAAAAATTACATAGTTATGTTGGTTTATCACTCCGTTAAAGGCGATCATGATTGAAAAAATAAAGGAGATCAGGCAATAAGAGAGAGTGAAAGAGAGAGAGAGAGAGACAGAGACAGAGAGGCTATAGGTAGTAGGCTGAGGTGTGTTCAAGAACAAAACCATGGGCAAGCGTGTCGGCCAGGTCTTAGGGAGTCTCTCTCAGTGGTCCTGTCACTCTCCCCCTTCTGCACCTGAGACAAGACTTAGCACGTGTAAATGACTTACTGCCAGTTGTGTCCGTGTATACTAACATTTTCTTTTTTAATTTTTCTCAGCCTAATATTCCGAGCACATCATTTAAGGCACGACTGGCCGCTGTTTTTTTTTTTTAAAAAAAATTAATTAACCTTAATTTATTTTTATTTGACCATGTCATCTAAAAATTATATCGTTACTATGAGTCGTTAATCATAATTTTGAAATTTCTAAACTCATATAGTTTAATTTGATATATTATTAGAAGTGAACTTAGATTCATCATTAATGAAAAATCTTTAATTTTGTTTGATTTATAAATAAACATAGTAGTTCATTAACAAAGTATTTGAATCTAGAGGGGACGAAATTTCATCCCAAAGCTACAACTCAAAAATGGAGTTAACGTTGGGATAATACAATACGAGAATTTTGATAAAAAATGATAAGAATGATGAATGAGGGTAAAGAAGAGAAGAAATAAGGGTGGCTTTTGATTGACAACACATCACTGATGTCTTATGATTTGAAGACCTCCGATTTGACGTCTGACTTGTCCCTTCACCTTCACCCCACCACCTCTCTCTCTCTCTCTCTCTCTCTCTCTCTCTCTCTCTCTCTCTCTCCCTCCCTCTCCCCACTAACTTTGCAGGGAACATCTCTCAGTTTGTTTCGGCAATTACACCCGCAAGTAGTGTCCTCTATCGTGTATGCGCATACTCTTTTATATATATAATAAAAAAGATTCAAAACTCAAATATTAAAAAGTATTCTACCATTTCTGGATAATAGTTTAATATATATACTTTACCGGCGAAAACATGAAATATGTATAAAAAAATGTTATTTTTTTAATAAAAAATTTATCTTATAAAAGGTTTTATGATTTGATATTTTGGTAAAATTATAATAGCGGAATTAATTTAAAAAGATGGTAATTATTATTTAAATTGAATATTTTACATCTTTATTCAATTATGTGTACTTGGCAATATTGTAAAAGAATTCTGCGGTTTAGATTCTAGTATCTGTCATGTGTGAGAGAAAAGAAAGGGGGCGAGTTGAAAGTAAATTCCAAGCAAAGGAAACATTGAAATTTCTTTGGCTGCAAATGCTTTGGATTTGATGTTTCTCTTTCTTTGGAATTGATCAAATCAGAGTTGTGAAATAGATGCGAAGAGCCATGATGACAAGAGCACATCAAAGGCCATTTCTTAGAAGTGTTGTTGAATGTAATCACTCCATAAATTTTGACATGACAGCATTAGAAAAGAAAGCAAATGAATTATGCGCTCTCGGGATTATTAATATCTACCATTTTTCTTCATGTAATGTGAGAGACCCATTTGCCGCTCCTTTTCTATTCTCTCGTTAAATTCTCATATTATATTAAATTTTTTTAAATTGACTTATTAGATATTTTTTCTCCTTAATCAGTAAGATCTCAAGTTTAAATTTTAAAAATAAAAAAAATTAAGAAAATCAATATTTAATGACTCTCATCGTATTCGAAGCAGATTAATCAAATAAAATCCAAATACCAATTAATCCAGTAAAAAAAAATTCTCAGATTATTGTATAGATTTGGTTAAGTAATTATTCAGATACTTGAAACGTCTTCCTTGTGTGAAAAAGTTTAAGGTTCTTCCCCCCCCCCCCCCCACCCAAAAAAAAAAACCACAAAAATTTTGAAGAAAAACTTGGGATTATCTTGAGTAGTGCAAAACCGAGGGAGGGCAAGATAAACATGAAATTAATGATAGAAAAATCGATGGTATTTATAATATCAGGGTAGGGGAAAAAGCTTTTCTTTTTTCCAAATTATCATCTCTCACATATAGTATTACTAAGAAAGATTTTTTCTAGAATCCAAAAGATATGCTTTTGTAATTTTTCTTTTTTTAAAAAAAAAATTTTCTAGTCAAGTGATTTTTTTTTTTAAAAAAAACATGAGTTTTAATTTTAGAAATAATTCTATAAGGGGAGGATTGTCCCTTAGTGTATAAATTTGGACCATCTATTAAAAAAAAGAGAGAGAAGGATGTTTTTAAAAACTGGGGGGGGGGGAATATTTGGCAAACATGGCCTCAGTATCAGAGTAATCAGTTTTACTGTGTGTAAGAGACGCGTGAGGGAGAAGGGATAATTTCATGTTCCTTCCCCCAGATACTGTCGGCGTATACGTTGCATTATAGGCTATGACTATTGTTTTTGTAACCTTGAAAATTTGTTGTAAATGCATCACAAAAGAGATGTCATCTGCCCCTTTTTGTCTGTTGAGAAGTCCCTTCATCTCTCTCTCTCTCCCTCTCTTTCTCTCTCTCTCTACACAAAAATAAATGTGCTTCAGCAACCTTTGCAAATGTTAAGCCAAGATTAACATAGTTTTTATTATACAAAATTAATTTTTATTTTTAAAAATAAAATAAAATAAAAATAAAATTGTGTAAAATTGTATCAAAATAAAATTTCCCAAACATGACCTAATTAAACTTTTCCATAGATGAAGTCACTGCCTAAAATATAATAACTTCAATTTTTGAGTATAAAAAAAATCTAGTATTCCAGCATATCTTTTTTCCCATTATCAGGAAAAGAAAAAAAAGTTAGCAATGACAAATTTAATTTTGTTTTAGTTTTCTTCTCTATCTGCCTTTCTTCTTTATTAAAAATCTCAACTGAAAGAATGGTAATTAGAAAAGTCTTGGGATCCTAGAGTGTGATCAAGAATAGAGGGAGATCCTCATATCTTGGAGGTGTCCGAGCATGGCTGGTGTGAATTAAATGTAGATGATGTTGAGGGGGTAGACGGGGCGTAATTAGGGATGAGGAAGCCTGTGTGATTGGTGGGTTTCGTGTGATTTAGGGAATTGTAACGTCCTAATGCAGAGTTACCAGGGTTTTGGCATGGGTTGAGTTTGACAAATTCTTTAAATATTGAGCATTTACGGATTGAAATGGATTCCCAGCTAGCTCTGGAAAAGCCCTAATTCTCGCTGCAATTTTGTTTCTTTATGCTATCATGGTACTCGGAAGATTTTACATATTTTCGGAAAGATAAATAAATATGCTGTCTATTTAGTTACTGATAGTAAAAATTTAAGCCCAGGAAGGTTGTTCTTCAAGCCCTCCGACAGCACCTGCTTCACTTGTTATGGAGAGATTCCATGGGTATTTGTGTGTCTGGGTGGTGTAATCTGCATCACTTAGTATTTTGTTTTGTGTTTGCGTTTTAGCCCTTTTCTGACCAAAAACTAAAAAACAAAAAACAAAAGGGAAAATCTCAAATGCATTCAAAAGTTACATAGATCTCATAAGTCTCACCAAACCCCCCTAAAAGGCAATCTGTTCCTGTTTATCCACCGATTCTTAAGACTAAGTCTGTCCCGTTACATTTTCCTACATTCTATTATATGGCACATTTTTTGTTTGATTTTTTGGAGAGATTATTCTTCAACCTTTCACACCTCCTATTTTGGTTGGAGACAAAGAATTACCAATCCTTTCCTTTTCTCTAAGTTTTAACATTGTTAATTATTTCATACCAAGTGTATGTTTTTCCCTTCTAAGTTCTCATACTTTAATAATAATAGATTATTAGGATTTAGGGTTTCATATTATTATATTAAAAATAAGGTTTTATATTATTATATTATTTCTCATTTTTAATATAATAATATAAAACACTAACAATATATTATTTTTCATCCTTAATACCACTTATGAAATCCCCATGAATCCCGAGCAGATTCAAATTCAAGTCTTTGAATGCCACTCGAAAACATTATATCGCTTCGCCAAAGAAGCATGAAGTGCCCGGTGAGGGGAGGGATTTTAGGAGCTATTTCCCCTTAAAAATTCAAGAAATATATATATATATATATAATAATCTTAACATATTGTTTGCTGTTCAAAAATTATTATCCTCTTCCCTGGAAAGTAATAATCCTAATTATTAAATTTTTGTTACACGAACAACAAAATTATGGCTTCCTCATGTAAACAAATTG
This sequence comes from Dillenia suffruticosa, assembly GCA_033439265.1. Lineage (NCBI taxonomy): Eukaryota > Viridiplantae > Streptophyta > Magnoliopsida > Dilleniales > Dilleniaceae > Dillenia > Dillenia suffruticosa. The sequence goes on from JAVTVX010000035.1 coordinate 23,766,718, forward strand.
ACCCACTTTTTACCCACAACACAAACTTGAAGTTTTTGGGGGCAAGGGTTGAGGTGCCCTTTTATGTAAACTTATATTATATGTTGAGTTATTAAATATTCTTTTATCGATGAAGAGCAAAAAAAATTAAGTGCAGACAGTCAAAATAATTAATAATGATCAAAGAATTTACTAAGTTTAAGTACTTATCAGCCAACGTAACAACAGCTACAGATTAGTTTAATGTCTTAGAGCTACATATAGATGAGTGCATTTGGCAGGGATACAAGTCGGCGAACCAACGTCTTCTACTTCTCACAAAAAATAAAACCATTAAAAAGGGAAAACATCTAAATCTAGCCTCCCTAATTAGGGAACCCTAAAATGTATAATACATACATACAAAGCTATCTATTATCTTAATTTATCATATCCTTACATTAATATTACAAAAGCAGTACATAAGAAAATATTTCTTATTTCTCACTAAGCTTAACCTTTTTGTGCGCTTTAATAAACCAAACTAAAAGAAGGACCCCACCATAAGTCTAAATTCTTCATCCTAGTTCTCCAAGTTAGGGTATACCCTCCAAGATTTCTTTGTCCCTTACTTTCTACTCACACTCATAACGCACTCAATCTGGTTCAAATTTGGTTGACTTCCCCCCAGCTTTCCTCCTTTTTCTTTCTAGTATTCCATTCAAGAGATTATTTATAAATTTCATGACAAATTGATGCATTTGGCACTCTGATTATGTGAGCTTTGGTACTTGTTCATTAAATAATTCAACACTTAAAAATTCCATTTATGTATTTACTTGTGCGCATAACTTATTAGGCATTGTGTGTGATTGATAAGGTTATTTAGCACAAAACTAGAATTCTAATTATCACCCAATAAAGTCTTCAATGACTAACAGCTAATTGATAGGAAAAATTTTTAACCCTGTAAGAGTTACACTGGGACAACAACTTAAAATTAGAACCTTTAGTATTCAAAGCATGTGAAAAATTTTTCGAGTTATATATAATACTAATCTCACAATTATGCGCGAAGTCAGAAATTTATATTCAAAAACTGAAATATAATATATATTTGAAATTATAATTTTAGAAAATGGGGTTGTAATTTTTAGAAAGTCAAATAACATTTGGGATTATAATTTTTAAAATTATATATATAATTTTTCCTAACTACCTCGCTACCCACATCCAACCCTTTGTAGATAGGGAGTAAAATTTCAAGATTCCCATGATGGCAACTGAGTGGAAACATTCCTTCATGTTTTCTACTCGAGTTGTTCCCTATCCCCATGTGTAAGCAGAATCCCAACACTTGGCAATCTTTGGGGAATAACAACATGTCTTGTAGGAAAAATCTTGAAGACTGAAAATAGGAATACTGCCTCGAAGAATTTCAAGGTTGAAAATCGGCTTGAAGAAAGAAACTGTGGGAAATTGAAAGAGCAAAGGAGGGTAACGGAGACAGAAGGCAAGACATTCATGTTCATAAATGGATTCCACCTAAGTGTCACACCCAAGTCAAAAATCAACCTCATCTTATCATTCGAAACCATTCAATTGACATCATTTAGGACAACTTCGCCCCCATTTCAGAATGGAAAAATATTGCCATATCACGGCCGGGGAGTTTGATAACTTGTCATATTTTTTTATATTTAAGAAAAAATTTTAATTTTTAATTAAAAATATTTTGAATTGTTTTCATAATGTCTAATAACTATGATAACAAAACAACTGAATGTCGCAATTAATATGTAATATCGTCCTTTCTTCTTGGAAAGCAAGAATGAAAGTCAAAGATCGAGGATTTTGGTGATTAGACGGGGGGAAGTGATATTGGGAAAGGATGAAATTCCATATATAGAAGTGGATGAATGAGAGGAACGATACAATATGTTTTATGTGGATGATATAGGGTCAAAATGGCCACAATGAAAAAAAAAAATCTAATGTGGTGGTGAAATTGGTGTCAACTCATAAAAGAAGAAACTTCCTCTTCCCCCATTCATTAGGGAGTCATGATCATGTGCAATATATGCGCATTCCACCAATGAAGGCTCTCACCCAACACACAAAATATCACTTCTTTTCTTTCTCTTGTAGATTCTTGCACAAGACAAACAAGTCAATCACACCTTTAAAAGGGTCTTTTGAAAAATGACAATATACTTTAAAATGGAAGGATGGCCAATTTTTGACTTGTGTCTGAAGTGATAGATAGAACTAAAGGTGTGTGTGGAAAATCACTAGGAAGGTTTGCATAATTTGGGCATTGCCATAGAAAACATTGTGTTCCACTAGACACGTGCCATGTGTTGAGCTAGCTAGGTTTTAGGAATATATCATTGCGGGTTTTGACTTGTTTAATGCTGATGTAAATGCACAACGTAAGATCTTGCATTTTGATATGATATTGAGAGGGTATTTAAAATGGAAATTAGACCAGCTGTCCTTCGACCTATTTGGTAGTTTGTACGGTAACGTTATACGTACGTTCGTGATGAAATTTCAACCTTTTATTACATATCTATGACTTTAAGATCAATTTAAATTTTGAGAACTTCGTAGTTAAGCAGAAAGATGATCTTTTTCTTTTTCATGAAGAGATAAAGATGAAAAACTGAATTTCAGTAGTAACCAATTGTATTATCTTGTTCAAGAAAATAACTTGAAATGATAAAAGTATATGAATATTTGAAATTATCTAAATAAAACAAAAATATATATATTTTTTCTGTACAATAATTTCAAGAAAAATGATTTTTTGAAGAAAAAAATATTTCCTCAGCAAGATAATCTTTTGGTAAAACAAAGCCTTGCTTAAGTCTCCCTCTACGTACCAATTTCTCCCATTCTGTAGCGTTATGGATTACTCTCACAAAGCGTCACATGTGATAACAGATCAATTAGAAGTATATATGGGTGAAAAAATGTAAAATATAGTTTGGAAGACCTTCAATTTTTTCCTCTTTAACTAGCGTTTTTTTTTTTTATAATGCTCAAACTCAAGATCTCTAAAGAAAGGGAAAAAGTGTCAATTAAATTATAACTCATTAGTCTTTAACTAGCATTATGATACATGTGACGTGTATGAATAGATTTTTGTGTGTTGGGCAAGCGACAAAATAAGGATTAGGAGCCAAGATCTGTCCTCAAATAGTGGTAACATGATCTCCATAATTGGATCAAATATATGGAAGTCCCACATCCATAAGATAGCAATGAAGACAAATTAATTGTATCATATTAAAAAAATAATCAAAGATTATTTAATATACACCGAAGCAAATGATGCTAACTTGTCTTGTTATACTCTCATTTTAGGAATAGGTGGGGACTCCTGCAGTCTTTGATTAATCCAACGATATGTGCTCACATGCTACGTACTTTCTAATTAATGTTTCCTAACAAATCTGGGGAAGGTTGGTAATCTTTGACATATGATTTTTTAATAATTAATGTGGTGACAAAAGTATGTCTTTGAAGTTTCAATCAAGTTTAACCTATTAGGAAAAAGAAATTATGAATTTCTTAGGTATGGGAGGGATGTAGCTATATGCTAGAAATATATAATAACAATAACCCAAAAAAGGGGTCTAATGTTTATGCATGTATATATTGTATAATCCTATCTCTCTTGTAATTTGGCGTATCATCTTTCGCTCTTTGAAGGGAGGTATGTGTGTAATAGTTGAAAAACTTTATGAGAAAAGCAAGAATGTGACACTATGGAGAAATCATACAATGGATATGGATTAAGAGGAAGATGAAGAGATGATATGTTCTTTTAAGGTAAGAACATTGAAAAGAAAGATAATGCAAAACACTGAAAATGGGATTGGAATAAATTCTACTTTGGACACTTGATTTTTTTTTCTTTTGGCAACAGCCAATGTCTTTTCCTTCTAACTTTCTCAAGGGAGAAATCATGTTCACTAGAAGAAAATGACTTAACAAGGCAAAGCACCTGATGGAAAAGAGTGTTCGACACAAAAACTTTTTTCCCCGGGGGGAGGGGGAGGGGGAGGACAAAATATAGAGTCCAATCAATATCATCAAGAGAAGGGAAGGGTTACTTTGTTTCCATTAATGAGGGTCCCATACGAGAAACCTTCTTTCAAAATCGATACAGATAATCACGATGGAACCCAATTGAGATTTGCTTTAGGACCCGCCTTGTTTAGTTTGACGCTCAATTATTAGGGTTTTTCCCCTTAACCAAAGGTTGATCATCAAGATGTGTTTGGCATCAAACTTTGTCTAAATATGTGCTTAAGATTGGTGTAAATCAATTCAATTAGTAAACATTCTTAAAATAAGAACCAAGATGAGGGAAAGTTTGGGTAAAAGTAGAAAGAGAGTTACTATATCCTGTGGCAATATACTTTATAAATGAGAAAACTAAGCTTTTTTCTTTTTGATATTTTTGCATGGTGAGATATATCATGCAGTGGGAGTGGAGTGGTGATGTTTGATGTACGCGCCAAGCATGATTTTTGTTATTGATGTGTTGTGTATAATGGGTCAACGGTTATTATATAGTGTGGAGAGGTATGATGGGAGAAAAGGGTTTTTAGATATTTAATTTTTTATTATTAATTAATGCATGCTTTTGGGAGACCACTAAGAACCTCTAATGAAAGTAAATTAGAGGGTTCCCTAGCAAAATCCACTTTCTACACCTCTTTGACCTCCACCTATTTTGGCAACCCTACCATCATGAGAAGTGCAGAACAACATACGCACTTGAGTGGGGAAAATGAGATCGTGGTGGATTCCACAATTCCCCCCTCCCTCTCACCAAGCCTCTTTTGGGGCCATGTTTTTCAATTGAATTGATGGGCTTGTCTTTGTAGACTCTCCAAAATTTTGTCCCTAGGTTTTGTTTTCTACCGAAGGGACCATTTAGTAGGGGCGACACTATGTTTAGGAGTTTCACTGGTGCACATTAAAGGATATGTGATATTTGCACTGAAGTGGACTATATGTTTGTGAAATTTATAAGGATAGTTCTTCTTGTTGCAAGAGTGCCCACATGATGACATAATCTCTAGCCTAAACTATTAGTTAGCCTAATAGTTTATTCGGTCTTTTTTTTCTAATCAAGGATAATAGTTGGTATTGTTATAAATTTTGGAGGCTTTGGACCACAATATGGACTCGAGTAAACTAGGTTTAAGTCAAACTAGAAGTAGGTAAAAATAATATTAAAAATAGACCAAGATATGTAATTTTGACCAAGAGGAAAAAAACTAGGTTTAAGCCAAATTGGAAGTAGTTTAGGAGCAATTTGAAAAAAATTAAAAGTTGGGGCTAAATTACAACAAATGTAGAAATTAAGATGCTAATTAAAATGAATGATGGTTTTGGCCTCAGCCAAACAATACTTGACTACAAGATGGTCAACTAATGTGAGGTCAAGAGGACAAAGTTGTCCATTGCAGAGTATTGTTTGTTACGGATACCAGAGAGAAACGTAAAGCATTTAGAAACTGTACCACTTTATGAAATTTTACAGAACATGTGATATCTACCAGGAAAAAATAACATATAAAAAAAAAAAAATCTTTTTCAGAAAAGAAAAAGGATTCTAAAGGCTGTCATCAACAGCTTAGCCAAAAGCATTCCTTTTTGCAAACTTTGTCACCAAAACTCGAGTTGAATGAAAGATTTTAGGTATGAGACAGAGTCTCCTCTCTCCTTCTCTCTGAGCTGAAACAGTGAGTTTCAGTTAAGGCTGACTTGGATTTAGAATGATCTTTCCAATCCAAAATCAACAAAAAAAAAAAAAGAAAGAAAAAACATAGACACTCCAGAAAATGTCATATGTCCAACATTATTAACTCTCTGAAACCAAAGGGCAAAAAACAAGGTTCAAGAATTTCTGGCTTTTTAGCTCTGACCCATCTTGTCATATCATTATCATCATCTATTTTTCTTTGATATGGAGTTTTCTGTGGTTCAGAAAGCCATATCCCTTAAGCAACTTCTTCAATCCTATCTGGTAGGGCCTTTAATTTTGTTAGATTAGACCTCTTGGACAGGTATGTTCAATTACCCTAGTAATTTAAAACGGTGTTTAATTTTTTTTTTTATGTAATATACAAATAAGCCAAACTATAAGGAGTTTTATGTAATTTAAGAAATTTTGATCTCTTCAGCGACGCAGAATTCGGCCTATAAGCCTAAAAATTCCTGGTAATTTAACTCAAATACCTTTATCAAGAGAAATCAAACCCGACCCAGAATTACATTATTTCTTCCCTTCTCACATGGCAGCTTGAACACAAAGCAAAAGAATTTAACAACTCTTGAATTTCTATAAAAATACGGTTAAATTTAATGGACTAGACAGATTTATAGCCCCAAATTCAATGATCAAGTTCATGAATTCTAAAAGTACAAGGGAGCTTATTACAAAATTAAAAGTTGGGGGATATGTTTGCAAAATGACCTTAAGCTCAATGGGGAAATATTTTTTCTTTTATTTTACCCAAAATTTAATAAAATTTCGCTCAAAATTTGTGTTCCAAGAATTATATGTCTTGTTGTCTGATACCAATATAGCACTCTCACCATATTGTATGGAAAAAATAATTCAACATTTTTAATATCATTATTGGTGGGGGGCAAGGTATTTATTGCCAGATATTAGGTACTATGGCCTGTAATAGAGGACGTTGCAAGGACATAAATAACTCAGATGCAAACATGGAAAAGCTGCGAAACTAAGACTTCTCTTGTCCCCGTGAGGTTATAAAATTTTTGTTTTTGATTCCGGGGAGAATAATATATATATTTTTGTTACATAAAGAGACAAAATTCTCGAAACCGGACATGATACCAATTGAAATATAGCTCATAAACAAAATAATATATATTAAGGTGAAAAAAATATGGTCTATAACTAGAGGTCATGAACCTAAAGTAACCCAATTATAATTTGTTCAACTTTTGTTGGTTAAATTAACTAGAATGGTGGTTAAGTTAATATTAATTTCAAAATAAATGGCAACATATTATGTCAGAATTAATGGTTTTGCTTTGTTATTTTCTTTAAAGAGAATATTAAATACATGATATATATATATATATATATATATATATATATATATAGTAGCAAATTTAATTAATATATGATGCCATATTAATTTAGCAAATTTTGACATATGACAAGATATATGTAAGTCTACATTGGTATAATATAAAAGGTTTTGGTTGAATTGCACATTATATGAACCCAAGCCTAAATCGGCTTAGAAAGATTTAACCTCAACCCCAACCCAAGGAAACCCTAAAAAATTTGAGTCCCATTCAAGGTATTTCCCTTTTTTATTATTATTAAATAACAGTGATAACTTTTACATTATATTGGACATATAAATTGGTTTAATTTTATCGAACACTATGATATAACCCACATTCTATAAGCATTCTGTGAGTATAATATATAGATTTTCTGTGTCTACTAAAAATTTTCTAACATAAATTTGAATTGTAAATTTATTCAAACAATATAAAATTTTCTTCAAAGGAGTGGTGGGTTGGGGGAGGAAGGAAGAAAGGTTACAAAAGGAGACATACCACATGTTGAGACTAAGTTAATGCATGTACCAATTGAGGAATTGATCATGTTACGCCCAAGTTCCAAATTTAGGTATGACATACTAATGTGTGATTTGATTCGAATTTAAGCTAAACTTACTCAAAAAAAAAGAAAAAAAAGACATGCAACTTAGGCAACCTATAAATGAGATGATTGAAAAAAAAAAAAAAAAAGGTAAAGACATTTTCACTTGCTTTTTCTCTCTCAATTTTCTCAATCATAGACTCAAAAATGATCACGTTTGAACTATGAGGATTTTTCTCCCTTTTTTTTTGCCCTTAAAATTATTTGTTTCGTTTGTTACATCAACTCAGCATAAATGAGCAGGAGGAAACAAACAACAAAGAAGAAGCCATCAGCATAAAGTCACAAAAGGATCTTTGAACTCAATAAAATAAAAGGAAAATATCTAAATCAAAGTTTATAAAAATGGGCAATTCGAAGACCATCATATTTACTATTTATTTTCAAAGGAGTGTGATGGGATTGGAATCAAATTTTGTGGTGGAAGCTGATCTTTCCAATCTTGGATGATTAACTTCCTTTTTTTTGGTGATTAATTAGAAAAACTAAGGATGGGTTATCTATTATAGATGACATAATCATTTGTATAATCTTGGCAGGACTTGCCTTTTATTTATTTTTACTAGGTAGGACCTAGGAGAAACCAATAAAATGTGCCATATTAGTTGAATAATTAAGAATTCTTCTTCGATAAGGACCTAATTAATTAGTATAGGTTAAATCTATACCGAGGAGTAGCATGACCGTAGTACTATATACTGAGAGAAAGTGTACGAGAGATGGCACAGGTGAGAGGAAATGGGTACCAGTAGAGGAGAGGGCAGACTTTGAGTTGGAATGTGATTCTCTCAAATTAGATTTGACAAGACAATAAGTGCATGTGAGTTGCGTTGAGTTGAGTTGAGTTGAGATAGATGTGTGACCTGACTTGACCTTTCGTGGTCAGCAACTAACCACCCCAAAAGAAAATCATAAGTCCCCCCCCAGTCTTTTCGCATTCTTTTTCTTTTATTTATTTATTTATTTTCTTAAATTTAATAAAATAAAAATGATGAGAAAGACTTTGCCTGGCCCTATTCTTTAGGGTCAAAATTACTCTATAAACGTGGAGATTAGGTGCTGCATTATCTTCAATAATCTAGTATTGAATCAGTCCCAACGATGTTTAGGGCTATTTTGAATCTAAAGTTCATAAAAATAATTATTAGAAATGTCGTTCTGAAAAATACTTTTAAAAAATACCATATTAGTTTTTGTGTCGATTACATTGGGCATATTAATTTTTTAGCTAACAAATACAGTAAAGGGGAAGAATATTTCCTAGAAAGTTATTTTTAAGAAACACTTTTTATTCTTTTTAATTGAAAGATGTTCTTTTTCCTTTTGTTAATTTAAAAATGGAAGAAAGTATATGGTTAAAGAAAATGGAAATCAAGAATCAAATTCAAATCCATATGAATTATTTGGATTAATGAAATAAAAATAAAAGTTTAAGAATGAAAACTCAAAACAAGAAATTTGTGAAATCCATATTGATATTTTTGATTTTGAATTGAATTGCGATTGTTAAATCCAAAACCAAAGGTCCCTAAGAGTGAATTGGAAAATAGATGGTTATTAGGAATCTTAATAATTTACATGCACCAATAGAACATTTAAAACACGAGACAGTCTGATCACTTCTCGGAACTTCAAAAAATTTAGGATATTTAGTTAGTTTTGTTCTGTAACTTGACATCGGGGAAAATAGGGCTGGAATGCCCAATGCCAAGCCAATGGGAAGGGCTCGATGGTGGTGATGGGTCGCTGACACGTGGTTGATGCCTGGACCATTGGATTGAATAGAAGTTGGGTTCTGGAGGGGATGTGAGTGAGGGCCGGGTGGGGGGCACTGATTCCCACGAGCGTGGGCTGAGGCTCTGCAGTCTGGTGTGGTGTGACTTCTCACTTCAGCCGACCCTGACACACTTCCAGTCCCAGACCCATCTCTTTTAACCCTTCACTAACACTCCCGGTTCCGGTTGTCCTATGTCTGAACTTTGAACTTGAAGAGCGTGTCTCATTCTGTGTGTAGAGAGAGAAGGCAAGAGGAATGAGAGAGATTGAAAGAAGAGCCGTAAGATGACCCTCTCTCTCTCTCTCTCTCTCCATATTGCGTTGCCGTATCATCAATCATAGGATTATAAATTATAGGCCTTACACCTACATCAATCATAGAAACGCAATGTCATCACTAGGTCTTAGGTTTTACATTATGGGACAAAATTCTTATAAATGTTTCCATGACCGGCATTTGTTATTATAAAATTTGTACCAAATAAAAAGATTATAAGGCGACAGCTTGACATGGAAATTTTATAAAATGTGTAATAGGAAAAACTTTTTTTTTTTTTAGAGTTGATATTGAACAGATATCTTTATTAGAGTCATGTCTTAATCGTTCCAAACAAAAAAAAAATCAATATTATCAAATTGAACTCGGCCCAACTTAACCTTTTGGGGGATCCAGGTTGAACTCTGACGCAAAACATTAACTTAAATTGAATTTGCATTGGTTTTGAACTACTATGCTATTTGAAAATTTTCAACTTTTTTTAAAAAAAATTAATTTATTTGACTTGTAGTATTTTCAACATTAACTTGTAGTACAAAAAAATATGCTTTTTTTGTAAAAATTAAAATTATCATTATACTTAGTAATTTTAATTGATTCTGACATCAACTTTGTCAAACACAACCAAATGGTTTGGGAAGCCCAATTAAATATGAATCCAAAGTGCATTGTTATTTTCATTTTCATTTTCACAAAATTTGTTCATATATTTGCAAAACATTTAAAAGCAAGAATTTCATCAAACCAAAAGTGCTAATTGGATCAGGAGTTCTCCAAGCAAGTGTTCAACCTGCCATCCCGTAGGAAAGAGCAAATACAAGAGAATGGTACTTCTTTTTCAGATATTTCATCACTATAACTTGAAATTGTGTTCAAATTTATCAAATAAACTCTATAAGAACAGAAGAAACTGCATGAAGAGACTCAAATCCCAGTCTTTTACACAGGGGACTACTAGTAAAAGATGTGTTAATAAATTTTCATTTTCAATAAAGAAAATAATTCGTGATAATATTTAAACACTGTTTTCTTATTCTTTTTATTTTTGTCTTTTATTTATTTTTTGATTTTAAGAAAGATTTCTTTTTTTTAAAAAAAAAAAAAAAAAACATTCTTATTTCGATTAAAAAATTAAAATTAAATGAGAGGATGTAATGCAGATTAATGTGAATGAGTTGGAGGGCCTAAGATTTATACCGAAGGCCAATTTGCCGAGTTTGGTATAAATCCGGGAAGAAATATCAGGTCCCACCTGTGTGTAAGTGCTTCAACTCCTCGTTGCTCAGAAAGGGCACACCATCACTCTCTCTTTTATGGATGTTATTGTCATAAAAACTTCCCACCATCAGTTATTTAATTTGGTTTACCTACTGCCTCTGCTGTTTATTATTGTGACATTTTAGTCAAAAAAAAAGTATACCCCATTTATTAGTTCTGTAAAAAGAAAGTGAAGAGAGCACATCAATTGAATGCAACAGTATGAGAAGGCAAATAGCCCTCTCTCTGTCTCTAGCCTTCCTCCATGCATCCATGCACGGAGAGCACACTGATAAAATGCCCAGTGGTGACTAGGGGGGGGGGGAGAAATAACCTTAAAAACAGGAGAGACGAGAGAGAGAGAGAGTGAGTAAAATAGGGAACTGCAACCACTGGGTAAAGAAAATAACGGCAGAAGACAAGGGCAGATGGGGACAAGGCCGGCAAGCGTGGGGTTGTCTTGTCATGTCAATCACACTCTTTTAATGGCCTCGCTTATGATACATCAATAAGAGTCTCTCTCACACATTGCCTGTGCAAATGGAGTGCTCTTCGAATTTACCATTTGCTCCCTCCATTCCCATGCATCGTCTACTAATCCCTCTTCTCTCACGAAGGGCGCATTTGGTCCGTAGGAATTCGACCAACTTGAGCGAAATTACATATATTTACTTTTACTCTTTCTGATTTTTTTACTTATAAATTTTTATATTATTTATAATTTTTTTATTTTAATTAATATATAAAAATAAATTGATCAAATTAAATTGAATTCAACTTTTCAAACCTTACCTTAACAGTAAGACAGCACAAATCATTGTTCTGGAAGGAAAAAAAAAAAACATAATCACATAAACTCTTTTTATTTGGGCATTATTTCTTGATTGTTTATTGAGAAGAACATTTGAAAGCTTTAAGGAAAAAGGAAGAAAACGGTACCGATTGAACTATAACATATCATAATTGACTTTTAAACTATAACAGATCATAATTGACTTTTACAATGATGAAGTTTGTGCGAAGAAACGTGATAAAAGTATTTCTAATTTTTTAGGGTTGATATAATATTTTTTTTTTATTGATTACTACATGAAAATTGAGTTATTTTTATGAAAATATGACAATCAATTAAATATTAAATACATCTAAATAAAACAAAATTAAGAGCATATCTGACGCGTGTAATAGCATTTATCATATTCAAATTTACAAATGGACGTGCCCGCCCGCATATTGTCAGCATCGTCAATGTGGACCGAATTCTGGGCCCAATGCTTGGGCCTTGTTGGCTGGCCCACTGGCTCAGATTAATGAGGCTCTAAAGTTTGGTACACAAAAACCCAAAATTTTGTACACATTTCCTTTTGAGATCTCCGTAACCATGACTTGAGCTACGGCACCAAACTCCTTTCGATTGAATGATCATTTATTTTACTCTTTTAATCAAAAATTTCAAATTCAAACTCTAAAAATAGAAAAAAAAAATGATTTGAAAGAACCAACCACTCAATGGACCCCATAGTACTCAGACCAGATTAGTCGGATAAAGTCCAAATACCGGTCAATGAAAACCCAAAAAAAATTATTTGAGCTGCTGAGAAGGTCCCTAGCTAATTACATCCTCCAATGAACATCAACACAACAAATTAAAAGTATTCCCCCTAAAAGATATCACAATATAAGTAAACTTATAACAGGGCATATATAGACATATATTTATATGTGAATGCCTAACTCTCTTGGGCATGCAAGAGATCGGTCGTTAACTTGTACAACATGCTACAGACACATGAATTGAATAGAGACTTTTCAGGGCTCTTTTTTTTTTGGTTCAATTTTCAGGGCTCTTTGCTGCTGTGTAATGGTCACTTAGCGTTGAAAATGAAGTGATTCAAATGCAGAACTTGCTTTAGCAGCAAATTTGGTATATGAGATGACTTCCATTGAAGGGCCAGAAACAGTGGGAAGCTCTAAATGCATTTAAGTGTTGCCTTGGATGATAGCCCAAAACTTCTTTCAACAAATTAGGACAGTTTCCATCTTCTCCTGGTCATTTTCTAGAAAATAAGATTCAACTTCCCACAAGAATTTCGGAGCAATATCAGTAATTCTTGATATTGTTGGCTCTTCGTCTCTGATTAGCATAAATCCCGGCGCAAGGAAATTTTCAGTGCAACATTTTCAATCCATTGCAGTTACCATAGATAATATGAATAAAACCGCATCCAATACACTTATCTATTACCTTCTGCACTACCATATAAGAAGTATTCAAACCTTTTAAACCATGGAGACACACAAGCACAAAATGAATTTCTACATGTAAGGATTATAGTACCCCTTCCCCTTCCACCCCCCCCCCCCCAAAAAAAAAATTATCCTCTCCATGAACTGTTCTTTCCAACAAAGCCATAACTTTTTGGAAATAGTTGGGGCATGGACGATGTCATAGATTCTAGGGTATATTGATCAATTTCTTCATATCTTCAACTACTATGAATTTTTGGAACGCAGAGATGCCACAATCTCCAAGGTTGCGGAGCAGATAAAGGCCCTTATGAAGCACATAAAGGGATGCAGGATATGACAAAATTCAAAATATAGGACAAGATATAGCATGGATAACTTTGCCTAATCATACAAAAGTAACGTACAAATCTTTCATGAATTAAGCTGCCTCAACCTGTCATCCGCCTACTCCTTTGGTAAAGCTATTTTAATGCTCTCATTTGATGAATCAGGTTTTAGACTCTCACCATTTACTGTCCAGAAGAAAACTTTTGAGCAAGAGAATAAATACAACATAAACTAGGTTTTATCTTTCTTCAACCTAGGATTAATCAAGAAATTAGGTTATACCTGAGCTAACATATTCCTTGGTGCCATAGTTCGAACAAACATTTAAAAATTTAACCAAATGGTCAAATTAGGTTCTATCTGAGCTAACATAGGCAAGAAATAAAGTTGTACCAAAATCTGCATTAGCATAGCACCACACTGAGATGGGCTTCCACTGATGGGATATCCTTTCATTCTTTCAGGTCTTAGTTATCTTTTCCCACCCTTCTTTTAATGACAGTCGGCACATTGACAAGGGTCTATTATCCATGTTCCATCCATGATGGCAGTGATTATCTCCCTATAGGCCTAAGGTCATTATGAGGAATTATGATCAAGAGAACAGCTTAAGAAAAGTGCAACAACTTTGTTGAGTCAGTACCATCTGAGTTTGAGAGATCTCCTAATTCAACGAACAATCAGAGACCTCTTATACGCATATCAACAGATATTTACATACTGGCTTAAGGACAACTTATATCAGGACAATTACCTGGGGTCGGATAATACAGTCCATCTCAAGAATGATATCCTCCAGTAAGCAACCATCTCCATGGCTCTTATAGTGAGAGAAAAGATAGTTGGCATGAAGCAAGTCATAAGAACGTGGACAAGTTGAGAATGGCTCACACCTAGCATTAAGTAATATGTATAGGAGCTGAAAAATACCACTGAAGCTTATATATATATATATATCGTAAAATCATGTTACCAAACAAATAAAATAGTTGATATACAATAGGGATTGAAATTCTGAATAATAATGTCTTACCAGTCATGATATGCACCTAACAACCCCCGGTTGTAAATAGCGGTCAAGGTATTGTTCATGGTAACAGGCACAATATTCATCACCCAGACTGGCTGTGAATCCAAAGCCACAGCAAATCCACCACAGAAGACATTCATGTCCATGACATTTCGTATGGCTGTCTGATCAACATTCATTAACCTCCAATATTGATAAACTTGTTCTTGCCAATAAATAGTATCTGAGGTGAACTTGTCCTCATCAATACCTTAAGGAGAAAGTTTAGGAGATGTCAGAATGCAAAAGGCCATTTTCTCCCGATATTGTATTCTATACTATTCATATAAATTTTAGCAGTCCAAAGGGATGGGGATAGATTCAGGAGTTACATGACTTCAAAAACTTAGGGAAACATATAATATTGCCCATAACACTATTTCTTATACCCTTTATAAATTTTTTACCAGACCTCTAGAGTAGCTTAAAGAAATAGCTCTCTCCATAGCAGCAAAGAGGCAATAACACCCCCCCCCAAAAAAAAAAAAAAAAAAAAAAAAAAGAAGAATAATTCTGCCGAGTATGTATCAAATTCAGCAAAGAGGATGGACATACCTATAGTGCTGAGGCTTGCTGGATATACTGAAAGACGTTGTGGCCTTGGAGGGAGCTCCTGAGAATCCAACCCTGCACTCCTCAACATTATGCAGTTTCTCAGTGGTGTCTTCCATGATGGTTTCAAATCATTTACATCATCACATAAATCTATCAGTTTCAGCTCCACATTATTCTGCAAGCATTCTTGATATTCTTGTTTTCTCCATATTGCTGTCTGAACTTTTTGAGCAATGAGTTTCCAGCACATTGACAAAGTTATATTCACCACCTTATTCCAAATTTCTGGGTAATTTTTGTCCTTTCTATAAGCTGGTGGGGCTGAATAGACAAAGTACCCATTGGATCGTAGAAGACGGTTCACTTCTTTGAGCAAAATACCATCTGCGGATTAAATCAAATGATGCCAGGTTACCCTCATTTGCACTTGCGTTGAAGGCTTTGTTTTAACTTAACCAAATTTCCTACCCTCTAGCATTCAGACATCAATATCAAGTCTCATTATAAATCGTTGGCAGATGACAACTACCAGAAATTTACAAAAATTTAATAAAGTAAAAAATAAAAACAGGAGTTGGTCTAGGTATGAGTATATTCTTGGACTACTTTCATAATTAAAAAAAAAAATGTTGTTAAACTATATAATTACTACGTCATGTATGTATATTGAGGCGACCTTACGTACCACAATGTTCGGATGTAGTTACAGAGATGAAGCTGGGGTTTTAAATAAATATGAAGATGTGATTATTAATCTTTTAGCTAGTCAAAAGCCATTATCAAAGCACATTGGGCAGTTAATTGACTTGGTCAAGTATTTAATGAAATCCTCTTCTGTCTTGGTGGAGTTTCTATTGTATGAGTTAAGGAATGTGCAAGTAGTCTTGAGGTCAGAGCTCCAAATTTTCTGGATGGTCCATTGGGAAAGCAATCTTCAGTTCAGACACAAGACTTGTCCTAAGTTATTTTTTCAGGAAAATCACCAACTTGGGTGTGAATATCAGAGGCTCTTTTTTTTTTTCTTGGGCTGAATACTGGAGATTGGAGAAAGGTCTTCTCTGCCTAAAATAGCATCTAAAGAACTTGGCTTGAGAGTTTCAGTACTGGACTGATACTTTTGTATTTTAGCATGGCAATTCTAGCAAACTATGTGTGTTAAACACTACAACTGAAGATTACAGTCTTGTTGTGTATATTGATGACATAGTGTTCACAGAAACAAAAATCCTTCAATGGATGTCCAAACTTAATGGTTCCGCACCAAGGATATTTCACAACAAGGACATGGGAAAGCTACAACAGTCTATTAGAACTCGAGCAGCTCAATTAGATCAGGTATTTCATTTTATGAAGGAAGAGTATATTGATGTATCTGAAGAATCTAGCATACTAGGAAGGAAACCTGCTTGGGCCCCCCATAAAAGTAAAAAATCAACTTAGGAATAGTGATGGAGATGCCATAGATAATGGACATTAGAAAATAAACTAGGAAAGGTAAACATTTCCTGTACAAGACCTGTAAACATTTCCTGTACCCCACAACAAGGTAAACATTTCCTGTACTAGGAAAGGTAAACCCATATACTAAGCTGTGAGTGTAGTTAACTTACGCACAATCCTCATTCTTCTCATCTAAATGCAGTTTTTCAAATCCCAGGATGCCTCAAACTTGCTCCTGAAAGAACACTGCTTATTGGCACCCACTATGTCATTTGGAAGTTAAAACATTTATGAATGCAGCTAAGGTAGGATCACAATGAAAAATAGTCAATATTTAATTATTTCACCTTCTTTAGAGGAAATCTGTTGGAAAACAACCAATTTTTGCCATTTGAGAAAAATTCCATTTGAAAGCGTTCATTGCCATAGACTACGAGGAAGCCAAAGGAGGAAAAATCATATCTCATAATAGAGCATTTAGAAAGGAAAAAAAATGGATTCTGAAACTTCTAAACTTTTCTTCAATTGAATATACCATGAGACAACCACCTACACACAATTCCAACGCATTTTATATCCTTGTAACTATTAAATTTATGGCTTTCTTATTCACATGCAACATGGTTGTCTATTTTTGCATTAATGTTTTTGAAACATATTTTCTACTTAAAGTTTGACAATGATGGGGTCATCATACCATTTTCATGCCAATCAACACGACATCTTGAGCAATGAACCATCTCAAATGAGCTAGAGGGATATGGAAGCTGTTGTGTGGCCAAAGCAGAAATCATTGCGCCCATACCTCGCTCTAAAGCAAATTGTATTTGATTTTCATGGCCATCTTTAGGAGCAAATGACATTATTTGAATGTCCAAAGGCTCCACAACCAGCATCCAAAACTTGATATACACCAGCTGATCGTAAATCACCACTCTCATTAGTTGTCATATTACCTAATCTGCACAGAGAAACAACTAAATTTGGTACTTTATCTCCAAGGTATTCAGTAAGATGAAGGGGAAACGAAGAGAAGATGGTGGAAAATGATTCGGGACAATAACACCCACATGGTATAAGTACTCTAGCAGGTAAAATAGTAGCATAATTTTCAGAGTTTGAAACTTATAAAGACAATTCATCATCAGAGTTGGTGTTTTTCCGATCCTACTAACTTCTTTTGGGGGGGGGGGGTATACTACATGAAACTCAGAAACGTCTTTATTCAGACTTATCATCGTACAGTTAGTATCCCACTCCTGTGGTAATATCATCATTTTTTCATTTTTGGGCACAGTTCCCATTCTCCCTGCTTACACAAAATTTTCTATTTGAAGTACCCATGACAATCTTACTGGATTATGGTGCTTTGGTAATCGTTACAGGCTTGCTCCACCACAGCTCCTTGGGACAGGTAGAACTAGAGGCTTGAGTAGTTGTATGAAAAAAAGTAACAGGAGTATCCATCTGTAAACTTCTTGACAACCAAAGAATGTACTTCCTCCCCTGGCCCCTGCTGCCCCCATTTCACTAGTATTCTGGTGATGAATTAATCAAAGCAAGAAGAAAATTTTCCTTTTTCAGAAAAATTGACTCTAGACTACATAGATGCTTCTAATTTGGTTTCTAAGTGAACTTTACACTACTTAGCTAACAGAGGCTGTGCTTGATATGCATTTTGCCACAATGTGACACTTGGGATTAGGAGACTTAGAGAACGATTACATAACTTTATGAGCCAAGATAAACCTTCAAAAATTTGAGGTTGAAGAAAAATTTTCAGTTATGAATGGAAAAGACAGAAAGTAGATGCTACAGATTTTCTTCTTTTGAAGCTACAGGGAGAGTATGGCCGTTGTTTCCCACATATAAAAGTGTAGTCATTCAAGTCTACTCTTCCTTTAGATGCTTTTTTTTTTCCTTTTTCTTTTTCTTGTCTATTTTCCACCATGCTATCAGCAATACTTCATCTTTTCTTCCATGCAAATAACTTGATCCCATAATTCTTCTCTTTTCCTCAAATTTCATCAATGAGAGACTGAGGTATATTGATTTCAATGTTATGATTACATAACATATGTTCAAAAACAGGTTTATGTATGGGACATCTTCTATGTATTAATGAGTTCTAGTGAAATTAAAATCAAGCATTGACACCTTGTTGGCCTCTTCTTTTAAGCAATCAAAGCTTAACACAGCCATTAGAGAAATAGGTCCTCCAAAAATAGCTGATCTAAACACTATTCTGGCCAACCATAAACAGCATTCTTTCTGACTTGGGGCATTAATAAGAGAAGCCAATTTTCGATGACAGCTTTTTGGTTACTTGGATAAACTTTACAAGGCAATGAGGAAGAACATCAGATTACATTGAAACCAGCAAAACATTAAGGCAGAAGATCTAAAACAAAAAATATTGCAGGAAAATTATTGCATAGAGAATGTAGCAACTACGAGTGCTGAAAATTAGATGGCAGAGAAGAGTGGGGAAATTGACAAGTCATACGCTATAGAAGCTGGTTCCTTTGAATGTACTCAACTGCCCCATGCTTGAAATGAGTACCTCCACCTGGGAAATACCACAGTTGATCCTTGGGATGAGCCCCAGTTCTGTCCTCCTTTAACGTCTGCTAAATGTGTATGATTTACATTACTTCGCCATACATAGTCCCTACTTGTTGGCCATTTTATCGGCAGTTTGTAATCTTCTGGTGGGGGCACCAAGCAAAACAAACACTTTTCAAGTGGAGGGCAGTGCCTCTCAAGCTCTTCTCTCCTAGAAAAGTCTAACTTTGGAAGCAGATCTTTTGTGTAAGAAGGATCATGGCACTGTATATACTCATTGTAGTTCAATGGGCGAACATCCAACCCAGCTTCAGGGATCAGAAGTGGCATTTTTCTATAAGTAAGAGCAACTCTATTCACAAATGCTGAAAGCCCTGCACCATGGGAAAGATAAAGATATAGTTGGTTCATGAATATCCAAATTCTTTCTAGGATGAAAGAGCAATCATTAACTTTCTCATTTCAAAATTTGTTGACAATGTTGCTTGCATAATGTTCAGTATGTCAAATAAACATTCCCAAAATAGTGTAACCATCATATGCGCAACAGTAGTATCCTCCTTATTATAGAACTCCATCTTCATTCAAGTCATATACTTTTGAAGTTATACAATATAGCATTTTGTGTAACAGATGGTATGTCACATTACTTCAATGACATTCAGTTGTGTACAAGAAATCATGAAAATTAGCTCACTAAACAATAGAATAGGTACGCGGTGGGAAAAAAAAAAGGAATAAAAGACCACTCATTTAAGTGATTCCCCAGAAGAAAATTCACGTTGTAAATTCCTTGAACAAGTAGCAAATTTTCTAAACACTCAGAGTAGGTGTAGAGAAGATTTTAAGTCCTGTATCTTCCTCCCTTGACAGGAGTGTGTTTATCCAGAGCAAGAAAATTAACACTGCCAAGGAGAGAAAAAAAAATGCACACACCTAGGAGTATTGAACATATTTGCTGTAGATTGATTGGTAAGTAACTCACCCGAAAAGAGGGGAAACTTTATTCAGATTGTGGGTGTGGAAAGAAGAAGAATGACATAGTGTTATAAAAATGAAGAATGAAAGTGATAAAGGTACTTTGGTTGAACCACAGCACTAATCTATAAAAGGCAAACCCCGGCAAAACACAACTTGATAGTCTTCAACTTGCGATTTAAGGGCAACCAATTTTAGTTTAGAAGCAGTGATCAGAAAATGCAGCAGTTATTCCTGAAAAGGTTAGGACAGTCGTATGTAATACCTGAATCTTTTGAGAGCCTAGGAGGAGAAGATAGGAAAGGTTTTGGTGGGACTTATATAGCTTCAATGCATTGGCCCAAGTTCCAACATTTACGATGACTTAAAATGTAGTTGTTCAAGATATGCACCAATGCTGGAGCACACAAACTTTAAAGATGGATAGAGAGTTTGCGGTAAAGGTTCCACGTCAGGAATAACAATTGCGCATACAATTGAATCAAGGTACTCCACTGCATATTCCCAGGAATCATTTTTCACAAAGTTTCACATCTGGACTCAAAAAAATCACTTGTCAGCAACAAAGAATGGAATACAAACTAAATCCAATAACAGAATAAAAAGAAGAAAAAAAATTGCATATTTGAAAAACTTGCTATGAGCAAGTTCAATATTCTAATATCCTAGAATTGTTAAGACTCGGCCGAGGAGTGCTAACACGTCTGAAGAAACTGTCCCAGAATTGCATGCACTTTAAAAATTCCTCTTTGAAAACGCATTCAATTAAAAACATACAAACAAGAAACACACACGATACAGAATCCAAAACCCAAATCAGCAAATAGCAAAATAAAAAACGCAAGATTTTCAAACCACATTAGCTGTCGTATTGATTTACTCTAGAAGAGAGAGAGAGAGAGAGAGAGAGAGAGAGAGAGAGAGAACCTGGAGAGGAAGAATTAGAGAAAATTTCAGGAGCGAAAATGGGCAAGCGATTATTCCCAGAGAGAGTGCCAACGTAGAAAGATCCAACCATCACAAGAAGTGCCAACCATATGAATTGTCCCGATTTCGAATCAAAAGCCGCCCACAGTGCATATCCTCCCATATCTCTATTTCTCTCTCTCTCTCTCAGCACCGGCTCCAGACAAGACTAGCAAGATCTCTTTGAACAGGTACAAGAATAAAGAACAACCTGAAAATCCCACATCGAATGCTTCAGAATCATAAAAAGCTCATTTGCAAACAGCGAAAAAGGCAAGAGGTCACGACCTTACTTGAACAGGATCTGTTCTATAGGCTCGTATCTCTGTATCCCTGATTGGCAAGGAGACTGGAACCAACTCTGGTGGATAAATCATGGCCACGTGATCAGAACGTGATTAGCGGCTTGGTAACTCGTGGGGTTGACCTCGCTCCAGAGGATCCTTCTCAGCTCCAGTTGGCTGGGGTGGTCACGCGGTTATCTGACATATCAAGCTTTTTCATTAATTTTTCAAAATTATTTTCAATTTATGACTCCGAATAATATTTTGTATTTCTTTTTCCTTTAAATTAGAGGTGATTATTTTTTTTATTAAAGGTCCTAAAGTAAATTCATGTATACATATTTAACATCACACGATTCAAAAGATTTTTTTTACCCCGTGGCAACCCATAGAAAACGGAGGTAAAGAAAAAAAAGAAAAGAACGAGAATTTGTGATAATTTTGCCACATTCAAAACAAATCGTAATAGTTGCACAACAACCACATTCAACAATGCCATTGAGATTCTTCACATTCACCAATCACGTGTACATCCCTAAGGGACAGCTCAAGCAGTACAGCCTTCTCACTTTCGTTATTCCTTTCTCGATTCAATCCTACTTGATAACATCTCCTTGTACAGAAAAAAAAAAAAAAAGAACCGATCACGTGTACTCAACAGAAACGCCACATGACAACGAATTAGGCACGAATGACAGACCCAATTTTGATCATATTGTATGGGTTTGATCCACAAATTCAAGTTATGGTGGACTCTATCAGTCTATCCCCAGAAACAAAACCATGAAGCTTCCCATTAGATTCAACGTAGCTCCATCCGGGTCTCTTCTTGAGGTCCTCCCCATCCATAAATTTCCTCACTTCTTCGACTTGACCCCACTTTCCAAGACCAGCTTCTATATTGCTCCAGATTGTATAATACCCAACATTATCAGGTTCTATATCCAAGAGCTTCTGTGCTGCGTACTTGCCAATTTCTCTATCCCCATAAACTCTTGATGCTGAGAGAAGGGCGCCCCAAATCCGACTATCAGGGAGTACCATCATTTTCAGAATTATAAGTAGAGCACTTTGAAGCATCCCACATCGGCCCAAAAGATCAACCAAGCAAGTATAATGATTTAAGTCAGGTTCAATACCAAACGTCCATTTCATGGAACAAAAGACTTCACAGCCTTCAGTAACAAGCCCAGAGTGGCTACAGGCAGATAACAAGCTTAAGAAAGCTACACTATTCGGTTGAAGACCTTCATCCACCATTTTATTGAAAAGCTTCAAGGCTTCAAACCCAAGTCCATGTCTCCCTAGACCATCAATCATTGATGTCCAAGTTATAACATCTTTGGTGATCGTTCTGTTGAAACAATTTCTAGCACATGATATACTTCCACATCTTATGTACATATTCAGAACAGAGGTTTCCAAGGGGGCTTTATCTTCAACTGACCCATGGAACATGTTCTTTACAATAAGGCCATGCACCGCTTTGCCAGATCGCAAAGCACCCAGATGAGTATATGCAGCAATTAAGCTGCCTAAAGTTTTAGCCCCTGGTTCAACACCCGCCCCTTGCATCTCTTGAAACAATTCTACAACCTCTTCAAAACATCCATTTTGCAGTAAACCTGACATCATGGAATTCCAAGTGATGCTATTTCTATATGATATTTCTCTAAACAGTTGAAATGATGCCTCCAACTCTCCACAGTTGGCATATAAATCCAGCAAAGCACTTTGGAGAATATTGTCATAGAATCCAGTTTTTATAGCATAACAATGTAGCCCTTCTCCCAAAATTAGATCTCTAGACTTGGAAAAGGCAGAGATGACTAGTGTCAATGTCTCAATACTAGGAATGACTTCACCCCTCATTATCTTAAACTTCTCGGCCACATTTTCAGAAACTCCTTGCAGAAGGTACATGGCTATGATAGTATTCCAGGAAATGACATCCCTATCAGCCATTTCATTGAATAAAAATTCTGATTCTTCCACACAACCAGAATTAGAGTACATTTTCAAGACCGCATTACGTACAGAAAGATCAATCCAAAACCCACCCTTGATCACAAGACAATGAAGTCCCTTCCCCGCAAACAATCTTCCAGAATTAGAACACCCCAGAAGCATGATTATAAGAGTCACCGAGTTAGGTTCCATCTGCACTCTCATTCTACAGAACAAACTAAACGCACTGTCAATAATTCCTTCACAAACGTAGCCCGAAATCATCGATGTCCAAGAAATTAAATCTCTGCTAAACATTTCATCGAACAGCTTTCGACCAGAAGCTAAACTACCGCATCTTAAATAGCACGGAATCAAAGTGTTGCAAAAATACACATCCAATCCAAAACCTACCTTAATTGCAACACAATGAACCATATTTGCACACCAAAGACAAGTCACGGCCCTGTTCAGCAATGGAAATGTAAAACTATCATGTGCAACACCTAAATTTCTCATCCTTTTATAATGCAAAAGGGCCAAATCAAAGAAACCCAAATCAACATATTTCTTTATAATTGCATTCCATACAACAGAATTGGTTTTTTCCAATTCATGGGATACTGAAAGAGCACTGTCGTGATCACCAAATTGGGCGTACAGAGAAATCAATTTTGGAGCAACGAAGCCAGATGAAACAATGAGAGATGAATGAACCCCTTTCAGGGTTCGAAGATCTTTGCACGAATGTAACACATGAAAGTGTTTCAAGTGATAGGAGTGAAGTAATTGAGAAGAATTAAAAGAGATAGACAACCAAAATTGTCTAATTCCATAGAGAAAAATAGGAATATTGAAGAGAATCTTGAAATGTTAGGGCAGTCTGTTATATTTGTACCCAAGAGATAGATAATTGTTCTGCAGAAAGTGAGGAATTAGGGTTTTGTGATTTGAGCAAGGAAAAATACGTTCGGGGGATAAGGAAGAAGGGCATAACGTCGTGGTTTTGGAGAGTCAAAGGATAAAGCGACACCGTTTCGGACTCTACGAGGATTCAAGAAAGAAAATGTTGCATTATGCAATGAAAGGGCCCAAACAAGGCCCAGACAGTAGAGAATCAACAAACCCGAAACAGCAAAGAGGCAGAGCAAGCAAGCCAGCAAAAGGAGGGTTTACAGTCTTAAATCAAAAGAGAGGGATAGGCTGACGCTGGACTACAGTCTCCTGTGGTTTTGGAGACCCTACCCATCCCTTCCAAACAGCAACATAATTCCCAGAGGAGGTTCTGAGTAGACGATTAAACCAAGGGAATGGAAATGACCAAGACTCCCCCACCCCCCCCCCCCCCGGCCCAAAAAAAAAAAATCAGCACACGAGCTGGCTTCACAGAAAATGTGAGAAATATCTACACTTGAAAGCCCCTAACAACGGACCAACTGCAAACCATAAAAAAGACCGCAGGGCTTTGCGTGCTTCACGATACACAAATCCAGGTTATCTGAAAGTGCAAATACGGATAACTGAGTGCGTCTCACTTGTTTCAGCTTGATTGAACTCGTATGGGTGTGTTTTGGAAAGAAACCTTTTATTAAATCAACTAAAGAGCATCGTTTGCTAGGGCTATTTTCAATCAATAATAATAAAATATTTGAGATTTTTGTTACATGTGTCTTTATGTCTGTTGAATATATTTTCTACCTTGCTCTGCTTGTTTCAGATTCCTGATATACAGACCTAATTTCTCACCATAGACTTTTTTTTTCCTCTATTTGGCCATCTGCACAAAATTTGAGTCTCATATTCTACATTCGACGATGTACAATGCAACGCAGGGAAAATGTTGAAAGAGAGAGAGAGAAAGAGAAGCATCCAAAGAGAACATATTGCAGGCCAATCGTCTCCAAAACTTCACCGGGTCTGAATCTCAGCAACTATATTGCTCAAATGTGGATGTGTACAATACAAATCTACCATCCGACTGCTACATGATAATGTTCAACAAGACCTCGGAATTTTCAAGTTGAAGTAGCCAGCCTCAGATCTTTATAAGCCCCCCAAAAAATAAATTAACATGTAAATAAACTAATCACTCAACATCAATAAATGAAGGGTGATTTTCCCCATGTATAAATCACTTACGTGATAGGATCAAAGAGGGATACACTTCCGGTTTAGCCTTTCATGAATTGAACCAACTCCTCGAATCCATTTCTTCTCATCCGGTGGGTTCAAATTCAAGTCATTTTTGCATTAATCGAGCCGATATACAGTAGTATTTGTCCTGTCACAGAAGTAAGCAACACAAGAATAAGCAGGCTCAACAGCAGCCAGTCTAATTTAAGTCATTGATAGAGACCCATCAACTGGATTTGGATCTGAAAGATTATTATCTCGCATCATTTTGATCTCCCTTTCTGTAGGGAAGTACACTTCTTCAGTCCCATTCATGTCAGAGACTTTCAGATCCTTGGTGTAGTGCCTAATTGCTTCACGTTTAGTGGATTCATGTTTCTCAGCTAATGTCAAAAGGCGAGAGAACTTTTAGTGATAAGTAACAATGGTTTTAACTGTTTTAAAATTGTGGCAGCAACAGAAGAAATCAAGCCATCTTCTCCCAACAACTGCATACCATTTGATTATATCAATATCTTCAAGAGCGATAAGAAGGCTTATTGGCCTTGGCCGTCCCATGTGATTTGTAAAGCCAACCAGCTTAACTGCCTTCCTGATTAGCTCAATGGGTGCATCAACTTTCACATAGTGTCGTCAAATTCCCTATGGTTCTTTCTGCATATTTTTGCTGCTCTGCATCTTCAACCCTCCTTTCTTCTTCCTCCAAGGCCTTTCTAGCTTTGACTGGCTTTAAATACTTGTCTACTTGCTCCTGGAAATTATCAAAAGCATTGACCAGATCATCAGGCAACTGATCTCTAATATATCTCAGAGACAGAAAATCACCGGATGAAAGCTTCCTGTGCTATTCACAACACTCTTCCAGAGACCCAAAAAACTCTAGCACAGTTTCATTAGCCCAGGTCTTAAACATCTCATTTACTTCATTCTCTATCTGAAATTCAAACTTGAAGCCATTATTTCTTTTTGACTTCTTGAAAACATGATTTAGGATTTTCAGACCCAATTTCTCTCTGTTCCTCTCCCTAGCATTTCTCAATTCCATAGTTCTAACTTCTTTTTGTCTAAGGTACTTTTTACGTGCCCTAATGGCTTTCTCAGACATTGGTGGATTCAACACGGAAGGTGGAACGGCTTGTAATTCCATTCCCAAAAAACTCAATCTTCTCTGAAACAGCACCATGAAATGCAGTTTTCAGTCTATCAACCTTCAACCCCAAATTCTCCTCCAGGAATTTGTTGATCCAATTCTTCAAATCCATGGTCAACAATTTCAACCCAGAAGCAATCACCAATATCTCATCCAAGTACCTAACTGCATATATCTTCACTGGATTCTGAAAAATACTCGTTGAACTCTCAATCTCTTTAGAATCATGCTTGGGGTTTAATCTATTATTACTAAGACGAAGTTCATGTATCGTTTTCTCAAGCCCGTCAATGTAAACATTTAACAAAATTGAATTCAAACCACATTCTTGAGGAAAACCCCTTCCAAGTTAAACCCAACTAGGTCAATCCTCACAACTCAACATACAAACTATTGCTCAATCAAATCAATCAAATCCTATCCTTAATCTTCTCCTCAATAACTAATCACAATTTATCAACGTTATGAACCCCAAACGAATCCTGCCCAAAACCAACAGTAAACCACCAACTAGGGTTCTTGACAGAATTCTTCAAATACCTGATGGCTGTATGCCTTCCCATACCAAAACGACCGCCATATGAGAAAGTTACAAACCTATCATCATAAACAGCTTCCATAGATTCAATCACAACTTTCAATTTCAAATTGGGAAGAATTAGGGGTTCACCTTCATTTCTCGATGCGGGAATCGAAAAACAGCAAGACCCAACATTGAATTTGTTGTGTTAAAGATCTGAAGCGAGGCTTTCGAGCGAAAAACGCGGCGAGACCAAATTGAAGAGAGCGGAGTGGAGGCAGTTGGCATTGGTGATGCTGGGGATGAGGTTTTTGGAGGCGGTGAGGAGGAAGAAGGGTGAAGCGACGACGTTTTGGATCAAGTTTGAGAATTTACCCTGATGGCATTGGGTGAGAATTAGGGTTGTAAGTTAAGTGGAGCAATGGTTTGATGGAGAGAGGGTTCAAGAGCTAAGTTTGAGTAGTATCTTGGAGAACAGAGAATTGAAACCCCAAATTGAATTTGCAGAATCCAGAAAAGGTTAAAAGCATCGCATTAATAAACAATTCCTCCCAAAAGTGTCAGAGACTCGAGAAAGGAACACGTCAAAATCAAATCCCTAATCCACCCACGGACACAGTTCTAACCCCACCCCCCCTCTTTTCTTTTTCGATTAAACGATTTTATTTGTATCTAAAGCGTTAAACAATGCGTTCTTCCTTTCTTTCCTTCCTTTTTTTTTTCTCCCTCCTTTTTTGGGAAAAAATCACTACGATATCATTAAGCCCAAATTATTTTACCAGTGACAAAAAAATAATAATAATAATAAATTTACCCCGTAGTGACAAAGTAACCCCATATATTTTACCCTATTGTCATTTTACTCCTCCCTTCAAGTTTAAGGAGTTAAATGACATAAAAAATAATAATAATAAAGCCAAAAATTCAAAAATAACAATTAAAAATAATATTCTTTAAAAAAAAAAAAAAGGTTTTTGCTCCATCACCCACCGCCTGCTGTGTATTTTATCTCCCACAAATTACCAGTCCGCCACCAATACTTAATTATTTCAAAACAATCAAAATTTTACTTTAATAGGAAAATTTTTAACAATTTTCATGAAATTTAATGAGTTAGAGTTTCTAAATTTGTTGATGATAAGCAAATCCTTTTTAATTTTAGTTTTATCTTTTAATTTTTAGTTCTATGCTATTTAATCCAGTGATAAAGAATTGGATCCGGAAGCAACCTATTGACAAGTTTTGAACCACTAGCATAAATTGAATTTTTTTTCTTTTTTTTTTCCCCTTTTTTATTAGATAATATTTAAGGTGATAAGAATTAATATGAAACCTGAAATCTAAGTTGGGCCGACCCTAAACTCTAAACCCTAATATTGTGAATGCGTGTGTGTCATAAAATCTTAGACCCTAAGAAATTCATAGTCCAAAAAGGATAACACCTAGAAACCTAAAATGGTACAAAGGTATTAACTTTTATTCATATTTAAAAAGAAAATTATTTATTTTTTGATCATCAGATATATTACAAGGAATGTGACTTGATGATTTTATTATTATTTTTTTAATATTTATTATACTCATACTTCATTTGGAAATATTATAATATAATTTTTCAAAATATAACTGATTATTGTGCATATTATGGTATTTTTTTAACCATTTCATAACATGCAGATGTTAAATTGGCCTATCAAATATATTTTGCAAGGTAAGAGAAATAAATTGAATTTATCAAATTTCTTTATTTAGTCAAAAATACATCAAGAGATATTTATAAAAGATTATCGCATTATATTATGTGTAGATAAATTTTATATAAGGAAAATAATAGATTATGAGCAATCTAAATTAGAATTATACTATTAGAACATATTAAATAATTGTAAATAAAAATGAGATAAGATAGAAAAATTATACCTGAAGGTTTGACCTGGATTGATGAAACATCAAATGAAATGACTTGAATCTTGTATTTTTATTATATAGAAATCACAAAAATATACACATACACGAATGTTCAAACATTACATCAAGGAAAAACAATTGTGCATGAACTTTCTAACACTCGATGTCTCCGCAAGGACACTTGACCCAAACTCATTACCACCTCTGGTTGTAGTTCGGTGGTAATGGTAAGACCCTAAAGCCGTTATGAACTTTAGGACCCTAAAGGACACACATGTTGGCCCCTTGTTGTCACGCAGTGTTTAAGGATAGATTCATCAATTGTGTATCCAAGTTGAGTTGACGATCTTGATACCATTGGTTGTTTCTTAGAAAACCTGCACTTTACATGAGATGAAGTATGGTGCTTCATTTCAACTAATGAACCTTATTTTTAAGATAGCCCAGAACCCTAGGTGTCGCTTTCCTTGTTCATATAGCTTGCTATAAGGAGTCATGAGGGGGTCCTTTACCAGATCACGAGGGCAAAAATCCAACCAAGAAAAATAAATTTTTTTGTGATTTAAGAAAATGGGAGAAGAAGGTTCCTGGAAATCGGAAAGCTCAATCTCCGGAAAAGATCACCACCGCTGTGGATGTCGACCGTACTTTGACAGGTTACAAACAAAAGACTTGCTTTGGAAAAAACGAACCCCCGCCCTTCTCCCTCTCTTTTTCTCTCTCCCTCCCTCTCTCTCTCTCTCTCTCTATATTCCGAACTTACGTACAAATTTCCCTATATAGGAAAATTTACTTTTATCGAATTAAGTGCATGTGAAGTGTGAACCGATGGGTGATTTGAAAACAACATGATGGCTGCTTTGGCAACACCCCATGTTAGATTAAAAGTCATTTTGCCTTTTCTTTTTGTAAAAAAAAAAAAATATTATTAGACGAAATTGTTTTTTTCCTTGTTAAATATTATTTTTTAGTACTAAAAATTGGAATTTTTAATATATGTGTTTTTCTTAATAAATCTATCTTTGACATTGCTTAATTAACTTACATAAATTTGAAGAGGATGGGCATATGGATATCCCGCATAAATAAAGTGGAGAGAGAGACTATTGATATTTATTTACTTTGTCCTAAGAGATTTTATATATTGCATAACATCTAATTTAAATTATAATTATTATGATAAATTATTTTAAATTTATGTATTTTAGAGCAATTTGTAAAATAAAACAAGAAAATCATGATGTACTTATGTGGGAATTTAAAAATGCAAGTCTGAAGTTTGGACAGTTAAGACGAGAGGAAAATCTGTGAACGAATTCCAATGATGTTAGATTTTAAAACAATATTAATAATAAGAAGAAAAACGAGGAAATGGAAGACAGAGGTTAGTGGTTGCCATGTTCACGTCATTTGTTTAAATTTCCGCCAAACAAGGAAGGGGAATGTTCTTTACCGCCAACACTCCACGCCAAAACCTACCCAAACCCCAACAATTTTCTTTATTTTCTTTTTTTTTTCATTAGTATTTAGATTTTACCTTATTAATTCGATTTAAATATTATAAAATCCATTTTAATAATTAATTCTCTCAAATTCTTTTTTATTATTCTCAAAATTTAAACTCAAAATCTCTAATTAAAAATATAAAATATATAACCACTTAACTAAAAAAATTTGATCTCCATTTTCCCTTCAACCCCTCGTTGGAAAAATCTTTGTCAACCACGAGGAGTGGAAATACAAACCTGAGGAAATGCAAACAATTGAAAAAATATTTATTGAATTAAGAAAACGAGATTATAAGACAAATGATGGTACCCAAATTTGTTGAAACCTTAAAAATTGATCATAATTCAATAGAACCGATTTTGTTGTCTATTTCTTGCAAGTTCCCCTGCAAATTCCCCAACATAATTGATCATAATTCATGAAATTCAAATTGGGTTGTCTATTTCTTGCAAGCTCCCCTAGGATTGAGAAATCAAGAATTACTAACTACAAACCACGTTAAAAACATTTATTAAATATACTGTAAAAAATAAATACGATAATATATATATATATATATTATTTGGTATTGTTGATATACCCTTAAGGGGTACACTGGTCACTTATCTAATTTTCAAAATATATATGTATATTTCCTTTTTTTCGAGTTTTTGATGGATGAGAAATTGGCATTTCTATTATTGTTTGAATTTCATATGTTTAAGACCCTTTCCCTATGAGAAGAAAAATGGGGCTGTCTTGAAAGCTACGTAATACCTAAAAACTTATTTCGAGATTCCAAGCTCTATTCTTCTGAATTAGTGAAGCATTTACGTATTTTACCATATGCATCTTCTTGGAATATCAATTCAAGTATTTAAGGACCTTCTCTGCAACTTGGAATATCATAGTCATGTGGGCCGTGACAAGACCGATGTCTCTTCCTCCATTGTGCATAAAAGATTAAGTTGGTATTAGGGCTACGAAGACATGTATTTGAATAAATATATCGATGCGGTGGGCGCAAACTATTAGATTAAATATATCACGACCTAATTTTGTGCATGGCTCTTTTTCCATATTGATACAAAGTTGCGCATACGAGAGAGAGAGAGAGAGAGAGAGCTTCCATAAATAAGTATTTTTCCTGACAGAAAAAACATGGGTTTTCTAGTGATATTATCCCATCTCCAAAATTTTAATTCCCCATTTTTTAATATTCAAACTGAGTTTTCTTCTCAACGTGTTCACCCCGAGGGGAGAGAGGGGGGGAGAGAGAGAGAGAGAGAGAGAGAGAGAGAGGATAACGATGCTTTACGTAATTACATCATCTTTGGATATATATCGGTTAGCTTAAATAAAAGTACTCATTCTGTTAATGAAATATCAGATTTTAAATTTAAAAAAAAAAAAAAAAAAAAAACTTATATTAAAAAAGTATCTCCCTCAAATAGATCCCAGATCGAATTAATCAAACATTCAGATCGAATTAATCAAAATATAATTTTAAATAATAGTTAATTTAGTATAGAAAAACAAAGGGTTCCAATATGTTTTCCCTTTTTAACCTTTATCTACTTGAATTTTTTTTTTATTAAAACCTTCTATGATTAGTTTGGAACATTTGAAACGTCAAAAATGGTTCTAACTTTTATTAGTGTCTGATATTCTTCCAAATGTCCTCATTTTAGTATATAAATGTTCAATCTAGAACTAGTTTGTTTGAAGGTGACACTTTTTTTTTTTTGGTACCACAAATTTGTCACGAATTGCATTTTCCTCGTCACTTCACTTTCATTTCCTTTTCATGTAAGACATTTTCTTTTTGGAATTTATGATTTTTTTTATTTGTCATGCTTCGTTGGATGATTGAAATTGGATTCCTTCAAAAAGATTGCTGGTAACACCAACAAAGAGATGCATATGTTATATTCATAAAAGGCCACATGAAGTCAAAGAAAATAAATAAATAAAATTAATGAAGGTTTCATAATGTTACATCTTCCTTGGAGTTGTGATTCTAAGATGTACTTGGTACGAGAGTTCACCTCTAAACTAAGAAATAATACCCAGGATGAAAATTTTAAATGTGATACAAATTTTCACAATTTGACATTGCACAAAATTATTCAATAATTGGGAGTTTTATTGATTAAAAAATGTTTTATTGACCATTATTCATAAAAAAAAAAAAAAAAAAAAACTATTTTCCTATTAGGAAAACAAAAATAATAAAGATATAGGCATGCTTAATTAATAATTTATTGGGGATCCCGAGGAAAATTTTGAATTGGATTTCAAACTTTTTAATTTGGAAAATAGACCAAGTCAAAAGGGACTTAATTTCTTTATCAATCCATTTAAAATAATACAAAAAATATAAATAAGCCCATTGGACAAGACTTACAATGTGTTTGGCAACTTGGTGGAAGGAAAAGAAGGAAAAAGATGGAAAGGAAAAGGAAATAAAAGGGAGGTAAAATTAAAAATCATATTTGGTAACATAATATAATATATGATCGTAGATAAGAAAATAGGAGGAAATATATTCAAAAGTACATAAATTTATTATTTTATCCATTCTTTTTTAAAATAGATGGTATAAAAATAAATTGGGTTCGAAAAATTAAGTTTGGAGCATTTCATAAAAACTCTCTAAAAATTTTTTTTGGTTAATTATTTTGTTAAACGTGTGTAGACTCTTTAAAAGTCCTCTTTTTCCTATCAAAACCCTCCATCTAAACAAACTGTTAAGGTAAGTAGACCCTTTCTTCCCCTGTTAATTCATTCTGATTGTGGAATGATTGGATATTATAATCAACGAAAAAGTGAGAAAGGGAGATTGGAAGGGTATTAAAGTTGCAAGAAGAGGTCGACACATATTTCACTTGTGCTTTGCATATAATCTCTTGCTATTTGCTCAAACCAAACACCTTAACCTAGGCAATGTGTTAAGCTACTTGAGAGAATTTTCTAAAGAAAGTGGCTTAAGTATCAATTCTACTAAGTTTATTTGGATTTCTTCCAAAGCTACAGTGTCCCTCAAAAACTCTCTGGCTGCCTGTGGTAAATTCAATCTTACTATTAAATTGAGGAAGTACCTTGGAGTACGTATCACTCATGAGAAGATGGGAAAGAATTTCTACTCGGAGTTGGTGGAAAAGGTGTAAAATAAGCTATGCATTTGAAAGGCCAAGATGTTGAGCAAGACAAAAAGAAACTCTTATTCAGTCTGTTACAATAGCTATTCCTCTGTATACCATGCAATTCTCTTGGCTTTCAAGTGAAGTTTGCAAAAAGTTGGACAAACCGAATAGAGATTTTCTTTAAAGCAATTCTGAGAAAAACAGGAAAGTACATTTGGCCAACTAGGACAGGGTGTGTGCTTTCAAAAAAGATGGAGGTTTGGGGTTGAGAAGATGAGGGAGTGCAATATAGCTCGCCAAGCTGGGCTAGAGGCTTGAGAAGGGAGCACAGCTCTCTGGAGTAAGATTTTGCAGAGTATGTACCTAAAATGTAAGGGGCTTCTGGAGCATCAAAAGAAGGGAGTGGCATGTGTTGTGTGGTGTGGCATTTTGAACAGTAGAGAGTGCTTGAAGAAGGAGCTAAATTGAAGAATCGGAGATGGGAGAAACATAGGTTTTTGGAAGGATAGATGGGTGGGAGAGGACAAGCTGGAACAACATGCTTTATCCCTCAGAGTTAGCTGAGATCCTGCCCAGAAGGAAAGTGGAGGAAGTTAGAGGTATTTTGGTCCCTAGGAATGAAGGTAGAGCCGATTCAACCTTCTGGAGTTAGAGCTCAATCTGTTGCATCAGCTTACTGGCTGCAGAGGAAGGAAGACTACATTCAAGGTACTAAGGGAAGAGATTGGTCCAAGATTTGGAGGCCAAATGAACGGAAAGGATTAAGGTCTTCTTTTGGTTGGTGGCCAAAGAAAAAATTATGACAAATGTGGAAAAGAGGAAAAGGGGCATCATAAAAGATGGAACCTACAATATTTGTAAAGTGGAAGAGGAGACAGGGGATCATGTGTTAAGAGGTTACAGCCATGCTAGGAGCATTTGGAAGGTGATGGATGTGCGATAGAAGAGAATCAGAACTTCTGGAGGGCCCATGATGAAATGGTTGAAGGAGGGAACTAGAAGGAATCTATTAAAGGTTAGCAAGGAAGACTTGGTTTTCATGGTGGTAACGTGGGCCATTTGGAAATCAAGGTTCATATGGGTTCATCAAAAAGAATATTCTTATCCCCAAACTGTGGCTAAAACAGTGCTAAGTTGGGTTAATGAATGCGGAAGACATCAAGTGCACAAAAGGCTGGACAGGGTGAGTATGGAAATCGTATGGAGCTGTCCCCAATTAGGCTTCTTTAAAGTTTAACACAGGTAGAGTTGTAAATCCAAGGAACGGGCAGGCAAGCACCGGAGGGCTCTTCAGAAATAGTTCTAAAAAAATAGTTCTATGAATCA
This sequence comes from Dillenia suffruticosa, assembly GCA_033439265.1. Taxonomy (NCBI): domain Eukaryota; kingdom Viridiplantae; phylum Streptophyta; class Magnoliopsida; order Dilleniales; family Dilleniaceae; genus Dillenia; species Dillenia suffruticosa. The sequence goes on from JAVTVX010000035.1 coordinate 23,801,773, forward strand.
GAGAGGGTTTAAATTTAGCCAAGAGGAGAAAGTTAAATATAAAGCTGGAGACGAATTCTTTATTCCTGGCTAATGCTTTGGTTAAGGGGGTTGTTATGAACCATCTGCCGGAAATCTTGGTTCAAGAGTATAAGAAAGTGATAAAAGAGGTAAAGGCATTTGTTGTGAGACACGTTTATAGGGAAGCAAATAGATGCATCGACAAACTTGCCAGCAACAAGCGAGCGCAGGTAATTATTGATTAGGGGAGAAAGAGCAAGTAAGTCGAAAGAGCAAGTAAGTCGATTCATATAATACATGACATTACACATTCCAACAATAAAATTAACGAATATTGAAGCCCCACAAAAGGACAATTTTTTCAGTTTGGAAAAGGACAACATATAGTGATTATACTAATTACATATAGTCTTTTTTTTCTTTGTTCGTATAAATAGTACCATATAATTCAACTCCTCTTTTGATGGCGATCAACGTGACTTGTCCTCGAGGACCCCTCCCCCAAAAAAAAAACAGGACATGTCCTCAGTGACCTTTCAAAGTCCCCATGGTCCTATCACAGGACAGGTGAAGGGAAAAAAATAAATAAATAAATAAATAAATCCAGCTTGGTTTCACAATGCAAGCGACAATGACATTCTTCTTCTTTTTTCTCAACTTAATTTTATTTTATCTATGACATTTTTTAATTGAAATAATTTTCATAAAAATATAAAATTTGTAATTATAATTAAATTATAAATAAATAAAAAAAAATAAAGCTTAGTTAATTTTTTATTAGAAATGACTAGACTTAGATCTGTTCATTAAAAAACTTACCATTAAGAAGAAACAAATTTGGGGACTGTTTGGGTTTTTCTATTTTCTTCATTTTACCTTAACTTTTTTTTATTTGGTCTACAAAAGTAAACAAATTTGGGGACTGTTTGGGTTTTTCTATTTTCTATCCTAATCAACACTTGCAGAACGCTACGGCGTGAACTCAGTTAATCCGAAGTCCCTGTCTTCTTCCTCCCTCGAGACTTGTCTCCTGAGACAGGTTTGTGATTTTGGGGGTTTTTTTTAATAACGTCAATCATTGCGAATTCAGCAAATCTTACACTAGAATTTACATTTTGTATTTGACTAGGTAAAAATAGGACAACCCATTTAATGAGGGGGGAAAATAAATGAATTTTCCAACGTGGTTAGCTCCAAAATTATTTTCTTGGGCCGGGGGGGGTGGGGGGGGGGGGGGGAACAACTTGCACATGCCATCTCAAGTATCAAAACAGAACCAACTACTAGTCAGGGTTCACCTTCCGTTGAACTTATGTTCCCATAGTTGGATCACTGATGGTTACATCCATATGGCAAACAAGAAATCATGTTGGGAAGCTAAGAGCAACGGAGGTGATTCTCAAATTATGGTGAATGATTACAACAGATATAAAATTTTTGGGGGGGGGGGGGGGGGACGTGAACTTTCTCAAATGGCCAATTCACCGTTAACCATGATCTCTAATTATTGATTTTCTGTTTTTTGGAATATAGATTATGTCAGAAATTAGGAACAACTTAGCTAATCATGAATCTTTGAAAACAATCCGTTTAATTATTAAATTAAACCTACGAAGTGAAGCCAGTAATTTTGTCTTTCGGGAAAAAAAATAATAAAAATGATGCCACAAAAAGTTAATTTTGAAAGTGATTGACTTCTCATATACACGGCAAGACTCTAAGGCACAAATTTTGCAAAGTGAAGATCAAACACATCCTAACCGTTAATCTCGCAATGATTTGTTCATCTCGATCTTAACTCCGATCGTCACCAGATAGTTAAAAATAAAAGGCAAGAAGGAAAGAAAGAAAAAAATTCAGGAGACGCCGGATCATAAATGTTTAAAGCATCATCTCTGCTGCTCCATCATACGTGTGAAGTCCTCGAAGCAGACGAACCCGTCTCCGTTCCTATCAACGCCGTGAATCATCCTACTACAATCCTCCAACGTGCAACTATCGTCTCCAAACGAAGTGAAAACGGTGAAAAGCTCCTCTGCCGTTATCTTTCCGTCATGATCCTTGTCAAAAAAATCGAAAGCATCTCTTAGCTCGGAGCCACAAGCCGGTGGCGCAAAAGCCGAGCTGATCGCAGAGAACTCATCAAGGCTTATGCAGCCGTCTCCGTCGCGATCGATTTCGCCCAACATCGTCATCAGCTCGTCTTCGCCGGGCGGCTCGTTGCCGACTCGGCTCAAGAGCGCCTCCATCTCTTGGCGAGTGATTTTACCGTCACCGTCACGGTCGATCAGCTTAAAAGCCTGGACCAGTTCGTTGTGAATCTCAGCGGAAATATCAGAGCAGTCGCTAGAGGTTTCAGGGGACCGGAAAGGTAAAACACTCTTGGGAGTGGCGGGTTTGATATCGGAGGAATCAGAGGAGGATCCGGAACCAAATGGGTCGGGTTTTGAGATGTCGGAGCGGGACTTCTTAGAGCGAAAGAGGTGTTTTGGGTTGATATTTTTGACGAGTTTCATGGCGGAAACTTGAAAACAGAGAAGAGAGAGAGAGAGAGCGAGGAGAATGTGAAGGAATAGGAAAGAGACAGAGAAGTTTGGTTGGGGGGGAAAGTAGGGGGAAGGAGGTGGGGATTAAAAGAGGAAGGATTGCCATCGCCTAGGTGAGCTTCGACGAAGCTTCGTAACAGGCTTCCTTTTTTATTTTTTGGGGGATGTTTCTGTAATTTTAATTTATTTTTAGTTTTAAATAACCTTTTTGGGTAGGAAAGTGTGGAAGGGAAAGTGGTTTTGGGTAGTGTTGCCATGGCAGTGTATTGACTTGGTGTGAGAAGTGCGACTTTTGCCTTTCCCTTGTCCTTTCCTTCCATGCGACCTCTGGCTTTCATACTAAACCCAAAACTCATTTCTCGGACGTCACACTAATTTATTAATTTTGCTTATAAAGTATTTGGGGTACAAGAATTGTTACAGTAGGTTTACAGCTCATGGGGTAAGTACTCAGAGAAGTGGGACACATTTCAAACTGGATACTGATATTAAATTTAATTAATAAAAATTACATGTAAAAAACAGCTCAAACATTCAGATTAAGGAAAGTTTTACAAAGTATCTAATAAAAAAAATTATGGCTCGTGACGGCAACGCCATTGTAAGGGGTTTTATTTCATTTATGTTGATCACGGGCATTTCATGATGGCATCCTGAACCGGAAGGTTACTGTCCAATTCTAGTTGTAAAATAAGACGGTTCTCATTTAAATTCATTTTATTTCAAAGCAAAAGTTTAAGATCAAATCTCAGTAGAAAATCAAATTGAGGTGAATATAGATCACTTTAATGGATTACTCAACAATCAAAAGGTTAAGATTTCCCAAACTAAAAGCTTTTTTTTTTTTTATTTTTTACAAAGAGAAATGAAAGAATTAGTTTTTAAAAAACACTCTGTTTTAAATATCATTATTCAAGAAGTGGAATATCTTATACGGGAGAGAGCTGAACTCATAAAATTTTTTTTGATTGTATAAGAATTTAAATCCAGGATTACAAAGTTAGGGAAATAGAATTTGTATCATTAGACTATCATCTTGAAAACGAATTCATGAGATTTAAAATGAACCTACGGTCCTAATTAATGCAAAAATACTCATACAACTATTACTCCTCCTTTAAAAAAAATTAAAAAAAAAAAAAAAAACGATGCACCGACATAAATCTTTGTTTTGCATAGTTCAAGAGCGGAAGATCCATAAGTTTTCATCCTTGGACCTTTCTGATGCTTCGGAAAACAAATTTCACGTGAGGGATAGGCCCTTTCTCATATATCGACTTTCTTATTTCTCTTTCCTCCGAAATCTTTATTCCTCCAATTAAACCAAAACAAATCATCATCGGACCCTTCTTTGACAAGTGGCGGGATATAAGCGGTCAGAATAATTCCGTTAATTGGTTAAAATTTTTTACTGCAATTTCAGATTCATAGGATATTGCTTGAAGATTTTATTCACAAGCAATGATGAGTTTAAATGATAACGTTAACAAACTTAATTACCGCAAAAAATAATAATAATAATAATTGAATTTTACGGCGATTAAAGGGGTAAATCTGTATAAGCAAAATTGTGTGTATTTGATATATTTTTCAATTTCACCATCTTTTTCCTATTACCAGGACACCGTGAAAATGACCCACCCCACCCAGCTTCACATGTTCGGAAACTTCCCTGTTGTATTTACAAAAAGAGCAACGAAAGAAACAAAATTCCTCCTGTTTACTTTTTACTTGATGTGCCGGTAGGAGACCGAGGATTATAGGGAAGAGGCCCACAGTGAATTCCAAACCATGGGAAACACAGTACCCGAGCAGCGAAATAAACAATTAATTATGAAAAAGAAAGATAAATACTAAACTAATTAAGTTGTGAAAACAAAACTGGTTTAAAAAATAAAAACAATGGCTGCCATTCAAATAAAATATTGTATAGTTCCCAACCGTACAAATAGAAAAATTACTAATTTCCTTTATTGAAAGATTTTTCTCGCACAAGCACCCTTGCTAAAAAAGGAATAATATCTTAATTCAGCTTTTTTTTTATTATTATTATTTTAACAAGGTGGGGAGGAGAACTAGTTTATAAAATAAGCTATAACTCCAATGTTCTATTGTAAGGAATGATATATCGAGATAAATTCGTGAAAACTCGAAGACATGGATAACTCCATATGCCCTCTGAGTATTTACACAACTATTACCCTCATGATAGATAAAACCCATTGGACCAATCAATGATTGATGTATGAGAAGATGACATTCTTGCAAGATATGAAAACAATAACGTAAGAGAACCACATCAGAAGAAAGAGTTGTTATAAAATCAACCGAATTAATCTCAAAAATAGTTAAAAAGGATTTAGTACGAACTAGAAAGTGAAGATTCTTACGAACACCACAAAACTTAGCGATAAAAATGGCTCACCCCAAATTAACAGTGAAATCACAAACCCATAAACCATATTGATCCCGGATTAAACATTAGCCACTGCCAAACGAGAAGGGATACCAGAACATTCATCCGTATTCAGCTTAAAGAAGTCTAAAGGAGGGGGATTCCGGCGGATCCAACTACTAGAACGAGGGGTATCCTAAACACCAAAGGTTATGCATCCCACCTCGTTGTAATGAAGTTGATATCTTTGAAGACACCAGGACGTCGAATTTTCCAGATAGTTCAAAGGGTGTAGATGAATCAAACCGACCACGGAAAACCCTGAGAATGGCATAGACCGGCAATTACACGCTAACCACGGAAAATTAGTGGCGTGGCAAGGTAATGAAGAGTTGGTAACAAGTCTAATCAAGTCATGTGGAAATATATACATTTAAGATAGTTTATTAATCAAATGAGCCAAATCATTAGTTGAACTGAGTTCTAAAGAAGCATAAACTCAATTTACCTAGTAAATTGAGATTAAACTCAATCAAAATTGGGTAAAGTTTTTATATGAATAATTATCATTATTTTTTATAATGAAATTTGACTTTTACTGTCAATACTTTATATTTTAAAAAATATTTTATCTTGATAAATATAATTATAAATAAAATAAAATAAAAGTTGAGATTTTTCAAATTATGCCGACATCTCTAAATTGGGATAATAGAAGAATTGATGCCAGAATATTTGTTCTAATCGTAAACCGAGGGATTTATTGGTCATGTCGACCAAGTACTTGCCATCAATTCTTGTTACCATTTTTTCCTTTTTTTTCTCTTCAACGAGGAACATGAGAGAGAGAGAGAGAGAGAGAGAGAGAGAGAGAGAGAGAGAGAGAGAGGAGAGACGCGGTGGGCTCAAAGACGCAGGAAAGCAAGATACAGGAAAGTGGGGGAAATTTGCCCCGGCAGACAGGGCGTCAGACATTGTGGCACGCGGAAACAGTTGGCACTCGCAAAATTCTGAGAGCCCTCTTCGCTGGTTGATTCCGACAGAAGCTTAATTTGGATGTTGAAAAAAAAAAATCATCATTCAGAGTGTTTCCTAAAATTATTTTTGAGCCGGGGATTTGATTTGTCAGTTTACCTTTTCTTTTTTATTTTTCGTCACGTACAATTAAAATTTTTTATCAAGAATAACAGCTTTAAATGTATTTTTTAATTTTAATATGTAATATTTAAATAATTAATTTTAAATTTTAATATTATGATATTATAAAAATCATTATAAAACACGTTACAAAAAAGGAAAAAGGTGTAGTTCTCGAAAAGAATTTGAGAAATACCTAATGATTGAGACTTTTTTTTTCGTCTCACAACAAAATTAGAAATTTCCCTTCCTTCCTCAACTCCAACGAAATTCTCTCTCTTTCTCCCCTGGATATACGAATGTTTTCAAGTGTAATTTGGATGAGCTTGGCAGCTGATTCTAATTCTTACCTTGAAAATATAAATTATTTCTATTTTAAAATTGTCTTTGAATCATTTTTTTATTAAAACATTTGATTTGCCAAACATCCTTTATTTTTGGTACAATGGAGTGAGAACAATGATCTCTAAAAGAAGCTAATCCTTGAATGTTATGCAATAAAATCAAATATAATTCCTGAGGGGAGATAGCAAATCGTGAAATCCATGTGAAGTCAAAAGTCCAAGACAACTTAAAGTATTTGCACGTGTATTTCCCCCTCTAGGAATGAACTGCATTGAAACAACTCTCGCAAGATGCATTAGTTTGTAACAATCTCGAAGGATGTTATAACCCGGGTGATGGTTGTTAATATTCCCATTAAGAGCCAACATTAGCTTCCTGGAATCCAATTTAAGAACAACTGGAGAGAGGTTAGCGCGAATAAGAAATAAAAGTCATTCTCGAACTCTCTATAATTCTATTGTAAAAGAGTCGATGACACCCAACTTACAGAAGAAGTCTCAACCCACAATCATATTCATCTTTAATTAGGCCTCCCGCCCCAGCCAATCCCAAATTAGGATTTACCGATCCATCCGTGTTTAGTTTGACCATTCTTGTCAGGGGATAAATCTACCTAACCCATTTCTCAATCCGAGGGGAAGGAGAGGACTCCTTCAAGAACACCCTCTAACCATTTCATACATAATTTATGGCCATGAGCATTGTATGATCGGAAGAAAACGGTCTACCCTTGAAGGTTACACTGCACCTCTCTTTCCAAATCGACCGTGTACAAAAACATTATAGTCCACAGAAGTTTCTCTTGGACCGCATGAGATAAAACTAATTTAGATACGTTGTCAGTTTAAATTCATTTGATTAAAAGTAACTTAAAGATAAACCCATCAAAATTTTTTCACAAAAAAATTTTTATTATTCAACAAATATATATTTGCAAGGAAACTATTATAAAAAAAAAAAGAAGAAAATGATATCAATTGACTTATGATATATTGTCATATTTATATAAGATCACTTACATAACAAGTTTACATTCAAAAGTTAGTATAAAACAAAATAATATATAGAATGGGCCGACATGTATTTTGTGGTGTATTGGGGCAAGTGTAGACGTTGGACCAATCTACCTAGGATTAGGAAGTAAGAAGTACGGTATGGAAGCATTTGGACTCCTGACCCATGACAATCGACTCCTCGACAATCTCTCTCCCTCTCTCTATCTCTCTCTCTCTCTCTCTCTCTCTCTCGTATCCCGTCCAAGTTTTGTCTGTTATATATGTAAATATATATATCCTAAGTTTGCTAGTCCATTTGTTAATCATAGAGTTTTGTTTGTACCTTCTTACACGAAGAAATCATTGTCTTCATGGTTCGGAGGGGCTCGGGCAAATTTCTTTATCATGTCTTTTTAAATATTGGATTGGCATGCCCGAGGCCAAACATCTTCAGGGTTAAACTCTGGTTTGGCGTTTCGGTAAAAGCCCGACCCAACCCGAAAAATTATCTTGAAAGCTTAGCCAGCCTTTTAGAATTGAGTTTGAAGCTTAGCCACACAAAATTAATTAATGGCTCGTTGGATTTATAATATTGTGAAACAGAGGCAATAATTATTAAAAATCTTGAAACGTATATATATATAAAGAACGATACGGTACATTTTCACTTCTTGCCTTCGAGGGCTCTAAGTAATTACCTGTTAGGGAAGGGGTCTTCTATCCCTATGTATAATCCGTGGAATTTTACCAAAAAAAAAAAAAAATTCTTTAAATTCTATTTCATATAAAACAAGCCTTTACACCCACCGATCTTAGTGCCTTTTATTATTGTTGGATAGTTTATAGCTTTTGATTGTTAAGTTTGGTGATAATGATTACAAAAGGGTTGAATGTATTTTTTTTTTTGTGCCCTTGGACTTGCTCTACTATCCGATGTCTTGAGTTTCACCCTAATTAATCCGAAACTACCCGACTAAGGTCCCTCTTAGGGGAGTGAGGGTCTCACAACGTAATCAATTCCATACCCAAATCACGAGTCGAAATCATGATCTTGGTTAAGGGACGCAACGATTTACCCGTTACAATTCGTTGGTGGTTTAATGTATTTCTATTTTGTTGAATTTGAGAATAATATCTTTTTAAGAATCTCAATGACAGAATCTCAATGACATAAAGAGCATCGTATCTTGTTCGTTCATTCAATCCATGCATGAAACAAGGTAGAGTTTCTTAATTGGAATCTCAATGACATAAAGAACTTCGTAGGTAGAGTTTCTTAATTGGAATCTCAATGACATAAAGAACATCGTATCTTGTTCTTTCATTCAATCCATGCATGAAACAAGGTAGAGTTTCTTAATTGGATGAAAGGCTTTGGTTTCCTTACTTAGAAGATGTGCCTTCTCATGCAATCTCAAATGTGGATATATTAATTTATTAGTTAAACAATAAATAGATAAATAATAGTCCATGCAAATTTGCATTTGTATATTTCATGGTAAAAGAATTCTCCTGTATGGCCATTAACATTTCTAATATTGATGATGCATTGGAGACTGGCGACCTAGTTCCTTGAACCTTCGTTGTTTATCTCCTTTCCGTATAACCATGGAAGACTATCTAGTTCAATGTTGACAAATTTAAAAGACCTAACTTATTAAAATTTCAAGTTTAAGACCATCTAAAAAAAACAATCAAATCGTGCAATACAAGGAAAAAAATTTGAATTTGAGTACAAAAAGGAAAGGATTCAATTGTTGATTTATGACTCTGACATTTTGATTGATGAAGCAGCAGGGTCGATAATGTTGGATCATTGATTTAGGAGAGAAAGTGATGATGGTGGTGAAATACACATTTTTTTTAAAAAAATATTTATTTTTTTTTATTATTTTTGTGACATTTAACCCTTGTACTAGATAGGGGAATAATGTGACAACAGGAAAATGCCTATAAGATTTCCATTTTTACAATTCTGGGCAAATTTGAAAAAAGTTTGCATGCAAACATCAAGAAGCATCAGTTCCACTTAAAACGATTGGAACCTAATGACATCAAGCCATGGCATTCGCAGGTTGAGTCCAACATCACGAATTTGCAGCATCTACAGTAAGCAAAGGAACAACTTCTCCACGAATTTGCTTCTCCCATCCCAAGCAAATGCTTCTTTTGCAGCAAGAAGGATCAGATTTCTTAATTTGACTCCTTTTCAAGACAAGATTTTCCTACTCCATTGGAAGATAGCCTTCCAGAGTCGTATAATGTGAGCCTTAGCAGCTTAAAATGAACCTATACAACCTCGGTACCAAAAACGATTCTCTGTCTTTATTCTGTGATTTCCACCATACTCTGATCATGACCAGCTTCCAATGCAGAATTACCAGAGGAATTAGTGTCTGGAGCACTTTCTCTTAAGGAGTTTATTACAGTAGTGTCATCATCACAGGATTCAGACCCTGAGCTGGCTTCCGTTTCCTTTTCTGGACATTCAATCTGCAGACATTCAGCAACTGGACTCTGAGCCGCAGAGCTGTAATTTTCCATATCATAAGGCCTGGTCTGCGTCAAGCCTTCTCTTCTCACTACATTAAATACAATTCCGTTGTGAATCCTTTCAGGCTGTAAAAGGTCACCCTCTGTCACCATGATACCGGAACCACTCATGAAATTCCTATTACTTGAATCCCTTGGATCAAATTCAGAACTTTCTGAGCTTCTATCTGGCATTGTTACCCGTGGGCTGTGACAACATAAATCTCGGCCGGTCATAACCCCAGGAGAATTTGGATGAACTAATGCACCTTTATTTAGCTCAGCATCAATGTCTAAGTTCTGGACAAAATCAACAAATTTATTTGCTGAAGTAGTTCTCATCAAGGGCCCACCAGACCTGGTCCAGGAATTGAGGTCAACACTATCAGATTCGCTGTCACTTCCATCGTACATGCTTCGTGGATTTCGAACATTTTGGCCAGATACTCTTGTGGATCCACCACTCCGTTGATGCAAAGAAGTGGCAACATCACAAAGCAGGTCCTCTTCAAGTGAGCCCATTGAGTTTTCCCGTGCAATGCAGTTCCAAGATGGAATTCTTTTTGAAGCATTGAATTTTACAGTGCAGGCCAAATCGTGAGATGCAGCAGATGCAGCAGATGCAGCTCTCTCCGCACTCCTTTTGAGTCTACGCATGTGGTTGAGAATGGCAACGCATTCGTCAAGGGCAAGCTCAATGCCACAATTTGCTTTTATTGCGGAGAGTTTCTCCCATGTACATCTTCTACCTTGGTTGGCTGCCTTTTGAAGCTCCACATAAGATGGGTTCTGTATAATCTTTGAGTACTGGAAAGATTAAGGAAACAAAAGTAAAATCTGGTTAAGGATGAATGTGCTATATCAACCAATAAATGCACGCTATTCAAATCAATGTTCTCTTCCCATGACCACCCCGAAAAAAATAATAAATAAATAAAACCTCCCCATGCCGACATGAACTTAAAAAATGGACCCATATTCAAGTTGATGCAACAGATCTATTAGATAATACATTGTATGTACCTGAGCAAGTGTGGCAGGCATAACAACAGTAACATCACCCTCCCAATCTTGAGCAAAAAGTTTGGCCAGTCCCCCTAATGGAAAACCAACTTCTAGAATCTGATTACATCTATGTTTTACCTCCATTTCAGTAAGATGAGCAAGCTGCAAGTTAAAAAATTAAAATCAAAATCTGATCGAACATGGTCAAAACAGTTGAAAGCATAAGAGTGCTAAATAGCCCCTCCCTTCATAAAATAAAGAAAATTGAAAAGAAAAAAAAAGACATAGAAACAAATGTTATAAGAAAGGGCAAATCCCATGGCTAAGTGGGGCTTGTGGACAACAAGAAACAAACCTAGATCCAAGATGCCTAGAACAAAATAACTAAATAAAAAGAAGATTAGAACAACAGTCACGTGTTTTGCTCAACATAAATTGCCAATTTCCCTGTTTCCTTTCTTCCTTCCCTCCCCCCCCCCCCCCAAAAAAAAAAGAAAAGAAAAACTATTCTCTTTCTTGGTTAGAACATTTTGCTCCATATATAATGGTGGATTAACAGTTCTGGAATCTAACATATGACCACATATTCACAATAGCATCAAAGCAAAAGAGAGAAAGCACTGCCATCTTGGTTGCTTAAATTGATTATGCAAAATGCAAGACAAAAACAGCATAAATAAACCAAAACCCAAACCTAATACGAAGTTTCATGCCATAGAAATATACCTTAGCAGCAAAATTTCCTCCACATGCTCTTACAAATTCCTTCAACCTCAGTAATGGTGCAATGTGGGGATTGGCTTGACTCACGATAAAATGATTGACATTGAACAGCTCCTTCAATTGCATCATGGGTAAATCAACCTCCAAGCTTCCATCCCTCCAGCGACGTGCTGAAGTGCCCGAGCCTTCTTCGGGGTCCATATGGAATGGCGGATGATAAGGGACTATATCACCACTTCTATCCTTTGCCATCAGTTCTTGAGCCTCAAATAGTCCAGGGAAGGCACAAGAAGCAGTGACTGCACTCCAGATAACAACATGAGGGGAAGTCAAGTAGTTAAGGCATCTTGGTGGCTCATGCTTCCTCGGGGAGCAAACCGTAATCCCAAGAATCCGACCAGTCATGTCATAAGCTTCCTGGAATGTTAAATTGCTTGTAATTTGCCTCAGCATCATCTGCAACTGTCTAATCTCATGAAGTGCCCCTCTTGTCATAACCCTCCTTACAACAGCAAAAATCCCACCCATCTGATCAAAAAACTGTAACGAATGCAAAGAATCCTCAAAGAAACTTTGAAGCTCAGGCCAAGACCGAGTGGCAAAAATAGAGCACATGATGGATCCCACACTAGAACCAGCAATAATTCTAGGCAATAGCTTATGCTCTACAAGTGTCTTAGCTACACCGACATGGAAAGCTCCTAGAGAAGCACCCCCACTCAAAAGCAAGGCTGTCCTTCCAAAGGCATGCCGTGTTTCATGCATAAAAGCAAGTTTCTCTTCCAACAAAAGCTCCTCAGAATCAGAGTTACAAACCATTCTCAACTGTGTGGAGACCTCATCAATGTATTCGTTAATGAGCCTAGGCACTTGATGCCTACCCTTGTGAAGCTCAGGGTTACACATATTGCCCAAATTTCTAACAAGATCAGCTCTCATGCAAAATATTATATCCCTTAGAGACCCCTCTTGGCGCCGGTGCCTCAGCTCTTGGAGCTTGTTTCTCACTAATTCTTCATCATAAAGGTCTGCTTCATTCATCCTAGGCGTCTCCTTGTCAAGCATCTTGGCGGCATGAGCCCATTCCTCATAAGTTAATGCAGTTCTCATCATATTCTTCCAAAACTTCCTCCTATAAGCTAACTCAGCCCTCAATTTCACATTAGTATATCTTTTCAATAAGAAGGCTATTACTGTCACCATCGCCAATATCCCTTGTGGGTTTCGCGGATGAAACCACGAGAGCATCGACTCCAAATAGTTTTTAGTGCTATAGATAAATTTCAACAATATGCGTAGGATTTGTTGCCTCACTTCTGCAAGTGACTTGCAGAACATAACTCTAAAAGCAATCGTCCTTCCAACAATAGTTGTTGGACCGATTGAAAAGGGATCAACACTAGCCTCATTGCTTATATCCATTTCTCAAGGTTCTAAACAAAGGTAGCCTAAAAAGAATGGTATTCGGATGATTTGCTTTGTGAAACCTTAAACCACCTCAAATATGGATTCTGATAAATAAATGGGTTTCCAACTAAACTTAAACCCAATATTGTCACCAAAATGGACGATTTCCCCCTTTTTTTTCTGGGTGTATTTACAAAACCTTGAGAAACAACCTTGCAAATCCACCAATGAAATTGCAAGAAAAACAATAATAAGCAACCGGGGTTGGGGTTTTCTCTACTAAATAAAAACAGTCAAATCACAAAAGTGTATAAATAGATTTCAAACCCTTTTGCATTCTTCTCAAAGGGTAGTGTTTTGTCTATAAGCTATTAAAAGCAAGAAATATAAATAAAAAAGAAACCTATAACATCTCATATACAGGGGAAATAAACTGAACAGAAAGAAACAGATCCTACCTCCGGAATTCAGAACCAAGTCATATTCTGCGAAAAAGAAAAAAAATAAATTTGAAGAAATACGAGAATCCAAATGGGTATCTGAAAAAGAAGGCAAATCCCACAAAAATACGCAAAACAAATGAGAGAGAGATCAACTGAATACATGAAAATAGAAAACAAGAATGGAATGAAAGACTGGAGTGGGATTTATGAGGCATGGATTCTCCAGTTGTCCCGTAGGATATGAAGGGATAACGATAGGGTGATTGTGACGTTTGATGTGAATCAGCGGCTCTGGATTGGATTGGGATAAAACCGATCTAAGCGTTCCTATCCCAGTCTCTGTTTCTTTCTTCCTCAATTCCGATTTAAAGAAAGATGTGAGAGAGAGAGAGAGAGAGGTTGACTAGGGGACAAAAAAATTACTTCATCATAAATTCAAGGTTTTGGAATTTGCAGACGAAATATCGTACCAGACCATGATGATGTTAGTTATATTGATTACGTGAATTGAAACCAACCTTTTCTTTTATGTTGCTTGGAAGTAAAAGATTAGACGTGTCCTGTCTGTCCTGCTATGTATTCGTAGGGTTAGAGTTGCACAAGGAATCGTTTATTGTTGTTGATGTGATTTTTGGCAACAAATCTCTTGCCATCAAATGGTTGCAGGTGCTGGGAGAATGGTCTCCATTCAAAACGCTTAAATAAAAAGAATGCTACATACGAAATTTAAATTATTATTTTTTTTTTCCTTTTGTGTGTGTATCAACTAATTCTTTAAGCATACATGATAATTTACGAAATGTATACAAGACTAGTCAAATGTTTGTGAGACTCAAAATTTCCTAATAAGGTTGTGGGTTTTAACCATAAGCTTCGTTTAGATAAGATGGAGTGATATTTGTCGGTGGCTAATTTGGAAATACTAAGGGAAAAAAGAAAAAAAACTCAAGCAAATATTTTTTCTCTCAAAAGTTTATCACAAATTATTACTCAACTCGAACCATTTCATCCTAAAATTTCAAGTTCAGGTCTTCCTAATATATATAAAAAAAAAAAAAAAATCACCATTTTTTGGGTGCTTTACTTGGTTATGTAGTTCTTTTTCTCTTCACTAACTTCCATAATTGACCTGAATTTTCTTTTGCTCTCTTTCCAAAGCTCCCTTTCCAAATTTCATGGCTTCGCTTATTAATTTAATACTTCTGGAACACTTCAAAATGGCAGACGTTGACCCAAACATGTTTATCAACCAAATTTGGTCCAACCCTTTGCAACGAATTCGATCTGGCCTTGAAAACAATCTAACATTAATTTACTCTCCATTTTTTCCTCCCCCCCCCCCCCCACCCAAAAAAAATATTTTGCTTATAGAAGAGAAGCTGTCGTGAAGAAAATCCTTTTACCGACAAAAATATGTGGATAGGCTCCTAATTTTGGACGGCATTATCATGATGCAAGCGATGCGAGAGGACTTTTTTTCAAAAGAAAATATTTAAAATGCAAATAAAATTGCCATAAAAACTAAACATAATAAAATAATTTTTTCCTAACCACTAATATTTAAAGTCACATTCTAACTAATTTGATTCGAGTATTGACCCTATTTATGAACGACTCTTTTAGTATAATTTTTTTTATTTTTAAATTAATAAATTTTTTTAATACCTTGACTTAACTACCACTCGATATTTTAAATTTTGTCCCGATTAATCTGGACCAACCGTTACAAGCCCGAAAGGGACAGGTCTCCCAACGCTAGCTTTTCCATACCCATGAGAGATCAAAACTCCGACCATGATTAAAAGACATCAATTCTCGAACCAACTGAGTCACTAGTAATTGATTTTTAAATTAATAAAATGATTTGTGAACGATCAGATATGACCGAACGGTTGTAAATTTGGCAACTTTTTTTAGTAGAGCATATTTAATATTTAGTAATAATTCTTATTAGTTTGATTGTTAAAATGAGAGAGTTACAAATTGTGCGGGCAATTAATGAATAAAAAAAGGTGGCTAATTTATTGTGTACAATACGACAGAAGTGGGTTGCTTAGAGGGCCTTAGAGGAGGGCCAACCGAGCTTGGGCTGGGCTAAGAACTTAAGCCGTTAAGGGACAAAAGATTGGACATGAAACAAACTAGACCATAGGCAATGTTTTACATGCCCACGCCCACTAGGCCCAAGGTGAGTATTTATTTTTCTTTTCTTTTTCTTTGCAAGAAAAAATCTGTATATAGTTTACATCTTAAAATTCTCTACGAAGTAAAAAGAACCTTCCACGTCCTTTCCAAAAAATGCCACGAAAAACCGATTGCCCTCAACTTCGTTCCATGCATTTTATGCCCCATTATAATAAGACGATGCACCATATAATTACATTATTTAAAAATATATTTAATTAGATTCAAATTTTGTATATGAAAAAACAAATACGAGAAATTTATTTTTGTTTTTTAAGAGTCAAATCTAATTTGAACCGAATTTAGTTAAATTTAAAATGATCATTAGATACTGATAATTTATATAAAAAAATATTTAAAAACATATATTATAGAAAAATTGACAAAATACTTTTTTAATATCCCAAATGGTTTTGGAGATCCCTTCTGCCACGAAATTATGAATACCCATTATCTCAGCATATAATAAACCAACTTTTATTGTTTGGATTTCTTCCGTACTTGAATTGTAATTACGTAAAATACCTGAGACCAGGACCAAGAATAGATTTAAGGCTTGTTTTGGAAAAGTCAAGAATAGATTTAACTAAAATTATAAAGACGTCAACAAAGGAGAGAAGTCAAAAATCCGGTGAACGGAGGTCGCATTTTCCGTCAATCTCGCATTGCTTGGATTGTGTCCTTCCCCGGTCCGTGATATGGTTGACTAGAAAAGATCAAACTTGGTAGTAGCTCCTCTTCGGGTCATATTGTATTGGGTCTCACTCCATGTGACACCCACAGGCAAAATTTGCTACTTCACAAAAAAAAAAAAAAAAAAAAAAAAAAAAAAAAAAAAATCTAATCAAAGATGTTGACAGTCAAACACATTTTCTCCTCTTTCTCTTCTTTGTGGTTGTAGACTCAGCTTTTGGGTCATCTACAAAAGCAAAGGCTCCCCCGTCTAACCAAAGCAACACGGTTTCACAATTTCCTTTTTCTTACAAGTAAAAGATAACAATATTTAAAATCCTTTTTAAAAAAAAAAAAATATATATATATATATATATATATATATTCTTCAAAAATTCTTAGAAGAAATGATATTTAAGGAATATATTAAAATAAATTTAAAAATATTATTTACTAATAATGATTTCAATTCTTCTTTTATTAAAATAATTTTAAAAGAAAAGTCGATCGATTTCCATAAGAGGACAAAAGAAAAAAGAAAGTAGGGATTTTTTTTCCTAATACCCCAAAAATTAAAAAAAAAAAAAAAAAAAGAACACTAAACCATTTAAAAGAAAGGACGTTGATCGCATTACTAGTGTCATTCATTGGCCAGGTTATTGATGCATCTTCCTCGACAATTCCAATGATGTCCAGCTTGAGCGGTGGGGTATACTCATCAACCATCATGTGAAGGGGACTAAGAATCATGCTTGATTCCTAAGGATTTAGGATTTACCTTTGTTTCAATCCATCCATTGTCATAATATATGATTTTTATTTTCTTTTTAATAACGAACATGAAAATCAACTATTATTATTTTATTGGGTAATTTTCAAAATAAGTTAAGTTTGCCAACACCGTTATGTGTATCAAATAAGTATATAAAATATGTGCGAAAAAAAATTATTTAATAAATCGACAAAAATTATTCAACGTAAAACAAGAGAATTGAACTTGAAATTTACAGAGAGTGAAATTACATCGTAAAAACGCAAACACTTTGTTTTCAAAATAATTTATGCATGACTCACACTAATTAATGATAATGATAATTTTTTTTTTCTTTTGGTTGGTAAAGTAAATAAATTTTAAAATTTTTTGAGTAATAGAGTTCATTGCAGTACTTTTTATATTTCATAATAATTTCAATCCCCATCTTCTTAGCAATCCTTTTCCCACCAAAACATCCCTTTCCAATTAGTAAATTTTGAATAGAATCTTAGAAATTTCATATAAAGACAATAATCTCTTCATAATCTCATAAAAGATATCATGACTATCTTGGCAGATTCTATGCTTTGATCAAATGCATCATTATAAGAAAATTAGCAGCAAATTTTAATTAAATCTCTTAATATGATTTAATCAGATATGAAATTTTAAATCTCATTAGTATTAAAAATTAAAAAATTTTGTGAATGAAAAAAAAACACCTATTATTTGACTCAATTATCCTTGAAAAAGGAAAAAAAAACCATTTTTATCAATATTTATTAAAAAATAAATTAATTTAAAATTTATTTATTTCATATAATATTATTTTTTACCCGATTCACACCCACACCAAACACTACGGTAACGATACAAAAATCTAAATAATTAAAGACAAACCGGCATAATTAATACCAAGTCAAGAAAAGCCCACCATCCGGTACCCAAAAAGAAAAGAAAAGCCCACCTTGTACCAAGTCAAAACCATCAATTGCAGCACACAACTGTACTCTTAACATGCATTGTCTACCATCAAAGAAAGATTGAATAGAAAGCCCCATCAAAAGCTTCCAACATACTATATCTAGAAATTCTTGTGCTTGCTCAAGTCATCAAAACAAACAGTTTTCCTATTGAAATTCCTCCGAAACAAACACATATCCAAGACTCTTATACCTTTCCTTCAAAACTAGATTTCTGATCCTCTGAAGTGAAATATTGAGTTCCAGCAACATTAATTGAACCGAATTCACACCCAAATTGATTCTTGTTTGCTCCTGAGAGCCTCTCAGGAGATGATGTTTCAGTCAGAAGATCATAATTCAGCAGCAACTGGGAAGCCATCAATGCCTGTTAGGTCATCACACCATGATCAGGAGAGCAGAAGCAGAGGAGCAGAGCCAAAGAAGAAATTGAAGAAGCTGAAATCAATCAAGGCTGGAGGCATTCGGATGAAATCTCGTTGCAATCGCTTTCCCGTTATTTTTCGGGATGATGTTGCAACAACCCCAGGACAGCAGATCCCAATCAAACCATTAGATGCATCAGAAAATCCAAAGAAGCTTTTCGGGGTAAGTTCCACAATTTTGAATAAGCTTTTGATTCCTTGATTTGCATAGAAAGAACTTAGAAAAAAATTTAGAAATGCTACCCTTTAAAACCAGCCAAGGAAACCTCAACAAGCACATCTAGGTTGAATAAAAAAAAAGGAAGAAGAAGAAGAAGTGTGCAGAATTTGATGAAAGGTCTAGTTCATAATTATGAAGGCCATCCTGAAAAAGTCCCACAACTCTCAGGATCTAGAGTTTGCTTACCAAAAAAGAAAACCTTAACAAGCACATCAAGTTTGCAAATAAAAAAAATAAAAAAATGCAGAATTTAAGAAAAAGGTGTACTTCATAATTACTGATGGGCTTCCTGAAAAATGTTCCAAAGTTTCTTCACTACCCAGAAATAATGTTGAGGTTCACTATTCTTACATTGTCAAATATATCAAGTTTATGTTAAATGGCATGCCAGGGAGTAAATGAATGCGAAGGAACTTCTGCTGACTGGGAGTCGACCACAACTAATATTCCATCATCCCAGGACCAACATGGCGGGAGCACAGGAACAAATGACCTGAAACAGAAGATGAAGAAATCAAGGTCAATCAAGCGCAAAGGTGTCAGTAACAGGGAAAGATCTACGACACAGGCAAAATCCAGAACTGATCCACCTCCAGTGATCTCTTCCTGCGAGGCAGAAATTTTGCCGAAACCATCTCCAGTTAAGATACCAAATGCAATGCCTAATTATTTGAAGCCAACGAGCTGCTTTGATGCGAGGAAGGTGAAGTTCAAAGAAAGTCCATGTGGTTCTGAATCAAGTCGAAGCAGCCATGGTCACAAAATGGAAAATTCCAAATTTGCAACTCCAAAATCAACTTTATCAAGCCAGAGTTCATCTACATCTTTTGCAAGGTTATCTAGCTTGAAGACTGCAAAACCTTTGCGAAAAATGTGGAGTTTGAAATCCAGAAAGCCTGTAATGAAGAAAAGTTTCAAAACTTCTCCGATCCCCAATGAGGGTGTGGAGAGAGCAACATGTTCATCTACTCTCAAAGATTCGAAGTTCCCATCCCATCTGGAGCTTCATCCTGGAGAAAATGAATCCGAAGGAATTTCAGTTATGGAGGTGTGTCCATTCAGTTACTGTTGTCTCCATGGTCACCACCATGCCCATGCCACTGGACCTCCTTTGAAGCATGCTATATCCATCAGGAGGCGTATGGTGAAGCCCCAGAAGAGCATGAAGTGGAAAAGTGTGACCTCTCAAAGACAAAAAACTTATAAAGAAGTGGCAAAGGAACCCAAGAAAAGCAATGAGGCCGTTGAGGATCAGAAAAATCAAGACCCAGCCTCTGCCTGTATTGCAGTTGCTACAGTTGCAAAAGAGGTCAGAGTGGGTCATAAAATGAACGCAAAGCTGGCACAAGATGGTCCTCCAAGTGGAGTTCATGAAGATATAAATGAATCTGGAGGAAGTACCGAGGAAGGCAAAGTATATAATGGCACAGTACCAGCTGAGGTCCTGGTTGGGGAGGCATCGTACACCAATACGTGTCTCAAAGATAATCTTGAACAAGTCGGTAATTCCTTTACAGCTGAAGAAGAGATTCAGCAGCCACATGCTGACCACCTGGATATAAATTTGGATTGCGGTTGTGCCAGAAGCAAAGTGGAGAATTCTTCATCTGAAGAAGGTGAGAAAGAAGAAAAGCAAGATGATAAGGTTGCAGCAAATCTTGACAATAAAGCAGGTGACGAAGAAAGAAAGCAAGATGATACCGTTGCAGCAAATTATACAAGTGAAGCGGGTGATGAAGATGGAAGCCATGATAAAACTGTTGCAGAAAATCTTAATGGTGAACCAGGTGAACATGACAGAAAGCAAGATGCTGCTGCTGTAGAAAATCCTGACGGTGAAGCAAGTGATAAATATGGAAAGCAAGATGATAATGCGACAGCAAATTCTGACAGTGGGGATGACAAGTCCAGCCTTACTGACGACCAATTTGACGGCATTGATTTCTGTTTCTTTGAGCTCGGAGATTCTGGGTTGGAAGATGCACCCTACTTCAAACCAGGTAGCACAGGAACCTCTTGTGAGGAAAGTCTGGAAGAACAACATCTTCAAGAAGTCAGTGAGAAGGAGCCTGACTTGAAATCTAGAAACTTGAACAATGCCATTTCAACCGGTGAAACTGGCGAAACATTTAATACAACTACATGTGCAGAACCAGATGATAAGGGGGGATCAGAAATAATTGGGACAGTCTCTTCAGTTCCTGCCACTGATCACTTGAAGGAAGTAACTGAAGTCACTGAACAGAACAACAGAAACTGCGAGCCACACCATGCTCTTGACAATGGTCCTCCATTTGAAGCTTTGGCATCAGATGACACCACTACCAAACCTCCTTCAATTAAGCACAAACACATCAGGATCTGGAATATGTTATACCAAAATGTCATATCAGATATTGGAAAAGAAGATAAAGGTCAGAAAATTAATGGAGCAGAAGGAAAACAAGGAAATGATGCCACTGCATCATCTCAAGAACAGGGAACTCCAAATATGGGTCAGTATGTCGGCAAAGAAAATGAGGACTCAGGCCCGCAAAGAATAAAGTTCCGCTTAATTGATGCAATTAGATTGATACCTGGAGCAATTGGTGAAAGCCTTATTCGAGAGCAACAAGATTGCGCATTTGGTAATGAGTCACCCAATACCAGCGTGAATGCAAATAAGGAGCCATTGGAAAAGCACTGTGGTGAAGGTGAGAAACAGACTACCTCAACTTTGAGAGACACTGCAGAGGACAGTTGCAGAAAACAAGATGAAAGGAAAGTGGGATATGGTATAATATTGGTTCCAGAAGAGACATGGTTAGCAGCAGGTAACACCATGAGCACTGAAGATGAGAAAACAGTACCAGTGGGAGCCATAAAACCTGGCATGAAAATGTCTAAGAATTGGAGCAACCTGAGAAAGATATTACTATGCAGGAAATTCATTAAGGAACTGGGAAAAGAAAGGAAATTCAACCCCCGTAAGCCACGACAGATACCACTGGAGCCTGACCCGGAAAGAGAAAGAGTCAGTTTGAGGAATCAAATAATGGACCAGAGGAAAAACCCCGAGGAGTGGATGCTTGATTATGCAATCCGTCAGGCAGTCACTAAATTAGCTCAAAGCCAGAAAAAGAGTGTGGCTCTGCTTGTGGAAGCTTTTGAAAAGGTCACACCAGGCTTTGAAAATGAGAGTCATCTCAAGCACAATGCTAAAGCAATACACATGCAAAGAGCAGTCGGACCAATTGCACACCTTACTTGAAAGGTGAGAAAATTACATTCTTAATCTAAGTTTGTCTTCATATTATACAAATTGATACTGAAATGTGCTCGAGTATATTTGTCTATGTGACCATATAATCACATGTAATTTCTCCGTGCTTGCATTAGGGTGATAAAATCCCTCCAAAGATGTCAGAGCAACCAATTAGTTGCAGAATAGGCATGAAAAATTTTAAACAATGCATACACCTTATGTGTTTCCTTTGGGGGGGGGGGTGCGCATACACTCCATACACTTAAAAAGCTAGTGGTCTTACAGAGATCTAAATTAAAAACTTGGCCTTCTTGACACTTGCTAGGGTAACCGAACTATTAATCCATGAAATAAGAGCAATGGCTTAAACCACAGAAACAGCCCTGCTACTCACTCAAAGAAGACCATGTACATTAAACCTCCCTAAACCAGTGTCTCTCTTAAATTTAAATACTATAAAACTGAAGTTTTATTTATTTATTTATTTATTAAATGATTCCCTAGGCCGCACTTGTTGGTAGAAACCTCAATTTATCTAGTTCTGATGAATGTGCAGCTAAAACAACAAGAAGCGCCGATATCTATATGCTTAACAGTCTCAAATGTTCAAAGCCCTCTGATGAGATGCCTCAGTATGAGAATATTCTTCATCAGAATGGATGTATAGCAGCCGATAAAAAAGTAAGGATTGAACAGAAGTGAGAGGTACAAATACAATTTACTTTTTCTTTAAATTTCTTGTTAGAAGATTGCTGATTCAGAGAGTCAAGAGTTTTGCAGTATGATAGGTATTTGTTGTATGATTTTCAAATAAAAGATACTACCACGTGTGATTGTCAGTCAAGAGTTTTGCAGTATAATAGGTATTTGTTGTATGATTTTCAAATAAAAGATACTACCACATGTGATTGTCTGGGAAAATGGAACTCAGCAACTCATTTGTACTCGTTATTTTGTATACAGCTCACACACGCCATTTGCAATTACAGGGTGTTATTATTAAATTCTTGTAAAGGTGTTATTATGAGATTAGAATGCAGCGGATTCACTTGCCAATTTTTTTTTTTTGTGGATTTTTAGACAATCATTTTTTCTCCCTCAACTAATAAGAAAGCTAACTAGTAGCACAACCCCAAGTACTTTAAATTAATGCTTATGTTAAGCAGGACAGGCCTCTTTAGTTTGCTGCAACCATGTCCACAACTCATACTTAGATTTAAGGCTTTTGTCTCTTTGAGGGATAGCTCAAAGGCATCATGTGATTGCCGTTTGAATACACATTTATATTTATATTTTTTCCATGATGGTTGCTGTTTGAATACCCATTTTCCTTCTTTGTCCCCCTCAGGTCCTACTTCGTAAATTGAAAATTAAGTACTGAATTATCAGTTCAGAGAAGGAAGAGGCTGAAAAATGTGAACATATGAATAAACATAACAAAAAAGGGAATTTAGTAAGAGATTTTGACCACTATCTTGTAACAACTTGCAAAGACACTTTCAACTCGTTTTCATGCTTTGTCCTAATGTGGGGGTATTGTATGTTTCATAGTGCCCAACCATTCCCCATTCTCGATCTTTAGGGGACTGCACTTGCAACCGGTCAATCACTAATGACATGATCTGGGGTTCCTTAGACATATCACGAAATCAATAAAGTTACTTTGGATGAGTTTTTACTGTTCTTATCATTTTCAAGAGATTGCAAATTTTGATTAATGACTTGGTCTGGGGTTTCCTTGGACATATCACGAAATCAACAAAGTTACTTTGGATGAATTTTTACTGTTCTTATCATTTTCAAGGGACTGCAAATTTTGATCAATGATATTGCAAAAACAAATCCCACTTGTTCCGATTTGTACTCCCAATTTGTACGTGCACTAATGGTGGTACACGTGCTCCAGGCTCGGGCTAAATTTTACACCTAAATGAGACCAAGCTCAGCTTGAACCTCGGGCCTATCAATTAAGCCCAAACTTGTCCATTTACTAAATATGGATACCAAAGTCCATGACTAATTAATTTCTAATTTTTTAAACAATTTTTAGGGTATTTAATAGAATTATTGATTTATAATGCATTCAACAGAGTTATCAATTTGTTAACCAAAATTATGTTGCCCTCAACAGAAAAATTATTCAAAAAGAATTGACATTTTACAACTCCAACCCCAGGATCAGCCAGGGCAGGCTACCATTTTCCGTAAAGTCCAGTCCGGCAGAAAATTGGGTCGGTATTACCAAAAATATTCCTTGGACAACATATTACAATAAACAGAAAGCCGAACAAACGGGAAAAAGGTCCATCAGTTCCATCACATACATTAAGGTTCTATAAATCAGGGTCCACTTGCATGTGCTGCAAAATGTTATTAATTCCGGTAACAATGTCCAATATTTCATCCCTCCGACCATGAGAGAAATCATGAACCAAAAATTCATGAATAACACCATTAACTTCAACAAAGGAACAACCGGGCTGCTTCTCAATACTTTGCTCATCCATAGCTTTCCTCACCCTTTTAACATCATTCCACCTCGAGGTAGCAGCATAAGCATTAGCTAGCAGAACACGTGCACCACACCTTCTTGGCTCCAGTTCTTCAATTTGGCTCGCAGCAAACTCTGCCAAGTCTATGTTACGATGGCAACAGGAAGCAAAAAGCAGAGATCGCCAGATAACCACGTCAGGTTCAATAGGCATTTCACTTATAAACTTCTGCGCCTCAAGCAAGAGATTAGCACGACCAAGAAGATCAACCATACATCCATAATGTTCAATACGTGGAGTAAGGTTATACTTTTGGCTCATTACCTCGAAATAGTGAAACCCTTTCTCCACAAGACCTCCATGGCTGCATGCAGATAAAACCCCAAGAAATGTTACATCGTTAGGTCTGACACTGCTGGATACTTCCATCTGGGAGAATAACTGTAGTGCTTGATCAGACTCTCCATTCATTGCAAATCCAGTAATCATTCCAGTCCATGAGAATACATCTTTCTGTTTCAAGAAATGAAAATTTTCAAATGCCTTGTTGAGATCTCCGCACTTAGAGTACATGTCAATCAGAGCATTCCACACGGAAAGATTCATTTCAATTCCTTTTCTCTTGCAGTAACTATGTACCCATCTCCCTTGGTCTAGTGCACCCAAATGCGCGCACGCAGAAATAACACAGGCCATTGTTGCTGAATCTGCTGTAACGCTGGCAAGCTGCATCTCCCTGAACAGCTCAATTGCTTCCTTGTATAAATCAGACTGGACATAACAGGCAATCATTGCCGTCCAACATACAACATTTTTATCAGGAATTCTATCAAACACATTTTGAGCATCATCTGTCTGCCCACATTTAGCATACATATCAACCAAGGATGAACTTATAAATACATCTAACTTGAATCCCCCAGTGATCATGAAACCATGAATTTTCTTGCCCAAGTCAAGTGAACTGAGCTTTGCACAAGCAGAAAGAGCACTTGCAATGCTCACTGCATTCGGCCTCACATTGTTGTCGCCTAACAATCCCCTAAACAATTTCAATGCTTTACCATAGTGGGCATGGGTCTGCATACAACCCGAGATGATACTGTTCCAAGACACCACATCTCGAACCAGAACTGGAAGAGCATTAAAAACAGTATGGGCAGTTTCAACCATGCCACACGATGAGTACATTGAAATCAAAGCATTTTGGACAAACACATCAACTTCAAGACCCAAATTTAAGCTCAAAGCATGAATTTCTCTGCCTTTCTCCAAAAGAGAGAGCCGAGCACAAGCTTTGAGGATCAAAGGGAATGTGTAATTGTCAGGCAAAATTTCAGTGTTTCGCATAAGATTATATAGCGTAAGACACTTTGTAGGACATGAGCTATTGGAGTAGGCTCTAAACATGAAATTCCAGGCATAAATATTGGGCTTTGGAATTTGAAGGAAAACGGTGCGAGAAAAGCTAAGGGGATCATCTTGATGGAAACAATTAGAGAGGGAACTCAAAAGGAGTTTACTAGAAACAAATGGATCACTGTGAAAAAGACCAGTTACTATGGTTTGAGATAATATTTGGTTCAACTGTTTCAAATGCTTGCACTTATCCAGTAAAGCTGGAAAGAAGTTGTGGTAGGGCAAGCACATGCCCTCTTTTTCACCGTTGTTGGTGAAGATTCTTCAGTTTTGTTCCAATTCATGTTCACCTGCAATCATACCAAAATATTCAACCACTTCAAACGACATAGGAAAAAGTATCAAACTGATACTTAACAATAAATGACCCAGCAGACTGAAAATGATGAGACTATGCCTTCTGAAAATAAATACTAGAGTTAGATCCATAATAAGAAAAAACAAATAAAAGCTAATGCATTTTTCACAACAAAATGATGCATTTTCAATGGATAAAGTGCACTTCTTGTTAATCATTGGTGTTACATTGTTAAGTGATATATTTCCACCATCACCAAAATACAACTGCAATCCTAATTCAGTGTTCTAAACATAAGGTACAAACTTATACCACTTAAATGTATGAGCCTGCTCCCTACAACTAGTCATTTGTTTAACAAGTGTGGAACTGCGTGGTAGTTGACCCAGACAGAAGTTCTCATTCATTGCCAACTTTAACCTCTATTGAATGGCATTGATTCTGCACTGAAACTCATCTAAGTCCCTCAAACTTTAAGATATCCCACTTCCAAAAAATAAATCGTCATCAATTGTGCAAAGAAAGCAACATCTATTAAATTCTGACAGCTCATAATAAACATGGACACTCAGGCTTATTGTAACCGGATACTGAGAGCCCCATGTTCCATGCACATTAGATACCTCTACTTCAATCTTACAAAGTCGTTTCCCAAATTTAGCATCCCCAAGAAGAAGAAACAACAGACGAGTCAACTACGTCTACCTCCAGCATTCCACATAATCCGCATATGAGCAATAAATAACCTCATACACAGATCATGGACCAATATAGGGAGCATTCTAGGGTACACTGATGACTAGGTAAAGGAAAACAATATCGGATAGGAGTATTCACAATTATCACAACCCGTTGAATCCAAATTATTGAACTTTTTTATTCACTTCTGTGCTTGTACTCGGCATCATAATGTCTTAAAATATATAAATCTGCAAAAGCAAATGCACATTAGGAAGAGGAACTTGTTTGTTTAAATAAATCAGTTCTAGATATCGATTCCCTAATCCAATATTGACCAAAAAAAATGTCAAAATATGATGGAATATGAAAAAATTTTCAAGGATTACCCAAATTGGAAAAAAAAGTCGTAACTTATTTCTTGTGAGACAATTAATCAAACAGTTTCCGAACAACTAACGATTCATAAAATTTTCACACCCAGAGAAAAAAAGAGAGGGAGAGCGAGAGCTAGAGAGAGAGAGAGAGATACATTGGTGTCAGGATGAAGATCGCGACATTTGGCGGTCCTAAAAACTGATCTGTTTTCAGTCTTCAATCAGTCAACAAATTGACTGCAGATGTATGGTTTTCGTCGGTCGCCAAAATATGGATTTTGTTGTGGATCCAGCGAATATATGTTTTGAATATATAACAGCAGACGTAGGGTTCAGGAAGGCCTAAGAAATATATATTTTGAATCCTATTAAACTTTTAAAAGAAAATAGAACCCAATCCTTTTTTTTTAAATGAAAAATCCTAAAATGGTTTTGACTATACTGTGATTTATAAAAAGAAATAAATAAGAAAATACTACGCTCTGTCTACGTTCATATAAAAGAAGTTTTCGGTTGGGTTTTTTAATGTAAAAATAAAATGTTGATATAAATGATAATTTTAGTTTTTTGAAGAAATTTGATTTTTATTTATAAGTTTTATATCTTATATGATTTTTTTAATTTAATTGAAAATTTTAATAAATTAAATAGAAATAAAAATTATTAGAGGTTGTTTTCTAGTGAATCTTGCATTTCTTATAATAGAAATAAAAATTGGATTTATGCTCTCAATTATTTTACTCATTTATAAATTATTAGAGGTTGGTTTTAGTACTTGAAAAATAAATTATTTATAATATTTTTAAAAGTAAAAAGGTTCTAAAATAATTTTGTTATTTTTGTCATTATATTATAATAAATTATATTTAATTTGGATTATAATTATTTTTAAATTAGTTTACATGTCATAAATAATAATACTTCTCATATTAATTATTAATATGAGAAGTATATATAAATAATAAAATATTTTGATTATAAGAAATAGAAAGTTATGGGTTTATAAATACGAAGAAGCTCATACGCTTCAGGGTCCATTCAATGTGGTCTCGTTGGCTCGTGTTCTTGGGTTGGGTCACAATCAGGCCCCCCTCATTCTCTCTTCATTTTTCATGGAATGTTCAATAAAATAATACTCCATTTTTAAAACATCAATATTTTTTACTATTTGATTTAATTTTTGTTATTTATTTATTTTGTACAAAGTTATATATTTCCAATTAATTTTGAAACCCTACTATCTATCCATAATTTAGTTTGATTGGTTGAGCCAAATATATGAGAATCGATTATTGAGTTATAAGAACAATTATCATAATTTTCATAGTAGAGGAGATTAAATATTACTGATAACAATAAAACTATAGATGATTTTAAGAAAAAATCATGCAAATTAAGAAAATACACTTGTGCACATTCAATGTATAATTTTAATACAATTTTGTAAATTTAAAAATTTGACAAAAAAAAAGTATATCAAAATTTAGATATAAATTGCTATTAAACATGACAAATTTGTTCTCTAAATAATCTTTCTAACAAAGTCTCCTATCTCCAAATATTACTTTAGCCCTTTGTTTTGATTGGCGGGAATTACACGAGGGGGCATTTGGATAAACTTTTAATTGAATTTAAATGATTTTATAATTTAAAATAAATTTATAAATATTAAAAAACTGAAATTATTCTATTAGTAAATTAACACCTAATTTTATTTTATTTTTTGTAATTCTATTATGTTAAATAGAAAGGAAAAAGAATTTTACGAGACTCAGACTCTTAACTTGGTTATTTTTTTTTTATCTAGAAAGGATAATTATAATTAATTCATGTATTTGTAAGTCTGATTGTCAAATTTAAACTTATTATTCATTTTTAATTAAATAAAAATATTTATAATTTACCTCAATATACGAATGTCTCCATCTCGAGATTATTTCAAACCAATAAATCTATTTAAATAAAATTAAGAATGTAATATTTAAATCAACTATTTATTTAATAAATTAAATTTGAACACTTTAAAAAAAATTCAAAGAAAAATTTTATATATAATTAAATCTATTTAATTTTTAACTTGACTCCGTAATTTTAAATTGGCTACTTTTTTCATAATATTTTAATAATATGATATATTACAAAGTTTTATAAATAAAAATTAATTTATATATTAATAATATTTTGGATAAAATATTTAAGCAAAATCTAAAACCTTTAAAATTTATATTAAAATATCACAAGTAAAAATTAATTTAAAAAATTATTAATATTCATACTTTTTTATGTTAAAATATTAGTTAAATCAATAACGTTAATAAACTTTTTTCACGTGTCGCTTTGGAAGTTAGTTACAAGCCACGTCACCCGCAATTAATACTTTGAACCGAGTGCCCATTAGCAGCAATCTCCTTTCGCTCACTTCTCTCTCTAGGTTTTTCAAGAACCCACACTGATTCTTTGAACCCAGTGTCCATTAGCAGCAATCTCCCTGCTCTCACTTCTCTCTCTAGGTTTTTCGAGGACCCACACTGATTCTCAAAGTCGTGAAGC
The DNA here is from genome assembly GCA_033439265.1 of Dillenia suffruticosa. NCBI lineage: Eukaryota > Viridiplantae > Streptophyta > Magnoliopsida > Dilleniales > Dilleniaceae > Dillenia > Dillenia suffruticosa. The sequence continues at coordinate 23,831,597 of JAVTVX010000035.1, forward strand.
CCCTCCCTCTCTCTTCCTCTCTCTCAGAGGCTTGCAAAATTGAGATCGGAAAGGAGGGTTAGGGTTAGGAACTGGCGGTCAGTGATTATGTTTCTTGATGTTCTTGAACGAAATCCTAAATTTTTTTCTCGGTAGGGTTTCTCAAAGTCTAAGGGTCATCAAGCGATTGATTCTGGAGGTATGATTTTACGGTTTCTGAATCTTGATGTGATCTTCTTTCTTCCAAATTTTGATCCCAAAACAAAGTCCATGAAATTACTGGTTCTGTTCTCTCTGTCTTTGCAATGCAAGATTTAGGAAAACAGAATAGTGAGAACATCAAAAGGACAATGATAGCTCCCGAGTTCATCTAATTCATATTTACTGAACAACTCTTCAAGTCAGATTATGGGACATCATCATAGCACTATCAGGGAATTGTTATAGTGTTTAAAAAAATAGGAAGATCCTCACTTACTTGCTTTTGCCTGACAAAAGAATTGTTTGGTCGGAATCTTGAATTGGAAATCATAATTATCTCAATGACTTTTTTGATGATCATCCAGGCGGGAGGGAGGGAGGGAGAGAGTATTAATTATGGTGATGAAATTAAATTTCATTTAATGGATTCATCAGTCCTTTTTTTGCAGAACCAATCATGATATTCATCATCAGATGTACATCTTTGTTGCCATGAACTTGGATTTTTAAGACCTTTATACCCTTTTTCATCATTTTTTCGTTTGCTTTTCTACTACGTACTTTTCATCAATAGTGCGCTCTCTTTCTCCCCCTTTAATTATTGGGGGCATCAAGATTATATTGTGATTTGGAATTTGTTTGATTATTCAGTCGGTTTCTGTCCCCTTTTTTTAAAGGGACAAATTAGTTTGAATGATGATTTGATTTTCTAGTCACTCTGGAAAATTTCTTCTTCCAACATATAGATCAAATCCTGAAAAAAAGTGAAAAATTGTGGTTATAGATAAATGAAATCCACTTTTAAATTTCTAAAATTTAATTGAAAATTAGAAATAAGATGCATAAAGAGCATAGATAGTTCAATTTGGTAGCCTTTTGATTGAACTAGCATGACCCTTCTGGTCTATTTTATAGAGTTTGATTCATTGGTACAGTTGTAATATTTCTATATTTTGTAGAGTACTAGGGAAATGATGGTGACTGCAAAGATCTCAATCAACGATGGAAACCTTGTGGTTCATTGGAAGACCATACTCACAGGAGTGCCTGACAATATTGTCCTGACTCCTGGATCTGTTGTGGTGCTTTTGCTGGTGCTCATTGGTGCTTCTGCATTGGATAGCAAAAGCCTCCATGCCTTCCCCATGGGCACTCTTGTGCAAGAACACAATTTCCCGATTAGATTCCTTTTATCATATTCTATATCTTATGCCTTTTGAATATATATATATTCTTTTTTGAATATTAGCATATGCAGTGTTCTTGACTGAAAAATAAAATTCTTACATATGGTAGTGAAAAATGTGCAATGATGCATAAGATTAGTAATTGAAAGATTTGTGTTATTTGTGTATTAAGTGGATTGTGAATTTGTTGAACTTGATGAACATGAGATTGATTGGGAGAACTATGCTAATTGACTTTTAGAGATAGAAAAGAGAATATGTTAATGTGATTAAATAAGTTTTAACATAGACTGAAATCTATGAGGCCTTTTATTCAGTATCATTAATCTTAACATGGTTATCCTTCTATATACAGGGTCTTCAATTCATGTGTCTGTTCCGATTCAAACTATGGTGGATGACTCAAAGAATGGCACATGTGTTAGAGATGTTCCCCTGAAGACGCAATTCCTGCTCGTCGAGGGCAAGGACAGCACTGAAGGAACTGAACAAGGTGATGGCCCTCCCACCTATACCGTGTTCCTTCCTCTACTTGAAGGCCAGTTCTGTCTGTCCTCCAGGGAAATGACAAAAACAAGTTGGACATGCAGATAAAGATTGGTACTACCGTTGCAACTCTTTTGCTTGCCTTTTTTTATTATTTCATTTCCTGTTATTGGGTTTTAAATTTTTTATTATCCAGTTACATAAAAGATAAACCATATTTATGATGTTTTTCTTTTGTGAACATTAGTTGTAAGTGCAAGATAATTATATTTTACTTTTTAGATAAAATACAGATTGTGTTTGTTATGTATTTCATAAAATATAGTCCATATGTTCTTGGCTTGTGCATCTTTACCCTAACTTTTCTATACTTTTTCGAATGTTTATGCTTTCCTGCATTGCTGGTTATGACTTCACATGCCCATACAATCTTCTTAAGATATTAGGTTCACTTTTTGTTAGGAAATTATTGAGACAATTGTGGAAAACCAATGTAGCAATCAGCTTTATTTATGCCACATCTATTTTTGAATATTCAAAATTATAATGAATTTAATGTAAGGGTAAGGTTTAGGTCAATTAGAATTTAAAAATTAGTGTTAGAATACGGTGGCTTAGAATAGAGTGATTGTAGTTGGAATGACAACTCGGTTTAAAAAAATCAAATAATATTTTTTATTGAGAGAAAAAATCAATGATAATATTAGAAAAATACTACTATTGTCTTAGTTAGGATAAACAATAAAAACTTCCTAATTAATTGAAACTTCCTAAATAGTTAGATAAAACAAAAAAAAAGATAAACTCACTAAATAGAAATCTAAATAAAAAAGGAGAACTAATGGAAAAGTAAAATTTGGAAATTTTCAATTTCTCGAATGTTCTTGTACGAGAATCTCTTAATTCTCTCTCTTTTTTGTTCTTCATCTCTCTTTCTCTTTATTTCCTCTCCAACCCCTTGAGTTTAATAGTAGTTTGATCTAAGTATCTTTCTTACCTCTCATTGTCATCCAATTTTTAGACATTTTCTTAAGGCATGCTCCTCTTCACCTCTTTGAAATTGTATTCAAAATATATAACCGTGACGAAACAATGTGCTTTTTCTTGAGTTTTCATCTTATATCTCCTTCTATCATCATTTTGGCACTTTTCAACCCTTTTGCGACTCTGCCTTTTGCTTTCTCTTGTTTTTTTTTTTTTTTTTTTTTTTTTTTTTTTTGGCAAAAGTCTTCTGTCTTTTTCAAACTATTTTTATGTAAAATACTAGAATATCTCATATTTTGGTCTACAATGTGTTGATATTCCCCTAGAGGGGCAAACAAATGTGAGCTCTTTGTGAGAGGTTCATATGAGAGATGTTTATGTAGGTAGCCTTGAGTTCGGTTCGGATCAATCTTCTGCTAAACGAGCCGAGTATGGCTACTTACTTTATACTCATTTTTGACCTATGGCTTTCTTGACTTGTTTGCAACTTATGTTCTCCACTCACCTTGGTGCCTAATTATGAGATATTCTTGTAAAATTATTCTAAGCACAAATAAGTTTATTTCTTCGTTTTCTTAACTCCTCTTGCAGCAATGATTTTCTTGAATTTAGCTCCCCTGTGACTCTTTTTTTCAACGCATTTTTATTCTTTACATTTCCAATTTTCTCATCCCTTTTCGTTGTTTTGTTTTGTTTTGTTTGGTTTTCGTTTTGGTTTTTGTTTTTGTTTTTTTTTTCCCCTCTAAAAATCTTGTCATTTTCAAACTGTTTTTATGTAAAATGTTAAAATATTTCATATTTTGGCAACAAAGTGTAGATATTCCCCTAGAGTGGCAAACAAATGTGAGCTCTTTGTGAAGGGTTCACCCAAGTTCTGCTCGGGTCAATTAGCTAAACGAGCTGAGCTTAGTTCAATGCGGGTTGCAACTCTTCCCATAGCTTTATTTTTAAATGGCTTGGGTTGGGTCTGCATTATGTAGGTAGCCTCGAGTTTGGATCGGATCAATTTTCTGCTAAACGAGCCAAGTTTGGCTGCTTACTTTATACTCATGACTTGCGGCTTTCTTGACTTGTTTGCAATTTATGTTCTCCACTCACCTTGGTGCTTAATTATGAGACATTCTTGCAAAATCACTCTAATCATAAATAATTTTTTCTTTGTTTTCTTAACTCTTCTTACACCAACTATTTTCTTGAGTTTAGCTCCCATGGAACTCTTTTTCTCGATTCATTTATATTCTTTACATTTCGACTTTTCTCATCCCTTTTCACTGTTTTGTTTTATTTGGTTTGGTTTGGTTTGATTTTGATTTTGGTTTTTGTTTTTGTTTTGTTTTGTTCCCCCAAAAAATTCTTCTATCTTTTCCAAATTATTTTTATGTGAAATGTTAGAATATTTCATATATTGGCAACAAAGTGTGAATATTCCTAGTAGCAAACATATGTGAACTCTGTGAGGGGTTCACCTAAGTTTTGCTCGGGTCAATTAGCTAAACGAGTTGAGCTTAGTTCAATGCGGGTTGCAACTCTTCCCATGGTTTTGTTTTTAAATGGCTTGGGTTCAGCCTACGTTCTGTAGATAGCCTCGAGTTCGGTTCAGATCAATCTTCTGCTAAATGAATTGAGTATGACTACTTACTTTATACTCATTAGACCTACGGCTTTCTCGACTTGTTTGCAACTTATGTTTTCCACTCACCTTGGTGCCTAATTATGAGACATTCTCGCAAAATCACTATTACGCATAAATTATTTTTTCTCTGTTTTCTTAACTTCCCTTACACTAACCATTTTCTTGAGTTTAGCTTCCATGTGATTCTTTTTCTCAACACATTTTTATTCTCTACATTTCTAATTTTTTCATCCCTTTTTGTCGTTTTGTTTTGTTTTTGTTTTTGTTTTTGTTTTTTTTTTTGGTTTTGTTTTTGTTGTTTTTTTTTTTTTCAAAAATCTTCTATCTTTTCCAAACTATTTTTATGTGAAATGTTAGAATATCTTATATTTTGGCAACTAAGTGTGGATAAGAGTGGCAAACGAGCTAAGCTTAGGTCAATTAGCCAAACGAGCTAAGCTTAGTTCAATGCTGGTTGCAACTCTTCCCATAGCTTTATTTTTAAATGGGTTGGGTTCGACCTACATTATGTAGGTAGCCTTGATTTTGGTTCGGATCAATCTTCTGCTAAACGAGCTGAGTATGGCTACTTACTTTATATTCATTTATGACCTATGGCTTTCTCGACTTGTTTGCAACTTATATTTTCCACTCACCTTGGTGCCTAATTATGAGACATTCTCGCAAAATCACTTTAAGCATAAATAATTTTTTTTTTCTCCGTTTTCTTAACTCCCCCTACACTAACCATTTTCTTGAGTTTAGCTCCCATGTGACTCTTTTTCTCAACACATTTTTATTTTCTACATTTCTAATTTTGCCATCCCCTTTTGCTATGTTGTTTTGTTTTGTTTTTGTTTTTGTTTTTTTTTTGTTTTGCCTTTTTGTTTTTTTTTTCGAAAATCTTCTATTTTTTCCAAACTATTTTTATGTGAAATGTTAGAATATCTCATGTTTTGACAACCAAGTGTGGATATTTCCTTAGAGTGGCAAACAAATGTGAGCTTTTTGTAAGGGGTTCAAGTTCTGCTCAGGTCAATTAGCTAAACGAGCTAGCTTAGTCCAATACCGGTTGCAACTCTTTCCATAGCTTTATTTTTAAATGGTTTGGGTTCGACCTACATCATGTAGGTAGCCTTGAGTTCGGTTCGGATCAATCTTCTGCCAAACGAGCTGAGTATGGCTACTTACTTTATATTCATTTGACTTGCGTCTTTCTCGACTTGTTTGCAACTTATGTTCTCTACTTGCCTTGGTGTCTAATTATGAGACATTCTCGCCAAATCACTCTTAAGCATATATAATTTTTTTCTTCGTTTTTTTAACTCCTCTTGCGCCAACCATATTCTTGAGTTTAGCTCCCGTATGATTTTTTTTCTTAATACGTTTTTATTCTCTACATTTCTAATTTTCTCATGGCTTTTCACTATTTTGTTTTGTTTTGTTTTGTTTTTGTTTTTGTTTTTGTTTTCATTTTTTTTTCAAAAATTTTTTGTCTTTTGCAAATTATTTTAATGTGAAATGTTAGAATATCTCATATTTTGACAACCAAGTGTGGATATTCCCTTAAAGTAGCAATCAAATGTGAGTTCTTTGTGAGTGGTTCACTCGAGAGATATTTATCAGAAGTGTATGGCTTGGGTTCGCCCTACGATATAAAAAAGTTTCTGCTTTGTAAGTTCTGCTTGGGTTGCTGAGCTAAACGAGTTGAGCTTAGTTAAATGCGGGTTGCAACTCTTCCCATAGCTCTATCTTTAAATGGCTTGGGTTCGGCCTACTCTATGTAGGTAGCCTCGAGTTCAGCTCGGATCAATCTTCTGCTAAACAAGCCGAATATGGCTACTTACTTTATACTCATTTATGACCGGTGGCTTTCTTGACTTGTTTGCAACTTATGTTCTCTGCTCACATTGGTGCTTAATTATGAGACATTCTCACAAAATCACTCTAACCATAAATAAATTTTTTTTTTCTTAACTTCTCTTGCACCGACCATTTTCTTGAGTTTACCTCCCGTGTGACTCTTTTTCTCAACACATTTTTATTCTCTATATTTCTAATTTTCTTATCCTTTTTGCTGTTTTGAGTATAAAACTTTGAGTTTGTTAAGAATAGAACTTATTACATATATGATTTTAGTTTTATTTTTATTTTTCTAATATCGGTTGATCCCAAAATTTGTGATTAATGCTCAAATTGTTGTTGTCATCTATTTTTCTAATATACCACTATTTTTCCCTTGTTCCCGAGCTTGCCCTTGTGGTTATTAGACAATTTTCAAACTTTTTCTTTTTATTCAAATTTACCACTTGGATCGAATGAATTCGTCGATTAAATTTGTATAGGCTGAGAAATTGAAAGTTTTGAAGTAAAATATTCTGAAAATAGACTACCAAAATTTATATGGAAAAATATAATTAAAAAAAAATGTGAAATAAAATTTACACAAAGTTTGGTACTACCATTGTAAATCCTTTGCTTGCTTTTTTTTATTATTTCAAGTAGGTGATTTCTCATCATCGGATTTTAAATTTTTTATTGTCTAGTTACATCAAAGATAAACCATGTTTCAGATGTTTTTCTTTTATGAACATTAGCTACTAGTACAAGATAATTATATTTCAATTTTTAAATAAATATAGATTATGTTTATGATATATTTCATAAAATATTGTCTGTATAATTCATGGCTGGTGCATCGTAGTCCTAACTTTTCTATACTTTTTTGAATGTTTATGCATTGCTACTTTACTAGTTTGGACTTCAAATGTTAGTACAATCTTCTTATGATATTAGGTTTACTTTACGTTAGGAAATTATTGAGTCGGAAAACAAATGTAGCAATTAGCTTTATGAATAACACAATTATCTTTGAATATTCAAAACTACAATGAATTTAACGTAGGGGAAGGGTTTTAGGCCTATTAGAACTTAAAAATTATGGATAGAATAGGGTGATTGTAGTCGAAATGGCAACAAGGTTTAAGGAAAATCAAATAATATTTTTTATTGAGAGAAAAAATCAATTGTATTATTAAGAAACTATTACTAATGTCCTAGTTAGGATAAACCTAAATTTTAAACTAAAAATTTTCTAATTATTTAAAGTAGGAGAACTAATAGAAAACTAAAACTATGAAACTTTTCAATTTCTCGAATGTTCTTGTATGAGAATCTCTTAATTGTCTCCCTTTTTTGTTCTCCACCTCTCTAACTTTCTCTTTCTCTCCTCTCCAACCCCTTTGAGCTTAATAGTAGCTTGATCTAAATATCTTTCTTACCTCTCATCATCATCAAATCTTAATACACTTTCTTAAGGCATACTTCTTTCCACCTCTTTAAAATTCAAATGAAACTATGTGCTTTTTCTTGAGTTTTCATGTTATATCTCATTCTATCATCATTTTGGGATTGCTACTTTGCCTTTTGTTTTCAATTCTTTTTTTTTTTTTTTTTCATGTGTGCACTACACGTGAATAGGAATAAAGAAGTAAAAAGGAAGAATACAGCTTCGAGATCTTGGTGAGTAAACAAAATAAAATAATAAAAAAATTGAATAACAATAACAATAATCTCAAAGTAAACTGTGAAGTGAAATTCGAAAAATTCAATTTGTTTAACAAAATGTGGGCCTTGTTATGTGTCCTGGAAAGTAAACAATTAAGTAAAATAAAATGGCGTATAAAACAAAACAAATAAATAAATAAGCAACTAAAAAGTTAAATCGTCTATAAATTCTAGCGACATGACAACAACAGGAGGTAGAAAGAAGTGGTGGTGGAAAGATTGAGCTCCAGTGATGATGTTCTTGGATTAGAGTAAACATCAAAAAGCAACTAGAGACCCAAACAAAAATCAGCAGTGGCTGGACTTGGAATTTCCTGTGATGATACCTTGAACACAAAGGCATTGGAATTGATGGCAATGAAATCAAGTGAAGGCAGCTAGAAAATGACAAGAGAGCGAAAGGAATTGAAATAGTGACTGCAACAGCTATGGAAGAAATTAAGGACAACAGGGAAGTTTTCCCCACCTGCTATCACCTGCCATAACTCCCCTCTTGTCCCATCTTTTTTCTTATTCTTTCTCTCTCTCTCTCTCTCTCTCTCTCTCTCTCTCTTGGAATGTTCTCTTTCCCTTTTATAGAATTTCCATCCCTTGGCCCACAAAACGTTTCTTCTTCAATTCAATGGCTAAATCTTCTTGTTTCCATTTCATCTTCAAAATTTTTTCCTTTTCCTCTTCAATCACTTGCAAGAAACTCTTCCCTGGTGTTTGTTCTTCATGTCTGCTGTGACTATTTCTCCTTTGCAAGATAACTCGAGCTCTCCACTTTATTTCCAAACAACAGCGTTTCTTTTCTCTCATTTAAAGCATCTCGATTCTCATTTTCTTCTTCTGTGTGTTGGACTTGTATTGCTCTCTTAAATTGGCATTGGACTTGGGCTTGACAGATTTTGTGGGATTTTTCTCAAATTGATCTTGAACTTGGATTTCAATGTTGGCCTTAGACTTTTCATTGAAAATTCCAAAATTTGTACCTATGCATCTGCAGTAGGCTAACATGAAAGCCTGTTTCATCATTCCAGAAATTCTAGTGCCATTTCTTGTCTCAAAGAAAAGGAGACATTAACTGCCTGAAACTGTGGGATGGAGCTGTTGGTTATGCACACGCCACCAAGGCGGAGACACCAATCAGTTCATCTTGTCATTCAAATGAGCCAAATTTAATGGGGTTATTAGGATTTTGGTGAAGAAAATTAGCATGGATCGAGTTTGAAAGAACTGAAAAACTTTTTTTTTTCTTTTTTTCTTTTTTCCGGTGTGTGATTTGATTTTGCAGGCAATAAAGCTGTTGAAACCAACCAAGACCTTTTCCTGGTTCTCATGCATGCTGAGACAAAACCATTTGAAGAAATCAGCGAGGCTGTCATGTAGCCCATCTTAAAATCTTTTCTTTTTGCTCAGCTGCATCAACATATTCCTTAGAATAATTCATGATGAAGTATGATTTTTAATGGATGATGAAACAGGGCAGTGGAGAAACACATGCAAAGATTGCTTCACCATGAGAAGAAAAAGGAAAGAACTTTCATGTGGTTTTTGTTGAGAAATTGCTTACATATTTGGAGAGGAATAGTTATGTATCTTAAATTGTTTCCCTTTTCCTTGGTTTGGCCTGTGCACATGGGATGCGTTTTACACTGATGTCTCTGCTGAGGGTGTTGATGAGGGCCTAGAAGGTAATTAAACATTTGGTTCATAATTATGAACATAATTGCTTTGAATCAGGTTTCATATTATATGACTTTGTGAAGGTGTTCTAAATGCTTTGCTTTGTTATCACTGCAGTTTATCTGAGGGAAGAACTTCTCCATGCTTCCTAAGCATGGATGATGGCTGGCAGCAGATTGGGAGTGAAGGCAAGGATGCCAACTGCGTTCTGCAAGCGGAGCCACTATGACATTTTACATATCCTCCCTGTCACAGATTATGTCTCAAACCCTTGCTTAACCTGTAAAAGGAGAAAATGACTTCACGGAAGTAGACATGTTTAAATAATTCAAAATTTTCGTCACTAGGTTGTCAGTTAAACCATTCATTTATTATTAAATGAATTTATTTCCTTGCAGGTTTGCAAGCAGAATGACACGAATGAAGGAGAATGCAAAATCCCAAAAGAACGACCAAAAGGATAACTAGACACTGGGCTTGAAGCTTGTTGTGGATGATGCCAAGCAATGACACCATGTCAAGTTAGTGGTCCAACACTATTTTTCTGCTACACCTTTTCCCTCCCCTGTTGATAGAGCTATATCATCACAACTGTTTGACATAATAGGAGATTCATGAGTGATTTTCTCGAGCTTGGATTTTGATTCAACAGTTAAGCTAGTCTATTGGTGATCCAAATTCATAAATAATGAAATTTAATGCTCGTATGACTTGGTGAAATTAGAACACGAGATCATTTATTCCTTTTGGATTTCTTCAAGTCTTTGGTTTTAGCGTAATTTCCCATAGAATGCTTAAATGGACATCTTTATTGTACTCATCTATCCTTTCAATTATCTTCATGCTTGAAGGCGTAAGAGTTCGTTTAGATTAGGAAATATTTACCTATTTCTGTGGCCACAGTTTATTTTAGGAAACATTTACCCACCAAAGCATATTTTTATAAATGACCTATACTGTGATTTAAAATGCTACTGTGCTCTTTAACCTTCCATGAGCAAGTGAATAATAGGTTTTGTCTTTTGGATGACGTGAATTTGGTTAGCTTTGCCTCCGATAATGTATATGGGGAATGAAGAAGTAAAGATTTTCCATTTTGAAGTTTTAACTCTACATTTCTAACGAATTTTGAACACGAATGTGTATGTATGGCATGCTCTGGCTGGTTAATGGGGCAAGTGAAGCCAGCGGCTGCTGGTATGGAATGCTGTACAGGCATTGGCATGCCCAGTACAATCCCCTGGTGTGATGGGAAATCAATCAGACATTGTCATGGACAGCCTAGCAGGGTTCATCGCCTTGGTCTAGTTCACCCAAATAAGGTCTTCAACTTTTACAATCAGCTTCATGCAACATGTGGAGTAGATGGAGTGAAAGTCGATGTGCAGAATATTATAGAGACACTTGGTGCTAGACATGGCGGCAGAGTTTCTCTTACACGTAGTTATCACCAGGCCTTTGAAACATCCATCACAAGAAACTTCTCGGACAATGGTTGCATTGCTTGTATGCGTCATAACATGGAAATGCTTTATAGCCCCAAGGAAACTGCTGCGGTGAGAGCTTCGGATGACTTTTACCCACAAGATGCTGCTTACCAAACCATTCATATTTCATTTGTTGCCTACAACACGCTTTTCCTCAGAATTTAGGCAACCTGCTGGGACATGTTTCATGTGAGTAAATCTGAATTAATTGTACCATTTTAGTTTTTGTGATATATGTTTTAAAGTCAAAATTAGGATCAAATGCGTAACTTGGTCTCAAGTTTAGCAATTATTTTGTTAAAATTTTATCTTGTGGTTTGGGTCTTGAAAATATATGAGAACTGTAAGGGAACATTAGGTGTCTTTTAAGGTCTTAAAGAAACGGCATTAATGGAGAGAACTTTACTTTGCAGGGCCTGCTGAATATCATGCTACAGCTCAATTGGTGGATGTCCAATCTGTTTTAGGTATGGATCAATTATTTTGGATACCTAGGTTCGAAGTCTTGTACTCACTCTGACAACGAAAACTAACGGGTGTCCATTTTTCATGTGAACAGTGATAAGCCAGGGAACCACAACTTTGAACTTCTGAAGAAGCTGGTGTTGCCAGATGGATCAGTTCTACAAGCCCGACTACCTGCAGGCCCACACGTGATTGCTTATTTGCTGATACAGCAAGTGATGGAACAAGGTTTGCTAGTTTACTATGCTGCTTTCATTGACTCCATAGACGAATAACTGTTGGCTGTTCATTGGTACCGCTTGCTTAAAATATGGAATGCTAATAAATGTTTGGGAGTAGTAGATGTTTTCGACTGCCAATGTGCTGCTTGGTGTATGGTTCAGAAGAAGACTCCCATCCAGGATGCATCTCCTGGCACTTTAACCGGTTCTGTTCGTGCTTCATGGGCCGGAAGGGAGTGGGGATGCAGTGGTTTACTCATATAGATCAGGTCATTTCTCTCTCGATGATTAGAATATACATGCTAGGGATTTTATCAACATCCTAAAGCTTTAGCTCTGAATCCTAGGAGAGGTGATTTGATTGCCTAAAGATACATCACTGCTGGTGACACTTAAGGTTCTTGAATATGAACTTTTTCACTTCTATTCCGTTAAGGTGAGTCCCATCTCATGATCCAATTTATGGCCATTGTTGGGGGGAGGGGGGGTCAAGGAGGAATTAATCACTTTCCTTTTGGCAGGGTTTGTCTAAATCAAGAAGTTGGGAACCTATATTTTGCTTAACGCTTCAATAAGCAGCATAAACTTGTACTGAAACCATTTGAAAATCCTGTAAGATGGATGAATCAATCGGAATAGAGAATTTAGAATTAGAGAAACAACTAGCTTTACTTTAGAGTGTGTTTAGAGTGTGGGCGCAGGGAAGAGAGAGTGAGAGAGAGAGAGAGAGAGCGGAGGGAGAGAGTTAATTCTTTTATGTTATATATAAAGGGAAGAAACGAGGTTCATTTTTACGTATAATCCCTTAGGCTTTGATCCCAGAACAAAGTCCATTAAGTTACTGGTTTCATTCTCTTCTCTGATTGTCAACCACTCGTAAGTATACCATTTGCTTGCAGTGAAGAGCCCTAGACAAGTTGCCCTGCACAGGCATCAGAAGGGCACAAGTCCTGTCTTTGATCGACCTTGAACAACATGCAAATAAAGCTTGATACTATCCTTACAACTCTTTTGCTCGCCTTTTTCATATTATTTCAAGTAGATGATTTCCTATTATCATATTTTAAATTTTTTATTATCTAATTGCATAAAATATAAACCTCCAAGTGCAAGATAATTATATTTTAGCATTTATATAAAATATAGATTGTGTTTGTTATGTATTTCGTAGCTCTTGTCTTGTCCATCTTAGTCCTAACCTTTCTCCTCTTTACATGTTAGTACAAACTTCTTGATATATTAGGTTTGCTTTAGGAAATTATCAAGGAAAGTGTGGAAAACCAATGCAGCAATTAGCTTTATTAATGTCGCATCTATTTTTTTAACAATCAAAACTATAATGAATTTGACACAGGAATGGTTTAGGGCAATTTGGACGTAATAGTTATGGTTGCAATAGATGATTGTAGTCAAAACGATAAGTAAGCGTAAAGAAAATCAAATAAATTTTTTTATTGAAAGAGAAATTCAATAATAATATTAAAAAATGACTATTATTGTTCTAGTTAGGATAAACCTTAATTCTAGATTAAAAACTTTCTAATTACCTAATATTTTTTAAATAGTTAAATAAAATAGAAAAAATAATGGAAACTTAATAGAAACCCAAATAAAGAAGGAAAATTAATAGAAAACTAAAATTTTGAAAGTTTTCAATTTCTTAAATGTTTTTGTATTTGACATGTTGGGTATATTAGAGTAATATGAAACTATGCATGCATGCCTTTATGCTTAAATGTCTTAAATGTCTCCCTTTTTGTTCACAACCTCTTATACACTTCTGTTTGTAGTCAGAACAATAAGCAAGCATGAAGAAAATCAAATAAAATTCTTTATTGAAAGAGAAATTCAATAATAATATTAAAAAATGACTACTATTGTTCTAGTTAGGATAAACCTTAATTCTAGATTAAAACCTTTCTAATTACCTAATATTTTCTACATTGTTAAATAAAATAGAAAAAAAATAATAGAAACTTAATAGAAACCTAAATAAAGAAGGAAAATCAATAGAAAACTAAAACTTTGAAATATTTGAATTTTTTAAATGTTTTTATATCGGAATCTCTTTCACATGTTGGGTATATTAAAGTAATATGAAACCATGCATGCATGCCTTTATGCTTAAATGTCTTAAGTGTCTATCTTTTTTGTTCACCACCTCTCATACACTTCTCTTTCTTTCCTCTCCAAACCTCTTGAGTTTAATAGTAGTAAATTAGATCAAGTTCGACTGGCTTCGGGCTTGGCTCTCATGAATTTGCTAAACAAGTCAAGTTTGGCAATGTACTTTAGACTCATTTATGAATTAAGGCGTTCATGGCTTGTTTGCAACTCTACATGCTCCCCTCATTTTGGTCTCTAATTACGAGACATTTTAGCAAAATCACTCTTAAGCATAACTATTTTTTCCTTTCTTTTTCCTAACTCCTCTTACACCAACTATTCTCTTAAGTTTAGTTCTCCCATGTAACACGCTTTTTTCTTTGCATTTTGATTCTACATATTTCTAATTTTCTCATCCATTTTCATCTTTTTGACATAAAACTATAAGTTATATTAGAATTAAATTTATTACATATGTGATTTTAATTTTCTTTCTATTTTTCAACTATACCACTCATTCCTTCCCTTTCTTCTCAAGCATGCCCTCGTGGCTATCAAACAATTTTGGAAGTTTTTTTTCTATGTGTCCAAATATATCATGAGATCAGATGAATGCGCCGATTAAATTTACTTAGACTTAGAAATTGAAAGTTTTGGAGTAAAATAGATTTGTAATCGGTGTGTGATGTACTTGAGTGCTCACACATACATAATATCATTCATGAAGTGCCTGCGAAGATGTCTCTGCCTTTATCACTTAGGTAGGTCATGGTCTTGTTTGTTTTTTTTTTTTGGGGGGGGGGTTGGTACTGATGTCTTTCATGCAAGTCATCCATCAAGCAATGCCTCGGGTAAATTTTTCTTGCATATTAAGACATGATATATATCTTTTTTTTTCTTTTCATTTTCTTAAAAATTGATTCGCATTAACTAACGAACCTTGATTTCTTAACTACTTCGAAATGGATTTTGAAATTATGATTTACATCATTTTGCTATTTGTTGCCCAACATTGATAATTATGCATATGATAAGAATAGCTTATCTAGCATTTTGTTTGTGCCATTGTGTAGTTCCTGTGTTATCAGCTTTTTTCTGTATAATACTGCTGAAAAATTTTGCATGTATTGTATTGCTATGACATTGTTTATAAGAGGTTACATTGTCATCTAGTCTTTGTCCGACTTGGTGCATGTAATGTTCTCAGTGGCTCTATTAATGGTTCAAAGGACTCTGGTGGATTGAGGAAGCATAAATAACAGAATCACAAGTGCCAGTTGAAAAGGCTGACAGGAATGCACACTTCCAATATCTGATCCTTGTTTACATGTATGGGAAGTCACACAGACCCCAAACATACAAATCTAGGTCATTGTCTGAATCTGATGTCCTTTAAAGCCCTTTTTCAGTAAAATCTGCACCAGCCTTTGTTCCCATAAGTTGCTGAGCTGTTATCGTACATTTTACAAAATTAATTAGAGCCACAAATTATTTTAATTTTTTTTTTTAAAATTTTAACATATTAATTAGTAGAAAGAGTCAGATAGGATGAAAGAGGACAATGGTGCACCATCTGATGAATGGGTGTTGCAGAAGATTACAATAATTTGTCCTGATCTAGAGGAACAGGGCTTGATTTTTTATATCAATAAAGACGGTTGAGCCTTCATGTGAATGAAATGGTTATCGGAGTAAGCATTTTCCTTTACCTAGTGATGGTGGATGATATTATCTAACACTGGAAGGTGGTGAAGATCCTGAGACAATTCTTAGATCCTTAGCTAGTCATTTGCGACCTATGTTGGTCAATTCATGGAAAGAGCGAAGAAAGGCACTATTCACGGAGAATGCTGAGATAGTGAAGTGACTGCTTGATAATTTACTGCAGATACTTGATGAGGCAAGCATCTGATCTGAGCATTGAATTTGGCTGCATAACATATTTTCTTGATGCACTTCCTTTATATGCCATTTGAAAGGAAAGAAGCATGGTGTTGAAATTAAAGACTTAAAATTCAGAATCCATTTCACCAAACTCCGGAGAAATAAATGCTATTGTACAATAAGATCCGGTCTTTGATGATTTCACTGATTCTTGACAGATGGATGGAATAGTCTACAAAGTGGATGAATCTTTGTTTGTCACATAGATCACTAAATCTTTCCATCTCTCTCTGTGTTTTAGGTAAAGAGTTTTGCAGGAACTCTTGCAGCAAAGGCTCTTGCATTTGTTGAAGCTTGAGATGGAAAGTTAAGTTGTTGTTTGTTAGATTTTTCTCTTCCATGCACCAAACTCATTTAAAAATGATTGACAATTTGACAATAACCTAGAAGAAGTGTAAGTCTTACACTTGTCTATCACTTTTGTGCCTCAGGTGAAACATAAAGTTGACTTTTACTGTAAATGCTTCCTTTATATACTTATTTCTTGATTTTAAGTTCCTTTCTTTTTTATTTCTTTTTTGTGACAGCAAGTTGAAATTTTTATGATGGCACTACAAAACAGAAGAAAGTTAATTGCCCTGTCTATCCCAGGTAAAGTGACAAAGTTTCCACTTTCTAGTGAGGGTTCAAAGCCCAAGATGGGAGGGAGTACATGCGTACCAATTTTGTCTTTATCATTTTTTTATTTGCATGGCATGGTCCTTAGCACGTGTATCTAATATTTCTCTTTGTGCAGTGGGTTGCACATAAAATAGCTGGATATCATAATGTATGCTCATTCTCTATAAGTAGTTGATGCAAATAATCTGGAGAAGTATTAGAATGTTGAATTTCTGTAGTTCGTATGGAAGTTTGCTCCTGTTTCAAGGTTTAAGGTCTCATTGTCATCACCCTGCACCTGCTTCCCACGCCCCAAAAGAAAATAAAAAATAAAACAAATAAAAAATCTAAAATCTAATTTTATGAAGTCATATGCCAGGTTTTAAATTTTCTAATGTTTCCATGTGATGGAGAAAAGATTGGGATTGGCATGACGAAGAAATCATCAGATCTGTTTTCCTGTGGTTCATAAACATTTCTCCCTAGTATTAGGTCCATTGAATTCAAGATGACATTGCTATTGTGCTCTTTTCAGGAGGTGATGTCCCAAGTTTTAGCTGAAACTGATCTTGTATCACTTGACCCAAAAGTTATCTCTCTACCGTATGTACAGGTTTGTCAATTTACAACTAACAATTTGTGCTGTCCATAAATTTATACATGACATCTTTTGTTTCACGTTATTTTTATTTTTTTTAATTTTTATTGGTTTTCTTGACTCTAGGCTCACAAGAAAGCCCTTCAAGCTCCTGGAAGAGCCATTTGTGTTGTTGTGGCTCGATTGAAGGTACAGGGTCTCTTCCTATCTACTGGATAATGTATATTCTTCTTTTTATTATTTTTTATTTTCATTTCTTTTTTGTAGTTATTTGAACTTGCAAATCTACTACGAACGTCTTAATTATTTGGATCTGAAAATAAATAAGGTATTAATTATGAGAACTGGTGTTCTGTATGCAAAAAAAAAAAAAAAAGAACTAGTTTTTTCTCAGGGCTTCTACTTATCAACGGGACAATGTATATTCGTCTTTTTATTATTTTTAATTTTCATTTCTTGTCAATAGTTTATTTAATGCACTTATTATTATTATTTTAAGTTTCTATAGATAGTTTATTTTTATTTCTTTCTTTTCATTATTTCTATTTTTTAGTTTTATTTTCTCTATTTTTACTTTTAAAATTTAATTTTATGTTATTTTTTATTATTTTATTGTTTTATTATTTTTTATTTTTTTTTCCTCTCCTCTCTCTTATATTGATCTCTTAGACGGCCGATCCCAAAATTTGGGATTAAAGCTCAGTTTTTTGTTGTTGTTGTTGTTGTTGTATTTCTTGTTTATAGTCATTTGAACTTGCAAATATTCTTTAGAGGTATTAATTTTTTGGATCTAAAAACAAATAAGGATTAATTCTGAGAACTAGTATTCTGTATACCAAAAAAAAAAAAAGAATTGGTTATCTTTTTCTTTTTGGGGCAGTGGCATCTAAGCTTTGCCATATAACAATAAAGGTTCACATCGCACCCTTCTTTGAATTCCATGGGTATTTATAAGTATTTTGTAATGCTTAAATGAGTTTCAATTTCAATTTGTAATTTCTAAATTTGTCTAAATTTCTTAGTTAACTACTTTTGTTTATTACGCATTATTCAATTTTTAATATTTTCATGACTTGTTTCAGCAATAGTCCCTATAATCTCCCCTTCCCCTATGCCAAAAGAAAAAGGTACATTATCTCATACTCAACGTCTGTGCTCATGAATTGTCTTGCAACTTGTTAATTGAATTTTCAGGATAAAGTAGACTATTCAGCATTAAGATCATAATGGATTACCACAGTGTAATGGTGGCCCTTTTAGCACTGATATCTACTGCCACAGATGGTGTGAGTAAACATGAGGACATTTGACATGGATTTAATAAGATTATGTCATTAATCGTCTCATTGTACAGTAAATTTGATTGATTGGGTAGCCATGAAATTGAGATTGATAGGTCCTCTGGAGGCATTGATATTGTTTATAATGAAAGAATGTCATATTGCAACTATGTATAATGCCATGAGTTGTCATTTTGTGTGTTTCGGAGCAAGATTGTTCATATGACGGAATTTTGAGTAAGAGTGAGCTTTTGGAGAACATGATGCCAGCACTGAAAGGCCTTGTGTTGAGCAACCTGCAATCTTGATCAAGTTGAAGCCTCAGAAGCCAGACATGATGGCAAGCTTCTGTTGCACATATCAGGTAGTTGTAATCATAAAACATGATGGCAAGCCAGACATGATGGCAAGCACTTTAATTATTCATTTGTAATTCAACTTGTAAAATTTTGAAAGTTCTCCATCCTTCTGATTGGGGGCAGAAACTTTCCAAACATAAAACATTCCCAACAAATCTCAAAACCAAGATAAATTTTTGTCCTATTTTCTTATAATGAGATTATGTTCAAATTTGGTATAACACATTTTTTATCCAAAACAATAAAAGAACCTATTCATGGTTATTTCATTTCCATGAAAAGACCCAAATTTATAAATATTCAGCCTGATTTTCCCATTGATGGAAATTTTTTGGCTCTTTACCCGATATCCTTATTCTATCAGTAAAAAAATCTTTTGATTTGTTTAAAACTCATTATAAACCCTCAGAGATAGAAAAGAAATTTTCGTCTCTATGTCTTTTCTGTACAAAATTCTATGTACCATGGGTTAGTCAATGATATTTAGATTATGCAATCTCTGACGAAACCACAATTCTTATCCGAAAATTCAAAATTAAATGGTGGAATTCCTTTCGCGTTCCTGATAAAATTCATAAATCGGTTGTTTCGGTTTCGCTCAAAACTCATGGACTTTTAAAACCTGATCCTACAGATAAAACCTTTTTAGTCTAGAAATCTCATATTCAGGCTCTTCTTGTTGCAGCCAAATCTAGTATCTCCAAATCATGAAGCAGTTGCTTCAAAGCGAAAGAGTATCATCTTCCAAATCTAAAGTATCTGATTCTGAGTCAGAACCTATAGTTAATCTAGGTAATGATGACTTAGAAGGCTTTGATGTTCGTTATCGTTAAAAACGAATAAAAAAAATTTAGCTGGATGGCATATTTTTTTCATGCAAAATTGGTTATGAGCTCGATATGTTGAAAACCTGAAAAGTCAACCTATGCAAAAATTAGCGCATTAAGTTGGAATGAAAACCTAAAAGGGTATTTTCAACAAAATTGATAAAATTGTAATCAATCAGTTACCCTAAAACTGATAAAACTTTCTTAAAGGTTAATCAGTTGTCTCAAAACTGATAACTTTATCAAGAAAACCACATTGTAAAATATTAGTACCATTCACTATATTTAGAAAAATTTCTGTTCGTAAAAACACTATTCATACGGTATTGTTCATACGGTACTATTTGATACTATTCATGAATATGTACTGTTCATACGGTATTGTTTACCCGTGTTGTAACAGTATACACTATTCATGTACTGTTCATCCGTGTAGTAATAGGAACTTTCAAAAAATTCTATAAAAGAATGCCATTCTCCTTGGAACGGAGGGACTTGAACTTGAAACACATAACACACATTTTGAGAGCACAACCTTGGGAGGAGAAGTTTTGGGAGCATTATGAAATCTTTTTGAGTGTTTACTCTCTTTTCTTTCCCTTCTTAGAAAAAATCTATTGTAAAATCTCATTAAGATCAATGCGCAAATATTTAAATGTAAGCCATTTATTTTACTTTTATCTTAAATAAACTTTTATTTTAATTTTATGAATAAATTGCTTATATTTCATTTATGTTATATAACTCTTCTTTTCTCTTAGCTCTCTCTCCAGAGTGCGGTCGGCTCTGCCGCCCATAAATCTCTAGTTCTATTTTATTTATTTATTTGTTTATTTAAAGTGGTGATTAACGGTCGGTTCTGCTATCCAAGAATCTCATATTTTATATTTTATATTTTTCTGTATTTTCAAAGTGTGGCGATTAGCGGTCGGCTCTGCCGCCCAAGGATCCCATTACTCCTGGTCCTTATTTTATTTATGTCTCTGTAATCACTTTTATTCTTTTATTATTATTATTATTATTTTCTATCATTTATCTTGATTACTCATCTATTTATCTATTACTCTTTATAATTATTCTCTTGAGCCGCAGGAATTTGGGGATATAAATAAACAGTTAAATGATAACAAATGAATAATTATGATGAGTAATAGATAAATAGATGAGTAACTAAAATAAATGATAGACAAATAAAATAATAATAATAATAAAAGAATAAAAGTGATTACAGAGACATAAATAAAGTAAGGACCAGAAGTAATGGGATCTTTGGGCGGCAGAGCCAACCGCTAATCGTCACACTCTGGAAATACAGGAAAATATAAAATATGAGACATTGGATGGCAGAGCCGATCGCTAATCACCACTTTAAATAAATAAATAAATAAATAAAATAGGATCAGAGATTTATGGGCAGCAGAGCCGACCGCACTCTGGAGAGAGAGCTAAGAGAAGAGAAGAGTTAGATAACATAAATGAAATATAAACAATTTATTCATAAAATTAAAATAAAAGTTTACATAAGATAAAAGTAAGATAAATGGCTTACATTTAAATACTTGCATCTTGATTTTGATGAGATTTTATAATAGATTTTTTCTAAGAAGGGAAAGAAAAGAGAGTGAACATTCAAGAAGATTTCATAATACTCTCAAAGTTTCTCCTCCTAAGGTTGTACTCTCAAAATGTGTGTTATGTGTTTCAAGTTCAAGTCCCTCCCTTCCAAATATATTATACCAGACTTGAACATGATCTATGATAAAAATTTATCTTGGTTTTGAAGTTTGCTGGGAAGGTTATATATATATATATATATATATATATTTTTTTTTTTTATAGAAAACAAGTTTAATGACGAAATAATATTGATATTAGACGAAAACGGAAATTGATACATGTATGTAAGGGAAGTCGCACAGATCCCAAACATGCAAATCTGGGTCATTGTCTGAATCTGATGTCCTCTAAAGCCCCGTTTAGTAAAATCTGTTGTAGTAAAAGCCAGTTTTGCTCCATGACCATCAATGATCCTCCTGATGTTGCTAAAATCCAAGCTGTCGTGGCACCAACACCAGCAGACGCCATTACTTTGTCATTCCCATCGAGCAATGGCAATCGTCTGGATCATGTTATTGTAGATTTTACAGAAGTTGCTGAGCTGGAGATTAATGAAACTAGGCAGTTTGATTCTATGTGAATGGTAAGATAATGTTAACCCTGAATCCAGAGTATAGGACATGCTCAGGGGCTTGGGAAAATTCACAATCAGAAGGGACCTTGACTTAGAGCTACGCCTGACTTAGAGCTACGCCCAACAGACGACTGACGTTGCCTCCAATTATCAGTGCTGTTGAAGTGTATACAGCTAGTGATTCACTTGTTACAGCAGGAACATCACAGGATGATTTTGACCCCCTGCCCCCAAAATCTTTTTCACATTTCTTATGCTATAGTGATGAAAGCTATTAATTTGCTTGGCAGTGGATGGATTACGAGTCTTTACGAGCAGCTTTGAGCAGCTGAAGGGATGGAGTGGAGAACCTTGTCTCCAAGTGTTACTGTTTGGCAGTGGCTGACTTGCAGCAGTGCCGATACTCCAAGATTAACAGCAATGTTTTGTATTTTCAACTACAGATATGTGAGACCTATTTCAAAGCCCTTGTTAGAAATGCACATTTTTCCTGCAGAAACTCCCAGGGTGTGGTCTGGATGGTCCTCTGCCAGATTTTAAGCAAATGCATGCGCTGGAAACTAAGTTGTTAATCTCCCATCACAGTCTTATCTGGTTTTCTGTGCAGCCTTCTGACCAAATTTGGTTTTCCCTTCCTGTTTCAGAGATCTTGGAATGGTCAAATTCCAGATTTTCTCGGAAATCTGCCCAATCTAAAGCTGTTGTAAGTTCCATAAATCAAATCAGGGACAACCCATGAAGCTGATTTTAATCTGGTCATATTTACTATCTTAGATTTTTTCCATGCCTGCTTTAACCCTTCCCTTTTGTTTTACAGAAAGCTCAATAACAACTTTTGTGGACAAATCCCACAAAGCATGAAGAACAAGAAAAAATTAAGTTACAGGTAAGTAGCTGATGATATCTTTTTCAGTGTTTTTTTTTTGGTGGATTCAAATTATTAACTTACGTCCACAATTTCCTTCCTTTGATCCTTCCACCTTATAATATTCCTTATTCCCAAAATTTCTTTGACCATAATTTGGTTTTTTCCCCGTATGCATCTTTCTCTTTCATTGCTAACTTTTGAGCATAAAAGAGACAAAACCATGATCAAATTCAACAAAAAGCAGCAGATCTTTTACATGGGAGAGCCATGTCATTAAACTAAATTTCTATTGATAGCTCATTAATTTGTAAATCTAACTCAATAAACCTTTTCTTATAAGTCTTGAATCTTCTACTCTGATTTATCTAAACCCATTCAATCGGAGACAACCCAAGAACTTAGTGGCTACATAATTATAAAATTTTATTATATCCACTATGGTTTGTTCATTGGCCGTTAATCATAGGGATAATTTAGTCTTTCTTCTTTTTTTTTTTTAATTACAATATTTTATGATTTCTAAATTTAAATTTGAATTTACTAAATGCCATGGTAGACAAGATAAATTAAACTTTAAAGCTGAGATGTGCCACATGAAAAAATTTTATGTGCCTCAATGTTGCGCTAATGTAATATTTTGTAAATTAATGAAATCAATTTGAATTGGATTTCCTAAGTGTTAATGAAATCAATTTGATGTAAATTAAAGTTTGAAATGTTGACAAAACCTTACGACATAAAATCTAAATCTTGATCTTGCTTTTGAGAATTTCTTTTATCCCCATTTAAGAAGTGCACGAAAAAATAATGATAATAAAAAGAGAAAAACTTAAGAACAAGATATTGCTAAAGCGAACAAAATGTGGTCAGAATATTAATTTACACAACATTTTTTTAATTCATTTTTTGGTCGGGAAGGAGCCTAAGCCCAGCATGCGCGCGCGCACCCGCACACCCACACACCCACACACCGCCACACACCCACACACCGCCACACACACAGACACAAAGACACACAAAGGACTAGACCTCAATACCAGGTATAGAGCAAAATGCTGCAAACAAGTCAGCAAACCAAAATGCCAATCAACAGAGAAGCAACTCGAAATAAATAATAGAAACCTCAGCCTGTTGTGATTTGCAATCGAAGAACAGGAAACAAGAAACTGGAGCAAGGTAATGAGCGCGGGTGAATCATATCTTCTCAGCCTTCATTCGAGCTGAGGCGGCATCATTTTCTTCTGCTGATCTCATCTTCAAACTCCACTAAACATTTTCAAACATCTTGGGGCTTTCATTTCAATGAAATCCCATGAATTTGGGATCACAATTTCAACACAACCAAACAAGAAAGCCAACTGAATTCTTAATATTTAGAAAATTATGGTAAAATTGTGAGGTCAAATGGGGGCAATGGTATGTAGTTCATACATTAAGCTTGGATAAGATTGTTTTTTTTTTTGATAACTTGACCATTCGGTATCCGGAGATTCGTCCCGACTGATACGGACCAAGAAGTCTATCAGGGTTCAATTGAGTGGTCTGTGGTGAATAAGCTTGTGTATATTTGTAAGGGGTCTAAGCTTTTATTAATTTAAGGGCATATATTGTTATTAATTTTATAAGGGCCTAAATTTTTATTTGAAAACCAGCCACAATGCCTCTGATTAAATTAAGGACCTAAATTTTTGATTGAAAGAGGGTCATAAAGCTCAAATGTAAAAAGAGGGTCTAAACTTTATTATTGACTTTGAGGGGCCAAAGCTTTTGGATTTTGTTTTTTTTTTGGGGGGGGAGGGGGGGGGGATCATATCTCCGCCCATCATTCGTTGTAAACTTTCACAGTCTTATCGCCCACTGGTTGAGAAAGGTCTTTCCCATTAGTAGTCATGGCTACCCTGGAGTTCATTTCGGCTAGGAGCTTGACAATATCCAATTGACGACCCTAAGGTCATGAAATAAACCCCACAATTCATCCTTCATAACGCCACAACAACTCAAATTCGCCACAAAATTGATATCCAATCCCCTCAATAAATTCAGATTCAATTACCTGTGGTGGTCACTGTGCCCTCAACTTCCATCCACATTTTGTTTAAACCAACCGTCAAGAGGAGGCGTTCAAGCAACAAGCAACTCCTTATGCATGCCTTCAGAAAAATCCAACAAAAATTCAACCATCAAGTGTAAACTAAAAATTTCCTTTTATTGTTCAATATGCATGGAAGTTTCTCAAGCACAAAGGTTTTCTGTTTTCAAAACATAACTAGCTAATTTAATTAATATTACATAAAAGTATTTATATTTTTTATAATTATATGTTTGTTCATTTTAAATTTTTATTTTAAAATGACTATTCTATTATTTTCATAAAATAACTAATATTTATATAAAAATTTTTATATATTTTATATTTAGACGTTTGATCACATTTTTGTCTTCTCTATTTTTAAACGGTGTGTTTAGCCTATCATTTCGTATCCGAAATAAATCTGTGTTCAATATTACTCATTGTTTAAATTTTGGACTTTGCATTCCCACGTCATCTCAAACACGGCATATTCGAGGAAAAGAAAAACCTTGTAGAAGCCGAAGTTTCCAAATTCGAGTCTATTGCGCTCTCCTCGTCTTCCCCTTGGCGCCCAAGTCACCGACTTTACCTTTCTCAACCTACAAATACGGATACACTTTTTTTCATCTCACAAACAGAGCATACAATCCAATTCAATAAAACGTAAATACTAGAGGGAGAGAGGGAGAGGGTTTTCATGGCTGGTCTTCAATACTACTTTTTCCCAACAGATTTCTTCTATCCCAAGCCTCAAAAATCTGCCGTGGAAGGAGACAAGGCTGCCCAACAGCAAAGCATGATCAACACAGAAACACAGACGAAACCCCAAGAGGAACATGTTGCACGTGATCTTTCCAAGAAGTTGGCTTTGGTTCATCATCACAAAAAGGATGGCCACAAGCCTCTCCAAGTTGCTTCCTTGATTGGTCTTCCTCCAATGGGTTATAGCACACATGGTGGTGGTGGGTCTGATAAGTAAAATTTGTCCCCAAATTCAAAGTCTCCTTTTGTTTTACTTGGCACTACTTCTAGTTTCAATCACTTTTAATACACTGTCTCTCATGCCTTTTAGTTTTTTTCGGATTTTTCCAATAGATTATATATCGATTTAATATGTACGAACGAATTCAATTAATAAAATTCAATTTTTTTTCTATTTTTTTTTTCTGTTTTTTAATGGGTTAAGGAATTTTTTTTTTTTTTTTGGTAGCAGGGTTAAGGAATTTTCGAATGGTAATTATCGGGGAAACTGGAGTAGCCAAATTTATGTTTCTCTTCTTTTCCTTTTTGTTTTTTGTATATTATAAAAAGTTAATGGGTTTGTTTGATATATACCTACTTTTAGTTGGGCTCAATTTTAGTTCCATATGGTGTCAAGAACTAGCATTAGATTGCACCATTGCAATTTGAGTGTACTACTACCATGTGTTTCTTGTTAATTAGTTAAGTCTAAATTTAGGGTTTAAGTTTTTGGAATTTCTAATTTTTAATAGTATTCTAATAGATTAAAATGGATTTTGTTAATTTAAGACACCTATTATAATTTGTGTGGGTTCACAAAACTGTCAATTGGGAAATTTTAAGCAATCTTAATAAACAATTAATGTGTAGAATTTGAATTTAAAAGTCACGCTTTTCATTGAATACGAGGTTTTTCATCTGAACAATGACAAGGAAATTTATAAAATTTTTTTCAATAATTTTTGTAAAATTATTTTTCTTGACTTTTCCGAAAGGAAAGGGTAAGGGGAAAATTTAAAATTAGAATCCGAATGTTTAAAAGGGATACGGACACGCAAATCCAATTTCAAAATCAGACTCTGTTTGGTCGCCTAAAAAACTCTCACCACAACCATATCACTCACCCTCTCTGTCTCTCTCTATAAATAAATTCGCATAGACAAAACAAACCCAAAAAGAAATATCAATTCCTCTCACAAATCCTCACTTTCCAATTCTCTACCAATCCAAACACTCCCTTGACTCTCTCACGGCAGGACTAGAACATTACTTCTTCCCCCACCGATTTTTTCTACCCCCTAAACAACAATCAGCCACCGCAGGTAAAAATTTCTGTCAACCCGTGCCGACCCTCCAGACCCAGAAGAGAGAATTGCCTAGAAGTATTCTGATTCCTCGCGACGGTGGAGATAATGGCGGCGATGCTGCTAATTTGGTTGCTCCGCCTCCTTTGTATAATAAGCGTGACCTTGGTGGCTTTGATCACACTGTTACTATGTCCTCGGAGAAGATATAATAGAAGATGTCGTCTACTTTTTTTTTTTTTTTAATTTCTGCAGCACATGCTTAGATATGGAAACATGTACAGAAGTTAACTGATACGTGCTTTTGATTTTTGTTTCTCAATTTCCTTTTTAAATTCCTTTGTCTTGCTTCATTGCCGCGCCTTATGTGTAGAATCCAAAAGAACGAAATAATAATAATAATAATAATAATCAAGGGGTGGCAGATGCTGGCGTTAAAAATTTATTTACTTCTAAATTATAAAAATTATAATTCTAAATTTTATTTACTTCTAAAAATTATCTCATGCTCGACATATATTATACTTTTTGGTTCATCCCCTCATAAATATATAATTCTATTTCTTAAAATAAAATTTCACCAATAATATGTATTTATATTCAAACAAATGATGCTGGTTCACGTCATCATCAAAAGTATTCTAGATTTCTCATTAAAAAAAGTTAAGTGTTGATTAATTGGAGCACTGGTGCAAAAAACGTCCCCCCAGACTTGCTGAGGCTTTCAATTCCAGGTGCCTTTATGAGTGGAAAAAGACTAAATGCTCTCTACATGATTGATAGGAAAAAAAAAAACGAGACAAACTAAATTTCATTTTAAAATTTATTTTTCCAAAGAAAAATATCTTCCGTCTGTCACTAATTTCAATTTTGATGACATCAAATCATGGAAAAATTGGGTTGAAAAACCGCAGCAATTTTTTGACCGCCTTTGATATTTAATATATATATATATATATATATATTTTTTTTATATATATATAAGGAGACTTGAATAGAATAATTTTATGAAAAAAATGAAGTCAGTAGAAATATAATTTATTAATTTAAGATTTAATACATTAATAGTATTAATTAAATTATAATCTATTGGGTTAGGATTTAATAGGATAGCAAACAGTTTGTCACACAACCTGCTTTTTCACTTTTTCACTGTTTTTCTACCACACGTCTCCTCAATGTCCATGTCCATGCGGAGTCCCTATTTACTTTAAGCATCCGCTCTTGAAACATGTTCCATTTGTGGAAGTCCGAGACATTGACGAGACTTCAGCAATTTTAGTATGGCGGTTAAAAGTATCAATGTCATTATTTGTTTTTATTTCAAGACCTTATTTTTTTTCTTTATTATTAATATTTGTTTTCACCCAGGAAATATATATATATATATATATATATTTGATATATTCTTTTTTCAAAAAGAGAAATTATTTTCTTGACGTTCCGGGTAAGAAAGCAGAAGAGGAGACCAGTAAAAATTAAAATACGAATATTCAAAAGAGAATGGGACCACCAATCTAATTCCAAATCCCCAAAAACTCTCATCAATTTCGCCTTAATCCCCAAGTCAAACTGACGTGAAGCTGTCCTTTCACAACTATGACTCTCCCCCCCCCCCCTCCCTATAAATAAACTCACATAGCCATAGTATTCACAAAAAATACGAAAACCCATCAATTCCTCTCTCAAATTCTCACTTCGCAATTCTCTCAGACTCTCTCATGGCAGGACTTCAGTACTACTTCTTTCCTACTGATTTTTTCTACCCTAAACAACAATCGACCTTCACCGATGAAAATTCCGGCCAGCCGTTGGTGACCCTCCAGACCCAAAAGAAAGACTTTCCTAAAAGTATTGTGATTTATCGCGGCGGAGATAACAGCGGTGCTGCTACTAAATTGGTTGCTCTTCCTCCCTTGCATAAGCGTGTCCTCGGTGATGGTTCTGACCAGACCGTGTCTTCTTAAATATTAATTCTTTCTTTTTGTGAAGATGGAGGATGATCATGGTCTTCCGATACTCCAAGAGACTTTGTAATTAGTTAACACAAAGCAGAGATGTTATACAAGGTGTTTTTTTTCCGTTTTTGAAATAATTTCTGCGGTTTATGTTATATGAAAATTGTACAGAGTTTACTTATTCATGAATCTTCAATATAGCAATATAGACATAGTTATCATCATAATACTAATATCAAATTGAACAACTCTTGAATATTGTAACTTTTTTTTTTTAGTTTCTGCGAAATAAATATTTGCATACTTTTGGGAGTATTGAGAGAGAGAGAGAGTTTTATAGCTTATGTGTGGGTGCAATTAGGTTTCGACTATTGTAAGAAATTTGAATACATTAAAACATTATTGGGTCATTCTTAAGGTTGATGTCCTCTCCTTGGTTGCATAACGTTTTTTGGGGAAAAATCCCAATACTGAAACCTTTTAGATTTTAATTTCCCGGAAAATCAACTAGGTTTCCGGTGTACATTTGTTTTGTCAAAGGCTAGATTTAATCATCCAAGGAAGGGCTTTAATTGGCTTTTTAGTTTAGTTTGTACTAAATTATGTTGGTAAATCATTATGAAAATTAATCTAGATTTTTTTATTTAGTTTAAATTACAAGTTTTTTTTTTTTTAATTTTAGTGAAATTAAAAAGGCTTTCATTTATCGTGAAATTATGAGTTTACGTAATATTAGATTTTTTAGTTTAATTATAGTAATCAAATCAAATTTGATATTCTATTTCTATTTTCCTCCTCACATTTTTTATTTTAAAAATTCCTTTTGACAATAATTACTTTATTAATTTACAAGCCATAAATGGTTGTGGCTTCTCTTTGACCACCATCACGAGAGTATAGAAAAGACAAAACAAAAGACATGGTAGGGTTCAAATTCCACAAAAAGCAGCAGACTTTTAGCATATCTTTTTAATTTTATTAATTAAACTTTTCCCTAAATCTTTGTGTTGAAGCACGTGGGTTGAATCCTCGCTCTCGGGCTAATGCAGCGAACAAACCCTTAAAAGACCTTGCAAGCACGCGTTGGCCGCTTGAAAGTGCCATTTCTTTAGGTGCTATCTATCAACATTATTCCTTATGATTTCCATATTATTAAAAAATTGTCATAATAGAAATTTATTGTTGATGACTTTTTCATGGGACTTTATATATATATATATACATATATATATTATATATAGAGAGAGAGAGAGAGATTGAAAATTTTATTATTTTTTTGGATAATTGTGTATGCATAATTAAATTTCATTAAAAATTTCTTCGGCTACGACTTCAACCTTTCTCCTTATATATAGTCTGATTTGGAGTAGCTGATATCATTTCATATCTATTACCGGGATTCGGGAATCTTCTGTCTATACTATATACATTTGTTATTTAATTCCCCCTCTCCCCTCTCTCTCTCTCTCTCTCTCTCTCTCTCTCTCTCTCTGTGGTTAAATTCAATATGTGCAAAATGAGTTATAAATTCTTTTTTCTTTTTGCGATCGAGTTCCTGATCCTCCTGTCTTTATAGCATCTACAATATTTAAGTTTTTGTGGTGACTATTTACAAGTTGTTTCTTAGAAACTGATCATTGAAGACTTCAATATTGGAGGACAAGAAGATGAACAATGGTTATTTCAAATTTTATTATGTTATTTTGCGTATCAAGTGTAACAAGATGGTTAAATTTACCCATATAGCTCCCCTTAAATTTTGGAAAAGAAAAAAAGGAATATCAAATTTTCAAGATATAGATATTTCCGAAACATAATATTTAATTTTTTTTTGTGGAGATTTAACGTGAGAAAAGGTTATCTCCAGTTGTATAATATTAGGTCCACAAGGCTTACATACATGAGAGAGAGAGAGAGAGAGAGAGAGCGCAAACATTGATGATGCAATGCGACGTTCGAATTCATGTGCAGGCATTGGGTTTGGTCGACATCAGTGATAAGTTAGAAGTTGGGTCTTCCAAATTGAATGGAATACTTTAAAGGAAGCCAAAATAGACCAACAGTTGAAACATTAAGGAGATTAGTTTGCAAATCCAACGCAGAAGTCAAGCAATTTTAGTCCACTATTGTTGCTATATTTGGACCGGACCACAATCTATCTATAGTCCATCAATGTGACTTTAAAACATTATGGAATTTGAGGTTGAGGATAATAATATAATTGCTTTAGAGAGAGCCAGACCACGCATCCATCAGCTCAACACTTTGCAATTTTGTAAGGTTACGCACACAAATAAGATTCACAATTTAGAATTCAAGTTTATTTTGAGTTGCGAGTCCTAAGGCATTCGTTGTCACTTCATCGGTATGGCACATGGATAACTTTGTTACGCTCGAGTTGCTTCCAAGTAGAGCAAAGTCAAGTCCAAGAAATATGCGTATGGGTAGATTTTTTTTTAACTATAATAGAGAATGAGGAGAAAGGAATAGGAAACAAACCCC
Source organism: Dillenia suffruticosa (assembly GCA_033439265.1). Taxonomy (NCBI): domain Eukaryota; kingdom Viridiplantae; phylum Streptophyta; class Magnoliopsida; order Dilleniales; family Dilleniaceae; genus Dillenia; species Dillenia suffruticosa. The sequence goes on from JAVTVX010000035.1 coordinate 23,862,803, forward strand.
TACCTAGCTAGGGAATACAATGTAGATATAAATAATATCGATAGCAGCACTGATAAATAATGATCAGAATTTACTTTTAAAATTTGGCTTAAATAGGGAAATGGTTTGCCTCAAATGGGTTAGATTTCAAACTCAGTCCTAAAAAGATTTTGAACTGGGCCGGGCTGAATTTGTAAAATTGGGCCTAGAGAATGGCAGTGCTTAGGTCCAGCAAGAGCTAACCCGAAAAAAATTGCTTTGGGTTAGCTCAAGGATTCATTATGGAAGAGCCTTTTGTTGCGGGGAAAGGCTTAACGATACAGCCCCCTCTCCTAATTTGGTGATTTTGAATTTAAATTTCAATGTAACCAAAAAAAGGAAGAGTCTTTTGGTATGCGGTGAGCGTGAATTGAACACACGAGCTTTAGATTTTCAGACAGGAAAATAAAATACGAGCAATAGACATAATTTTTTATTTCAGACCATGTTTACTCACAGAACAATTTAGAACAGAAAAAAAGGCCCAAAGAATATTATGAAAGGTGAGGACAACCAAACAAAGTTAATGAAGCATAAATTCTATGAATTAATTAGGAATAACATTAATTAGTTGATAGGATCTCAAGGGCATTTGGGTCCTCCTCTTTTGGTCTTCCAGTTATTGTAGCAAGGGCATACTTGCTTGTTTCCATATGTTCCAGGCGGCACACAAAGGCATTTGGCACAGCATTTTTGGCAGAAGAACATACATGGCTTCTTGTAGGCCGTCTTCGAGCATCTCATCGTGCATCTTGGTGCACATTCTGCATATTTCGATCAACCAAAATTTAAGAATCTGCCATACCTACAATTGTGCATCATTTATGGTTTTTTTTTTTGGTACTAATTTTGTTACAATAATGTACTATGTAAAGCGTGATTTTAGTACCTTGAGGTTGTAGGCTGCCTTGAGTGAAACCATGCTGAAAGTGAAGAGAAAAAAAAATGATTTAAGTTTATTATCAATAGTGTTAATGAGAGAGAGAGAGAGAGAGAGAAAGAGAGAGTTCTCACAGTGGTTACGTTGTTTGTTGGTTGTGGCTGAGGAGTTGGCGCCTCCATGGTTATAATCGCCTAAGGAACATAATTGAGAGAGATTCAGGTAACCAAAATTATCAAGGTTTTCACATGAATTGTTTCATACTAATGAATGTGCCAAGGAAAATTGGTAGAATGTGTCATTTAAGAGAGAGAGAGGGCACTCACATGGGTGTGCACAACTAGAACAAGCATGATCACGAGAACAAGCATTATAGGGCTCTGCTTTGTTGCCATTGCCATTGTGTGGTCTGAGAAGCCAAATTAGGACCAGAGATGAGAGAGGGTTTGCGGATTGCCTCAGAGAGGCAGGATGTTATATATGGGCAAGTCAGTCACTAGCGTCCAAAATATTTAGAATGTCTTTTGCATGGTCACAGGAAGACGCTGTTGGTGTTTCATAGCTATATACATGACAACAAGCTTTTATAGTTTTTTGTTAAACGGTAATAAATAAAACCCTCCATTATTAATTTACACGACAAGCCTGATAAGAGAGAGAGAGAGAGAGAGAGAGAGAGAGATCATAAGTGCATTTTGTGGGTACATAACAATTCGAAATCAGTTGTTTATTCCATTTGTCTTAAGCTCACTGATCAACGGACTAAATCAATTGCGATGATCGGAAAACTTAGCAGTCAATTCCTAATCCAAGGAGAGTCGTTTGATAAATTATATGACAAGAATGCCCCTAATTTTGACGAGGACATTAGTTAATTGGAAACCCTGAAAAAATTGCAGTTTACTCTTTCACCTTCCCAAGCCGATGCTGCTCAATCTAATTATTTCACATATTAAAAAAAAAGAAGGAAATGCTTTTTTTTTCCCCTTATGTTAGCAGATTGAACATCACATTAAACTCATAAATACGGCATGAGTATTAGACATGGTTAACGTAATTGTATGGAGGGTAATAGGCTCATTTTTAATGGAGGTTTGATCTATATAGGAAAGTAATAGGCGTACCCAGATACAACTTGAATATTAATAACTTGATATATATATATATATATATATCTTATAAAACTCTAGTTATTGCTAATGTGTGGACCTCACATGTGAATTTTAATCTTATTTAAGTGTGTTTCATTTTGTGTTTGATGATCCATGATATGTAATCACTACGACCCCTGTTAATATTTGTTTGCAAAAATTAATGGAGGGGTTTTCATGATTATTTTTTTTCTTTAAATGGAGGGCTATGAATTTAGAGTTACACGGACATTATAATTCTTTTATATAAAAAAGGGTTATACATAAAATGCTCCATGACTTAGTGCATGGGTAGGATAATGATGGACGTATTATATGTAGTCTTTTTCTTATATTTTTATAAATAGATTATTTCTAGATCTTGAACCCACGACCTTGAAGTCACCAAAGGAGTAATTCCACCCGTCAAGTTTCGACCTCTAATTCTTTTCTATATAATCACTTAATAAATTAAAATTTTTATTTTATTTTTTAGAAAAGGTTTTTAAATGCACCAACGTACAAATTATTAGTAGAATTTAAAAATATAGGATTAGTCATGTTTGTATGAAAAGTTCTAGATTTTATAAGTTATATTCCTTGATTAATGTTTCAAACAAATAAACATAAACAGGTGTTGAAAGCAAAGGACAAAAGAACTTGGGGCTACGATTCAATTCCAAAGCAGGTTCTGAGGAATTCTGTCATGCATGTGAAGAATTGACCATGAAAAGGATAGGAGACTGTTCACATGTGCACTCACATGTTTACAGTCTGGTCTCTACTGGGACCTTCTACAGCCTAACAGACAGAACTAACCAAAAACAAAAGCAGAGAAGGAAAGCAAAAACGTCCTACTAACCATAGACTAGCTACCCAACAATATCATTTTGTTGCACTAATCTGTCTTCATACATATTTATACACACAGATTACAAATTGAGGAAGGGACAAGGGACCCATCAAAATTCCTATCCATTCCATTCTCTCTCCCGTGACTCAAACCATTTGCCTTCGAATGCTATATGTTTGTTTCTCTGTCTTCTCTTTCGTACGTTGGGAATGAACGTGAGCGAGAGAATCGATGGACATTTATATAATTTTAACTCTCTTAATTAAGTTTTTGAGTTTGATTAATAATTTAGATATGAAAAAAATTATATTGAGAGGATAATTTTTTAAATAGTCACTGTAAATCTTAAATTTGATTAATTAGAATATAATTTTAAATATCGATCGATTTAATAATAAAAAGAGAGAGAATAAGGGAAATGTGTCGGCGATAACCGTCTATTTGGACCATTGAGGTTAGGTTTTCTGTTGGGTCTATGTCTGTTTCCCAAGTATATCTTCTCGTGACCAAGGGTGTTGCACACCGCAAAATTCAGTAAGGATTACTTTATTTGCCAAATTGGTACAAAAATTATATTGGAAATAGATGGCCTAAATGTTATACCTACAGGGATTGTTCGCTCATGTTAAGAAATGAAAAGGCCGTTTCAATTATTATGTGCTGTACCCTTAAGTACTCTGTCTATTTGGCTTTCAGTTAATCGGGACAAGTTTCAAGAAAAGAGAGAGGGAAAAAAAAAGAGTTTGACGCCATGTGCATATTTAAAATTACTATGAGACATGGACCAGGTTAGATCCCAAAATTTTAGGACTTTTTAGACAAAGATTACACGAGAGAACCTTTATTCTTTTTTCATCGATCAATATCTGGATTTAATCTAATTAATTTATTTTAAATATTATAAAACTCATTTAAAGAGTTAGTTTTTTTAAATCTTATTTTTTATTCTCGAATTCAAAATTTATAATTAAAAAAATATAACATTTTATCGTTGTATCGACGAAAGTTTGACACGAGAGAATCTCTATAGTAAACAGGCCCAACGCCTGAACACAGAGTAGGAAAATTAGGCATGATCTTCACCAAATAAATTGATGAACTTCTCAATAATTTGATCGGATGAAAGTGAAAAAGGGGCCATTTTACGGAAAGTCTCCTTGCCTATCCTCTCCCCTAAAATCTCTATCAACTAAATTAAATATATATATATAGTTAATAAAAAATATAATATTTTACATATAAAAGTCAAAACTTTTTCTATAAAAAAAAATAAAGTAACCATTAAATTAATAATTTTTATGCTCAAAATTTAAGCTAACATCTTTTATACTCAAACATCTTTTTTTTTTCCACCAACCTTTACCCGTGTAATCCATTGTGGGGTCCATTAAAAGATTGACTCTTTCAAATCCTATTTTTTTATTTTAATAACTCAAACCCGAGATTTATGATTAAGAGAGTATAACGTCTTACCGTTATATTAATGAAAGTTTGGTTATATTCAACCTCTTATCCAAACACTACCAAGATCACACTAAAATTTACCAAAAAATTTAACAAGACAACCTCTCTATTTATTAAATAGTTGCTCTAATGTAAGTTCTGAATCGAATTAATAGGAGTATGGTTTCGAGTACCGGTTGGTATGGTACCAAAAAGAAAAGTGGGCCTTAAAGGAAGCTTGATAGGGACCGGTGTTGAGGCCCTTGGACAGACCATACCTAGATATGGATTTTGGCTTGCCCAACTTTGTCAATTTATTAATAAAATTAAAGGTACAAGCATATTTGCAATATAATGCTTCCAACTTTGTTGCATTCTATCTATGATTTTCATTAGAAACAATACGAGGCTAGATATACGAAATTCTCATGGATATAACAGTAGATCGTTATACTTTCTTAACTATAAGTTTTGGATTCGAGTCACGAGAATAAAAAAATAGAATTTGGGAGAGCTAATCTCTAAATGGATACTATAGTATTTGAACCGGATTAATTGGGCAAAAGTTCGGATATCAATCGGTGAAAACCATAAAATATATATATATATATATCAGATCAGATTTAATACACACATGAACTGCTTAGGTGTTCCCAAAGAGACAGTCTAGTAATATAAATTTCTTTCTTCCAATATGGTATTTCCAGGTTCAAATCCGTGTTCAACCAAAAAAAAAAAAAAAAAAAAAAAAAAAAAGAACTGCTTTGCTTAGGTGCTCACAGTAGCGGTTCATAAAGATTCTAACACGTCTAAGCCCAACCCAGCCAAAACACAGCCCACCTAAGAGTGTGGCAAGTAAAATGGCTGGGCTTTATTTTGTCTATACGTGGCTCAAAGGCTTATATATGAGGGTAGGCCCTAATATATTTGGCGGACGGATTTTTTTTTTTTTTTTTTTTTACACAATATTTGAATGGTTAAGAGATGGAGGATTATAACTACTATGTTATCCCTTAGGAACTAGGTGGATGGATATTTTATTAGTGACAATTTTTTTTTTTTATATTTGATCAATTGATATTCAAAATCATAATTTAACTAATTAAATTCGAGATAATTTCAGATTTTCTATTGAGGGGAGCTCTTCCAATACGGTGGTTATCGGGTCATGACTAGAAATCATTTGTGACATTGTTGATGATTCTTACCCTTCAAGAATGGGGTTAGAATGCAATTGCAAGCTTGAAAATCATCTATAATTCTAACAAGTAAATCATCAATTTCTAATGATAGATCGATTTTACAAATATTGAAATATGATCGATGCCCCACCCTATTTATGTATGTATAAATATATATAGAGAGAGAGACCACATAGGTAATAGGGAAATTTAGAAACAAATGATAGATTAGAGAATCAACCTTTATCTTGATGCTCTCCCACTCCTTTAGTGTAAAACAAAAACATTAAGTTTTGATAAAATCAAATCCTAAACTATCTATAAATCTATTTCCAACTCAAAATTTTAGTCAATTCTGAATTTTATGACAAATCCTTTGGTGTTTAGAATGGAAGGATTTTTTTTCCTTTTATTCATACACAAAAAAGAATATATATATATATATATATAATACTTTTTTCTTTCCTGTTTTTAAATGCAGCATGCACCTTTGTATCAAGTTCTGCATCAAGCCCTTCAACTATTTAATAGTGTAGGCGTTGAATCAGACAGCTGCATGGTTGAGTTGAATCAATCCTACAAGCAAGGGAGGTCATGTGTCCTGCCCATCCATAGCGGCAAGGCAAATGCCTCTTGGCCAATTCTCGAAGAATGGGACAAAAAACTAGAGTAACAAAAAAGGGAAAAAAAAAATACAGCATTCTTACCAACCTCACGGGTATTTTATAATTGAACAAAAAATCCGCAAAAAATTATTTGATTATATGTAGTGAATTGACACGAGCCATGAACCTGAAATTTCTGAAATGAAAAAAAATATTTGAATATACTATTATAGAATAATAAGCAAGAGTTTGACATGTTTGCTAATTATTTTTCAAAATTAAAAAAAAAAAATCATATTTTTTTTTCTAAATTAAAAAAAAAAAATCAAGTTCATAGTTATGCCACCGTCTCATTTATTAAGAATGCCCTGCAGTAAATTGTTTACAGAGAACACAATAGGCTTGTCCAAGCCAGCACATAACAGTAAACCAACATTCTACCACTGCAAAAGTAATCAAGATAATTATAATTAAACACTCGAAAGATTGGCCGCCTGGCATCTTCAATTTTATAAACTTAAACTTTAGTTGCTTTCATCAGGAATACTATTAATTGTATTTTAAAATAAGAATTAAGTTCCTCTATTAATAAAAATAATAAATAATAAGAATTAAATTTATCAAAAAAAAAAAGAACTTCATGGAATGGAAACCACTGCATATATATATATATATATATATATATATAAACATAATTTGACAGACGTTCATAATAACTCTCACACCCGCAATGCGGACACCAACCCTTTCCGTTCCCACTCTGAAACCCAAAGAGTTCTCCGGCGGAATCCTAGCCACCTCCTCCGCCGAGGTTGTTGTCGGAAACGATGATCTGCTTACAGAAATTCTCCTTCGAACACCTGTGAAATCTCTGATTAGATTCAAGTCCGTTTCCAAACGCTGGTTCTCTCTCATTTCTGATCACCATTTCTCTCTCAATCACACTCTTCGAAACCCTAGTTTGTCCTCCCATGGTCTAATCCTACACCGCCCTCCGCAGAATCAACTCGTCTTCGTCCCTCTCGCTCAATCACCTTCTTCTCCTCCCTGTTCCTCTCTCAATTTTGCCAATGATTCTGTCAAAATATTACAATCTTGCCACGGACTCCTCTGTTGCAGCAGTACGCTCTCAATCAATAAATCACGAAATTACTACATATACAATCCGACGACGAAGCAGTTCTCGACACTTCCACGGTTAAAATCTGAGAATTCAACTGTTTATGGAGTCAATTTGGCTTATAATCCGATGAAATCGCCGCATTACAAAGTCATCTGCGTTCTTGCCTCTGTTCTGCCATCTCAGTACAAGATTGAGATCTTTTCATCAGATGAGAAATTTTGGAGACCCTTTGGGGAATCCTTTTCGGCTCCGATCGATATGGTCTTCCACAATGGGGTTTACTGGAACAATTCGGTTCACTGGATTAGCTCAACGGGGGTTGCTCTGTTTCTCAATTTGGAAGCAGAGTGTGTTAAACCAATGCCATTGCCTCAAATGGTTAGAAACTTTGGTACTGCCGCGAGGAGGTTCCGATATTTCGGAGAATCTCAGGGGCATTTGCATTTGATCGAGGTTTACGGTTCTAGGACGTCACAATTCGATGTGTATGAGATGGAACGTGATTATTCAACTTGGTTTGTGAAGTACAAGGTTGATTTGGATTATGTTGTTTCGTCGTTTCCTATGATAATGAGACGGAATCGGAATGATCCATCTGATTTGGATTTCTTTGCGTTCTTTATTCTGTGTGTCGTCAGGGAGGAGAATGAGGAGGAGTCTTCGCTCGTGTTGAATGTTCCCGGTAAGATCATATCTTATAATTTTAAGGATAAGAGTTTTAGGCAGATTTGCGATTTGGGGGTTAAAGGGTCTATTGATTTTGGTTGGTTTGATGTTTATCAGTACTTTGAGACTCTCTCTTCTGTCTAAATTTGTGGGGGTTTTTTCTTCTGATTCTTAATCTTCGGTTTTTTCTACTGATTCATGGTTGCTTGTGAATGTCTTCTTTGTAAATTAATTATCTGATTGTAAAAAGAAATCTATAGGCTCCTCTTTTTGGTTCCTTTTGATGGCCTGAAAGTGTCTTAATGATAACTATTGCTTAAACCAGTTGAGCCTTTTTGTATGGTTTATTCCATTTAAATTTACTTCTCTTCTCAAGTGCCTGTGGGTTCCTAATCATGTTGCTTGCAAGTTTCAAAAACTCGTGACTTGATAATCCTTGAGCTCAATTTCCTATAATCAGTTCAAAACTAATGAATCACTCAACTAAAATTAGAGGTACGTATTTGGTTGTGTTGCTTATGAAATGCTGCAGTTTGTATGAAATTGTGACAATTGTGTTGAATTATTAGTACTAGTTCATTCAGATAATCATGACACTGTTGTGACCTCAATTTATGAATGAGTTCTTGCTTCCTGCTCTTTCATGATTTTTTGGCTAGAATGGGACACTCTGGCCCTTACACCTTTAACTAAACCTTTCACTTTAAGAGCTACCAACTGTGAAGTTTTTAATGGAGTAGGAATGACCAGAAAAAAAGGGACCTATTTATCTGCAAGTTCATTCTCCCTCTCTACCTATGTAAAAACTGAAACTTGGAGAGAAGTAAAACAGAAGTAGACGTAGAACTGAGCCAAATGATAAATTTTTTATTATTAGTGATGTCTAGATGTATTTGTTTCAGAGTCAAATATCAAACCCGTTGTCTGTTGGGTTCCAGCCATTTCTTCTACCGTCTCATTTGAACTTACATTTCGCACCGGGAGAATCTTGAGATCAACTAATTTATTCTATACACCTTGTTTCCTAAAGGAGGTATATGAACCCTTCTATATATATTTAATTTCAAATCATTTTTTTTTAAAGAAAACGATATTAGGACTTAGGACTAAGGAGCCTATAAACGTCAACAATTGTGCTAGCAATTTAATAATTCAGAATCCTTTTCTTAAGTTACAGAGAAGGTGGAAGTCAAAATATAAAGAAACCTCAAAAGCCGAGATCATCATCATCCTAGTGTTTTCTTGCTTAACTTGAAATCCAACTATTACCCGTTGAGCATGTACAAGTTTGTTAACCAAATAATTCTATGAAAAAGGAGATTGAATTCTTCCTGAGAGTATTTGATGCATATAGACTCTTGACTATTTTGATTTTTTTTTTTTTTAAAGATTGAGATTCAATGGCATGCTACTAATCTGATTTCTTTTGTTAATTTGCTAGAATTACTACACATATCAAGAAATGAATGCTTGAACCAAAAGAAATTCAAGTTCAAGCACCACAAGTCTATTTGCATTTATTCACTTAGCAAGATTTCAAGGTCTTTTGAACAGTATTATTTAGTTGACAAACTTAAACTTGTATAAAGGGAGTGAGTAAGACCGTTTACTAAGCAAAAAACTTAAAAAGGCAATGATCTCGACTCCAACACTCTTCCACATTTTAGTATTATTAAGACCAAATAATTCCTAGCAAAATCACTTGCCACCACAAGTAATACTTGTGTGTTTGCCCAAACTCCTAACAAGCTTTTGAGATCCTATGGAATTAGATAGGCTCTAAGCTAAATTTTCAGAGAGCAATATTCTCAAACTTAACATTTATCTAAAATTTTTGTGTTCCCATATTAGATTCAATTTAATAAGAAAAACAACCAAGCATGGTCAAATGAACCACAAACCTATGTGACTATAATTACTATGAATAAATTCTTATAGTTTTTCTATTAAAGTAATTTTGGTAACCATGTAGTTTCTGTCAAGGTCCTGATTGGGTAGCATGGTTGAAAAGCAAGCACATAACTTACAACAAAGGGCCCCAAAGATTACATAAACATCCCAAGTGAAAGGGATGGGACACATTAAATTATTACAAGCTTTAAATGCTACAAATTGCAAATTATGTCAACCATCCAACAATTATTTTGGGTCTCGAGAGGGACGCTGCCCAGTTATCGACATGAATCCATACAACCGTAAACAAATGGATTCACTATATATCATCATCATCATTCCATCCACATTCCACATCCACAAAATTATTGAGAGAGAGAGAGAGAGATGTTGAAATTTACCTGATTAGTGACGACCACTTTCAGAAGTTGAATTCCAAGGGTAGGCTGCAACATAAAAAAATTGAATAAGGTTTTGATTAAATTAATGTCTCTATTACAACAAATGTGGTTGAGTAAATCATAACCTAGTTAAATTAATGTCTCAATTATGATAAATATGGTTGAGTAAATCATAATCTAAGGGGAAAAAGGATAACTAAATATTCGAGTATCAAACCAATTAAAGCAGGGAAAAATAAATTCAAAAATCCCTCGGGGGATCAACATCCTAACTTTCATAAAATGATAAATGGGCAAAGAACCTAAATATTAATTAATTGAAAAAAGTAGGATTTATAAGACCTATATTAATCTGCCCAAGAACAAAAACAAAATCACAAACACAAACATTTTCAGGCATTTATAATTAATCCTTAAAACCAAGTCCAGAAGGCCCGTCATAGACGTGAAATTTAGAGTCAAAACCAGAGGAACATTTGAATCCCTTGAATTATTTGAATTCGAACAATTCAGTAAAAATTCACAAGACCACAATTTGACAAACCCAGTTGAATTTGAAAATGCAAACTAAAACCCTAAACATGAAGAAATCTAAGTCTGCCTGAACAAACTTGAACAACATGGCCTTTTTTTTTTTGGTGAGGGTAACCCAGCAGCCTTCGTTCTTCAATTGTAGTGCTCTCTCCCTCTAATTCGAAATTGAACTTCAAATTAAGGACCCAATTGACTTAGGAGAAGAAGAATACCATGAAATCAAAGGATCTAAAATCATAAAAACAGAGACGCACACACACACTCTCTCTCTACAAATTTATTTAGAGAACTACTTTGAAATTTGAAATGAAGGGGACACCCAACGGTCATAGCCTATTTTTTAGCCTTTTATTTTATATTTTTCCAAAAAAGCGAGACTTGTGATTTAAACATCTCTATAGGCAAATTATGGAAGCATATTTGTTGTACCAGCCTTCTCGTTTATCCTTTTTATATTAGAACGTTAAAGGTTGAATTTCACTATTATTCATTTTTTTGATAATAAAAAAGAAACAATAAATTAGATTTTTTATTTTCCATAATTTGAAATAAATACACACACACACACACACAATCGGCTCATCAATGTCCCACGTACTTTTTAAAATTTTGCACAAACTTTAAAAATCTCCTAATTACTTTACTACGCCTAATAATTTAACAAATAAAATTTTAGGTATTAGATTAATGAATTTTTTATCATATATAAATTGTAACTAATAAAATAATTTTTATTATTATAATTAACCAAGCAAATAGGAGTAATAATCCTCTATACATTTATTAAATAAATCATTGTCATTAATAAAATTTAAATTTACGCTTTTTAAAAAAATTACGGATTTTGCTAATAATGCCTTGTCTCCTTTTGTGCGATGCTTAAAAAAATCACTCTCGGTTCTATTCCTTGTCGAAAGACATAATCAAGCATTGGAAGTAGTTAGTGCAAGCATGGAAAGTATTAAATGCTCTTGTCTCCTTTTGTTCGATGCTTAAAATAAATAAACAAAAAAAAAAAAGGGGAAAGGTGGAGTGAAGCCGAAGTTTTGTTTTCTCCGAGGAAAAGGATAATCATGGTTGGGGTTGGTGGCTTCTTGAGGAAGCCACCCAACACACACAAGAAGGAAAGTGTCGAGAAGAAGGTGAACGGGTTGGTAGGGAAAAAGGAGGTTTTTCTTCTTCCTTTTAGAGAGAGAGATAACTGTCTTGCTTCACGGAGAAAGCATGGGTAAGAGATAAGTACGAACAATAATTGGATTTTTCTTTTTTGTAGATTTTTAAAGGGGTATAATATATATATAATCTTTTCTCATACTTTGAGTATAAATTTGAGATACTAAATTGTTTATAAAAACTTATTTCTCATAATAAATTTTTATTCGATTTAATTTGTCACGTAGTTTTTCCCTTTATATTAGAAGATTTTTTTGCATAAATTTGATATTTTTGATTACTTTATTTTTCTTACGATATTGGTTTTGGTGGTGATCGATAAATTTTACTGTGTTAGTTTTATTAATTTTGAATGATTTTAAATAATTCTTATTAGATTTAACTTCATAACGATTTCAAATCAAATCGATTTTAAAAACACCAGCTAATAGGAGTTAGAGTGGAGCTTCAACCAGATGGATCAAATCAAGTGCCAAGATGGTCGACACACATCCCAAAAAAACATAAATGAAAAGGTTATGTGACATAAAACTAAATGAATGGTGTATAAAGTACTGTAATCAGAATTTTAAAGGCTCTGTAGTTTCTCTTTAAAATCAAATTGGTAATGTTTTTAAAGTCATAGGTGAATACCATTTTGGATGTGTTTTAAGATTTAAATCAAATGAATTTTTGTACAATTAAAAAAATATCATTATTGGCGATACAATTATCACTCCATAATCATGCAATTTTTTTTTCCTTTTCCTTTTATTATATTCACTAATTTTAAATTGGGAAAAAAATACAAAATTGCCTCTGAACTTGAATTAGACCATAAAGGGTTTCCTTTTTTTTTTTATTTACTAACCTATACTCACCCTATTCAGAGGCAATTTTAATATTTTTCATTTATAAATTTTAATATTTTGGGGTCAAAGCGCTTCGTAGAAATATTAAGGGAAAAGAATCTTTCCAAAAAATAAAGGAGCAGTTGAGAAATCCCCCCCCCCGCCCCAAACTTTACTCTCCTCGTTTGGTCCTGTTAGGTCTAATTCGCTTCCGACGATGAAAGAGGAACAACGCCGGCGATCCTTGTCGTCCGGCAGAGTAATAGCCGAAAATGAAGACCTCCTGGCATTAATCCTTGTACGCGTACCTCGAAAATCGCTTTTCCGCTTCAAACTCGTCTCCAAACATTGGCTCTCTATAATCTCCGACCCTCATTTTCTTCTCTCCCACGCTCGCAAAAACCCTACCCCTGTCTCCGGTCTTTTCTTGCACCGCCTAACCTACCCTTGTTTTCCCCAATTCGACTACGTTTTTCTCGATCCCAACCAAAACCCAGAATCTATTCCGTTCCCATCTCTCAAATTTCCCAATTTTGACTCCCCATTCCTCAGAATCGTTCATTCTTGTAATGGATTACTCTGCCTTCAAAACAAGAATGGTGTCGATTCCTTTGTTTTCAACCCCACTACCAAACAGTCCTCTAAGCTCCCGGCTGTTTCTCAGGACTTTATCTTGATCTCTACAAGTCTAGCCTTTGAGCCCTCTTCTTCTTTTCACTACAAAGCTGTCTGCGTTTGGAAAGATTTTTCCTACATTAATTTTAGTGTGTTCTCTTCCAAGACTAGACGATGGAATTGTGTGGAGAAATATGAGCTTTTGAATCGAAAAAATGATGACATCGAGGGTGTGTTTTTCAAAAATGGGGTTTATTGGAATGGCTCAATAAATTGGGTTGGAACAGAATTTTATGGGTTCCGTTTAGACATAAGGGAAGAAAGGTTGGTGCATTTTGTCATGCCCAAGTTACGTGAGGGTCAGAATTCAAGGAAGGTTAAATATTTTGGGGAGTCCAATGGCCATTTGCATCTAGTTGAGATTTGCTTGCCCAGAAGTACATTGTTCGATGTGTTCGAATTGGAGAGAGATTATTCGAGATGGGTTGTCAAGTATAGAGTCGATCTTAGTGAGATGACGTTTGTGCATCGGGGAATGATGAGGATTGAATTCGAGGAGGGTCATCCTAAGTATTATGCATTTCGGATACTATGCATTCTGCGGCAAGGAGAGGAGACCAACGCTACGCTTGTGGTGGCCATTCCTGGTAAAATCATTTCCTATAACCTTATTGACAATAAGTTTAGCACGCTTCGAGATTTAGCACCTGGTCGCCTTGATATGCCTGGCTTGATGCGCTATAAATGGTCTCATTCTTTTCAACATGTTCCAACACTACCTTGTTTGTGAAACTTCTACTGTATAGAACCTGTTTAGATTAATAAACTCATAATTGGTGATGGTTTACAGAGGATATAGTTGTAGTTGAGAAGCTATACAGAAATTAAGCTAAGTGGGTAAGCTTTTAAATCCCTCTGCTTATGGAACTCATGTGCCACTGAGCTATGTGAAATCTCACTCTGCTATAGTGGCAAATTCCTTCCTCTAAGTTCCACCTTCGGTATTGTTTGTCTTGGTTACCTGTGATCGTATGAATTTTGTCAAGCCTGAAGTTTGTCAGTCTTTGGATAGAGGTGAGTTGTAAGATGTCTTCTATAAATACACAAGCTGATGAACAAGATTGTGTTAATTTGCTTCAAGTATTAGTTGCATTGTGTACTATTATTTTCCTTCTAACCAAATCTATTTCTCCTACACTATAATGGGACCGGGGGCACATACGACCTTTACCTTAAAACACTTTCTGAAGTTGCAGAAGTGCCATGTGAGTTACAGATAGTTTTCCTCGTAAATTTTCTGGTTTATTCTTGTTGTTGAGATCAATTGATTTGTTGTTGGAGAGACTACCTTGTGTATTAGAATGAATAATACCGGCCAAAAGACAATACCTATATCATATATTAGAATACAGGTATTGTCCCTGACGACAATTCCTATGTATTTTGTCAAGACAATATCGTGTATTCTAAGATATAGGTATTGTCTCTCTAAAAAAGGCTAGACCTCAGATATCACTATATTATTTATTGATGGTGTATTCTAATACTAAGATATAGGTATTGTCCCTCTAAACAAGGCTAGACTCTGTGTTATGTACTCAACTGGCTGGCCGTAAATTTGACATGGGATATTCTCACCGGTTGTTATGTCCAAGATGAACGAATAATTTGTTATTCTGTGGTTATACTTTTATAATTTATCTTGCCAACCACTTGATCTTACGCATCTCCTAAACTAGACTTGTTTTGAACTTAATACTGCAGATAATTTACGTATTGTGGGTAGGATAATGGTTGTTTTGTTCAATTCTGGTGTTATTTTCACGCCAAAAAAAAAAAAAAAAAAATTGTAGGGTTACAAGTTAGTAGGTTAACTTATTTTAAC
This sequence comes from Dillenia suffruticosa, assembly GCA_033439265.1. Taxonomy (NCBI): domain Eukaryota; kingdom Viridiplantae; phylum Streptophyta; class Magnoliopsida; order Dilleniales; family Dilleniaceae; genus Dillenia; species Dillenia suffruticosa. The sequence goes on from JAVTVX010000035.1 coordinate 23,878,033, forward strand.
ACATATTGCTTTAGCGATTATTGTTACCCAATAAATTAGTCAATTTGATTCTGAGTCATAATATTTAAATTCCTTCATTTTTTAAACTAGTTGTTCCGAATTTTATTTTATAAATGTTTAAAAATATATATTATTTTATATTCAAACTGCAATTATTTATCTAATTGAATATTATGTCAAATTCTTAACAAGTCAAGTCATAATATACTTTCGAAAATGTCAATCTATTTGCTACTCTGCGATTTCATCTATTACCCATTAAATCTATGTATAGCTCAATTTATCATTTAGCATTATGCATTGCCAAACTTCAATTTTTTTTTCCCCCTTTTTTGTTCTTTTTTGAGGAGTCCATTTTTTAAATCTTTAGCTTTGGGTAATTGGTAAAAAGATGTTTGAGCTTAAACTTATGGAGCATAAAATGTTACCTACGATTTTTTTTTTTTTTTTTTTTTTTTGTATACATAAGTAAATTTTTACATGAACACAAGGAAAAAGACATACATTAAAGCATAAGATTGGTTATCTTTTGGAAAATAATTGAATATATTAAGATTGAGAGGGATAATAAATATACCAAAAGGAGCTTCAGTGTCGTGTTTTCCTACCTTCAAGGAAAACACATTAAAAAGAAAAGGAAAAGGAAAAGGAAAAGGGGCAAAGAAAATCTAATCTAAGGCTTATGAAGAGCCCTTCCAGCAAGCAAAGCAGCTTCCATAACAAGGGAAATGACATCGACAACTTCATCAACATCACATTGGTTGCCTTTGAACGTGCGACTTCTTGAGTTCCTGAAGTTTGCCATGCAATTTAGAAAGTTTTGGCTGCACTCCATGCTTAGGTAGTCATCTGCACCACATTAGCATCGCTCAACTTGGTACTCACGCATGCAAAATTATACACCTCTCTCTCTCTCTCTCTCTCTCTCGTATCATCCAAGAGGGATTAAGGGCCTGTTTGTTTTACAAAAAAGTATCTTTCATAGAAAATATTTTTCCAGGAAAAGGAGCTCACAATTTGATCCTAAAATCAACAAAAATATACCTTTATTGTACTAAATGCAGTTTAATAAGGCCTAAAATTGACAAAATCCGAATTAGATTAGGTAGGTTAAATATTTGATCCATGTTAAGACTGGGTCCAAACTCATGACATTATTATTATTTTTTTTTTGGTACCGAAACTCATGACATTATCAGCAAACCACATTGAAAACTATGTATCAAAATAGAACTTTTTTTTTCCCACGAAGATGAAAATGTTTCAAAATCGTGGCTCACAACAAATAAAGAGAATAACAATGTCTTGAAATTAAATTTGTTATTTTTATTTATTTTTTGTTACAAAAACCCTTGAGTATACAAGCCTCATGTTGATGTGACCCACTAATCCATTCGATTAAATACCAAAGTCCCATTTGAAATTTTGTCCAAAACCCAATCGGGAATTATGCTCCCAAAAAGCAGGTTGCCCCTATCCTCCGCCACTCAAAAGACAGAAATGCCCTCACACTCGTCCTTTTATTTTAAAAAGAGAGGAAAATGTTCTAAAAGCTCGAAAAAGAATGAGCCTCATTCAACAAGTGAAGGACAAGGTTAGCAAATTATGAAGGATGAAAATGAACTTACCGCCTTTAGCTTGAACGCAGGCATCATGCTTCATGCAACAAGCATCAAGCCCATCACATGGCTTCTCTCCAGGACATCCACTGTACAGTAGTCCACAATACTTCCCATATCTCAAAAATGGAGGAACTATCATTACAAACAACCCCGAAAAGCAAGGGTTAACAGTCTACTTTAAAGAATAGTCAACAAAAATTATTAGAAAGCATGTTACCTGAACAAAACTCTGATTCACATTTACTGCTGCACTCTTTGCTCTATAAAAGTAAAATTTCAACAGTTTAGAAAGAGAAGAGAAAAACGCAAAAAAAGTCATAAATTAAAAAATTGGGGCATGATGGTTGAACGAGTACTAACCACAGAGACATCGGTGCCCGTGGTTTGGACGCCTATATTAAGGGCAAAAGTGGAAATAGAAGAAAGGTCAAAGACTGAGAGAAGAAGAAGAAGAAGAAGAGCTAACTTTGATGAGTGGATTGTAGCCATAGTTGAAAGAGAGAGAGAAGGAAAAGGTTTCTGAAAAATATGAAGCTTGGTTTTGCTTAAAGGCTCTGATTCATAGAGAAAAAAGAAGTGGGGAGTGGATTAAGAGGGTGTGCTGTATGGAGAGACTGAGAGGTGAAGAGTTGAAGAAGCCTTGGAGAGGGGGACCTTTTGTCATTGTTTGAGGGCTGGCCTTTTGTCTTGTAATGACTCGTGATACGTTTTTGTAGTGTTGCTCACTGTTTACGTTTCTCACCAAATTATCCCCCTTCCCCAACCCCAACCCCAACCCTATTACTAATTCATTGGGGATGTGAGAAGTCCCATACCTTTCAAGTAATGGTGGGTAAATCACCCGATTTCTTTAAAACATCGATCTTGTGACTCCTATGATTCGTAGATTCTTAGTGCAGCTGTGGTCTGATTTTGCCAAGTGTCCAAAGAAGTGATATTTTATTGAGAAACTATTTGTGGAACACTTTAATTGTAATAGGTTTTGGACGAGGGGGATGCCAAAGATCAGAGAGTATTACGTACACATTTACTTGGTAAATTTTGATGTTGGGGTACTAAATTCGGTTTGCGGTCCAAGGGGTAGTGAAAATACTATTAACGAGGCCTTTGGCAAAGGGCAACTTTGTTATTGCTCATGTCCTGATCCAGCGGCATAGTACAAAAAGCTCTCTTCATTTAAGTCTCCCATAGCTTTTTTCTTTCTTTCTTTTTCTTTTTCTTTATCTTTTTCTTTTTCTGGTAAAGAATATTGTATTGTGGGTTAATACACATTTTTACTAATTTCGAGATTACTCACACTTCTTATTCGATGTGGGTTAATATACATTTTTATTTAAATAAAAGCTCCACCGTCAAATGTTCGAGTATTCCTTCGAGCAAAAGAAGAAGACAAGGGTTAAAAGATTAAAGTTTCTTTTCCTTAGATGAAAACCATAAAACCCGTGAGAGTTCGTACATTCCGCAAAATTATAATATATAACAAAAGTTTTTACTGTGTTTCACTTTCGGTAAATATATTTTTATGTACGTGGTTGTTTGAGCATTGGTCCAAGAAAAACCTCCACCAGCTAAGCTACACAGCTTTCACCAGCAAAGTGATTACGACGGGGGATTAGGTGGAAAACTCCGCTTTTCATCTTACTGATACAAGGGCAACAAAAAAAAAAAAAAAAAAAAAGATGGGAAGTGATTATAAAATGTCTCAACTAATGAATTACATAAAATAATTAATAAATTTTAATAAGAAATGATAATTATTCAAAATTATGAACAAACCGGATAATAAAGCACTGATTTGTAGTATGTATTATCTTCGAGTGGAAATTAGAGACCTTCTTTTAGGTCTCTTAGATTTTCCTCTTATTTTATTTTTTGATTTTCACCGATAGTATTTGACATTTATTCGATTAATTCGGTTCAAATATTATAAAGTCTATTTTATCAATTAACTCTTTTACTTTCCTTTTTATCATTCTTAGATTTCTAACTCGAGACTCCTGATTAAAAGAATAAAGTTATCGATCACTTAATTTAAAAGATTTTGATATTTCTTATTATTTAAACCCCAAACATTTCCACTTCTCCTAAATGGGAAGTAATCGAGATAATATTGCTGATAGATCCATTTCTTCTTGCATCTTAAAAAGTCAATTAATAATTATAACAATAATAATTATAACAATAATTATAACAACACGTTTGTTTGTTTGTCTCTGTCTACTTTATGTTTTCTTATTATTATTATTATTATTTTATTATTATTATTTTACAATTTTCAAAGAGACGGGGCCCTAATATGCCGGAGGGTACATGGAGAGATCCAACCCCACAATAGGGGGATATTCTATTCTATCCATTTCCTCGTTTTTTTTTGAAAAAGGTTTAACTCCTACATTAAAAGCTGTTATGTTTATATATATATATATTGAATCTTGAATTAATGACTATAAAATTTAAAATTTCCTCTATAGATAACCAAGTTGGTATATATATGAGTTGTAATATGAGTAATACATACAGATTTAATATGGTATTTGATTTTAATATGATATCATATTATGAAAATTTTAATTTATATTTTTAAAAATTAGTTATTAAGATGAAGAATTCCATATTTCAACGCCATACCACTTTGATGATTTATTTTGAACTTGAACAGGGGCATCCAAGAGTTCAAGACACATTCACCAATATTGCTAGGTGGGAAAGTCTGAAATGGTAATAATGGTTTGCGATGCAGATGAAGGCTTAACAAAGATGGCCTTGCGCGTGCAAAGGTACTCACATATCTTCAGCCGTCCGCTTTTGGGGCAAAGTAGTGTCCTAGACCTTCCCAAGGTCGCGACAAAGTGCCCAAAATATCTCCCGAGGCAGCCCATAAACATCTCAACACCCACAAAGCCTCCTGATTTGGGAAGGGATCATGGACACATTTTTTTGACGTGTATGCACATTTTTTCGGGATAGAGGAGAGATCATGCACATTTTTTTTTTTTTTTTTACATTGAGATAACCTTTTGCAAAAATTCGATGAACTTTTTGAATTGTGAATAATATTTCTTGTCATTTTAATGGAAAAACGATTCCAGTTTATGGGTAATGATAGTTAGATCGCCTATTTTCACTATTTTTTTTCTAGTAAGATGATGTAGATAACAAAATATTTATTAAAAATTAAAAATTAATTTATCATATTTAAATTCAAAATTAGAAATATAACATGTGGAAACACAAATTATAATCTTTACAGAAGAATCTACATTTTAAATAATGTCGGCAGGTTAAACCCTTCATAGATATTTATTGACATACCATTAAAAAGTAATGTATATCTTCTCTTTTTTGAAATTTTTAGTGGGCATTTGCGATCCTTACCGTCGATTGACTTTTCCTTGATTATAATTCAAAATACACATTACACAAGAGTGAGGCTCATATCAGGGGACAACCTAGAATTTTGTTGTTGAGGCTAAGATGTCAAAATATTAATCACGGCAAAAATTATATTTTAACCACCACAAATATAATATAAATATACGTACAGACAGTCGGTCGATACAAGATGTTAAGTTTTTTAATTAAATATCGAATTCGAAATTTAAAAATAGAAAAAATTATCTTGAGAGAATTATCTTTAAATATGATTCCGTAGATATTCAAATCAAATTAATTAGAATATGATTTTAGATATCAGTGGTTGAAATAAAAAATATATAAAAATATATATAAAATATAAGCATAAAGAGGGTAGTTGAATGACACAAAATGTGTGATGGGCCTCGCGTGGAGAAACCTTCTAATAGACACTCCAACTGAGATTTCAAAAAGGCGAAGGGGCCACAAACCCCTTTCCACCTTCGTCAATCACGTAACAACTAAAGAAAATTATAATAATTTTTTATTCAGAAATTTTGTAAATTTAGATTTATATAATAAAAGATCATTTTTACTATATAATTATAAAATAAATTAAAATTAATAAAATCCAACTTACTTTCTAAAAGAATTTATTATAAAATTTCCTTCCCTAACGAGAGAAGCAGATAACACGTTAATTTGTTGCAGTTGGAAAATAGCTTTTTGCTTTTTTTTTTCAAGTTGGGAGAAAGATGATAGAGAAAGGTGATTAATGATTCCGGCCAAACCACAAAAGAGAGTTCAAGAAAATTTATTCCTAATAAAAAAATTTTGAACTAACCTGAATGAGAATTTTGAGAGCAATGTTCAAGAGAGTTAACAAATAGGGTTACTTAATGCTTTACAGTATTGCACAATTTTTTTTTTTTTTGGTGAAGACAGTATCGCCCTATGGCATACGTTCCAACGTTCCAATATGGGCAATGTGTAGACTGCTTTAAAAATTGAACCCAATTCCTCAAACAAAGATGCAAGCAACTTTACTATCAGGCTAATTAACAAATAGGAAAGACAAAATTTGGATCTAGAATAACCGGAAGATACCATGAAGGCTAATTAAAAGAGGGGGGGGGGGGAAAGAAAAAGAAACAAAATAAACTGGAAGAGAATGAGAACAACCTGATGATCAATATGAGCTCCCAGAGGACAAATTCTATACGTGGAGACAACAACCCTTACCTTGTCTTTACCAGTGCCACCCATTTCAGCAACCCTCTTCCTTACTTCATCCAACTGCATTACATTGTACAACATTAGATGGATCATCAAAAGATTAACGAATTGACAACGTTGTTACAAATGCACTATTTTAACAATTATGACCACAATCAAGTTACAAAGTAACCCGCATTGTGAAATTCACGGGCCCACAAATTACATGGGCGAAAAATGACTGGGAAACCCAGATCAGAAAATTAAGAAGAAACCAACCATTTAAGACAAACGGGTGAATCGATATCCTCTGATTCTGAAGGCCATGACGAAGCACCCATCCTCGAATTCTTTCTATCAACTGCTCCTTATGAGTAATCCCACAAGGAGAACTGGTCTTCTCTTAGTTTAGTTTTAGAGAGAGAGAGAGAGATTAATATTGACGTAATAAAAATATGTTAAAATGTCGAATTCGAATGCATTTCACTGCAATCATTTCATATTATTTCGATACAGATCACTTAACCGCAACCCCCATCCCATCCCATCCCTTTCAAGTCATCTGTTTCGATTTTAGCTTTAAGATGGATCAGGATACTTCCGAAGTATGAATGGATTCATATATTTCCTGGTCAGGCCGTATAAAACATTCAACGATGTGGGGAAACCTATCTGGGCTTAGCCTAATTGGCCCAAGCCCAACCCACCAAATATTTCCATGTGTTCAGATACACCAACACCCTGTCCTTCGCGCATGAGTTGGGTAAATGGGCTGCCTCTTCCATTTTTTTTTTCCACAAGGCTTCCTCTTCCTCGTGCAACCTTGTTGGTTGGGTTCTCTTGCCTAATCTCCCCGTGTCTGTCTCTGTGTTGGAGAGCCCAGAAGGATGACCTTTAGTTGTTTCCTGTTTCTGTTTTCTTTGTCTTTATTCTGAAACCCAAAATATAAATGTGGTCCCCCCCCCCACTGCTGCTAATTCTAAAGGCAATGGTTACCCTGCACCTCTTTTGTATTTTTTTTTTATACCATGTCTTAGACACCGCCAAGTATCCTGGGTTTCGTCCCGACTAATCCGAATCGATCGTTGCAGTGGCTCCTTTTCGGAGGGCTGATCTCCTAACGGGGAACGCTTCATACACATAAGAGTCCAATACTCCCAACGAGAGTCGAATCTTGACCATACTTAAGAAAACTCAACCCCACATCCAATTAAACCAACTCACATAGGTTGCACCTCTTTTGTATTGCCTCTTACCCCATCCCCTCAAAAGAAAAGGAGGTCCAGAAATCCTAGCCCAACGCACCCACCCCCGATACATTTAAAAGAAAAGGAGTCCTGTTTGTCTAGCCCACAAACAAGGTGGTGACAAATTTTATGGGGTCAGATCCGTTTTCAATTCCATCCCGTAGATTGTGAGAAACAAAGGACAGAAGTACTACAGCATCCAAGTTCAAAGCACGTTAAGATGTGAATTTTTTCTCTGTGAAATCTTCATCAGGAATCATGGATTCATAAACTTTTCAATAGAACCAATTACATATGTGAGAGAGAGAGAGAGAGAGAGAGAGAGAGACTTTGGTGAATCTTGACGTATATACGAAGAGGCAGAATCTATATCGAATATTATTAAACTTTTAACTTTATGACTGTGTGGTACATTGCGACATTCTCGAAAGTCCAGCCAGCTTTACTAACTCTTTAATTGTCCTACCGTTGAGGGCCAGATGAAAAATAATACTAATATTTTACATTAATATAGTCACAAGTTTAAATTTATCAGTGGAAGGATTGCATTCACCAATCATGGTGCAAATTAATATTAAGTCCTATTACGATGTTGGTGGCATGAAATAATATATTATCTTTATAAATATTAATTATAACTAAAATTGAACATTTTACTCTAATAAGAGGTGCTATAAATAAAAAGAACTAACCAATAAATAATTCTCAAAGAAAGAGTGCGATCAGTCCTTGTGCCTTAACGAAGGTGCCATCATAGGCAAAGCAATTAAAGAGGGAGGGATTGGATCAACACTATTCGAAGGTCGGGGACAGAACTATGACTAGGAGAGCGAAGCAAAATGCAGGTTCACAGGAAGATTACAGTCTCATACATTACATCCCCATGAAGCGACTTTGGAGTTGGGGGACCATCCTAAAAAGGCTACCTTAATTAATTTAGGTTATCAAATTAAGAGACGAAGGGCTTTAGCAAACCAAGGATCCATCATTGAAGAAGGGTCTCAAATCTTAATTCAACAAATATGGAAGGATGATTGAAAGAAAAGCACCGAAGACTGCCCCTTCTGAACCCCATAATTAAATACTAAGGCTATGCATATAGGGTCTTACTCTTAACTTGGGGGGCACATGATATAGATCTCTCTGAACCATGACGACTCAAAAGTTTTATGATATATAATATTATTCCACTTAGATAATAAAGAGTAAGAAAGAATTAACAATCGGGAAGTAAATCAAACATGATCCCTCCGTATAGTCATGATTAATGTTTAAACCACGTGACTGGGATTCCTATGAACACAATTATGGCCTGCTTTTCGGTTGCTTTGGACCAACCCCCAACGTCTCTCTCTCTCTCTCTCTCTCTATCTCTCTCATTATACATGCTTTAGATCTTCTGGAAAACTTTGAAATCTCGTGTCAGAGCAATTAACTAAGTCGGCCTATAAAATTGCATTTTATATTAAATCTTATTTATTTATTACAAAATTTTCAAAAGATCGGTGGAAAATCAATGTTGGACAAGTTTGGCATATGTAGTTTTATGCATTGTACTCCATGTTTTTGCAACACTCCTTTCAGGACAGAACATTTCCGCCGGATAAGCATGAGCGTGGCTATGTTTATAATTGAAATATAGGTCTTCATAAATAAGTAATTTTCAATAATATATATAATAATTAATCAAATAAAATAATTTTTTGCATGAAAATATATTTAATAAAGTTTTTTTAACAAGATAATATTTCTTTTAATAAATAACCCGGCATATATGATGTAGATATTATAAATATAACCTTTTACCTTTTCTTTTTAAGGTTTGAGTTTGACCGAACATCTCTGGATTGCCTCAATAATATATCCAAAAACTTCCCATCTTTTGCTCTCTCTGTTTCCTATAAAACTAATTAAATCTGATTCGAATTAAATTAAACTCTTACAAAACTCTTTTAATATTTATTTCTTTATATATAATATCTGAATTTGAAATTTTAATTTATCAGTGTCCAATTATTAAACTAATTAAATATTTGTACGGTACTTTCAACTATTGTAGTCGTGGTAACGGTACCTATAATAACCAGCATACAGCACAGATGCTACTAAGAAAATTTGAGTCATAAATAGTTTAATTAAATGAATTAGGAAGGAAAATAGTTGTTCGCTTTGATCATTGATATTTACAACAAAAGTAAAAGATAAATTTGACAATTGTTGAATTTTTTTCTTCTTTTGTGCCGTGATCTCCTCGTTATTGATTGATGAGCCTCTTTATAGGTGCCAAAACAGCCTCTACATCTTCCTCGTCCCTTACCTTAAAAGCCCCACATTTTGCATCACAGCCAACGGTGTACCTAAACAACAACTGCTTCCATTAAACTACTTGCGCCGTTTCTTTACATGCTTTATCGTTTTGCATTTTGGCTAATAATTATTCTCATTTATACTTGATTCCCTAAATCGGATAAGGCAAACCTCCAAATTGATTTAGCATTTATCCCTTTTCTATTGTAATTTCATAAATAAATATGATAATTCTGAAATCTACTTTCTTAAATTCTCACTCTTTTTTTATTAATAGATTTCAAAAATCATATTTCTATTACTTATTTGAGTAATAACTCTCTTAATATATTTATTTTTATTTTTAAATTTTAAATTTGATCTAATACTTTTATCCCTAAATTCACTGCCCGTTGATAACTTTCACATCCCTTCAAGCATTTGGTCAATCAAGCTCAAATTTCAAAATTGTCTTCCTCCGTAACCTTTGTCCTCGGGTCGGTCCAATAAGAAAGTAACCCAACATTGATGCACCTAAAAATGGTCTATCGACTTCTCGTCATCTCGTGCCACGGTTGTTCTGAACTCGCCTCAGCCAACTGTTTTGGCCTGAACAGTTGGAATTTGAACCTCACTTGAGTCCATGATTTCACTGGGTCCATTTTGGTTGACTTGGAAAATTTTCCATATTAATACAGAAAAATTGAGAAAGATGAGATGATTCACTAACGAGGAAAAACTAATAGTAATGCTACGAAAATTCTGACTACAGCTTTTGTAATGCAGGAAGCAAATTATTATCTCCATATATTACGTGATTTAATATAATAAAAATTTATCTCCTGTATGTGAAAATAAACTTGGAAATTAATTATTAAGATTACCCTTTTTTCATTATTTTTTACAAAGCTTTTTTCCCAAATCAATTGTTGTTTATAATTTCGTTAAATATTCTATTTGCCATAGTCATTTATTAAAGTCTCTATTAGGGAACGACATTTACTAAATTTGGTAGATAATTTAAGTTAGTTCTTTTTTTTTTTTTTTTTTTACAAGTTCCTATTCATTTATTTTAATCAGATGAGGCCATCTTTTATTGTCAATCATGGCAAACCAATTTTCCGGATTTGGGGAAACAAAAACCTAATAATTGTTCCTTGTAGCCAACTATGACTTTTTCTTTTTTCTATTTCTTCTTTTTCTTCCTTTTTCCTCTCATAGCTAATGTCAGGTAAGTGACAGAAAGAATCTCAATTTCTCTCACACTAGGAAAAAAGTTCGGACCCACAAACTAATTTCATCTAAATAATTGTTGATCAGAGAAAATATTCACAGATGAAGGATTGGTTTTGCTAAAGCATAGCAAAGCCCTTCACGTCCTTTGGGGACACTCTAATGATTACAAATTTTTTCCTCCAATTTAAAGATCCCAAGAAAGAAAAAAGCTTTCACAATTCAAGTGCAAAGATGACAATCAAAGGAACGCGTTAATGTCACAAGGTAATCGAAATTTGTGTAGAAAACTTCAAGTAAATTCCACCGGACATCGCGCCTCAAATCACCACGTTAATGGTAAAGACAGGGTACAACCTAAAGTCTTCACCCAAGAAAAAAAAAAAAAAAAAAAAAAAAAAGGTACAGCCTAAAGCAAAGTCATGCCCATTCTGGACTTGAACCAGAAGAAATACGCTTATTATGATTGCATAACGTGAAAAAAAATATTAAATATGCTTGTTTCATATACTTCTTCTGTATTAATCATATTAGAATAAATTTCTAATTTTTTTTTTGTAAAAGATACTCAAATCGGAGATTTTTAAAAGAAGTGAAGGTGACAATTAAATTATAATTTATCGACAAGATCTCTGTATTTTAATAAATTTTTAAAGAGAGCATTAGTTAGAATATAAGGTGGTCAAGCCAAAAGAACAAAGAAAAAAGGGAACTCGTAATACTTTAGAATAATACAATCTATTCTTACCTTGAAAGTATTTTGTGTTGACTCAAAAATTTTCATTTTTTGTTTTGCACAATACTCTTAAATATTCAAAAAAATTAGAAATTTAAATATGCGGAAAAACTGTCAATAATTTTTTTTCCCATAACCACATAATTTTTCTGCATATTTTTCTTTCAAATTTAAAATTTTGAAATTCTCTTTTTTCCATATTTTAGTATGTTTCACATATATCTCATGAATTGTACCCTTCTTGTCAATAAAATGCCACATTAGCAAGACTTTGAAATGGGTTTTCTTAATAGTCTCCAAATTGATTTTTTCAACACATAGATAAGAGAAAGTGTGAGACAATCCACATCTACATCAAATATATTTTCTTCACAAACTAGGATTTCCTTCCTTATTTCACTTCCAAGTAAAAAAGTAGATAACAACGGCATGTGTTAAGTATCTGATCAATTTGATTACCTCCTAAACGGTGGTATTTATGGTCGAGTTTTGGGAATAATTTGCTCAATATGACCGGTCATAGTAGTTGAGCAACAAAAAATAAGGTCTGATCTTGAATTTGAATTGACATAAGATTTAAATGGATTTTACCAACCATGCATGGTCAAGCTAGAACAACATTCACCTGCATTAACATGAGATATTAGATCTTTTTATTAACATAGAAAAAAAATTAAATAAATTGAGTTATTCATGATTAGACTTGGCTAAAAGCATAATCTGAGTTGTTTATTTAATTATAGTAATTAATGTATTATAAATACTCTTAAGTAGAGTGATCGATAAATTTATTTAAAAGTTAATTTAATTTATTATTTGTTAAATAAAATAAAATTAAATAATTCTTGGGTAGAAATTTATAGCCATATTTAATTTTAGATTTTCCTTATTTTGAAAATAAATTGAAATTAAACAACTTCATTTGTATTCAAAAAAAGAAAAAAAAAAGAAAAGAAAAAAAGAAAACAATGGGACGGCTGCAAATAAAGAAATAGAAAACCCTTTTTGTTTCGACTTTCAAAAGCAAAATAAGATTAGTTTGTATACGAATTAAAAAACAACGTGAGAAAATCCAAAATCGGCACGGATATGTACCACATTAAACGACAAACGCGTGTTAAGCTTTCGTAAATTATGTAGCATAATAAGGGTATTTTCGTCATCCTGGAAAAATTATGACTAGACCACCAATTGCCATATGAACTCTTCCAGCGTCGGTGTTCCCCTCAAACTCCCTTTCTTGGTAGCCAAACTCTCTCTCTCTCTCTCTCTCTCTCTCTCTCCCCGTAAAAGAGCAATGGCGAGTGCTATTAAGAAGGTGGAGAAGATCCGGCAAATAGTCCGACTAAAACAAGTAATGCAACGTTGGAAGAGCATGAGCATACGACGTCGTTCAATCCTCTCGTATTCCGACTCGGACTCGGACTCCGACGCGGGTTCCTCGTCCGGGTCGACCCTGAGAATCCCTTCCGGTTTTCTAGCCGTGTACGTGGGACTAGAACGACGCCGTTTTCTAATCCCGACGAGGTTTCTCAACCTGCCTATATTCGGGTCTCTCCTCAAGAAAGCGGAAGAAGAGTTCGGGTTTCAAACCAGTGGAGGACTCGTTTTGCCGTGTGATGTCAGCTTCTTCAAGGAGTTGTTGAAGTTTCTGGAAAGAGATGAGAAGAAATTTGGTGGGTTGAGCTTGGATGAGATATTTAAGGTCTTTTCTGAAGTGGGTTTTGATTCTTGCAAGGATTTGAACGACAACAATGTCAGTACTTGCCATCAGTTCACACCTCTTCTCCAAAAAGGCTAAACCAGGACCAAAGGGTTTTTTTCCTTTTCATTTTTTGGGAACTTTTGTAAATGGTGGGATTAATATGATGCGATGGCCTCTTTTCGTCGTTGGGTTTTTTTTTTTTTTTCTTTTGTAGTTTCCAACCATCCTTGGAGCCAATTACTCATGTTGGGTCTTGATTGGTTTCAACGAGATGTTGTTGAAACTTTTCTTCTAATTTTTGGTTTAGGGTTGGGGCTGGGGGTATTATCCTCCTTTTTCTGGGGGAATAATTTAGGGTCCTTTGGTAGTTTTGACTGTACTAACGAACGACCATTGGATTGATGGTGACGATGATGATGATATGATGCAATATTCAGAGAGATTTATGGAATAATGTCATGCTTTTTATTATCTTTTTTTTTTTATAATGACGGGAACTTTAACTATTGTTGCGTACAGTACATTTATTTGGTAAGTGAAATTCGTAATTAATAGATTTTGCATGAGTTTTAAAATTTTTTAATGTAATTTTATAGAATTAATCTAAATCTTTACTAATTACCTTGGAAAAGGTTTTAAGATTTCATTTTGCTGCAAAAAAAGATGGCAAAATTTAATAGCGGAAACGTTAATGGGGGCTTGGGCACTCATTAAGAAATTTTATAAGATATTTTTTTGATTATACAATATCTTGTTATTTCTGCATCACTTATTTTTTGAAGATATCTACCGATTGTAATTGCAGATCAGTAACAATGCCATTAGGGATATATTTCTTATATTTAGAAAAATTCCGTAGTTTTTCTAAAAAAATAAAAACATTTTATTCTAAATTAATAAACATGATAGGGGAAAAAATATAACTCTGTTAAGATTAAAAATATAACTGAGAAAACTGATATTTTAATGGAAGTTCACTTCAAGGCTTCTCACCTCATTCCTCGTTCCTTACCTTTTGAAAATCAATTTCTTTTTTCTTTTTTTTTTTCTCTTTTTTGGGGCAATAACTTCTTCGAAAAGGGTCAATGAAAAATATTTCTTTTCCTGACTAACAAAAAAAACAAATTAAATGTCAAGAAAATGACCTTCGAATAAGCTTGGAGGTCATTTTCGTGGTCAATCAACCCAAAAGACGGGATATTCTTTTTATCAGAGAATTTCAAGTCAATAAAGAGAAAGAATAATTGATAAGTCTCCCACCCCCCCCCCCCCCCATACTCATACTTAATTTTCAAAGAATACTTTCCATGAAAATTTATTCTTTTAAAAGTTTCTTTTAGAAGCTTCTTTTTTCTTTTTCCCCCACAATTCAATTGTAGAAATTAGCAAAAGCTTTATTAAGTAAAGCTTAGTGACAAAAGCCTAAATACGACCACGGAGGCCGAGAATTTTTTGCTTTCACTATAGATTTATATTTTAGCCTTAATTTTTTATCAATTTATTAGAGAGTTAGCTAATTTGGAGCTCCATTGCTTAGTGTAGCAAGGTAAGACTGGCACTCTTAATCAAGGTGTTGTAAATCTAATATTATGATATTAAACTCTTTCGATTAAAATCTTATTTGATTCTTGATAATAAAAAATTCGATACCAAAAGAATCAATTCTTAAATTAAATTTTACAATACTCAAATTATATTAATTAGATAATTTAAATATAGTTATCAAGACAAAAATAAACTAGAGTGGCATCGGTATTTCATTTTCAGGGTCTCCAAGAGAACAGTCTAATGGTACAAATCCATATCTTCTAACCTGATGATCCCAAATTCAAATGTTTATATAAAAAAAAAAAAAGTATTTCATTTCCAGGTCATTTTGCTTTTGAGTAATTTTAAAAGTTTCTTTGTTTTATCTAGTATTATAAGCTCAAACATAAACTCTTTTTTGCGTGTCTTTTTTTATTTCAATATCATGAAATTTGAATTCTTTCCCTAAACTTTTAAATTGTACTTGTGTTTACTATTTATTTTTTCAAAAAATAAAATGAATTTAATTATAAATTAAAATAATTGGTGGCTGTGTTTTACCTTGTCACAAAAACATAGCACGGTTATCTGTTTCATGATAGATCATTAAATTTTTTTAATCAAAATTTTAAGTTTAAATTTTAAAAATAAAAAACTTAGATATTGAAAGAATCAATTTTTCAATTAAATCTTGTTATTACCCAAATCTAATTAGTTAAACTTTCAGATATCGATGGTCAAATAAAATAAAAATTTATTTACCTGTAAAATAATAGATCAAGAAATTGTTGTCCCTGCCCAACTACTCAATGAAGTCCAATTTAGCCGGAACAAAATGAAATCTTGAGAAATTGTGGACTCATAAATTTAGAATTTCAATTATTATACAAGTTCATTTGCTCTTGCTTGGCCTCATAGACCGACGCGTCGACTTCTTACCATAAATCCTGTATACTCAACAATTGCCAATTGTTTCCAATACTAAAACAAAATACCATTTTCCAAATTGTTTTCACCATTATCTATACAGAAAAGTTACAATTTTGCAGTATTTTATTTAATGGATACAAACCACACGAAAAAATGCAAATTTTATTCAAAAGGCAGTCGTCGTCGAGGTCTTGGTTGGTGTAAACATGGAAAAGCCTATAGGGATGTCACTGAGGCATAAATAAAGAGAAAACAAACATAAGTACCAAATATTTTAAGGAATCGTGGACCAATTCGATTTTTCAAACAAAGCCGGAATGGCCCAGGACAATCATATATGGGGGAATCATGGCTGAGAGCAACTTCATCAGATGGATCATTTACCGATGGATTATAGCACATATTTTATATATGCAATTCCCTTGGTGCTGAGGTTTTCCCCTTCCCTATCTATGAAATCTTCCCTATCTAAAACCTTTATTTTATTTTTTTTTTACTGTGACAATTAGTATTTAAATGAATGTGAAATAAAGTCTATCAATGGAAATTAGTTATAAAAATACGTTCAAAACATTTAAGTTATGAAAAAATTTTATTTAATATTTTGATCCAACTGTAATTTTAAAATCACTACAAACATAATAATGAGAAAATAACATATCCTATCCCTGAATAATAGGATCCCTGATATATGATTTGTTTAAATAATAATTATGTTTCAAATAAATTATTTATAAAGCATAAAAGACTTTTTTAATGAGATAGCCGCGGGGTCCGTGCTGGTCACGCTTGCCTCTCTTTCGCTTATTAAAAAATAAAAAGAAAAGAAAATTAGGCTTAATATTAGATCACTTCTCGCAAGATTTTGTCATCTTGAACTTCAAGATTCCCTCGATCCGGTAAGTACGGTTAAATTTAGTGAGTGTGACGATTAAAAAATTATAAATCTCGTATTTAAAATTTAAAAATAAAAAAAAATTACGTCGAGAAATTTTTTCTTGAATTAGATTCAATAATACTCAAATTAGATTGATCGGAGTATAATTTTAAATATATGACAAAAAAAGATATATGAATAGGTAACGAATATTCTGTTACAACCCTAATAATTCAGGGTTCAACATATATAGACAAATACTTCAATTTTCTAATCTCTTGCAAATTAATTTTTTTTATGGTCCCTATCGTCACCGAACATTGCTCTTCCAATTGCTTTGCTTTCGGGGCAATTTGTTGTTTTAAATTAAATTTGGCACATTATTATGCCCTATGTCACATGAATCGATTTTTTTCAATTTAATAAATTATGATTTTGTTTCCAGTTAATTTCTTTTGAGTCGACACTACTAAAAGTTAGCTTATTTTAAAATATTTAATTTAAAGTATAATTTTTGCTTTTAAAATAAATTTATTATTTTAATTTTATTGTCAAATAAATATGTTTTGTTTTAATAATTTCAAAAGGTCATGATAAAATAATTAACAATGATCGACGGTGCATATCTATCAAAATTATTATTATTTTTATTTATCAAAAGATTAATGACTCTTGAACTATATAATAACAATAACTCTTCTTGCACGATCATAGAGAATATTATAGTTACTAAATTTGAATATACTCACCGGAAAAACTCTCTAATGGTCACAATCAAAGCCATATTTAATTTGGTAGATTAGGGATTAACCATGGAGTGGCAAATTTGCAATTTTTACAAATTCGAAGGGGGTAGTTCACTAGTTCCGTACCAAAAGCGATGTCCAAAAAAATTTACGGATCTACGGTCATGTCTTTTTCGAGATCATAAGCGATTAATTTATTTTATTTTATTTTATTTTTGACCTTTTCTTTTAATAAAAAAAATATATTTTGCTTTTTGAAATCGAAAAAACTAATTTTGACACACATTTTGATAGCCTGTGTGACGGATAATTAGCAGTTTCTTTTATCTGGCAGAGCGGTAGGGTTTAGAATTCTTGAGAAATTTAGAATTTTATGAAATTAAATTCCCTTTTTTGCAAAAAGAATATTTTTTTTTTATTGCTTTGTCTTTAAAGATATTTTTCTAAGTTAAATTTTTAATCAGTATTATTATCGGTGAGATATATAATAAAAAAGTATAAATTTCTAAACACATAATATTTTATTATTTTCCATCTTTCCCTTATTCCTTTTGTATTTTATTATTTATTATTTAAATTTTTGGTCAGTAATAATAATATAATTTATCATTTTATTTCACACAACAGAATCAATATTATTGTGAGTATCATATTGAACGGTCTTATATAATAATTTTCCTATCAAGCGCTTGATCCAAAATTTTCAATAAAACAACTCCCAGGAGCTCTACTTCTTAAAATAACAGGATGGATGAGGATAAAGAATTAGGGCTTTTTGGTTGATACACATCCTTTTAAGCGAACTAAACAGTGGGACTAATTTTGCATTCGTTGAAACATAGTAAGTTGGGGTTTGATTGCTATTTGAATCATGGTGGGTTCTCATGTAAGCACCCAAAAAGGGAAAAATGAAAAATATTTTTTTTATTAGAATCTGAGCTCCTAGCTTCGATGGAAACTCGATACTTGGCACATGAATTTCATCTTTGTGGGTTAGAAAGGAGATCACTTGTTAATTGCCCTTTTGACATCACTCACTCAACTTGATAGGTTGATGGTATATGGGCTCATTGGGAAGAGTCGACTGCATTAATTTTAAACCACATGCTGTTCCCGCTTTCATGCCTTTTCATCATCTTTGCATTTTAAATCATTTTTTTCACAAACTACGCTTCAGAAAATTGGCCTTTCTAACTTTTCCTTACTCTACTTCCATTTCTGATATCAGTAATGTCCATCACAACCAATCTTCACCAATTATTTACATGTACTTGTCGCTCTTGCAAGAATTTCCCCATAACTTATTCTGGGTCAATTCAATTCATTCCCAAATCATTGTTAATTCTCTGCCGATTGACCCATTTCTGTCCACCAAACTTGTTGAGGTTTACGTGGAGTTGGGTCACTTAGAATGTGCTTACAAAGTGTTTGATCAAGTGCCTGAACCAAAATTGTCTTTGTATAAGGCAATGATGAGAGGATACATGAAGAGAGAGAAATACAGTGATGTTCTCAATCTGTTTCAAATGGGGTCTCATATTTTGTCGAATGATGGATGGGCATGTAATGCTGCGCTCAAGGCGTGCATGCGTTTGATGGATTATGAGGCAGGGGTTGAGGTAATTGGCATTATGATAAAAAATGGATTGGGAAGGGATCGATTTTGTGGCAGTTCAATGGTATGTTTCTTGGTAAAATTTGGTAAAGTTGGTGAGGCTCAAAGGGTTTTTAATGGAATATATGAGAAAGATGTAGTTTGTTGGAATTCAATGATCGGAGGCTATGTCCAAGTTTGTGAATTTCAAGAGGCTTTCAATTTGTTTTTTGAGATGGTAGAGAATGGGATCAAGCCAAGCCCGGTGACTATGGCAAGTTTGGTTCAAGCTTGTGGAGTGGCCAAAAGTTTAGAACTTGGAAAATGTGTTCATGGATGTGTGCTTGGGCTGGGAATGCGTGATGATATTTTAGTGCATACATGTTTAGTTGATATGTATTTTAAGTTGGGTGATATTGAGAGTGCTTTTATGGTTTTCAATAATATGACAGCTAGAAATTTGATCTCATGGAATGCCATGATCTCTGGATGTGTTCAAAATGGTTTGGTATGTGAGGCATTTGATTATTTTCATAAATTCTTCACGAGCAGTAATCAATTTGATTCAGGAACTATTGTTAGTCTCCTCCAAGGTTGTTCACAAACAGCTAATCTCAAAAGTGGAAAGGTGCTCCATGCTGGCATTTTCAGAAGGGGTCTCGAACTGAGCATAACTTTGTCTACCGCGCTTGTTGATTTTTATGCCAAATGTGGTGCCTTAGAGCTTGCAAGTTTTGTTTTTGACAGAATGAAAGACAGGAATGTGATAACATGGACTGCTATGTTAGTAGGCCTCGCACAAAACGGGCACGCAGAGGATGCCTTAAAATTATTTAGTCGGATGCAAGAGGAGGGAGTTGCTGCAAACTCAACAACCCTAGTCAGTTTGGTTCATTCCTGTGCACATCTTGGCTCTTTAAGGAAAGGAAAGAGCATTCATGCTTATTTGATTCGGCAAGGATTTGTTTTTGATGTTGTCAACATGACAGCCTTGATTGATATGTATGCTAAATGTGGGAAGATACAATCTGCTGAGAGTATGTTTAACAACAATTCCATAACCAAAGACATTATTTCTTGGAACTCTATGATAACTGGCTATGCCCTTCATGGTCAAGGGCATCAAGCTGTCAGTTCCTATTTTAGAATGATAAATGAGGGAATCATGCCAAACCACTCAACTTTTCTTTCTCTTCTAACTGCATGCAGTCACTCAGGGCTTGTGAAAGAGGGGATTACTTTGTTACATCACATGGAGGAAGACCATAAGCTCAGGCCCACTGAGAAGCATTACGCTTGCTTGGTGGATGTGCTTGGCAGAGCAGGTCGTCTTGAAGAAGCTAAAGCATTAATTGACAAAATGCCCTTTGAGCCGAGCAGTGCCGTTCTTGAAGCATTTCTTAGTGGATGCCGGATGCACAAGAACATGAGTATGGGCATAAAAGTTGCAGATAGATTGCTGCTCTTAGATGCAATGAATACAGCAGTATATGTTGTGTTGTCAAATATGTATGCTGAAGCAAGGAGATGGGACAAAGTAGATTACATCCGAGGACTTATGAAGAAACATGGGGTGAAGAAAACACCTGGTTATAGTTCATTTGAGGCAGGAAACCAGCTCAATGTGTTCTTTGCTGGAGATGATTCACACCCTAACTGGGAAGAGATCGAGCAGACTATGGAAACTTTGAAATTAGAAGTGGAGGCTCTTGGGCATGTTCCTGATACTAGTTGTGTACTTCGTGATGTGGAGGAGAAAATGAAACTCAAGTTGTTGTGGGGACATAGTGAGAGACTAGCGATTGCTTTTGCGCTCATATCTACACCAGCCGGAAGCTTGATTAGGATCACCAAGAATCTTCGCGTTTGCAATGACTGTCATTCTGTAACAAAATATATCTCCAAGATAGTTCATAGAGAAATCATTGTGAGAGACGCTAATCGCTTCCATCATTTTATCGATGGGAAATGCTCTTGTGGTGATTATTGGTGACCATATACTTGTACAAATGATAACTGGGCAAGAGTTATTTGAAGTTATGACTGAAAATCTCTTCTAGGAGCTTAACAGATGATGCTTCTAATTTATGTTAACTCTTTGACCGACATGAATGACATATCAAAGATATTGTGCAACGCTACATTCAATTTCAGGTAGAAGTGTAAAAGTCAAATTCTCTAGTTTTATGTTTTTGTAATAATTTTCTGTAATCTTAAATTACTTGAATTCGAGTTGGTTCTTTTTCATGTTTTGAACATTTTTGCTGCCAAGTAACTTGTTTTTATGCTGTTTTGTGGTGATGATATATTTGTGTTAGGCATTGGAAGAAAGCAGCTAATTGACTCTTGTAGAAGCTGTATCCCCCTGCCACAACATGCACCAATCTGAGAAATATGGTCCATGCTTGCTGGTCTGACTGAACTTTGGCTTGATCGGAACCATTATTGAGAGCCCCACCAATGTTGAGGTGGCTGTAAACAAACTGTAGCAAAGGAAACCATCAATAGGAGTTGGGAGGGAAAGACAAGGTAAGATTGGGTGACACTCATTTTTTTTTCCAATTGTCTTCTTCATATTGTGCATGTTATTAAAATAATTGCTCAAATTTCTCTCTCTCTCTCTCTCTCAAAGAAATTTATTTTGCCGGCTTTTGTGTTATTAGGGAAAGGAATGAACACCATCCTGCATCAAGTCCGAAGACTAGTAGTCCCCGACAGAAATTAGAGGAAAGAGTGGCAGAAATCTAGAAATTCAACCTCTCATGGTTTTTTAATAGTTTCAAGGTATCATTTTTGGATTGTGAATATTTTATGAGATTTTTAGACTATTGTAAAATTGATATTTCATAGATTAATTGATCTTTAAAAAGCTAGACTTGAAACTCTCAAAATCATAGAGAAAAATACACTCAAAATCCCCGATCGCAAACCAAAATGACCCCGATTTTTTATTCTGTTTCGCGTAGTCACTTTTGAGCATTCATAACTTTCTCGTTCGAACTCCTTTTCCTGTGATTCTTAGACCATTTTAAAGATCATACTTCATAAAATAATTTATTTTTAGAAAACAGACTCAGAATCCTATCAGAGCTAGATAAAAAATCATGTCGAATATCTCCTATTAGTCATGTGAATCCCAAAAATAGACTAGGAGCACAAAATTCAACTCGATTTTCCTATGATCTAGAGTTGACGTCAGTGACTCCAATTGACCCTAGGATGATATCTACACTTCCTAGTTTCAGTCCAAGTGTTGGTTATCTAATTTCGGTACTAGATCACCATTAAAAATGGTGGTCAAACTAACAAAAAAAAAAACCAACCCACACATTGGATAGGAGTTGCAACCAAAGTTTATATATATATACCAACTTTTTCCAACTTCACGTCACAATCTTGATAACGCATTGACCACTTGACTTTTTGACCCAAACCCTAACACATTGGCCACTTGACTTTTTGACCCAAACCCGATGCCACAGGTAATCCACATGGTAGAGACCGTCCAATCATAGAGAGACATGTGCTGATAGTTGACCATATGGGTGGTGACTATACCCAAGGTGACACGTGACGGTATGTGCCACAAAACACTATGTTGCTTAGCAGTGCCACTGACAGCATCATGATGCTGAGCAATTCCTAGAGCATCTCCCAGACTGAAAGTTTCAGGCCCCAGAGATTTCCTGCCGGTCAAGAATTCAAGCTGGTGAGCTGCCCGTTTGAAAGAGAACAATAATCTCTCAATTACTACCAAATGTGAAACTGTTTAACCCACCCAAAGAAATGGTAGGAAAAAGCTATCTACTCAACAATCTAAAATCCAGATTTGCAATTATGTTTTAGCATAAAAGTAGGATTAATAGATTCAGAACTATTAAAGTGACATTGGAACCCAAAACCCTCACCGGACAATCTTATTCCTAAGGAGAGGAACAAGCAACCAAAGTTTCATACAAAATAAAACCCACTCAGCATACGAACATATCGCTTCAATGCTGGACAACTAGTGAAAAACTCTATCCAGTAAGCATATGGTCTGTCTGCAAACCTGAAGGCAGTAATGAGGAGCATGTTCATATGAAAGAGCACGAAAGTAATACATCAGAAAATACAATGACACTTAGAAAGTTGCAAATGATGCTCAACAGAAATAATCAATGGTCCTTAGAGGCCACGATTCATTTGCTGCATATTTTGCATAAGTGTAGATAGACAGGTAGAATACAATGACACTCAGCCGTCCTGCATAAATTAACACCATTTCAGTACAAAAGAAAAGTGCCAAGCAATCCAACAACAGAGATAACTATGTTATTTTTTATTAGGGTCGTATTTTGTGTTGTGGTTCTACCATTTGTCTTTTCATTTTGTCAAAAATCGATTCTACGACAATGACGCTTATAATCTCCCCCTCTATTCCCTGCATCGTGCACGTAAATTTCCTAGAAAGCTTATTATGTTAATCAACCACCAGCATGCTCATTGAATTGATTCATGCAATATCAAGTTACAATATGATGCAAATAGAGAAGCTGAAAATCTACAATTTCGGAAGACTGTAGACAACCATAAGTTCTTCATAACAAACTTAACCTTGTTAACATAGTGAATTAACTTGTCCATTTGCTTGAACCAAGACTGAGCATATTGGTATTCAAAATCTTCTCCCATTGTCCACATTATATGGTTCGTCCTGGTCACATTCACCTGCAGCTTGATAAGAGTTAGACTTCTTCCAACTACCTTGAAATATAGAAACCAAAGATCATAAGCCTAAAAGGAATACAATTACTTGGAAGACAGAAGCATTGAGAAAGTCATCAACTCGTTGCTCAACATTGTAATCAAAGAGAAGGGGGTTACCCTGCAGGTTTATCATGAGAGTCAGGTGCTGTTACCAAGCACAACTGAGCATGATCTTAGAAGTTGTTTAAAGGTGACTTTCGGTTAACATCTGAACCTGGAGAGGTTGAAAGTCAGTAAAACACTGCAAAATGAACACCATATGAGGACTATAATGAACTGGAAAGTATTTGTGAATATCCAAAGGCGGCCCAGAAACATAACTAGACTAAACTTCTGAAAGAAAGTTGGAGACAAAATACAAGACTTTCAGTTATGAAACCTCAACAGAGGAACAAAAAGTTTCCGATCCTTGCCAAATGACTTCAAGTATTTTATCATCCTTGCGCTTTGCTCTATCCTGGTAGTCAATCCTACGAAAATGCACAGAATCGAAGACAAGATACAAGAAAATGCACCAAAATGCATGCCAAAAATACTTGACACTAGTTACCAGACAAAAAGAAGTACCTATTATTGCAATTAAATGCTGACAGGCCCATGCATACCTCTGCTCAAAGTAGATACGCCTGCACTGCAGTGTCTAAAAGGATCAATCTGCCACCCTGCACCGGGAACCTTGTTGAATTGGGTTTCGATCACATGATGACCTAGGGTTGTTTGGTCAATCATGCCAATGTAATGTGTGGTTGCTTCATCGTGCATACACCAACCAAGATTTCTGGGCCAAACAGTCCACAAATATCAAGAGTCAACCACAAAGACATACTAGAAATTAAAGATGCCATGAAATTCAATAAAAAATAATCTGCATCGCTGCATACACAAATTCCAGCTGACCAGTATCAACAAGTTTCTACACCACGTTTTGAATTTCCAGTCTTCCATCACCTTTGAAAGAATGCCTATTTCATCATCGACAAGCTTCTCTAAGCAAGAGAACAGAAATGAAGAATTATGTAGGAGCAACTTGTGAGGATCTGGGAGATAATAACTTGATGGATGATGAAGTTCTCTAAAGACGACTTTAGACATGCTAATGTTTGCTGAATAAACATCAAACACAGAAAAGAGACTGAATACGTACTATAAAATGCTTCAAAACTAAATCAATTTCCGATGAAGCATTATCATTTCAGCAAACACGAACGTCCTATTCGGATCAGCAATGATGACAACTAAGTCGAGAACATTCTCAACACAAGCACCCTGCAGCAAGACAATAGACATTACCAACATAAAATGGTATTCATGGTATCCATCCTACCGTCAAACAAATTAGTGGAGAAAAAAAAAACAAATACTGTTGTTCGATCCAATGTAGTACTGATCAATATTCTTCCGCCAACCAAGGTCGTCGTGCTAATGTGGAATCAAATGAATGTTCAATTTCCCCTCAACTCTGCCTTATTGTTCTGGATAGGTGTACCAGTCAGAAGCAAATGATTGTGGCAACTAAAACTGAGCAGTGTCTTCCACGTTATATCGTACACAATCAAGCAATAAGAGTTAAGAATTACAGACGAACACAAAATGTACATCGCAGTGCTATTCTGCTGGTAAGCTGTCTAAGTGCCTTAACCAAGAAGTAAATGAGTTCCAAATCCATAAAATAAGTTACTAGAGTTACCTGGGTACATAGTCTATAATATTAACAAAGCATAGATTATCTGTAAATAAGAAAAAAGATAGTGCAGAGACAAATGATGCCACCACAATCAAATGACACACCACATATCATAGACTTCCATAAGATCAGGCAAGAGAGGCCAGAAAAGACATTATATGTGGATACAATCCATCCAATTTAGGAATGGTAATAAGAACAACACAAATTGTGGTATCTTTTCATATTTTTGGAGCAACGAGCAAATTAGAAGTAATTCGAAATGGAATATAGTCAACCGCCTAAGGTTCCAATTTCCAAATTAGGGTGTTCACACTGCAACAAAGTGGACTGGCACTCCAGAGAATGAAAGACGTAAGAAAAGAATTACACAACACTATGATCAACCATTGCTGAGCTGATTATAATATAATTACAAACTTGCATTTAGCTGTTTGAACTCTTGATTGCCTGTGCCTCATCCAGTACCATGTACTGCCATTTCACATGCTGAAAATACTTCTCGTCAGAGACTAACAGTTGGTAGCTGGTGATGAGAATATTGAATCCAGCATCCCTGGAGAAAAGAAGGTAAAATCACAGATAATTAGGAAAAAGATGTTGGGCCAAATTGCTAAAATTTTTTCTCCTTCAAGAGTAACCATAATGTGCCTCAAATACAATAAGGACCCCATTTCCAGGCTTATGATTAACTGGACTCAAACTTCTACTTTCTAAGACAAAAAGAAAATTCAAAAAATAAAAAGTAAAAACTGTCAGTGGTGCATGGTAACCTCTGATAAAGACGCTTTGGATTAATGTTTTTCCTAAGCACCATTCGCTCCTGAAGACCACCCCAATACAGAAGGCTCTTCAAGTCAGAGCAGAAACGATTGATTTCATCAGCCCACTTGTTCAAGACAGAAGCAGGTGCAACAACCAAAAATGGTCCCAAATATTTTTCTCCTGCATGGATGGGTACAGCCATTCAAAGAACAAGAATGCAATCTAGATATAAATTTCACAGGAACTGAAATTTTATTGAAAAAACACCAAGGAGGTGCTCACCTACAAAGGCAACACAAAAAGAAAGTCCACAAAAAGGACATGAAATGGATCACCAAGAAGATTGAATACCTCAGCCAAATAAGCCTAAAATGACATGCTTGAATTGTCTTTCCCAAGTCCATTTCATCAGCCAGAATACTATTTAAACCAGAAATAACAAGAATTATCTCCTCAGAATAAGCAACATTTAAGCCCTGAGTGACTTTGCCAAATGAATTATTACATATTAGTATAGACACATATACAGACATTAGCAATGTTCATATATGCATAAACATCAAACTGAGAGTATATAATTAATCTTTTTGAAACCTGTTCATAACAATTGACCAGCCATTGAAGACCTTTCAACTGATGCTCTTTGAGGGAACCTTTGAACATCTCTGGTGTTTTCACTGAGGATGTTACAGGCATCGTTGAGCTGCAATAAGTGAACCACAATAGTTAAAATTTACATCCTAACGCATCAAAGCAGTATCAAAATGTGAGCAGATTGCCACCGCTCTTTCTCCACCAATAAACTTCATTACAAATTTCAAAGGAAAAATGTAAATTTAGAAAACAAAAGAAAAAAGATTATCCACTTACGGATGCGGTAGATCTATGTTGTTCAATCCAGCAATGGAAGGATCATGAATAGCCTCAGCATCCGCAGCTTGACGCAACTTTGAGCACTCATCATCAAATGCATTTGTAATCTTTTGCTGCTTAGAGACTGCATCTTGTGCAGCTCTCGAGACCTCCCTTTTTAATTTAGCCTCCTCAGGATCTTCTTCTTCTTCAGGAATATCATCTGAAGGGCACAAGGGAACTTCTGTGGCAGCTGTTATTTCACCACCAACAGATAAAGCTTCAGAGGGTTGTGAAGTGGACTTGTTTTGCATAACGTGACTATAGAGTTCTGTTTGTGACAACAGAAAATTAAGTCTCTGCTGTTGTCTCTTAGCTTCACGAAGTTCCTGTTCACGTTTCCATGCTTCCGCAGCTCCTTTTTTCTCCTTTTTCCTCAACTCTGTCTGCAAGAAAAGATATTTGATACCATGAGTCCAAAGCTCAGATTTGGCAACAACTTTACAACCTGGTGCTGCATTCCTTTCTTTCAAAATTGAAATAGAAAAGAAAAGCAACAGGAAGAGAGAAAATCAAGCAACCAATAAAAGATGTGCTTGATCATTCTGCCTAGCACAATTGAAGAATTTCCTATGCAAACAAACAAAAAAAAGTAAAAAATAAACAATAATAATAATTTTGAAAGCTAAATCTCCATTTAGTAGTAATCTAATTTGCTGTCAGGTGAAACGCAGTTCTTCAAACCAGATATTCAATTCAGTAGGACCAGTGGTGTGCAAATTTTGAGAAATAGTGGCAACAACCTAGTCCAAAAAATTTTAAAGCACTCAAGAATAAACAAGAACCAAAGGCATGCTGTTCTGTTCAAAACTTTCTCAAACTTACTTTTACCCAAAAGAATAGAAAAATGCAAATCCTGAACTATTGCTTACCCCCATTGCAACACAAAAAAAAAGGAAAGAAAGAAAAAGGAAAAAGAAGCAGAGAAAAAAGAACAACTAATGGATGAGAATACCATCTCCTTATCCACTCTTTTCCAGAAGACCAACATATCTCTAGCTAGTTTCCTCATGCGAATTGAAGCCCCTCTCATGAGTCTAAGTGATCTGCTAGCCTCATTTTTTACCTGCAAAAGAGAATTGAACATCAAACAGTCTTGCTCCAGAGATAGAGAGCTCTATTTCATTATATTAGAACAGGGAAAACCAATTACACACCTAAAATAAAGGACACATACCTTCCTTTGAAAGAATTCTGAGCACGTCTTGGCATCACCTAGTTGTTTTCTGTGGAAATTGTTGAAAATCCTATGATGCTTTGGTATATCTCGTTTTGCTATATTTACCCGGACTTTCCCAACTTTCTCCATTCCCTCTTCAATCATTGAAGCATCTTTCTTGACTGGTTGTTTCTTTGGTAGACTTCTCTCAATAATCTAGGAGCCAAGGAAACAAAGGCTTCAGAATACAGGTTTGAGGAGAGAGAGGAGTGGAAACACTAAAACACCATGCACTTGGCAGAGAATATAAGGAGAATTGTCATAGTAGGAATAGTACTATAACATATATGAATGGAATACACAGCAGACCTCGTATGTATCTCCTTTCTCAAAGACCTTGACATAGTATATCTGCAACTGGCCTCCCTCATACAAGATAGACCACTGAATCCCTCCAGCTGCCCCTTCTGGAATGGAGGATGAAATCAACCCAGCATCTGAAACTTTCAGACTGAACTTCTGAACTGAATTAGAAGCTGACAGGGCTTTCATTCATACTGAGGCTGGGGCTCACCCATTCCGGCCTAGATCCAAACCGTCTATCAGCCACCATCATTGCTGCTAGATCCCAAATCAAGGTACCCTTCAGATAATAGTCCTCAACTTGAATGTCAGAAAATGTTGGCAAGTACAGTTGTGGTGCCGGCTTTCCATGAGGTGGAGGGATCCTATAATGGAAGCCTTCCCCAATATCCAGATAGGCTGAATCATAATTTGTTCTGCGAAGCAAATAAACAAATTTAAGAACAGCGACTGCCATTGCAGAATTAAAAATCACAGATTAAAAGAAGACCCAATGCAAATGTTCGAGTACTTAGAGGCATTTCAAGCTGCAAGACAAACCTATCAGCCATATATTCAGAAGCAAAGTCTGTCTCATGATAGTTTTCCAGCTTCAGTGGACTGATAGAAGTAATGTAATCAGCAGTAGTAGTTTCTACTTCGTCCTTCAAGCTCATGACATGATTTCCTACTCTTGGAACCTAAGTTTTTCTTGGGAGTCAGAATTGCCATATGACTAGATGCAGGACTGGATGAGTTATGTTTAAACCTCCTCTTGTACCTTCGTACATGCTCCCCTAACATTGCCCGGTGGTGCTCCTTCGTCATTTGTATCCTGTGACTACTGTTCACCTCATCCTCAAAGGCGTCGGCCTCTTATCTTAGGACACCTCTTCTTCCTCAACAAACCGAATTCCCTCCAGCATAACCCCATTATGCAAATTGGCAATCGCTCCCCCAATACATATTATCAACCTCAAGAAACCATAACGGATGCTATGTAAGCCCATGGCTGTCTACTCCATACTTCTTAAAATGGGACATACTAATATCTACCACATACATACACATGAATTTAAGCTACATAGTGTGAATGAATTTCAAGCTTGTCTTCTAGAAATACACTCTCAAAACTATATTATAAAAAAAGAAATAAAATACAAAATCAGTAGAATTGAAAGAGAAAACAAAAGGAATTAAGAATATATGGGAAATAACAGTGCCTACCCAGGCTACTTTTGCCCTCATCCTGACTACTATTGCCATAATAATCAAAATCATCATTTTGTTGTGGAGGTTGAAAGTTCATCAAAGACTACAACCCAAAACAGAAAACAAACCCTAAATATACCTTAAAAAAAGAAAGACAAATAAATCACAACATACTAAATTTCACATAAGCCACCAAAACCCATAAAAAAGTTAACATAAAAATCACCAAAAAAATCAAGACCCATAATTTTTGCTTAAACAACACAATCTTCAGTCCCAACAAACCATGTTCAGATTAGAGAAAACAACAATGACCCCATTGAAAAAATCGAAAACCCAAATGACAATCCTCAAGATTGAAGAGAGCCACGAAGGA
Source organism: Dillenia suffruticosa (assembly GCA_033439265.1). Classification (NCBI taxonomy): domain Eukaryota; kingdom Viridiplantae; phylum Streptophyta; class Magnoliopsida; order Dilleniales; family Dilleniaceae; genus Dillenia; species Dillenia suffruticosa. The sequence continues at coordinate 23,908,304 of JAVTVX010000035.1, forward strand.
AAATCCATTTTGAGAGCGTGGCTTCTAGTCCATGTTTTGTTAATATTTAGCCAAGAAGAAGATGGAGAGTATTCGAAACAAAACATAAGTGTTCAAACCCTGGGCTTGATTCTTTTACCATGAAAAAATAGAACGGATAAAAGTTTGAGAATGAGAGGAGAAAAAGATACCTTGCAATATAAGCTGATTTGAAAAAGAAAAGATACAGCACTAAGAGTTTCTTGATATAGATGTCTTTCCGCAGCATGAGCTGCCGCAGAAAGCAGAGGTTGTGAAGTTCCGTAGACAGATAATTAAGAAAGCATTTAATTAAATGCACATAAATGTTCAAATAAAAAACGTAGATACATATTATTTTCCTTTTTATTCATTAAGATACCTTGCAATATCAGCATCGCTCAGTTCACTGCCCCCTTTTGAAACAAATTCAATGACCACTTGAACAGCACCTTTTGCTGACGATTTGATCTTATCACTAAAAAATGCACTTACACTCCTCAAAATGGCAATGACACCTCCAGGGAGGACAAAGCACTATATGACAACTCTACATCAGCAGCAGAACTAGAATTCGCAATCCCTGGTAATGAAAGAGCTATATTGAAAAACAGAACAAGAATCTAGCAAATAAAAACATAAATAAATAAATAAATAAAAGGTAGGCCAGAGCAGCTTCTCAATACCTTCACAGTCACTATGAAGTTTGAAGTATAACAATGAAATGCCATTTAGATCATCCAGCCCTATTCTAAATCTGCAACCTGAGCAGAAGTTTTTCTAACTTCATAACTGGTATCAACACAGCATGGAAGATAGACCATGATCCTATCTCCCAGGCATAGAGCATTACGACTTGGCAATAGATATGCAGCTGGTGACCAAATCAAGGAAATCATATGATATTGGTAAAACTAAATAAAACTAAAACTTATCACAAGCAAGAGACACTTACATGGAAAGCCGGAAAGACTCCTGTTCAATGTGCAGTCAATTTGCTTGTTATGTGTGCAACTTCCTTGGCAGCCAAGCAGGCAATAGCCACTCATACCACAAGTGCATCTATTCTAGCTTCAATAACAGAAGACCATACATCAGAGCCAAAGCAGCATGTATATCATCAGAATCTTCAGATCTGTTCCGGTCAGTGAAAAAGGATAGAAACCTGCAATAGGTGAAGCTCTAAAATATTAGGACAATCAAATAAAGATATGAAGGTAATGAACTCAAGAAATTAAAAATATGTACGTGAGTGTGTATATATAAACGAAAATGGGAAAAGGAAAGCACGAACAATAATGAAATGTATCATTAAGATCAAAGTGAATGACCACCAATAAAGCATAATTTTACATAATATCCATCCTCAAGACAAGACACAACCTTTACGAGCCTTATAGTTTTTGGCCACAAAGAAACAAGAATAAAATTTTTACCTTAAAAAAAAAGAGGTACAAGAATTAAAATCTTGGAATTTTTTCCTGCTATAAGTGCCAAAGTCCATGCACCTCCAGAAGAGCAGTTCTACTTACACCAGATCTTTGGACGATGGCCACAACAAACCTTGCACAATCTTTGGACAAAAGAATAACCACATGTATTCTTCCTAAATTGGCCAAGAAACAAGACAGTAAATGAACAATATAAACAGCAAATTGCACACAATGCTAGACAAATGGGGGGGCTAATCCACCATAGTAATTCCAGAAACTAGATCATTAACTAGTAAATCTGACCATGAAATTACCTTGGAGGAGACCATCTCGGATGTGGCAATCTTGGCGAGTTTCGACATGAAAGAAGAATCCACAACCTTTTCGTCCAAAAAACGGCCAGCATGTGCCATAACTGGAAACAAACCAGTTGTATTCCCAACTCTCTGATTCAAATCCAAAAAACCTAATAACACTTTGTCAGGAAAAATGCAAAAGATCCTGCAAACAAGAAAGGAAAAAAAAATAATGATAATAAATATTCGACGACTTCCACGTGCAACAATAGAGCAACAGTCAAGAACCAGAAGTGGATACCTGGAATACCCCAGTACTCGATTGAGAGAGAGAGAGAGAGAGAGAGATTGTTACAAGGAAGCAATGTCTTTGAGAGAAGACATTGAAGCATCTCTGACTCTGGGAGATTCATCTGCGAGACATGAAACTAAAACTTGAACCGCCTCTGAAATTATAAACCTCCCAAAAAGATCACAAATTTCAAAATTAATTAAATCAAACAATCAAAAAATTATATAAAGTTAGAATCGGAAAGTACCAGTAGCAGGAATTGGATTTCCAGGTGTTGAAGAAGCCATTGATGAAACAACCACCGAACAGATCGCAGCACCAAGATAAGGAAGCAGCAGAAGAAGAAAGACGAGAACAGTAGTAAAAATGCGATTTCACAACACTAAATGATGCTACTCCGGCTTTTCTTGTGTATCGAACCGAAACACAAGTTTTGCAACGAAGAAGAAGAACCCAAATTCATCTGTTTTGTTTCTCTCTCTCTCTCTCAATCTACGTCGTCTTTTGTGTCTCCATTTTTCTGTTTGGGGTCTTTAAAAAGTGACAGCTGGATATTCTTTAAAACCACCAGACCATTAACAGGTGACAGCTGGCAAAAACACCTGACCGTTACAACTCAATTAGATTCAAAAATTAAAAATTTCTTACAAATTCTATTATTGTCAAATATTAAAAAAAATATATATCAATAAAATTAAATTTGAATTTTAGTTTTTAATTTACAAAACAACTATATACTATTTTTTTATAACAATAACTAAAACTAAAAATTAAAATTAAAATTAAAAATTAAAAATGATATTTTTTTCAACATCTTTCATCACATTGTATCAGTTTAATACTTAATATTTAATAATCACATTGTCACCATTAGTGTCACCACAATCACCATAATTGATATATCATTTCTATTCATATTTCATATATTAGCCAACTTAATTAGATATTTATTTTATTTTAAATGACAAATTTATTAAATACAAATTAAAAATATTAACTAATTTAATTTAATTTTTTAAAATTTATTTCTCTAAAAGTAACCCTAAATTAAGTCGTTTTATTTACCTTTAATGAAAAAATTCCATCTTATTCTAAATTGGAATTATTCATACCGACAAAGAGATATAAAAAAATTGCCCCAACAATTATTTGAATAAAAAGGGACGTATCAAACAATTTTTCGTCCGCAAAGAATGAGAGGCTCCAGTTTCCCCATTGTTGGATTATTAAATAGACACATTTTCTACGATCATAATCTTAAACAGGTCAAGGACAAATAGAGCCTTTGCAACTTGGAACTTACCCTGTTGAAAACCACTCATTAAATTGTTCAAGGCTATCAAATAAGGTACGCACAATAAAATGAAGAAGGGCCCACAACTCAGCCATATTGTTCTGGATGGGCGTGCCAGTCAGAAGCAAACGATTGTGGCAATAAAAACTAAGCAGTGTCTTCCACTTAGACTGTACACAATCAAGCAATCAGAGGTAAGAATTACAGACGAATACAAAATGTATATCGCAGTGCCATTCTGCTGGTAAGCTGTCCAAGTGCCTTAACCAAGAAGTAAATGAGTCCCAAATCCATTACATAAGTTACTAGAGTTACCTGGCTACACAGTCTATAATATTAACAAAGCATAGATAATCTGTAAATAAGAAAAAAGATAGTACAGAGACAAATGATGCCACCACAATCAAATGACATGCTACATATCATAGACTTCCATAAGATCAGGCAAGAGAGGCCAGAAAAGACATTATATGCACAGATACAATCCTTAGGAAAATATGGTAGTAAGAACAACACAAATTGTAGTATGTTTTCATATTTTTGGAGCAACAAGCAAATTAGAAGTAATTTGAAATGGAATATAGTCAACCGCCTAAGGTTCCAATTTCCAAGTTAGGGTGTTCACACTCTGCAACAAAGTGGACTGGCACTCCATAGAATGAAAGACATAAGAACAGAATTACACAACACTCTGATCAACCATTGCTGAGATGATTATATTAACCTCATATAGTTAAAAACATGCATTTCACATATTAAGAAGGAATACCTGTTTGAACTCTTGGTTAGCTGTGCTTCATCCAGTACCATATACTGCCATTTCACACAACGAAAAAAGTTCTCGTCAGAGACTAACAGTTGGTAGCAGGTGATGAGAATATGGAATCCAGCATCCCTGGAGAAAAGAAGGTAAAGTCACAGATAATAGGAAAAAGATGATAGGCCAAATTGCTAAAATATTTTCTCCCTCTTTAAGACTAACCATAATGTGCCTCAAATACAAAAAGGAGCCCATTTCCAGGCTTATGATTAACTGGACTCTAACTTCATCTTTCTAAGACAAAAAGAAAATTCAAAAGATAAAAAGTAAAAACTGTCAAGGGTGCACAATTACCTCTAATAAAGACGCTTTGGATTAATGTTTTTCCTAAGCACCATTCGCTCCTGAAGACCACCCCAATATGAAAGAGTCCTCAAGTCAGGCAGAAACAACTGATTTCATCAGCCCAGTTGTTCAAGACAGAAGCAGGTGCAACAACCAAAAATGGTCCGAATATTTTCTCCTGCATGGATAGGTACTGCCATTCAAAGAACAAGAATGCAATCTAAATAAAAATTTTATAGGAACTGAAATTTTATTCAAAAAACATACCAAAGAGGTGCCCACGTGCAAGGGCAACACAATAAGAAAGTCCACAAAGAGGACATGACATGTATTGCCAAGAAGATTGAATACCTCAGCCAAATAAGCCAAAAATGACATGCTTGAATTGTCTTTCACAAGCCTATTTCATCAGCCAGAATACCACTTAAACCCTAATAACAAGAATTATCTCCTCAGAATAAGCAACATTAAGTCCTGAGTGACTTTGCCAAATGAATTATTACATATTAGTACAGACACACATACAGACATTAGCAATGTTCATATATGCGTAAACATCAAACTGAAAGAATATAATTAATCTTTTTGAATCCTGTTCATAATTTTTGACCAGCCATTGAAGACCTTTCAACTGATACCCTTTGAGGGAACCTTCGAACATCTCTGGTGTTTGCACTGAGGATGTTACAGGCATCGTTGAGCTGCTATAAGTGAACCATAATAGTTAAAGTTTACATCCTAATGCATAAAAGCGGTATCAAAATGTGAGCAGATTGCCACCGCTATTTCACCACCAATAAACTTCATTAGAAATTTTAAAGGAAAAGAGTATAATTTGGGAAAAAAAAAAAAAGAATCCACTGATGGATGCAGTAGATCTGTGTTAGATCCAGCAATGGAACGATCATGAATAGCCTCAGCATCTGCAGCTTGGCGCAACTTTGAGCACTCATCATCAAAATGCACTTGTAATCTTTTGCTGCTTAGAGTCTGCATCTTGTGCAGCTCTCAAGAACTCCCCTTTTAATTTACCTCCTCAGGATCTTCTTATTCTTCTTCTTCTTCTTCAGGAATATCATCTGAAGGGCGCAAGCGCACTTCTATGGCAGCTGTTATTTCACCACCAACAGATAAAGCTTCAGAGGGTTGTGAAGTGGACTTGTTTTGCATGAAGTGACTATAGAGTTCTGTTTATGACAACAGAAAATTAAGTCTCTGCTGCTGTCTCTTAGCTTCACAAAGTTCCTATTCACCTTTCAATGCTTCCGCTGCTCCTTTTTCCTTAACTCTGCCTGCAAGAAAAGGTATTTGATACCATGAGAGTCTAAAAGCTCAGATTTGGCAACAACTTCACAACCTGATGCTGCATTCCTTTCTTTCAAAATTGAAAAAAGAAAAGAAAAATAATAGGAAAAGAGAAAATCAATCAACCAATAAAAGATGTGCTTGATCATTCTGCAAAGCACAATTGAAGCATTTGCTAAGCAAAAAGAAAAAAGAAAAAAGAAAACAATAATAATAATTTAATTAAAACTTCCACCCGGATAACCAAAAAAGTATTGGTCAATCCAAAGAAGCCATGGGGAAGCGAGGTACTGTCCTGCAAGCTAAACCTCCATTTAGTAGTAATCTAATTTGCTGTCAAGTGAAAAGCAGTACATCAAACAAGATATCCAATTCAGTAGGACTGGTGGTGTGCAAATTTTGAGAAAACCTAGTCCATAAAATTTTGAAGCACTCAAGAATAAACAAGAACCAAAGGCATGTTGTTTTGTTCAAAACTTTCTCAAACTTCTTTTGTCCAAAAGAAGAGAAAAATGCAAATCCTGAACTATTGCTTACACCCATTGCAACAAAAAAAAAAGGGAAGCAGGAAAAAAGAAAGAACAATTAATGGATGAGATAACCATCTCCTTATCCACTCTTTTCCAGAAGACCAGCATATCTCTAGCTAGTTTCCTCGTGTGAATTGAAGCCCCTCTCATGAGTCTAAATGATATGCTAACCTTATTTTTCACCTGCAAAAGAGAATTGAACATCAAACAGTCTTGCTCCAGAGATAGAGAGCTCTACTGCATGTATTAGAACAGGAAAATACCTATTACATGCCTAAAACAAAGGACATGTACCTCCCTTTCATAGAACTCTGAGCACTTCTTAGCATCAGTTGGTTGTTTTCTATGGAAATTGTTGAAAATCCTATGATGCTTTGTTATATCTCGTTTTGCTATATTTATCCAGACTTTCCCAACTTTCTCCATTTCCTCCTCCTCAATCATTGAAGCATCTTTCTTGACTGGTTGTTTCTTTGGTAGACTTCTCTCAATAATCTCAGAGGAGCCAAGGAAACAAATGCTTCAGAATACAGGTTTGAGGAGAGAGAGGAGTGGAACAAACACTAAAACATCATGCACTTGAGAGAGCATATAAGGAGAATTGTCATAATATCAAGTAGGAATAGTACTATAACATATATGAATGGAAAATACAGCAGACCTCATATGTATCTCCTTTCTCCAAGACCATGGTATATCTGCAACTAGCCTCCCTCAGACATGATGGACCGCTGAATCCCTCCAGCTGCCCCTCCTGATTGGAAGATGAATTCAGCCTGGCATCTGAAACCTTCAGACTGAACTTCTGAACCGAATTAGAAGCTGACAGGGCTTTCATTCACACTGAGGCTGGGGCTCACCCACTCCATCCCTGCTCCTTGATCCAAACTGTCTATCAGCCGCCATCATTGCTGCTAAGGATCCCAAATCAAGAAGTTCCCTTCTGATAATAGTCCTCAACTCGAATGTCAGAAAATGTTGGCAAGTACAGTTGTGGTGCCAGCTTTTCATGAGGAGGGATCCTATAACGGAAGCCTTCCCCAATATCCAGGTAGGCTGAATCATAATTTGTTCTGCAAAGCAAAAAAATATATTTAAAAACAGTGACTGCCATTGCAGAATTAAAAATCACAGATTAAAAGAAGACCCAATGCAAAGAGGCATTTCAAGCTTCAAGACAAACCTATTAGCCATAGATTCTGAAGCAAAGTCTGTCTCATGATAGTTTGCCAGCTTCTGTGGACTGATGGAAGTAATGTAATCAGCAGTTGAAGTTTCTACTTCATGCAGTCCTCCTCTAGGCTCTTGACCCGATTTCCTACTCTTGGAACCTAAGTTATTCTTGGGAGTCAGAATTGCCATATGACTAGATGCAGGACTCGATAAGTTATGTTTAAACCTCCTCTTGTACCTTCGTACATCCTCCCCTAACATTGCCTGGTTGCGCTCCTCCGCCATTCGTATCCTGCGACAACCGTTCACCTCATCTTCACAGGCGTCAGCCTCAATTTTAGGACGCCTTCTTCCTCAACAAACCAAATTCCCTCCAGCATAACCCCAATATGCAAATTGGCAATCGCTCCCCCATACATATTATAAACCGCAAGAAACCATAATGGATTCTATGTAAACCCGTGGCTGTCTACTCCATACCTCTTAAAAAGGGACATACTAACATCTACCACAAAAACACATGAATTTAAGTTACATATTGCGAATGAATTTCAAGTGTTGTCCTCAAGAAATAAACTCTCAAAACTATATTATAAAAAAGCAAAATAAAATACAAAATCGGTAGAATTGAAAGAGAAAACAAAGGGAATTAAGAATACATGGGAAATAACAGTGCCTACCTTGGCTACTTCTGCTCTCATCCTGACTACTATTGCCATAATAATCAAAATCATTATCTTGTTGTGGAGGTTGAAAGTTCATCAAAGACTACAACCCAAAAAAAAAACCCCAAAATATACACAAAAATTTACACTAAAAAAAAGAAAAGACAAATAAATCACAACATATTAAATTTCACATAAGCCACCAAAACCCACAACAAGGTTTAACAAAAAAAATCACCAAAAAAATTCAAGAACCCTAGTTTTTGCTTAAACAACACAAACTTCAGTCCCAATAAACCATGTTCAGATTGGAGAAAACAACAATGGCCCAATTGAGAAAATCGAAAACCCAAATGACAAACCTCGAGATTGAAGAGAGCCGCAAAGGAAAATCTATTTTGAGAGCATGGCTTCAAGTCCATGTTTTGTTAATATTTAGCCAAGAAGAAGATGAAGAGTATTGGAAACAAAACCTAAGTGGTCAAACCCTGGGCTTGATTTTTTTACCATGAAAAAATAGAACGGATAAAAGTTTTGAGAATGAGAGGAGAAAAAGATACCTTGCAATATAAGCTGATTTGAAAAAGAAAAGATACAGCACCAAGAGTTTCTTGACATAGATGTCTTTCCCCAACATGAGCAGCCACAGAAAGCAGAGATTGTGAAGTCCCGTAGACAGATAATCAAGAAAGCATTTAATTAAATGCATATAAATGTTCAAATCAAATATGTAGAAGCATATAATTTTCCTTTTTATTAATTATGATACCTTGCAATATCAGCATTGCTCAGTTCAGTGCCCCAACAAATTAAATGACAGCTTGAACGGCACCTTTCGCTGAAAATTTGATCTTATCACTTAGAGTTGCCATGCAATTGTGCAGGGGGGTCACAAGCTGTAATAAACAGCAAGCATGTTACGGTGGAAGATTGCATATCAAATTACATTAAAACATAGTGCAGAATAGAAAGGTACCTCATCTTTGGTCATTAAAATACGGACAGAGGATATAACCCATTAAAGTCTTCTCATGGGTCAATAGAAGCATCCTGATGATATGTGTCAATAAATATAATTAAAAAAAAAAATTATCAGAGTGAATTTTCCTTTCCATTGGGACACAAACAAGAAATCAAGGTGGAGGAGGCAACTAAAACATGCACTTACACTCCACGAAATGGCAATGACATCCTCCAGGGAGGACAAAGCACTATATGACAACTCTAAATCAGCAGTAGAACTAGAATTCGCAATCCCTGGTAATGAAAGAGCTATACTGAAAAACAGATCAAGAATCTAGCAAATAAACAAACAAATAAATAAATAAATAAATAAAAGGTAGGCCAGAGCAGCTTATCAATACCTTCACAGTCACAATGAAGTTTGAAGTATAACAATGAAATGCAATTTAGATCATCCAGCCCTATTCTAAATCTGCAACCTAAGCAGAAGTTTTTAACTTCACAATTGGTATCTGCACAGCATGGAAGATAGACCATGATCCTATCTCCCAGGCATAGAGCATTATCACTTGGCAATAGATACGCAGCTTGTGACCAAATCAAGGAAATCAAATTCAAATGATATTGGTAAAACAAAATAAAACCAAAACTCATCACAAGCAAGAGACATTTACATGGAAAGCTGGAAAGACTCCTGTTCGGTGTGCGGTCAATTTGCTTGTTATGTGTGCAACTTCCTTGGCAGCCAAGCAAGCAATAGCCACTCATTCATGGTGTCCAAAACTTGAGTAGCATCTCATATGATGTATGACAACCTCTTTTTCTTTGATATTCCACCGGAGAGCTATTAATGTATTTGTTTTAAAATATGCAGTAGCTGCTCAGCCCGGCTTCTCCCGTCTTCACCACTAAAAGTGTAGAGACCAGTATGAGAGAAATATACGAACAAGGAATACCACTATAATATATAAGCATCCATTATTATTACATCATAAAGCTGCAAAACAAAGCTTGCATACTTTAAGATCACGAACCCTGAAAATTTGTGAAGGAAAAAAATTTGCAAGATTCTGGTAGTTTCATACCACAAGCGCATCTATTCTGGCTTCAATAACAGATGACCATTCGTCAGAGCCAAAGCAGCATGTATATCATCAGAATCTTCAGATCTGTTCCGGTCAGTGAATGACCACCAATAAAGCATAATTTCACATAATATCCATCCTTATAGTTGTTGGCCACAAAGAAACAAGAATAAAATTTGTCTGAAAAAAAAGAGGTAGCAAGAATTAAATTCTTGGAATCTGTTCCTGCTATAAAAGCCAAAGTCCATGCAACTCCAGAAGAGTAGTTCTACTTACACCGGATCTTTGGACGATGGGCACAACAAACCTTGCACAATCTTTGGATAAAACAATAACAACGTATATTCTTCCTAAATTGGCCATGAAACAAGACTGTAAATGAACAATATAAACAGCTAATTGCACACAATGCTAGACAAACGAGGGGTTAATCCGCCATAGTAATTCCAGAAACTAGATCATTGACTAGTAAATCTGATCATGAAATTACATCGGAGGAAACAATATCGCTGTGGCAATCTTGGCGAGTTTTGACATGAAAGAAGAATCGACATCCTTTTTGTCCAAAAAACGTACAGCATGTGCCATAACTGGAAACAAACCAGTAATATTCCCAACTTTCTGATTCAAATCCAAATAACCTAACAACACTTTGTGAGAAAAATGCAAAAAATCTCACAAACAAGAAAGGAAAAAATATAATGACAATAAATATTCGACGGCCTCCACGTGCAACAATAGAGCAACGGTCAAGAACCAGAAGTGGAAACCTGGAGTACCCCAGTACTCCATATTGAGAGAGAGAGAGAGAGAGAGATTGTTACAAGGAAGCAATGTATTTGAGAGAAGACATAGAAGCATCTCTGAATCAGGGAGATTCATCTATAAGAGATGAAACTAAAACTTGAACCGCCTCTGAAATAATTAACCCCCCAAAAGGATCACAAATTTCAATATTAATCAAATCAAACAATCAAAAAATTATATAAAGTTAGAATCGGAAAGTACCAGTAGCAGGAATTGGGTTTCCAGTGGTTGAAGAAGCCATTGATGAAAAAACCACCGAACAGATCGCAGCACCAAGATGCGGAAGCAGCAGAAGAAGAAAGACGAGAACGGTGGTAAAAATGCGATTTCACAGCATTAAATGATGTTGTTTCGGCTTTTCTTGTGTATAGAACCGAAACACAAATTTTTCAACGAAGAAGAAGCCACATTCATCTGTTTTGCTGCTTTCTCTCTCACACCCACTCTCCCTCTCTCTCTCACGGACTCTCTCTCTCTCTCTCTCTCTCTCTCTCTCTCTCTATCTGTGCCGTCTTGTGTTTCAGTTTTTCTCTTCGGGGTCTTTAAAAAGTGACAGCTGGCAAGTCCTCAAAACCACCAGACCGTTAAAAGGTGACAGCTGGTAATTCTCCAAAACCACGTGACCGTTGCAACTCAACTAGATTCAAAAGTTAAAAATTTCTTTAAAATTCTATTATTTTAAAATATTAAAGAAAATATATCAATAAAATTAAAATTGAATTTTAGTTTTTAATTTACAAAATAACTATATATTATTTTTTTCCCAAAAACACCTGCGACCCATGACCAAGCCATACAAGTACAAAGTTCTGAGTTGTTAGTTCTGCGTGCCAACTATGGCGTGTTAAAGGAATTTGGTTTCTATAATGTTACTCAATTAGTTGTGATTGAGGAACATTATAGCTTTGAAAAGGATCATCCAGGTCAAAGTCGACCTCTTCTAAGTTGGGCTCATTCATACCGATATAAGAAAGCATTTATATTTATAATCATGAGTTTATATGATAAGTTTTTTTAGAGTCAAAGATTTTTAAAAGTTTCTAAAATGAGGGATCAACATTCATTTTATATTGAGTTTTTCATTTTTCTTTAATCCGAAGAATTTATTCTGATAAAATATATTCTCATATTTTTTAATTAAATATTATTTTTAAAAATATATTCCTTAAAATATGATTTTACCGTAATATACTTTTACAACAGAAAAACAAGCACCTCCTAAGCGGGTGACCAGGTTTGAAAATGCGGACTTCATTGGGCATCAGGCACAAAACCAAAGCCTTGTGCAACAAGTAAAACCGTAAGAATTTTTTGTTTCTATTTTTCTTACTCTTGACCTCTTCCTTTTCCTCTGTAAAACAAAGTTTAGGTCTCAAATTCTTACATCACCATTCTAGATTTACTCCCAGGATTTCTTTCATTTGGTTATTCAATTAATCATCAAAATCAAAACCCATATATGATTATCAAACCAAGAAGAATGGGAAACGAGTTTAACATCAAATCGATTCTAATCCATAATTTTTTTTTTTTTTGCTTAAAAAAATTAATATAATTACAATTTTCAACTTATTTGGGGAATTTATCTAATTTGTTTATCAAAATTTATGCAGATATGGATTTCTGAAGAGAAAGTTAAGAATGATGTCTGGGTCGTTTTACTTGCCAAAGGACCATCCGTTGAAACCTAGAGGGGAGGATGCTTCCTTCATGTGTCAGGAAGAACAAATTGTGGGTGGCACAGATGGTGTTGGAAGTTGGGATTGAAGGGCATTGATGCAGGGGAATATTACACTTGCCCCGCAACACAACATAATTATCTATTGGTCGACTTCAGCAAGCACCTAGGATTTTTCTACTGAATGACAGAAGATGATGCAAAATCAACAAAAATAGCATCTTCGTCCTTCATTATCTACAAACACTGAAAACATTAATTGGAACAAAGAAAGGGCAACGGCCGGTACCAAGATACCTCTCATCCACGGGCAGGCATGACATACACCTAAAAAAATAGGATTCCAAATACAGTGCGAGGGCTACAAGTATCAGAACTCGATGTGTTCATTTACAGAGTCGGTAATAGTGACTGTCCCAAAAACTTCCTGCTGCTATGAACAAGAGAACAAATGTTGAAGCTACACAGTGGCAAAAATTTTGAATCAAGTCAAGAGAGTGAAAGTTTGAAGAACTGGGAATCCATTAGTCATGCTCCGTCATGCATGCAATGATGGAATCGTAACAAAGGTGCCAATAGTCTTTGTAATCCACAGACATCCAAGGCATTGCCGTAGGAAGAGCAGTCCCAAGAGACGATGGAAACCTGTAAAAGTTTCCAAATTAACAATTACAAGATAAACTCCGTTATGCAAGAATGCAATTTGATACCAATAGAGTGGAAAGGAAAAGCATCACACCTTTTTCCAAACAGCACTCCATAGGCTGAGGAAGCAATCAATGAGCAAGAAACTCCAGAAAAGACATTTTCATAATAAGGAGATAGTATTTGCCCTGAAAATATTTTTGCATCCAAGTGAGCAAGATAAACACTATAATAGACATGCAGCACATCAGTAGAATATAGACAAGTTCTAGTGAAAGAGCATGAAAAGAAAGGACAAGATATGTTTCATACCTATATTTGAGGTTTATAGACAAGGCAATGTAGATGATTGATACAATGCTTATGGTTTCATAGTTCTAATTTCCAATGAAACATAAAACCACATGTCGGAAAAGATCTATATAAAGTCTGAAGCTCTCCTCAGTCAGACATGCATTGGAGTTGTATCATGCCAAAAAAATTTCTACCTATTCCGGGGTTTATGGACATCATATAAAATATCCAAGAGAAGAGCAGCACCGTGAACATGAAAAGAAAATTTGGTGGTCCTTTCAATAATATCGAAGGCAATGCATGCTAGAAATGTAGTCTCAATCCTGGAATAACAGAATTATAAGGTGACATGGGATCTCAACTTACACCTCAAGACCTCACCTATTGTCAAGAAGTTGCTGTGGAGCACTGACAAAAGTATTGTTGATCTATTTCTGCTTACAATTTTTTTCTGCCATAAATTAGCTGATGAACCGATTTCACTACCATAACCGCTCTCTGGAGAGCCAATTGCATCCCTCTGACACGATAAATTTTCAAACCAAATTCCATAAGGAAACCTTTCTTGCCTTAACAACCAGAAGAGGATCTTGATGTAAGGCGTAGCATGAACCATAGATATGGTTACTTCAACCATGATACATACAAGGCTGATTGTTGACTCCAAAATAGAGAAGAAAATATAGAAAACAGAAGTTGTTGGTAGCAGAAGTAAGAGAGGACTAAATAGAAGAGATCCCACTACATGTTGCTCTACAGAGTAGTCATAGCTATCGAACCTCTTTCTAAGGGGATTCCACTTCCTACCCCTGCAATAATAATTCAGCAGCTGAATTAGCAACTTGAAACAACAAAGGCAGCAACTATCATGACATAGAATACTATACATGGTGACATCACTAATATAAAACAATGTGGACTTTAACACATGCATGCAGAAGAGGGGGAATCTTAAGGGTCTATGTGAACAGTTCTAATCAACAGGGGCACGAGGACCCACAGAGCACAAAAGAAAATCTCAGCCCATCTTCGAGCAAAATTTGTTAAAAAGGAGAGTCACAGTTTACAACAGCTATATTCAAAGTGCTCACAGAAATCTAGCACCAATTGAATCCACTATTTATTAAAAGATATGTCTCCTAATAACATTAGTGAAAATACAAAACAACAATCTGGACCTTAATCCCAAATTTTGGGGTGAGAGACAAATATAGAATAGAAGACAATATATATAGATAACCAAAAAAAAATAAAAAATCATATCTATATAACATTAGTGAGAATGCCTGAAATAATTAATACAGCCAAGTTCCAAGGGATACATCTAATTAGCTAGCTACCAATCAAATAATTCATCAATAAGACTAACAACAGTCAATTAAATTCATGCTACCATGAGACCTCATGGTAGCCCCAAAACCAGCATCAGCAGCTCTAAGGGAGAAGTACATATGCTAATAGAAACTAATTTGCCACTAATAAGAGACCACCCAAAAAATCACCTCACTTCAACAATATAGCTTAAAAGAAACATACAGCTTTATATTTTATTTAAGCAACTCTGCCATGGTTGTTATTCGTTTATTTATTTTGGTGAATGGGCTGAAGGCAAAAGAAGACTACACAAATGGCAGGGCTGAATAACTAGTTAATGGCTTAATGCATGCAAGCAAACTAAATAAATAATATTAAAACAGATAGTTACCGTATCAATATCTTAACCAATTCTCACCGACATACTGATTCTCTTCTCAGAGTTTGAAGAAAAGGCTAAATAAGATGAGGGAAAATATAATATAAAACTGAATACCAGCAAAAGAGTTGTCCTCTTGTACTGAACAAGTGCAGAAAACTAGGAAACTTGAGACTGTCCTGGTAATTAAAAAATGAACTTGATACAGTTGAAATGTCAGTAATATATATGATACGAACAAGATTCAATGACCAACTTAAGCAGCACAACCCTGAGTTTTGCAACAGTATTTGAAGGTGTTTACTTGCTTGACTAAAAGGGTCTACTGGAGGAAGACACTGACCAAACCAAACAAATCCAATACAAACTCAAAAGTTGAACAACAACAGAAGGTTTAAGACCATGGTGGAACCCTTGAAAAGTTTAATATGAAATATAGCTAATTCTGACCAAATTAATCCAGTCCAATAAACTTCTTCCGACCATCAGCTATGCACCAACCTATGTAACGGAGTGGGATGTGTGTGTGTGCTCAGGTTTTTTTTTTGGGGGGGGGGGGGGCGGGGGAGGGGAGTTGGCTATGCCAATGCCAATCTAGGTTAAACCTTAAATCATAAAAAATTAATTAAAAAATTAACTGAGATAACAATTACTGGTTTATTTCTATATAAAAGAATAACAAATTTAAGCTAATAGATCAGCTTAAGAAATTCCAAGCAACAAATTTCACTTAAAGACATGTCTGCCATGTCTCTAAAGATGGTAAATAAGCCAAAAAGAAGAAATAAGAAATAAACATAAACATAAACCATTGCTCGGAACCAACAAATCACAATGGTGCAGCCATGACCATCACATTATCGATTACCATTAGAACAAATTTCTTACAAAGAGTAAAAGACATAATGAACTGACCATAGTGGGAACAGATCACAGCAATAACTGAGAACAATGAATAGGTATAATTACCTAAAAAGGCGCCATAAAGCTGCCAAGGCCTGTATCTGCACTGAATACAAGACCGAAAGCAACCAGTGAATAGTTGACACGTGCAAGGCAGACAGTCTAATTGTATCAATAGTCAGTGCAGCAGGGATAGTGAATCCAAATACCATTCCAGATATAGCAATTCCCTTGATGAAATAAATTAGGAAAAAACCCACAAAGAACGAGAATGTGGACCAGATTTGGATAATATTTAGGGATATCATGCCGAGAATTCCAGCCAGCTCTGTGTTCAACTTGAAGCCAGCCGGGACTCCCATCAACCACACACACCCCGTACGCAACAGATTGTTTCTAATGTCACTGGCATAGTTCAAAACCCAAATGCAAGTAGACTCTGCAGAAATCAATAATGCCAAACCAACAAAGTTCCCTAAAAGAATATCAGCTGCTATATTCGACCAGAGAAAATGCTTACGTAATGCAGCTTTCTCCGCATGCTCCACAGATGATTGAAACCTGTTAAGGCAGACAAGAATTCACAAGAAAGACGAGCAAACAGTACTTCTAGAACTAAGGAATTCATCATATTGCAAATAAAGAGTACACTCATCCCACCAGAACTTTCAGATCTATATAATCCACCGATACAACACAGTTGTTAATGCTCACTTTATCACTTTGGAGTGTGTAAATCTAAAGCATGCACCATAAATAACATAATATAAATTTCAAGTTATAGAAACTAATTACTTGGATGTTCAATTTGTTCGAAACTCTATACATTAATTAAGCACATTGAAGAAAAGACAGTCCTCAAAGTTGTACCCAAATCAACAAAGCTGATATCCCACTATAATATGAAATTTTACAGCTGACTTAAGCTCAAACGCGACATGTATAATTTTTGAAATTCTTCAACACCAAAACTTTATATTAAAAAATGGTTCTAACGGAGCAAGATCAAACCGAACACATAATATACTGAAAAAAGATCCTTGAATTATAAAAGATAAATAAGAAAAATTAACTAGTACTAATGACAATTGCAAAGCTTGTCAGCTAGTCCCAAGCATCATGCAACGAAAAGAACATTACCTGAGGCTGTTACCTTGGACGAGGATTGGCCAATACAAGATTTGACAGCATCGGATATGGAAATTTTTCCATGTATGACTAAATAGCTTGGCTAGTGTGTGACATATCCACAAGTCAGACCCATAACTCAAAATGCAATGGACCATTTGAAGAATCATGTAGAATAAAGTGAAGAAAGAGGAGATGAACAAAGCTAATAGCTGTTTCGTGAAAAAAGTAAACCTGCAAAGTCACCATCATTAACGAATCAATTATAAACAATTACAAATGTCAAAAAGGAAATATAATTGTTAAGAGATGTATAAAGGACATTACGAAAGTATAAAGGGGAATCTAGAACCAAATCTTTCTTGTCCCACTTGTGTCAAGAAAATTCTTTTGGCAGCAGTCGCGGAATTGATTGCCAAAATTGTTGTCTCCTATACATCAATCATGGAATTAGAAAGATATCTAAATAATGATGCAAATGATTTACACATAGATAACATGGTAAAAGGCATGGTTACCAAGTCAAGGAATTGATGCTTTTTTTGGAGCTCATCAAACCACTTGGGCTTCTTGAGTGGAGATCTCACTTGCTCACAGGAGCTGAAGGAGCTCAAAGAAAAATGATGACCGCCATATGTTGGACTTTCATAAATAACTATCTGATATATATGGAGCAAATAGAAGATTAGGATGAACTAACAAATTCAAAGGAAATGGAAAGAACATGATAGAGGGCGATCATGACTTACATACGTGGACATCACTATCAGACTCTATCTCCCCATCGAAATGCATATGATGAAGCTGAGGAAGCAAATGAGAATCCCCAGCAAAGAAATCCTGGGAATTACATAACAACTGAATCCAGTTACACAACCTTCCAGAGTCTTGCTTGCATTGTTCTAAAAATCCATGTAGTCCTTGGCAACCACAACTCCATCTTTCATGATTAGGTTGAGACGTGTGTTGATATTTCTCTGCATGAATGTTACGACAAATAGAGGTCCTAGAGCAATCCTCTCCTTCATTATCCACTTGCACTTGACAATTAATGCTGAAATCCACTATACAATGACCGAGAATGGAGAACATTGACTTATCCTTTAGGAATAGAGGCATCTTTCTGTCAGTCTCGAGAAGGATTCCCTAATTGAATGGAATTGTCAGTAACCAAAGTAGTTTCAAAAACACTAATCCTAGCACGTAGCTATACAAAATTGCAAGAAACTTGAAAATTTCCTAATTACCCTTAGTTTGAGTCATGAGAATAGACATCCTATTGCCTTAAAATATGTTTTTACCAACAGCGGTATGACTACAGAAAAAAAGACCTCCATTTTAGCAAACCTAATGAAGCATACGTCTCGTTTCTTTTTATAATGTGTCACTTTTGGAACCCTAATTAAACCCAATCGACTAAATACGACATTTTATACACAATCTTTTGGAGGGGGGATTCCTTCATAATATAGAATTCAAAGAAAATACCTTAAAATACCAAAACCAACTCACGTAACAAGAGAAAAAGTGGCTAACATTTTATATTATTCCAGTACCCAAAAATATGATACATCAAAAACGGAACAAACTAACCCTTGTGTTGTGAAATTTATAGTAATTAATACGAATGAAAATAGATTTATACCTGGAGACTGGGTCCAAAACCAGAGAAGGACACCTCATCTACAGCAAAAGCTACGACAATGTCGAGGGAAGCACGAGATGGACTAAGAAACCAACCAAACAACACCATCGATCCAAATGACGAGGGATTGGTGTCGAAGAGCTGTTTCGGCCACCAAATCCTACATTTTCTTCTCATTTTTTTAATATCTCATTACTGCATTAATCCCTTCGACACGTCCTCCACAACCTATGTTTACCCTTCTGCAAAGATATTCAAAATTGACATTAGCAGGCTCCAAAGCACAAGACTAAGAACAGCAATTTCAAAAAATCCCTAATTCACTAATTAAAGACTGAGGTGAGTACCTGAACTTCAGTGGGGAAAAATCACAAACAGTTGCTAAACATAGAAGCACATGGCGAAAATAAAAAACCCACCACGAACACAGAACCTAATGATTAATCAGATCTCCCATGCATGGTCTGTGCGTTACAGAAGATTAAATGCGAAAGCTAGGGTTTTTGGGATATGAACTGAATCCAATGGAAATAGAAAGAAATCGGGTAAGCGTTACTCCCGAGGAGGAACAACAGTCAAAAGTTCGAAGATGCCGATTGAGGCTCTCTCTCTCTCTCTCTCTCTCACGTTTAATTATTTTATTTGTTCCTTTTTCTCTCTTTGCCTTTTGGAGCGTGTTTGGGCAGGTAAGGCATTTTAAAAAAATAAAATTGATTTTCTAGTAATATTCTTAAATCTTTTTTATTAATTTTGTTTTAGTTATAATAATATTAAAATAGTTTATTTATTAATAAAAGTCAATTTTTATTAAATTAATAAACTAAAATTATTTCTTTATCACAGTCTCACTTAATCTCTCCTCACTATTGAAAATTCCACTCATTTAAACACTACTAAACCTACTTCACCGGATCTTATGTTAGGGTTAATTCTGAGAAATTATTTTCTTTGAAAGTTTGAATCTACCCAAGTTAAGTCTTATGTTTGACAATCAAAATTTCAGATAATTCTTAGAAATGTTTAATTTTTTGATATACTTTATTTTTTATTAATTCTCTGTTTAGATCGATTTGAACCTTGGAAACCTTGCACGGGTCCGTCTATCCCGAGGTAGAGAGGTTGCACTAACATTGTCATAAGTTTGATTAACTTGAAATTCTATTAAAACATTTGTTTTAACAAGATTTCTTCGGTTAGATGGGAAATTTGAGAGCAGTAAATTTTTGCAATATTAAGGAGGAAGACTCTGTGTTCAAGAACTTTTTTCTTTCATCATCGATTCCTAGATTTTATCTGATTAATTCGATTTGAATACTGTGAGATTCATTTTATGGATTGGCTCTCCTAAATCATTTTTCACTATTCTAAGAACTCGAAATCGAGACTCTAATTAAGAAAATAAAGTATTCCGATCACTTAACTCAAAAAAATTTGGTAAGAACCTATGTTTCAACCAGTGGCGTCATCAGAAAATTTTTGGAAATACAAAAACTCTAATTAAGTTGTGTGCCACGTGTTTACAAAGGATATAGTGGAGTTGCTTTTTTTTTTAAATAATGATCATGTTAAATCCAATTAAATTTGATTCAATTCAGTTTAAATTCTTAAAGATAAAATTTTTCTAAATCTATTTTTTTCATATATAAGATTCAAACTCAAAATTTGTTTAAAATGATCGATATCCTATCATTTGACCAATTAAACATGAATCAAGGAATTGTTTGAAAACACATTAAGCTCTTAAACTTTAATTAGCACTCAATAACGCTATATGTATTTGATAATATCAAATGAAAAATGACAATATTCAAGCGGGCTAAACATTGAGGCATCAAAATTTAGGATAAAAAAAAAAAAAAAAACTCAAATGAATCTTTTAAGAAAAAGGGTCAATAAGTTATTATTAAGTGAATATTTCATTATTTTTTTTCAAAAATATTCATATTTTTTTTTGAATCAAAGTACCATTTTATGAAATAAGATTTATTTATTTTTTGGTTCAAATGTACATTCAATACATTATTTTGCAATTCTTTCACAATGTAATGGAACTCTTCCAAGCATTTCGCTTCACAGCCTCATATTATAAACAAAATGTGAAACCCTGATTAAGTTTTTTTTTTTTTTTTTTTTTTTTTGGATTTTGAAGAAAATTTCCAATCACCAGATTTTTTTTTTCTAGTTAAAATTCACAAGTCATCTCTACTCCTACAAGTGAACACCAGTTTTTGTTGAATATATTTTCCAAAGAAAAAAGTAGTTTTTAAATCTTCTCTAAATATCATGAAAAAAAATTAAAATTTTTAATATCAAATAATTTTGAATTATTAAAAATATTTTTAAAATTTAAGCATGAAAATTTTAAAATATGATAATATAAATTATTATAAATATTCGGTCTATTTAATATTTAACTCGTTTGATTATTTAGCATTATTCTTTAATTCGCCAAACATATTATGCAAATAGGGACTTTATGGCTGTTTGGGAAAAAGAAAGAAAAAAAAAAAAAAAGTGAATTGAGATTAGCTAAACAGACCTACTCCCACTCGTATTCAATTCAATTCCTTCTAAACTTTTTAAAGTAAAAGGCAATCTCACCATAAATGGAGAGAATTTGAATATTGTCTGCTTAAAGGTCAGGTGGAAAACATAATCTTTGTGTTTTGATTCCTCCTGTCTAAGGTAGAAAGGTCATATTCTAGAGAGAGATTTAAAAAAACAAAAGAAATAAAAAAGGAAATGCTTATTTTAAAACTATATATTAAATTCTCATGAAGATTTCGATTAATATAGTTAAAATTGATAAAAATATCATTATTGAAGAATAAAAAGTTGCAATCCAAAATAATTTATTTAAAAATATTTGTTATTATTACATATTTTCAAATTCTGTAGAAAAAGAAAAAAAGAAATGTATATAATTTAAATATTAAATTTAGATTTTCTAATAAAGTTCGAAAAAGAAGACCAAATATTAAATCTTAGTAATTGCCTACTTAGAAGGCACATTGTAATCTAATCCAAAAGTATCAGCGAAGGTGAATACCATAAAATTTTTGAAATTATTTGAAAATAAATTTAAATTTAAGGGGTTATTCACATTTTGACATTTTAATACAAAAAGCTATTGATATAATTATAAAAGACTTTATTTTTATTTTCAAAAATCAATGTTTTTTTTTTAAAAAATCAATGTTTTTTTTTTTAAATCAATGTTTTTTTTTTTAAATCTTCTCTTTTAGTTAGAAAAATACCAAGTAAAATAAAAATAGAGAACATTTTTCTAAAAAAAAATAAAGACAAGTTGAAGATACACGACCTAATAATGCTACAGCATGAAAGTAACCCAATACCGCCACGCAATCATTAGACGACTTAACATTATAATATTTCACGTTCGCACCAACCGGCCAACAACCCACGTGGTATGACGCCCAAGATCAGACGTCGCATTTCCTAACCCGGCCCCACATTTCAATCATACGCCATTACCTCATGAAAATGATCGTCTCCCTCAAATATCTAGCCTACCCATCTTCTTGGCCGTCAGATCAGCTTCTCCACTTTTTGGATTGGTCAACATTGGCCACGTGATGCCCGGGCCCCACGTGCCTCTGAAAAGCTTCACTCCTCCGGCCCACCCCACCCCTGCGGTTCTTCGAATGAAAGTAAATAGATTTTTGAATAAAATAAAAAATAAATTAGGATTCACTTAGAAATTTATTATTAAGATTTTTTTATTAATCTATTTGTATGTCCAAAATTTTCATTGATTAATCGGATAAATGTAAAGTATAAAAATAAAATATATTGCAATAAGCTATTTATTTAAATTAGATCTTAATTCATTTAATTATATTTGATTCGAAAAAAAATAATTTAATATAAATTATTTAAAATCAGTATCAATATCTTTTTTTTTTCATCATCCTCATCTTCCTCTCTCTCTCTCTCTCTCTCTCTCTCTCTCTCTCTCTCTCTCTCTCTCTCTCTCTAGTGTACCGAATCATGGGCTCAAAATGTTTAATTCTAATTTTGTTGAGATAGATTCAAAATTTTCAAAAAAGTTGTTTGTTACGATAATAGAAAAAACTTAATTGGACAATTAGTTGGAATAATCATTTAAATTTTGGGACCATCCAGTAAGAAAGAAAGCAAAGAAGTAAATGACAGAAACCGGACTTTTGTCTAGCGGACGCGTGTAGCGCAACAGGGAGGGTCGTTAGGCACCTCCTGAGGCTGAGGCTCGGAAACTCCGAAGCAAATAGGCTCGGGACTTCGGGCCTCTATATATATAGCCCTTTTTTGAGTCCGGTTTTCTCATGATAAGAGGAAAAAAAGAAAAGAGAAGAAAATTTTATCATCCGTGAGGGTTCGATCTTCATCTCCTATTTCTGGATTCCTGAAGGTATTTTCCGTTTAATTCGTATTTAATTCGTGGAATTCCGAGTATTCGATTTCGAATTCGATCACATGATTTTGAGAATTTTTTGTTATTCAGGGTTCGTTAATTTGAATTCTTGTGACGCGAGCGTCTGACGTTTCTGATCAAATGATTTTATTTTTGTTGGGTGTTTATATTCTCGCTTGATCTTGGATCTCTTTGTTTATGAATCTTCTGATATGGTTTTACTTTGGATCATTTGACTGCATTTGGTAATTCTGATGAAAGATATATATGTATAAAGAAAAGGCGATCAAGAAGATCAGGGCGTTTAAATTTTGCCCTAGTGACGATGTGGGTGAAATTTTTACGAGAAAAGAAAAGATGGGAAAATTTTATTTGGATAAAAGTTATTTATTTTTTAGGAAAATAGTGTTAGGATAGCATGTCCCTTGTAGAAATGACCATGTTGTCTTGTCTTAAGTACGATTTCATGTTTAAACGACATGAATATACTGATTTCTAGAAGTGTCTGTGTGACTTAGCACCTTGATAATGGTATTTGGGAATGTGTTGTCTGGATTCTCTCCTGTGTGCTTCAACGAGAATTTACCCATTCAGATAAGGGTTCTGATTCTGAAATAGGTTAATGACTTGTGGACATATGCTTACATGATCTTGTGCCTCAATGTAATGGTAGATTGAAGGCACTAGGCTAATTTTGAGCCTTCCGCTTAGAAACTCAATGCTAGTTGCGGGGAAAAAATAGAAGGTATGGTCAGAACTAGTTTGCAGTAAATGGTTCTTATTCAACACTTTGGAAGACATCATTAAGAACACTCTTTACATGGACTATGATTGACATGTATTTATTGTGGTCACTTTTGATATATACTTTAATCTTTTTCTAATCTAGAAGGTTTATTTGCGTTTTTAAGTAAAAGACAAATAAATTTCGTTATAAGACAGTTTAAATTAGATTATTTCTTGAATTCGAAACATGTTGAAGCAAAATGTAGCACTCTCATTTTCTCCCCTATTATACAAATGGATTGATAATTTATCTTTCATTGCGTCGTGTCTCTGTTTGTAAAAGCATAAAAACCATTTAAATATGTAGTTAGAACTTGTGGAAGTACTTCACTATGTACAATGTTGAGTGTCAAGGTATTAAAGTTTCTGGATTTGAAGATCACTTCAAGTTCTAGTAAATGATATACATAAAGTGTAACATGTTATTTGGAGTTGAAAATTTTGAGAAATCTATAAGGTTAGCCTGGATCAACTGCAGCTCAAAAAGCTCTTGACAAATCTTTTTAATAACGTTATGACATGTCTAATTTATTGGTAATGGTAATATTCATTCTCTGATGATTCATTTCCCTTGGCTTACAGATCAGAAACGTGGGAAGAGGTGATTGAGAAGTGAGTATGGCTTTAGTTTCTGGAGGAAGGTCAACACTGAACCCCGATGCCCCTCTTTATGTTCCCACTGCTATCCGCCAAGTGGAGGACTTCTCCCCAGAATGGTGGCAGCTGGTTACATCATCAACTTGGTTCCGTGACTACTGGCTCAGCCAGCACCCAGAAGAAGACATTTTCTGTGGCACTATTGAGGATGACGACAATAATGATGATGACATAGTTAATATGCTGCCAGACATTATTGATCTCGATGCTAGTGAAGATTTCTTAAACATGGAAGCTCAGATGGAAGAATTCATCCGGTCCTCTGAAACCAGTGAAGAAACTAATCCAGCAACCATTGCCATGAATGGAGTTCCCAAAAATGGTACGTACAAACTGTTCTATGCATACGTAGTTAGAAATTGAAAAATGCAGTTGAATAAAATGGGTAATCAAAGATTGCCAAACAAAAAGGCTAATGGCATCCTCTCTAACAAGGCCTATAATTTTGATGGGGGCAAATAGGAACACTAAAATTTACGTTTGATGGTGTAAGAATGAACTTTGTGATAGTGAGCATAGGGCGAATACGTTTATGTGACTTACATCCGAAGGTCTAACTTGAACTTTCATTATGGAACTGAATAAGCATGGAATATGGCCTCGGTTAAAATTTTTCTTTCTGTGCCTTTGTTTTGGTTATACAGGCTTGTACGATTTAAACCCCAATCTACCCCCAACTAAGGGAAAGAATGAGCCAGTGGCATGAATTCCGAAAGCAGGTTTCGGTGTGGAGAGCAGTGTCACTAGGATGAGCTAGCTGGACATCTAGCTTTTAAGTCACATTTTCCAACAGTGGAAGCAGTCTCTGTATCCTTGTAACTTTTGTATAGAGCAAGTTTACAGCCCATGTACTCTGATATGTCTCGTTGAAGTTAACTAAAGGAACTCCAGAAATAGGAAAATGTAAAATTGAATGAAAATGAGAAGTTTCACCCTTTCTGTCCATTGACGTTGTCTGCCCAACTTGCATTAATTTCGCAGAAGACCAGCAAGCTTCCTTCCATTCATGGTGCTCCATTAAGGTTGTTCTAATTGTTGCTTTGCGTGCTACGCAGTTGTTAGTTGGGAATTGATTTTCAGGGCCTTTGGGTGCTGTAACTTTTAAGTTATACGTGATGTTTGTGTTGCTGGTAACTGAAGAATCTCTTTGATGGTGATGGTTTCTGCTTATCCAGACTAGGCCAACTTAACCGTCTCTATGATTGACATCTGCTTGTTTGGCTAAACAAGGTACAAACGTGATTAGTACAAATGTAATTAGCCTTCATTTGTGTTCCAAAGAAGAGACCATTGCTATATTTACCACCACTGATGTTTTCCATGCAAAGGATCGTTGCTCCTTTACTCATCATCTGCAATGCAAGAGAGAGAGAGCGCGCACGCGCGCACGTGTGGACAAAAGATGTATTACCTCCTCTAGTCCCCTTCCTAACAGGTTGAATCAACATGATTCATGCCTCGCAGTTCACAAACATGGCTGGTTATTTGTAAGCCCAAAATACCCTGATGGCATACAAGAAATTATAGAGCAATACTGGAAGATGAATGTTCTTATTGAAGTTCTGTATGCATCGACTGCAAGGATGGATGCACAGTGAAGGCCCAAAGAGATGAAACAACCATTGAAGCTCCATTAGCGAGTCAATTTTCCTGAGTAGCTCAAGCAAAGCTGTTTGCAGAACTAAATCATTGATGTCAATTCTGCGATTATACTGTGGATTGAGAAGATGGATGTGTTTGAGTCGTATCATCATGAAATCACATCTAGAAGGGCTTCGGTATTCTCTTCAAGCTTTCTCCTTGTTTGGTCTTCCATTACGCTTTGGTTTCCAATGGCATCGGATATTGCTTTGGGTATCAAGAATCGAGGTCTTTCAAGGGATGGTGCTTGGTCAAGGACCAAAGGCTCATCATGCAACATAATTTCCATGCCATCACATGTCCACAATGAGCGGGTTGCCTCACCTTTGCGCCCTAGTGAGAACCAACCTAAGCCAGCTGCTGCAATGTCGATGCTAGTTGTGTCCCACCTAGTTCCAGTAACTTTTGAGTTCTCTTGCTTCCCACTTCCCCCGTTCAGAAACTCGATCTTCCCCAATGGGTGGCTGACAGATTAAGTGGAGAAAAAAAGTATAGCTGACTGCATTTAGATCGCATGGAAACAAAGTAATCTTGTTCGTTTTGAAGGAATGTGTTCCAGGATATTGTGCAATTTTAAGTGAAACTCATCCAGCACAATGATAGATTGGCAAAAAGAAAAGGGGAAAAAAAATTTGCAGCGTTGCAGAAATTCCAGCAAACCCTACACTAGGCAAACATAAGATCCAAGTTAACTTTTAATCCCCACTGAAAGCTGATCAAATAAAGCGGTTGCTACAGCAAGTGTAATCAAACATGACTTATTGTCATTGTGCTGCCTAGAAGCCATTAATCCTCTTCTAGGACAGAAAACAATTGCTTTTTTCAACTCGTCACCATTTGATCCTCTGATACAGAAAAACTAGATCAAAAAGCAGGGACGTTGGAGTAACATCATGTTAACTTCAAAATTTTAAGAGAAACCGAGTTAATGGGATTATATAATCACTTGCAAAACATGAGAACACACAAAAAGCACATCCAAATATAGCAGCTGCTGTTAGATGCCCCAACCAAATGTCATTATTTAGTCTATAAGCTTCTCTACCCTAGATAAGCATGAGAAAGAAACAAGGCAAAAATTTGTCTAACAATAAATATGTTTTTCCTTCAAGACGTGGACCAAAAAGTTAGGGCTTTGGTTCCCTAGTATTGGCAGATGGTATATGATAAACCAAATGAAACCAGATCAACAATGATCCAATCATGTAAAACTTTCAGTGGAGTAAAAATAAATAAATAAATAAATAAAAGACACCAACGTACCTGCAGTCGCACACCAACATGCTTTTTGTAGACATCATCTGCATTTTCTGTCTTCCCCATATGAAGAGAAACATTTGGTGATGCCATGCCCAAACCGTGACACAAATTGTTTCTACTGAAGCCATGTTTAGGTCTAGCCGCATTAATCCACCAACATGCACAGCCTGCCCCAACTGCAATATACCAACAATGCTTCAGCAAAGGAGTGGTTACAATTCTAAAATTTTCACCTTGATCACTGAAGTCATCTACCATTCAAGACCAGCAAAATCATACAATTCCTTTTCACGATATCATGTGAAAGTGTTAAGAAAGTGGGAAAATAATGAAGTACATGATTAAAAAGCTTTCACCATGGGAAACTCTCTTCGCAGCAACCATATAACAACTTTGTACTTGTTACTTCAAATTATACAAGTCATTCAAGAAATACTGAAGATGTATCCTTCAGTATCTGGACCAATGTCTGGTTTTCTAACATAAATACAATAATTCCAATTCTAAATATTGTAGGGCATTGATGAGTGACTCAATACTTGTATTATGGTCCACCCTTTGGAAGCATCAACTGAAAAAGGAAAAAGAAAAAAGAAAAAAAAGCTCATTCTCATAGCATAGAAATTGATGTTCTTAGTCTAGAATTACCTTCATCCTGTAGGTTCGAGGCTGCAGCTCCTTCCGTATCTCAACCATTTTCTGCTCCTCTCTATTCAGTCTCATTGACATTAAATATGGATGCACAAGCCCCGGAGTATCATACATTTTGGCCTTGGCAGACAAAATTCCTCCAATTCTTAGAATTCCAAGTGTTGTCCCAGGGTCTGCAGCTTCAGTAAGTTTTGTAATTTTCACTCCTCTCTTGGCAAAAGCATTGATCAGAGTAGATTTACCTGCATTATGAGCTCCTATTACCCAAACATTGCATCGCGGACATGCCAATTCCTTGATAAATGACAACAAATTCCTCAACCCAAGTCCTTCCGGGCACTCACCAAAATCCCCACTAAGCTTAGGTGCACCTCCAGCATTTGCACAGTGTCGAACCCAACTATCTAACCTGGTGAAATCTGAAATGGGAGTAGATCAACCTTTGTAGCAACAAGAACAGCTTAGGGAATTTTTTGCTAAGCTTTATATTACTTCCTTCCAGTGCCTTGAACAAAGATTTCGCTGCCCGTCTTGGAAACGTACCATCAAAATCGACACAATCAACAAGCATGACTACAACAGTAGCATCGGCATTTCCTGTAGGTTTCATCAAACAGGTAGCTATTAACCTATCAAAGTCAAAATCAGGTATTAAATTCTCGGCGACATGATTCTTCACCTGCCCATAATTCCTTAAGGAATGATAGCGCGCACAACCCGTAACCTCTTCTTTTTCTTTCTGAGCCTCCCTAGCCATTCTCTTCCTCTCAGCTTTAGATATCCACTGCTTCTTTCCCTTTTCAATCGTCTCTTCAGTAATGTTGCCATACCCCACCCCAGCTGGAGCAAAACCATCTAACTCTTTTAACTTCTCCTCTTCATCGTCCAATTCAGCTTCCCAATCCTCTTCACTCCAGTCAAAGACATCATCGTCGTTGTTGTCAAATTCTTCATCATCTACTCTCATTTTCCATCAATTTTGTTTTCAAAATCCTCTTCCTTTTCTTCTTCATCGAATTTATGACCCAAGACATCCCCAACAAACACACCATCAAATTCCAATTCCTCAGACTGAACAATCTTCCTTTTTTGATAAAACCCAGGAAGGTTTGGGTATGTGTCTTGCATAAAAACTCCACCACCAGGACAGAAAAGCCCAAATTTTCATCCTCATCTCTACCCTCACTCAAAATTGGCTCTTTAACATTTCCTCTATTGCCTCTCCCACTAATTTTCTTTGTCAGATGAAGGTTTGTTTGAGCCTTCAATGAGAACGACTCTTGTAGATTTTGGTATTTTTCCTACAATGTCCTGAAAAAAGAGCAAATTTAAGAGGCGGGTTCTTATTCTAAGGCAAGAAAAATGGGAAGTTGGAGTAACATACTCACCAAATGTTGCAATTAGGCATTCTTGGTTTATGTTCCCCCGATTAATTTGAACTGAAAAACCTAAAACCACTTCAAGCAGGTCAGAATTTTGCAGAAACTAAAAAGGAAATGAATTTAAGCTACTGGCTTGGAATTTCACAGAGTAATATCATCGTACATATGCAGCTTAAATTTGCCGCTAGCACTTCCAGTACCGAGATATGAAATTTGAGAGAGAGAGAGAGAGAGAGAGTTTTATTTTTTTGCTCGCTCTGGATAGATGCACAACTCGGAAGAAGAAGAACTCCAAAATGAAGTTCTTGCCTCCTGTTATGAAATCGAAGAATCCGGCGAGGCCCGCCGGAGTTGGACGGAGAAGGAGGAGAGGGCTGAAAAATTGTATACCAATTTTGTTAAAGGTTGATCATGAAAAGTATTTAATAAAAATATTAGTGAATACCTAAAAATTAATTACTTAACTTTTCATTGGGTAATCAAGTCCTCCAAGTTTTCTCTTTTCTGTGAAAATACAAAATTTTAGCAATTTAATTTAATTTCTATGTAATAAAAATATTTGTAAAATCCTTTTTTATACATGCTCAATAATATACATATATGATAATTTTCTATAATTTTAGTAACAATTAATATTTACAGAGTTTATAATGTTAAATTCTTGTATATCATTAATTTTAGTAAGATGGATGAGAAACATAAAAATCCCATAATTACAAACCTATTAATATCCATAATTATAAAATACCTTCATACTTGTTATTATCTAATTTGGGTTACCATATTTTCTCAACAATGCGCATACATAACACTTGTTATTATTATTATTATTATTTTTTTTTTTTATAAGTAAGGCTTGTTATTATATTACACAGGTTCTTTGAATTTTCTCACTCCATCTAAATTAGACTCGGAGGGGGCTTCTTTGTGTCCAGCCTAACAAAATCTAGGGTTTCCCTATCATGTTTAGCATTAAATTTGAAATTTCACTCGTATTAGATTTTCGACTTAATTAGTTTCAAAATAAAATTTAATTTGATTGTAAATTGAGTTGAGTCATAAAAACCTGTCATAAAACCCTAACTTTCTTGAAAAAACATTCATTTAACCTAGGGGGATAGCGCATAGATCACAACCATACTCTCTCGATCCGGGATTCAACTCTGGGGTTACAAAAGCCTTCCATTTAATACTAAAGAAACTGTTTCGATATCCCTAAGTGGCATACTGATTAATCTGATGATCTCAAAATGTTATACAATAAAAAAAAAAAAAAACAAAAAAAAAAAATGCTTCGGTATATGATCAGGCCTGGTCCAAGATGTGAGGTCCAATTGTGGAGTGGGCCAGAGGACGAGACCAATTCATACGTAGACGGTAGACAACTCTCAATCCAAAACTTCACGTTGGAAGGCACATTTTTTAATTCTGGTATTATTTTTATACAGAGAAATCAATAATTTAATTTCATATGTATCTTCGATTCCAACAGAAGTTCTCGAGTCTTCAAAACTTAAAAAAAAAAAAAAAATTGTAATTTACTCTATTAGCAAAATTTTCACCGTCATTAATGAATTGTTACAAATTTTTTTAAAAAAATTATAAAATACACTTCAAAGATCCCGTGTTTATATTTTTTTATTTTAACAAATAAATTTTCTGTGTGTTTTTATTTATTTATTTCACTTTTATATGTTTGTAACTAATCATTTATTTATTTATTTTTATCCCCATTATCAAGAATTATCCGAATAATCCGGTTTGAGTATTGTGAGACAAATTTTAGGGGTTGACTCTTCCAAATCATTTTTCGTCATTCTCAGGACTCGAACTTGATACCTTTAATTAAGGGGGGTAAAGTGTCTGATCAATACACCAACGATCAGTTTATTTAATGGGATGCGGTGCTAAATCTCTTAATCAAAATCTCAAATTCAAATCGTAAATTGGGTGTGGAGCAAACTACGTTGGGAGTATAACCCCCTAAATGGGTCACTATAAATTCCAGATTGGATTAGTTCGACTATAACTTCGGATACCAGTCGGTACAATAAAAAAATAAGAAAAATAAAAATAAAAAACCTACTCATTATGTGGAGCATGTTGATAACAGAGTGAAACATAATACATTTTTGAAAAATTTAAAAAACTCGAAAACTACTAATCAGAGGGGGCCAATCACAAGGGATTAAATTGTAGTTTTTCCTTTATTTTATTTGTTGTAGTTACCATAAAACTTAGAAAAATGACCTTGAAGAAAAATGAACCAAAGATATCAAAATTGTATCCACCCTGAAATTCTCCAATCTAAATAATGCCAAATTAAGAAGAGTAACGCAAAGCCATCCGAATGTGCGTTGCACACTTGAGAATAAATTGGGATACGTCATTTACATGTTTAACGAAGATACAACGGTACCAAATTTTTTTAAATTGAGTGATCGAACAGTCTAATCCGTTTAATCAGAGATCTCGAGTTTGAATCTTGGGACATTTAAAATGAATTCTATAGTAATTGAATCAGATTAATCAGATAAATTTCAGATATCGATAGTGAAAAAAAAAAAAAAACCCACAATGGTACACACAACCGACCAAGTTTGAACCATGATCGATGAAAATGGCCATGACAAGAATACATGTCTGAGTTGTCAAAGGTTATTGACATATTTTTCTTGAATGTCATAGACTATATGAAATTAAGTAATAATTGCTAATACTTTAATTTGATCATAATACCTGTCTTGACCAACTCATCATAAATAAGTAGCATCTTCTCTATGATCGATCGAAAGCCATCATGCATGGCCACTTAATCCATACCAAAACAATTCACAGTTCGAAATTTTCCAAATCCTTAGCCTTCACACAAACAACAAGCACTACTTTCCAAAAGCCCACAAGTCCATAATTTCTCCTCTCAAAGAAAGTTGATTAATTTGCCCAACAGATGTAGAGACATTTCCATCTACAAACCTCACACCTTTACTTGACTCTTCATTGCCCAGATTAGTAGCACCAGGAGTCACATACCTATCAATCATGGTCCACTGATCATTCAACCCACCTTGAGCGTCACCTGTTGATCTTCCTCCTCCTCCTCCTCCTCCAATACTACTCATCCCCACTTGATCAGGTGGTCCACATGTCCCGACCTCAAGCCCCTCCGGCTCGCATGATGCTTGGTACCGTAGGCTCTCGCTCCCGCTCTCGCAGTCCCTAGTGGTTGTGTTTGGCATAAATTGTTTCATCATGACCGCGCTTGCCACGGGCGAGTCTGAAGCTTGAAGAGTATCGGTAGAATAGGCATTGTAGGCTATTGGCTTGTGAGTCGGCAATAATGTTTGTGCATGAAAGTGGGAGTAGTTTGGTGTGGGAATGTGAGTGTAGTTGAGAGCTAAATCAAAGTTTTGTTGTTGGAGTAAGTATTGGTGGGTTGTGGTGTTGTCTAAGTAGGAGAACATTCTTGCTTGTTGGTTGTGGCTTGAGCATGATGTCATCTGGTTCAATTGCTGATGTTGTTGATGATCAGACCCAACACTATTGCTTCCTCCATCATTTCCAATCTTGAATAAGTTCTTCTTCTTAAAGACCCTGCAAATCACCCATCCATCCTCCTACAATATGAAACGACATGTGGTCTTAACATTGCTCGGATGGAATGAATCAATCGAACAATTGAGAGAACGTGAACATTATTGTAAAATTGTCTAAAATCTAGTCCATATAATACACCTTGGCTCATACTTTTTTCATGACAAATATCAATTCTTATACAAGTTATAGTGGTGTACAGTTTTTGTAATTCATAACTGGTGTTATTTGTATACGAGTATTAAGAAATAGAATGTCGAAAGGTCAATCCAAAACCATGCATGCTAAGCCATTGGAGAAAGCTTCAGGGCACTCTATCTGCATAATGACTTTTCCATTTAATTTTATGGGAAAATTGAGGAGTCCTCTTTTTCAAAGATTTACGGGTCAACGTGAAAGGCAAAAAGGTCAAGTGACCCGTAAAAGTGCAGAGATCCAGCAATAGAATCTCTTATTTTGGTTGACCATTGAACCCCAAGCAATTAATATCTCAATTGACCTGTCGAATTTACTAGGTTCAGCACTCAGCTTGGATTAAACGCACGTACCTTAATACCTCGTTTGGCGTGCATTAATAATCCATACAAAAATTAGTGAAAGACATAAACTTACAGATGGTTTTTAAAATTAATGTGTGTGTGTGTGTGTGAGAGAGAGAGAGAGAGGTTTTGATATTTACTTACAGAAGGGTTGGATTGAGGGTCATCACCATCTTCGAGTCGATACTCATGCATGATCCAATCAGTCTTCTGGCCATGAGGAGCTCTTCCTCTATAGAAAACAAGAGTTTTTCTCATACCAATCTTCTTGTAGCTGTTCCTAATGCACTTGTCCCTTCCCGTTGCCTTCCAAAACCCTGCATTTGTTGCCCTATTTGTCCTTGACCCCGTCGGGTATTTCCTATCCTTGTGGCTGAAAAAGTACCATTCGTTTTGTGGGGTTGATCCGATCCTACATCTCTCTGGTTGCACAACCATATTACAACATTTAAAATTTAAAATATAAAATTTGATTTTTATTTTTTTATTTTCATCTGCAAATATTAGAAATATCCAACTCGAACTCATAAAATGAAAGGAAAATAACAAAGCACCTTTCAAGTGGCTCAACATAATGCCTAGCATATATCTATATCCATATCACACACACACACACACACACATAGATGAAAAGATACATGACACATCTTATATAAATTGTTAATAATTTTTCATGAGACCCAAAATATTAATGTTTATATTTTTCGGAATTTTTAATTCCTCAAAAATATATTATTGAACTTTAATAAATACATAAACTAACCATGTGGATTAGAAAAAAAAAAACAATTTTAATGTAGATAAAATCAATGGTTATGATATATGCCAACGTATTGTGCAATAATCATTTCCACTTCTTGGCATAACATGGTTCAATCAATCAAACTTGAATTTTTCTAAATTCAAGTTAGAGTATTTAATTGGATTTTCACCTTGATAAACACAAATGCTTTATTAAAATTTACACCATTGATTGTTTTGTAATTCATATCAAAATACTTTTTAAAATTTTGGGGGAACTAAAGATAAACCCCATGAGATAAAAAAACATAAAAAAAAAAAAAATTAAGAATTTTGCATAAATTCAATATTAAGAAATATGATAATTCATGCGGATATTTCAACCAAAGATCATTTTCTACTATTTCTTTTTTGTTTATGTTATAAATTTATGATGAGAAATAAAGATGTTTTTTTATGGAATTGAACAAACTAAATATAAGATATATATTGTAATATAGAAACAAGTTTTATTATAAACCTTTATCTTTATAATTTCCAGTTTTACATGATTATTTCAGCTTTCTTTCATAATATTTAGGGTAATTTCCAATTAAGCTGCAAAACATAGGAGTTAAACTGAGTCTGCACAGTTGTGAGAGAGAGAGAGAGAGAGAGAGAGAGAGAGAGAGAGAGTGAGAGTGTGTGTGTGCGTGTGCGTGCATGATACGATGAAAAAAGCACCTTGTAAATCCCAAGGCTCCATCTTGTTCAAATCAACTTCACGAATGACCTCCATATCAAACTTTTGAAATGAAACTTTTTTCCTCAAGTAGTAGTGTAGTAGCTCTTCATCGGTGGGATGAAACCGGAACCCAGGTGGAACACCTCCACTTGATGATCCCATTACTTAACCAACAACTCCCAATTCTAGATATGTCAAATCAAAGCAAACAAACTAACAATCTCTCTCTCTCTCTCACGTAAGGTATAAGTGTGTGAGGAAATTGAGGTATCAAATTTTCTACGAGAGAAGGAGTGAAAGTCTTATATATGGAAAGGGAGGGGTTATGATAAAAGAGTAAAGAGTATAAATGAGAAGAGAAGAGGGTTCCTCGAAGAAAGTATCGTTATGGGTGAAAGTTGACAGCCGGTGACGACGCCGGCGGAGAAGCTCAGGGTAAGCTATCGTAAAAAGCAAGTCAAAGCAATTTCTGACTCCCCCCACCTCTCTCTCTTTGATTTTTCCTTCCCTTTGTTTTACACACATTGGTGGATTCTCTTCTCCACGCGCATCCCAGTAGAGCGTGCTTTCCACTTCAGAACTACTAGACGGGTAAAATACCGAAATCCTAAATTTTGGAAACACTCCATAATTTTCAAGTCATGTAATAAAGTTGCAAAATAATTAGGTTTTTTGCACATAAAATAAACTATTTATTTGAGAGCTGAAAGTTCACATCATTTTTCTTTTCTTTTTTTTTTTTTAAAAAAAGAAAATTAACAGAAAATTATTAAATTCATGTTTTTTTGACACTTCAACAAATGATTGTTTACTAGCTAAGTAAGGACGTGTCATACATAATTATCCAAATAATGAACATATTTTTAATAATTTTGATTGGGCCGAACGGGTTGATAATTACGAGGCAAATGCTTGAAAAAAGTATGGGAAAAAAAGTACAACCTTTAGATTTGTTGCTTGAGAAATTAGTATTTTTTTATTTCATTTTATTTATAAAACTTTAATAAAATATTTTATATAAATATATAGTTTTATAAATAAAAATTAAATCTCCATAAAGATTATTAAAATAATTATCACTGTATTAATAATTTTTTATATTAAAAATCTTATGTTATTGTAATTAAGACGGAGTTCAACTTCTTTAAACAACTCTTAGTAACAAAACAAAAAAAAGGCTATTTGAAAATATGCTATTAATGGTAGTTGAAGTTTTATCCACTTGCCAAGCGAAGGCGTGGGATTATTGACCACTCATTCAAGAATTTAATATAGTAATGAAAGTATTAAAAAGAAATAAACGATCCCGAGAATATAAGAAACAATATAATTATTGGTGGGCGGGGATATTTGATTGTTCCCAAAGCAATTGGCATGGAAAAACAGCTACATGACCCATCTTGGGATTCTCGAACACAACTCATTGTTGTGCTAAAGGCCTCTTCTGAGGTTTGATTTTTAGAATGGGTCTAATCTGATATTAACAATTTAACATTAGCACTACATGTCACGGTTGGAGATGCAGCCACCATGGCTTAGGCTGCTCTACCCATGTGAGGGGTATATGACCTTTAGAGAGCTTTCGAATTAATTTCACTTGATTCATTTTCACGCTTCTTTT
The DNA here is from genome assembly GCA_033439265.1 of Dillenia suffruticosa. Taxonomy (NCBI): domain Eukaryota; kingdom Viridiplantae; phylum Streptophyta; class Magnoliopsida; order Dilleniales; family Dilleniaceae; genus Dillenia; species Dillenia suffruticosa. The sequence goes on from JAVTVX010000035.1 coordinate 23,945,245, forward strand.
CCCCATAATTTCTCCCCCCCATATGTCATCCCTATATCATATCATGCATTTCCTGTGGGTTTATTTTTTGATTTTTTTATCTATTATTAATATCTGAAATCATATTTTAAATGATTCGCTTTGAATATTTACAGATTTTATTTAAAAAACGACTCTTTCAACGTAATTTTTTCTATTATTAAATTTTGAATTTAAAATTTTATTAAAAAATCTAATTTATCATTGTACTAAATCAATTGTCCGTTAATTAAACTTATTTTTTTTATAATGGCTCCTTTTTGTAATAATACTAAGGTGGTAGCACAAATGATTTATTTGTATGTTTTATAAGTTCAAGATTTTTTGGGATAGTAATTTGTAAATAAGATATTTTGTAGAAATATTTCAGTAAAATTATAGTAATATGTTCATTTAATAAATAAGAGAGAGAGAGAGAGAGAGAGAATGAGAGAAAGCGAGAAAAGCATATAATACAAGTTGCATGTATCATTCTAGGAAATTTAAATTTTTGGAGTAAGAGGTTATATTTTACAAATCCTATGAGTGAAGGGTCTCTAAAGTTTTTATGCGATCAATAGAATTTATAAGGTACTGCCTATGGACGGTTGTTTTAGAATTTTGATTATAATATTTTGTTAAATATGATGAATATTTCATCCAAGAGTTGCATAGGGTACTGAGGATTTGCATTTGTCAACATTGATTTGTTTATTATCTTTTACCTTTTGTCATCATCATGGTTATAAAGTAAAAGGAGATGTGTTTATTTTTGTTGTGACATAATTTAGAAAAGATTTCATGTGTGGGAAGTAGATGCCTAAACTTGGGAAAGTTAAAAGGGATTCTAGTGAAAGTTGCTAGTCATCCTGTGTTTACCAATCTCCTTTGCGTGTCTGGCCTAATGCAAATGTAATTTGTATGTTACCCGGACCACCATTGTCATTATGGTCTGAAGATGCACAGAGAGAGAGAGAAAGAGATGTCCCAACTCTTTAAGACAGTAAATTATCATAAGCTCATGGTACATACGAATGAGGTTGTCCAAGTTAAATATTTCTAGTTTAGGACAGAGTTATAAAAAGAGGAAGAAAAGGAAAAGAAGACAATTGATTTGAATGCGTCTAAGCTGTCTTTTATGAGACCGAAAGTTTATTAGGCAATTGCAGAGCATTGCTGCATTTACACACAAGCTTGTCATTCCATGCAACAATGATTAAATGTATCTTCCAGAGTTTCCAAACAAGTTGATTTGCGCAAGCAATTCATTTTCATAGTATGACTCTATTAATTTAAATCTTTGGCCTACCCTATACGTCAACAGAAATTTTCATATGATCCCCCTCCCCCCAAAAATAAGTAAAATAAATAATCTTTCATGCACCGATAAGGAGGAGACAAGAGAGGAAGCAAGAAATTATCACTCATATCTTCCAAATATTTTATTCATTAATACCTACTTTTGCTAATTAAACAATAAATAAATCCTCAAACCAGATGCTTGAAATAAGATGTTATCAAAATTACGTAAAAGGACTACAGAAAAATGAAAATATATGTAAAAGAAAAATCCCAATTATCCCTCCTCCTGCAAGAGAATTTTGACCATTTTAATCACAATAAATAGCATTTTGCCGAACAAAAAATGGAGTAGGCCGCTTGTGGTACATTAAAGATGCCTATTATGGATTCATATGGCAACTTAAATAGGAGGAGATACACTTGGTTATTTCACTGAATAAGATTTGTAACCACACATGGTCCATATGATTTATAAGTTATTACCCATACTTGACAAACTATCTGGGGTACACCTAAAATGTAGTAGCTAAAACCTTGCTAATAGTAGGAAAAAAATGCCCCTGATGCAATACAAATCTGCTATGACCTCGTGCACCAGTGACTCATCAATGACCAGCAACATTGGAAAGCCCATCCCACCAATTGGTTATAGAACCTCAAAAGATTCAATAGCTTTAACTTTAACAAATAAAATATTTAGTAGATGCCCAAGCATATTTGCCATTAAAGGACCAAGCCATTGGAAATGTTCTTCTGGATTAGCTAAATGAAGAACTAAAAGCAACTAATCACACCAAAATGAAGCACTCTGGTTCAACGATTACCTCACCGTGCAATAATGTTGGCCCTCAAAAATTAAATTTCACTCCTTTCAAAGTTAGTGCTACACTTTGTTCAGTATTTCTATAGAGATACAGTCAAAAAGTAAGCACGTCTGCAAGGCATGCTTCTTGAATCAAATACTAAACATAATAACTCTTGATACGCAGGAAGATAGAGGGGGATGAAGGTTAAATAAAAAAGGCACAAAAAGCAAGACATAAGATTCACTTGGAGCTTGTTTTAGACTTCTTTGATGCACTGTCATTCCCACTATTCTTCATTTTTGCTTCCCGTCGCTCCCTCTTAACACCTTTAGCTTTGTTAGGTAGTGCAGTAGCTCCAACCTAAACAACAGACATGGGGAATATGATAAGGAAATTGGCCATATTGACCGAGGAAAAGAAATGCATATTTTGCACTGGAGTGCAGTGCCTACAAGTAAATAGCACTGTGGTCGAAATTGCAGATAAAAATGGGTGAATTTCAAAAGTGAGAGACATAAATTCTTTTTCTTTTAGAAAAGCTAAACAGAATAGACGAGGAACTGAAATAACTCTCTGGTAGCACTAGTACTTATACCATAAACAAGCAATTGCTATGTAGGCTATACGCTATACCTTTTGTTCAGGAATGTATATCTTCCCGACCTTTCCTTCCACAACATCTTTGCTAACATTCTTCTCCTGCAGGAAGGATAGAAAGTTCATAGTTTTCAGACATGGTCTTTCATCAAGATGGGGGAAGACAGTTCTGAAAGACTCAGAGAGACAGAAGAGTCTCCAAAAAAAAACAAAAAGAAAAAAGCAAAGAAAAAAAGTCCACCTACCTTCTTCTTGGCTTGGTCTTTAGCTGTTTTCATTGCTATTTTCCTTAGGCCGTCATTTGGAAGCCTATGCCGACGGAATACCAAATCCATGGAAGGACCAACCTCTACCAGCTCTGTCTTTGGGACAATTGAGCCAGACTTTTTCAATCTCAATGCACAGTGAGTGAAGAAGACCCTATTTGAAGATACAGCTGTACAAACATAAGCACGATCAACTCCTGCAAGATTCAAATTTTCTACAACCTGCAAGGTATGCAATAAGAAGAAGCTAATAAATTCCTCATTCCACAAAGCTACAAATGAAGCAAAAGGCTGCACAGATGCACCTCGCCACGAAGCAACTCAAGCAACATTTCTTTCAAATGTTTCAACTCCTCTACGTTCTCAAATCCCTCTCCAATGAAAGCAATGAAAGGCTTTGATCCAGCATGCGGAGCCACTTTTTTGTCATAAGTGAATGACTCCAAGGATTTGAAATTCTCAACCCCAACTTCGACAAGATCATAAATGTGGTGATCATAAGTCCTGCCTATGACAAGATTGTTGGGCCGCTTTTTTGAGTGGGAACCAAACTGCAAGATATTCAATAGATGCACGAGAAGGTCAACTACAGAGAAATAGCGAATCCCTAAATATAATTACTTCCGAAATAAAAAGTTGAAAGTGGCAAATTAAGAAGGTCAACTACGGACCATGCATCTATTGGTAATTATTCAGGCAAAGACCAAAGATAAATATGGAATAGAAACAGGATAATCTGAAACAAAAGAAGCCAGAGAAGTGTCAATTGAACATTGCTCATTTAAAAGGAAGTCGATTGCCTTTCATCCTATGACTTACAATTGATCACCCAAGACCATAACATGGTAAGAAATTCTTATAATACTGACCACTAGCTGGTGCAACAATGGATTTTCAGAGAATTTCAATTTAATTATGCCTTATCGTTCATTTCTTTCATGCAAGATCACATGTGACTTGTTGGCCATTAAACCCCAAAAAGCAACCTCCAATATCTAACACAAAAATTCTAGCCCTATATCTAGGTGCTGGTTGTACAAGAAAATGCAAAGGCATTTTGTTAGGCCACCCCGGAATCAAGAGTACTAAGGTCACCAGGGAGAGGGAGAGAGCTCTTCAAGGTACCAATTAAAAAAAAAATCATGAAATACAGAAGAAAAGATAGAAGTAGATTGGAATAAAATCCATAATATCATAAAATAAAGAAGCCTTGAAGTTATTTTGTCATACCTTTGTTACGCAGACTTAACAAGCATTTCACAAAGTCGCAAAGAACGCAACATAAACAGAAAAAAAGGAACAGAATTATGATGGAACATAAAGAATTGAAGTCCATTTTTAGCATACCACAAAAAGGCTACAATCTGTTTTGAGTGAAAAGAACTCTAAAGACGTTTCACCACCACTCTCGAAAGGTCTGATGTTCTCGTTCTTCCTTGTGTATCTGACAGCATTCTCCTTCTTCAAATGATAAATTTCAGTCAATACCTCGTTCAAAGTACTACTGGTTTTTGTTCCCTGAAGAATTAAAGTCTTCCTCCCTGTTTCAACCTGCAAAACTCATAGTTGCAAACAATTTAAACAGAAAAATTTGAGTTAACTATTTTCATATTAAATAAAAATAGGAATCAAATTCCATAGAAGAAAAAAATACAGAAAACTCACAAGTTTGGGGGCACGTTTTTCGATCGCTCTTTTAGCTCTTTGTGACTTAGGAGTTCTGATTTTTAACATGGTAAACTGCAGCGAGAAAAGAAGCAAAAGCAATATAGTAAAAATCATAAAGAGAGTGGCAATAGATAAATCTCATATTACATTGATTTAAGAAAGATGATTCGCCAACTTTGTCAACATAAAAATGCAAAACTTTTATGATCATTGATGTTGCATTAGAAAGATTATAAGCACACAAATTTTCCATCAAGCTACGGTACCCCTCTCCCCAACAAACAGATTTTCCCCAGAGGATTTCCTTCTTTTTTTCTTTGGTTCTGGTTCGACATCCAACACATGAATCCGAACCTCCTCCAAAAGAATCTCGTAACCATACTTAGACAAAAGAAGATTTATCAAACAGAAAATTGATAACCCAAATCAAGAAGTAAACAACTTTAACCAAGTTCGAAGATTTCGAATTGAAGCTGACAACCACACCATACAGTGAGAGAAAGATAAAGAGAAACCATGTACCTGACAAATGGCGACGGGCACAGAGAGAGAGAAAGAGAGCTGCGGGGAAGTATTCGTGCCCAAACGCGTTCAGAGGTAAGCAAGGAGCGCCGAAGGGAGAAGGGGGTTTAGGGTTTGTTGATTTTTGGTGAATTTGCGGGGACAGGAGGAAATGTGTCATTTAATTCTACTTTAATTTCGGCGCTAATGTTTTATCCCGGGCAGGGGCACACTGTTGACCTATTTGCCCTTTTAAAAAAATATATTTCCACAATAAAAAAAAATAAAATTTAATTTTCAAAATTAGGAAAAAATAATTTCTAGAAGAAAGGGTGAAATTATTTTGTGCTCTCTAAAGAAAGGCAAGAAAGGCAATAATTTCCAAAAAAAAAAAAAAAAGTGAGAGTGCACGATTTCAGTGTATATATATATCCTTTTGTAAATTCTGTTTTTTTTTTTCTTTTTTCAACAATAACTCCTAAAGATTTGAATGTTACACACGCAGGGTTTGGTGCTAAGAGGTTTTTTTTTTTTTTTTTTTTTTTTTTTTTTCCTTCATTCTCTCCTGTGTATGGCTCCTAATCTTGAGTTCATCTTTTTTCTATTTTTCTTTTTCACCGTGTCAGTGATATTTATTTATTTTTAAAAAGAATATCGGATAAAGTTGGGCAAAGAGAGGGGAGTGTTTTATGGTCTGGACCTTTTTTTTTTTGCTAGATAAATTATATATATGTATAAGTTATATTGTTAATGAGAGCTAAAAAAAAAAAAAAAAAAAAAAATCTACATATAAGATTTACAAACTCACAATTTTAAAAATTATGAAGTTTAGATCGATCTTGACGCCATAACCTAGCCTTTTTTGTTTTTTTTTTCTATTTTTAATGCTTAGACCTATAAGAAACCAAGCTTGGGTTTGTACTTTTTTTTTCATTAAAAGAAAATTTAGTTCATTTTACACTATAATAAATTCAATTTTGCACGAGGATGTAATTTTTTTTTTTTTTTTGGATTTTTAGAGATTCAAAGAGATTATCTTGGATTCAAAGGAAAATTAGAATCACTCAAATTACAATTAAGTTTTAACTAAAAGTAAAATTCTTAAAAGAAAAATTCATCACTATGTTCAAAATTTCAGGTGATCCAAGGGTTTGGTAGAGTAAACAAGCCATCGAGGACAATATTTTTGGCCTGTAAGAGATGGAAGAAGCACCGTCAGCTGTTAAGAGAGGAATATGGACATTCAGTAGTGACTGGTTCATCAATTGTGTGATGAGACATGAGCTTGATTGGGGAGCCCCACAGTTCGCAGAGTCCCTTTAAGAGAGATTTGAGAAATTTGTCCGCGCATGCCAGGGTAAGCTCAGGTAAACACCATCGCTCATGTAAAAATCATCGGTCAGATTGGTCTTCCGACAATAATGGTTTAATCTCTTTTACTCAAAAAAAATTTGTTGGTTGCCACATTTTTTGGTACCCAAAGTAGAGTTGCTATTGTTCGAGTTCGCTTTCTGATTGATGTGCTGTCTTTGCACAGTGCTAAGAAGTGAAAACATAAACAGGGAAGCCTTTTCGGGACAGAAAAATCACGAGTGCTACTTATGGGAATCAATCACCCCGGGACCTCTCCCTTTCTCTATTGTCAACTAGCGCCACTGGGCCAACAGTGTTGGGTTCATAAACAGGGAAGTTGACACTAGAAATCAATTTGCCTATGTCCCAGCTAAGCAGTCCCGGAAAAGGGAAAGCATTTAAAAGTTCACGCCGAATGGAAAAAGTAGATGTATATAACAGAACTCAACTAAGTTAAACACTATAGCTTAGTTCAGTTGAGTTGTACACATGGAAGATACAACATATTTCCTTCATAGAAAGAGATTATACAAGTGGGTTTAGACGGTATCATTTGCCTGTCTGGTATTAATATGAGCTACAATAAGAGGTTCAATGTTTCCATCCAGGATAGAGTTTAGATCAGGCACTTGGATGCCGGTTTTTACATCTTTTACTAGCTTGAACGGGTGAAAAACATACTTTCGGGTCTCTTGATTCCATGTATTAACTATGTTATCCATACAGATGTTTTTGATATTGGAAACTCCTTGTCCTCTTGCTATTACAAGAAGTTTAGCCTTCAACCTGTTAAGTGCTTTCATCTTGTTTGCAAACTGGCTCCTTTCACCTACAAAGTTAAATATATTTCAACTTTCTCATGCTGCCCATAAATATAAGACTATTTGTTACCGCAGAATGCCTAAATTTAGAAAACATTTCCAAGAAAGATGGAAACAAATCTTCTCTTGACTCTGATGGTTGATCATTATAATGCTAATCACTTGCAGTTGAACATAAAATATCAGTGAACATGATGCAAAACGCTTACTTTCAACATGCCCACCATGAAATGTGTTCGTGTGAAGCTAGGTGATAATTGAATCCAATTTGGGTTTCTACTATTCTATTTCTAACAAAAAATCGCAAGACTTCTTGGAACATAAATTTGAGGACTAAAAATCCAAAACATGAGATAGACCTATATTTACCTGAGGATGAAGTGGTTATGCCAGTTGGAATATGCTGAACAAAGATGGCTCTTTGAGTGTTGCCCTGCTCTTCTTTATATGAAACTAACAAATCCTTCTCATCAATATCAACATCAGAAGGTGTATCCAGGAACATGGGGATAACATACACACTTGCCAAACAATCCTGCAACAGTTAGAGAACTTACGAGTCTAGATGACAATGAGAATTGAACCCAGCTGCCTAAGCACGAATATAGATTTAAAACATGGTAAGTAGGAAATTCACGAACCAGGCAGCATAACACAATAGGTTTGATAGTGGATGAATACCACCAAAAATTATTAGTAGGACATAGCACACATGCACATCAAAATGAACACTAGAAAGCAGAGTTTAGAAACCGTGGAAGAGCATATGCTATGTCAAAGCTTTTCTGTGTACAAGGAAATGAACAAGGACAGCATATACTTCAGGCTCTCTGATACTTGCGCCAGAGGGTAGAAAATGTCAAGTAAATTTTTTAATAGATTGAAACACTTCTTTACCTTTTGGAAAAAAGAAACATTCTGACTATTTATCATGCGGTGAATGCCCTGCTCTCCTGAAAGGTAGCCAAAAGCATACTGAAATTCGAACTCAATAGTGGCAGATTTGATACCATTTCCAGAACAATGCTTCTCGACTACCCTCCCTTGGTTTCCTTGCTTTTCAGCCCATTTGGTATACATGTTCAAGAGTTGTTCTGCCCACATCTGAAATGACAACATTAAATATTGTATTTCACGGAGGTGGAATTGGCAAAGAATGGGTTAGGATCATGTTAAAACAAGCTACATCCCAACTTTACAGATCCTCCAAAATTGAGAGACTGCAGAGTCTTGAGTGAGGACAAAGATCAGTCGAACTTCTCCAAATAGCTCGGCATATTAATATGAACAAAAAGAGGGGAAAAAAACATTTTACTCATTACTATGGTTAAGAGTTTCGACATCATTGCAAAAGTTTAATATTGTTCAAGAGCACCAAGGTTAACCTTTTTGAATGTTCTAAAGTTTAGTGAACAATGTCTATAGTGTTCTTTCCCCTTTTCTTTTCCTGATAGGCAGTCTATGCTATAACCATCCAACTCTTTATCATAGTTTCTTGCAAAAACAAATATTTCCATCCTTAAGGAACACACGACCCCACAGGTAATTTATGCTCCCCCATGAAGTGGGATCATGATCTGTGAATTATATAAAGGTCTGCGAGTGTTTGAAAGCATTGGTGCTCCCTTCACCCTTGCTTTCCAGGCCATGATGAGACTTCCTGGGAACATGCAAATTTCAAATGGAGAAAGACAAGTTCTATTCCCAGACCTCAGGGTAGATGCCTTGTGATCTGGCTTCTATAATTACACATGCTCCGCCCATATCATAAGGTCCCTTGAGCAGCTTGGACATCTCATATTGATCCAAGAACTTGCTCACGTCCACAGATGCCTTATAAGCTTGCTTCAAAAGTCCAAAATTTATAGCATCCATATCTGCCAGCTGTGTGATCAACTTTGCCTCTTCGGCCTACACAAATTAGCAACTTAGAAGGGTAAAATCAATATCATCCCTTTTTCTACTAGCCCAACAATAGGAGAACATAGTTGAAGTAATACATAATAAAAGTAATGGTTCCAACACCCTCCCCCTCTCCACCCAACAGAAAACCCAGCCATCAGAAAAAGACTATAAATTCCACCATATCTGAAGAAATCATTCTTTTTTCTTTTTTTCCTGTTTCAACATGCTTGGAATACACAACATTGACATCAAAATGCTGATAAACATAAAAGCAACTACCTGGTTCCATTACAATGATTAAAAAGAGATAATTATTTTTTCTTTAAGGTCTACCAAAGAGGTTGATATCACCATATAGGAGAAAATGCATTACAATGAGATAAGTTAAAGCTCAGATTTTTATAGACATATTTATTTCAATTTTAACCTTACCAAGTCAGTTCTAGAGCCAGAAGAACAAAGTGAGTCAAGATGGTAATCATGTTTGAATAGGCTATTCTGGGGTGGATAAGTTTAAGACCAACAGCATAAACTATAAACAATGTAGTTGAATCTTACAAAAAGAGGTAGCACCATATGCAAATTTGCAAAGAAAATAGCATAATGGGTTTGATAAATTTCCCAAGTGGGTGGGTACCTTATATCTTAGGTCCTTGAGGGCATCCACCACTTTGACACTGCCAGCTAAATCAGCAAGGATTTCATTTGACTTAGCCGGATCATTCCATAAATCATATTCACGCATCATTTCTTCTTGCCTGATTCGTCTAGCTTCTTCAAGCTCCAGAGCAGCTGGTGCGGTCTTTTCAGCACGGACAATTGCATCTTCTATTTTCTTTTTTAATGAAAAGAAACCTGCATATTTACAGGCCAACACCTTCAATATCAGCGCATCTAACAACTGGACATGCAACTGTGAAAAGAATAAGTAGAAACACTCTTCCTAATCCTAGAAAATACTAGCCCTCTGCCCAAAAAAAAAAAAAAAAAAAAATCTCCATATGTGTGTACGTGGAAGCAATGGCAACAATTTATTCATCAGTTCTATGATGGATAAACTGCGGCATTTTCGTCTGTTAGAATAGGAAAAGAATTGCCAACTTGTAGCCAGAATGGCAGGGTCTGTTCTCAAAATGTCTCAACCCATCAGTAATTGTCTGCAAAACCCAATCCCACATGGTTTTTCTCCTCAAACCCTTGTCATTTTTCTCCTCAAACCCTTGTCATTTTTCTGGAATCTAGACCTTGAACAGCAGCAGAATTAATCTCCACTTTTAACTATTTTGAGCATTATTAATGGGCAGGTTAATTCCGAGAATTCTTGGAAATGCTAAGCTAACATAAACCTAGGCAATGTTGTACATTATTTAAAATTCACAGTCAATGTAGGTCAGACCACACTTCCATCTCCAGGCATAACAAAACAGAAAATACGAGGCATACAATAAAAAGTTCTCTGCGACCATTTCTCAAACACTTCCGAACCAATAGTAATTTCCGCACCTCAAGTCCCAGGCATTAAAAAAATGAAACAAAGAACGGCCATTTTCGTACAAGTCTTCAAAAGTCAAAAACCAACCCACTTCCCAATTTGATGCCGAGATCATAAGCTAAGCTAAGGTAGACCAAACCACATCTCAAAGAACAAAGCAGACAATGCACAGCACACAGAAATAAAAGCTTGAGGAGGAAAAAGAAGACAAACCCAATTCTTTGTAGACCTTGTTCTTGTCATCAGTTGACTGAGAAGCTCGAATTGTGAAACACAAAAACCGGTTTTCCGGCGACCTGTTACTTGTTGAAGGTTGCCATTTTGAGACAAACGAAGCAATGGAATAACAACTCCTATTTGTAGCAGCCATTCTTACCGCTGTAGAGGGACACGGACGGGCACAATTATTGTTTGGGCTGATTGAATTTGACCCAAATTTGATGATTACTGGAATAATTGGTCGGACTCTGACATTGGTTTTTAGCCTTTTTAGGAATAGTTTTTGAAAAGCACGAGCTTGGATAATATGTTCCAGATTCGGTGAGTATATGCTTTTCCACGTAAACAATCTCTTCTAGTGGTTTTCAGAACGACGGGACAGAGCGGCAACTTTCAGGGCCACAAGTTCATGGTCTTAGTTTAAATTTAAAATTTTGAGAATATAATTTTTATAAAGTGGATAAGGATATTGTCTTTAATATTAAAAACTTAATGCATGATTAGGCCCAAAATTTCCTAATTGATGGGTTTGGGATTAATTCCGTTATTAAAAGGTTAATAGCACATCTCAAACCCGATCAAAATAAATTTAGGGTTTGGTAGGACATAAATTTGGATGTGAGTATAGAACTTTTTTCTTTAAATTTAAAAATATATTTTAAGAATTTAAAAATTATCACTTAAAATTTAACTAATATAACAATAAAACAAGTATTTGATTAGGGGATGGAAAACTCCTAAGCTTAACAAGATTAAGAGAATTGTCACGAGAGCAAAAAATGCTGCAGCGGATCGAGGGCTTAATATAATTTTATATATAGCAAACGTGGAATAATTAATAATAAACAGTTAATCTAATCAGATAAAATATTAAATTTCTTAATCAAATTTTGAATTCAAAATTTATAAATAAAAAAAAACTATACTTCAAAATTTATAAATAAAAAAAACTATACCGAAAGAATTATCCGTTAAATAGAATTTTATAAATATTTAAGTTAAATTAATTAAAATATAATTTTGAATGTCGATAATAAAAAAAAATACGTTTAAAATCAGCTCCTTCCGTAAGCTAAAAAGATTTTCTTACTTCAAAAATAATATTTTAGCCCCTCCTTTACCACAAGGTACAAACGCTCTAGTACCAGAGATACAGGATGCTACCCTTTCCTTCGTCATTTGTCACTCGCATTTGCAAGTGGTCGTGTCGCGTGAAGTGAGTGGAACATGTGGATGGACAAATCCAACCAACTGGGTGTCGCTTTTACTGAAATCAAGTCTAAATTTGTTTGGTTTTCTGTTTTAAATTAGCATAGTGTCATGTATATACGTAAAAATAGACATAATTATATGATTATTATCTAATAATTTTTTAATAAAATAGATTTAAATTTTAATAATAATTTTAATTTATTTAATGATTATATAACAAAGAGTTATCCTATTTTTACAAATTACTTTTTAAAAAATAAAAAAGTTATCGAGACAATATTATATGGTGTAGAAACCCATTAACGTATGACATGAGCCCAAGATCTAACAAACAAAATATGATAATAGCTCGTGAAAACACATTATTTACACGGGATGCGTTTCTCTTTCTTGGCACTTGACGACAAGATCCTTCTCAGTAATTACATGATTAGCTCATGCACCTCCTCGATATTCTTCATTCGATCAACATTGAAATAATATTCACCTTTTTATAAAATATGGGAATAACATTTGGTAATAAAGAAATCTATGAATTCACATCGACATAAAAAGTAGTCCTTTTATGAACTAAAATTTTTTTTAATTGATAAGATTTTGAATCTTTTAAAATTTCGTTTAATATTTGTAAATTTTTGAACACTCTCATAAAAAAATTAGGAATTTGACGTGCATACAAAACTTATGCAAAGTAAACTATATATAAATCATTTACCTTGTCGACCAGATAAGTTCTCTTTATCCTTAGAACTTTTACATATCACACAAAAAATAAAAAGTTTTCTTTCAATTTATTTCTCTCTTTTTAAAAATTACTCTCTGATTTGAAAATCGAGACTTTTTCTTTCGGATCACTCTTTGACAATTCTTTACAGATCTTATTTATCAAGATTGATAGATGACTAGTCAATCCATTTGAGTCAACAGAGTTATTATTTATAGAGTAAAATCCATCTCCAAAACCTTCGGTCGATGCTTGCGTAGAACCATGGTCGTTAGGTAAGGGAGAACGAGCTATAGGTTGTGGGACCACGGGAGGTGAAAAGGCCACGGCGCTACCAAAAGTCTAATCATCACTAAAAAATCAAAATTAATTCTTTGTTGGTGAGACCTAACCTAATGCTTTAGGTTATAACCAAAAATCTAATTATTGAAAATATGTTGGGCCTTACGACCTTAAGAACACATACAAAAGAATATATCTCAAGTCATTTTAAAATTATTTGTTAAAACTAATAAAATTTAGAGGGTTTACTTGCTATGCTAATTGCTCAAATCTAGAGGGGCTAATTATGGATGATCTTATTAAACTTTAGTGATCGTAACGATAAGATATTATAATCATTTAATCATAAATTTTGAATTCAAATTATAAAAATAGAGAGATAAAATTTGAAAAAATTAACTCATTAATGGAATTTATAATTTTTAAACTGGATTAATGTAATAAAATTTGAATAAAGATAGGTAAAAAAACCCAAAAAAAAATTACGGTGATTATCCAATTTTACCCTTACCCTTTTGTCCGAAAAGGAAAAACAAAAGAAAAGAAAATAAAAAAAAGCCTCTTTCTGGAAAAGACGAGAGGGTACTAAACTTTGCTTTCAAAATAAGAATCTAAACGAGAATGTGTGGAGAATCTTGTCGGTATTTGACAAGGGTCGAGCATTCAACCTCCACGGATTGCGGCTCCTCACCATAAAATAAAGGCAAAATTTTGTATACGAATGCCTAACAAAACTTAATTTCTCTTAGGAATGGAAAAAATATTTTTCATTCTATTTTTGATGCAATTTGGATTTTTCATCTGTTTGTCGATATTTCTTTAAACTATCTATTTTTCAATGTGTTTTTAGATTTGGATGCACGATTTTATTCTTTTTCATTTCATTGTTCCTCTTTTAAGAAAGAAAATTAAATATTCTTTTCTTTATTTTTTAATTTTTTTAAAAAATAATAAGAAAAGTGTATAAAAATCAATTAATAAGTGAGAAAAAAATATAGAGAGGGAGTTGTGCTGATTAAAAAAAAAAAGAAAAGAATTGTTAATTACATACAACAAAATAAAAGAAATCAGAGGGGAAAAAACATAAAAAGGGTGTGGTGACCCAAGGGTAGGGAAGAGAGAATACGAGGGTAATTTTAACCGATCAAAGGGGAGGTACGCATGGATGAACGATTTGAAATTACTGAAAAGATACTTGCTGATCAAGAAATTTCGGCTGCCATCGGTACATGAAATTTTGTCTAAAATATAATAGCCGTTGCCAAGAGGGAGAATGCCGCGTGACGACAGCAACCACAGCCACAAAGCTCTCTCCGATAAAATTTCTATTTTTCTTTTTGGTTCGCCAGAGGCCAAAATAAGAGAGAGAGAGAGAGAGAGAGAGAGAGAGAGCAAAGTGTTATTGAGCAAGAGGTAGGAAAATCAATTATGTTCTTCAATACCCAAATCTTATTACTCCGATTCAGTGATTGCTGAATTGTTTTTCTTTCTGTCTTGTACTAGTATCATATTTCTGCTTCCGTAAATACATCGTATTCTGTAGTTTCTTTCCATGTTGTAATTTTTGAATGGGTTTTTAATTCTTTCTTGACTGGCTATGATATTCCTTTTTTTTTTTTGGAGTTAAATGTTAGTTCTATTGAAGTTGTTGTTGTGTATGCCAAGTGTTTGATTTATGTTGATTAATTTCTTACAATATGTTTTGCCCCTTTTCCGTAGTTTATCCTAAGATCTTTCAAACAACAATAATCCTAAGAGTTCACAGAAGCAAAAAGCTAATGGAGAACTGCTTGCAAGTCCCTTCTTTAAGTCCTGTAAACTATAATCTGTATATACCCCAAACGCGTGGTGCAGGGAAAAGCATAAAAAACAATCTTATTCCAAAGAAAGAGGGATGGAGTGCCTCACTTCTAAAAATCCTAGCAAGGGCCACAATAGCACCTCTGGAGCAAAGAGGCATCCCTTCTCTTGCCAAAACCTCCGTTATCAACAATTCAGGATTTCTTCTAGGACAATCCTACTAATCGTCACATATGACAAGAGGCGATTCCTCATCTCTCGTGCTGTAAAACAATGAAGGAACAAATGATCTCTAGATTTAGATTCTTTATAGTACATTATATAAATCTTCAGAGAGATATCTGGAACCATTTTCTTCCAAATAAACTTGGTTGGAGATATTGAGGATAGTGTGGAAAGGAACTAAGATGATGAAGTAATGTCTTGGTTATATTCCCACTTGACCCCTTTCATCATAGTCATGGTAAGCTGTCTAGTATAGTGAGTCTGCGGTTTATATAATAAAACTTTTATTTTCTTTTCACTATCATTTTCCTTCCCTGAGTGAAGGGTCCCGTTAGTAACTTTGGTTCACAAGTTTGGCTGGCTGATGTTTCAGGTTTTAAATATCAAGCAGTATCATCCCAAGTGCTGGAAAAATGAGAAGCAGTGTTCTTAGAAATGAAAACCCACTAGTCTTTCCTTGTTCATCTTCATATGAAACTGCCATGGAAGCACTCTCTTCGCTCATTAGCGGACAAAAAAGGGGAATCAAACGTACTGTTGGTGGTAAATATGAAAAGTTGGACAAGGTCCTGATGTATCTGAAGGTAACACTGATTCAATGACAACTTGAAGTGTTTATACTTGAACAGTGATAGTCCCCTCCTCTTTTTACTATATATTGTTTGTAGCGGGAATTTTTATTGGTAAATTTTTTTCACTCCTTCCTAATACTGCTTCCACTATTTTGTATTATCAAAAGTTACGTTGCTCCTAAAATCATATTGGGAATCTAGTAGAGATGCTTGTTAGCATTCTCCTTCCATCCCATTACAACATTTTCAAAAATGTCCCTATGAGTAATGATACACTGCAGTAAAGTTTAAGAAGATTAGTTTTGACAGAAGCAATTCTGTCATCATGCACCATGTCGAGTGACTAAGATTCAAACAATCTGTTCCTTTGTTGTTGCTTTTGCTTACCTAGTTTGATGAAGGCATAATTCTTTCATTTACAAAATTCTGGCGATTTTGTTTCTTCTGGTGCATGTTGTTCTTATGACTTCGTTTTCAATTTATTCACAAAATTTATGAAAAATTCACATCACACTTCTGGTGACTAATGTTGTAGCATTATGATTTATAGTTTAGACATGATAGAAATTTTAAGTTGCCATTTCCTGTAATTTTACTGGATTTGAAATTTTCTCATAGTTCTGACACGCCTCTCTTTCAAGCTTGCCTTAGAATTTGTTAACCGACCATTTTGGGACAGATAAATTTATCTCATGCAGAGCCTCTTGCTGCCTCTGAAATATGCTCATGCTAAAGTTTTCCCATGTTCTTTCCTGGTCTAATGGGAATTATGCAAGACTTGAGTGTGGATGTGTATGTATGTATATATGTAGGTATGCATGTCCATATGTATGTATGTTAGCATCATGCAGTTGGGGAAGTGGCAGAAACAAACATGCATGTTCATTAGGTGATTTGAGTGGTTATCACTTCACAGCTTGTTGGAGTCATCACTGTTTATGGATTGAATTTTTGTTTGTCGAATCAAGTTTGATCATTTTGCATGCACAGAAAGATTGTAACAGTTGATCCCTAATTCCACTAGATTTCAATGTCCTTAATTCTTAGTTTGGTCTGATAAAATAGATCACCTCCTTTAGGTCCATGTTTGCCCATATTTATTGACAGATTGCAAATGATCAAACTTTCTGTATCAGAGCAACAAAATTCTTCCGTTCTTTGCTTATATCTGTTAGTTGAACATGTATTGTGTGCGCATGTGTATGCTGGTGTACATGAATGCATTCTTTTATGCGGTGCATATGTTTGGTATCATTTGTTTTAGAGTTTATCTAGTCAGGGTTAGTTTTGAGTACCTTGAAAGAGGATGTATTTGATAACTTAGTTTAAGGGTTTATGAGAGCAAGAGATGTTAGCCATGGTGAAGAAAATGCTTAATTATGAAAACAAAAAAATATGTTTTTGTTGAAAAAAGACTTTTTTTTTTTTTGGCCCTTTCAGATTTCTGAAGTAAATTCCTATAGTGTTTTAACAAACATTTCCTTGGAATCGACTTGTTGGGCTTTTTAATATTTAATCTTCAACTTGAAAGATTCTTATCTGTCATGACTATTCTCTCTTGTCCTTAAGTTGTACCTGTTGATCCTTTGGCATTTCTATATATGCTCAGTCTTGAACTCTTGATATTTGCATCTTTGCTTATCATAGAAAAAGCAGAGAATTCCTTGCAGCAGTGTTGAACTGATTGTATGTGGCGCCCCAAGGACATGATTTTATGTCAAGTACCTTGATTGGCCAAAAAGCCCCACTAGTGTTGCTTGATGAAACAACAGAGAACTCTAGGGCATAAACATTTTGTTCATTTAATTGTCAGGAAATTTCATATGAAGGCAAGAGGTAGGGGCTTGGAAATCCAGGTTCTTGCAAAGATCATTGTTTGGAAAGGAATAAATTAGCTCTGATTACATGAAATTAGCTTCAGGGACGTCATATTTACTGTGATCAGAATATCAATGTAGAAAGTGTGCAGACTGTGTCAAGGAGGAGTGCTTAAAAAACTGAAAAACTAGATCTAGCAGATATATCTTCCAATGAAAGGTTTGAAGTACTCCAATAATATCATTTGTATTTGTAATTTTTTTCCCATTTACATCAACCATGCACAATTCTAGATATGAAGAATATCATATCATAAGGTGATAGATAGCCCCTGCAAGTTCATTCTAGAGTACCACCAGCTCTGCCACCATAATTTGTCTGAATTATGTGGAAAGTTGCATATCCATTTAGATGCAGCAACCATTGTTTTTCTCATATATTTTTCTGATGGATGCATTGCACTAGTTTTCAGGGGAGACTGTGTGTCTGTATTAGTTGGTGCAGTTTGAATACTGACATTATTAGATTGATATCAGAGTGTACTTTAATTAAAATGGAAGAATTGAGCAAACAGATGCGTGCTTCTGCTGCAGATTCTAGGCTTGGAGGACGAGCATATATCTGCTCTTAATATTATCCATGTTGCTGGAACTAAAGGGAAGGTACTGGCTACCAACTGCTGCAGTCAAATTCTTCTTTAGTTAAAGTTCGCATGAATCAAATTTGGGACTGGAATATTTCCTTGCTCCCAACTTTAGAATCTGTACCAGGGCATACATCTACTTATGTGCCTGACACTGATTCCTTGTGGCAAGGATGCGTGCAGCATCAATGTCTGTCATTGATGAAATAGACAAGAAAATCTTGCACCACAGAATTAAACATGGTTTTTGAAATCTTAGTATGTAGAGTCGACACTTCATTTTCTCTTTACCTGTTAAACTGAAAAAAGAGCTGTCTGATGTGGCTAAAAGTCCAAACAAGTACCATTGTTTGGTTATTCAACTATAATCCCATGTGTCATTGTTTTGCTGCCTGATGAACTATTTGAATTTTCCACACATTTCAGGGTTCAACTTGCGCATTCTGTGAAGCTATCTTGAGGGAGAGTGGTTTGCGAACTGGACTTTTCACATCTCCCCACCTAATTGATGTGAGGGAGAGATTCCGTATAAATGGGTTAGTGCTTAATTTATTATGCAACCAAAAAGTTAGTTGTTTCTCATAAAGTTTACATGCTCATAGATTTGTCTTCACTTCTTGTCGGGTCTTAATTGACCGATGAGCATTCTCCTTTCTGAATGTCCAAGTAATGAACTAGCAAATAGCAAAACACTGTGCAGTTTATAAAAGTGAATTTACTGAAAGTTATTAGACAGACTATAAGGAGGATTGCATGGGATTGATGTGCATCCCAGTCCCATTAATTTGATTAGAAAAATTGCTACTCTAAGAAGCAAGAAATTCCAGCATGACATCTACTAAGACATAAAAGGAGAGGGAATATTGTTTCCTCTTATTGGATATCTCTAACAGGGCCAAAAAAAATGGGGGAAAAAAAATCACATGCCTTTGCCTTGAAAATTGATTCTGGGAGTGGGACAACATGATCTAGTGCAGGTTTGCTCCTTCAACTGAGTTAACTTCCCACTGGGCATCAAATTGCCTGTGCTAGCAACAGAGTGAAATTATCTACATTCACCCCCCGTTGAGCACAACAATTAGCAATTTGGCTAGATAAATGACACCTCATCCACGAAACCTGCATGGTGGGGAACATTACAGTTCTATCCACAATGCTCTGACATAATTTCACTTCTTTGGCACCTCATTCATCTGTGAAGAGGCATAGATGAACCAGGACTATCTATTGAATTATTCAAAACAGACTAACAATCTTTACTTTATCATTTGGTGTATACTATCTGGCCATCTCTTCCCTCCAGTCTACGTCAAATTTATAAGGCATAATGTCAAATAGTGCTTGAATATTTTTCCACTTTAGGGAAGATTTTTTCCCATCCTTTAAACTTGAGTTTTATTATTCTGACAGATGAATCTAATGTCTCTCCTTTCGACATGTTTAGTTTGGACATTTCAGAAAATAAATTTTTGGAGCATTTTTGGGATTGCTGGAACCAGTTGAAGGTATGAACTGTTAGTAAAATTACTCTTCCTATAGATTTGCATATTTGATTTCACAGATAAACCCACTTGGGGGAGGGGGAGGGTTCCAGTTTCAGCTAAAAAAGATCAAAGCAGATACCTTAAGCACCCAAATCGGAAAATTTACCGCTTTCAAGAGTTCTTGGAGTTTTTCAAAATTGTGTTTCCACTAGATTTGAGGATAATATTGTTTTTCTTGGAATTAATCACTCCTAGATTTACTTAGTTAGGCATCATCTTTAGAAATTTCATACCCTGAAGTGGAAATAGCCATTATGGCTACAGAACGGCCAATATACTCCTGTTACAGCTGGCAATGGCTTGTTATAGGGCCTTTACAGTTGCGACACGGCCATGCCGCCACAACACATCCACTGTGGAAAAGGCGGTTAATCTACTGCTGCAATTCCCGCTTTATTATGTCCATTATGCCTGACAATGTTGTGGCTGCTGCCGCATTTAAATCAGTGGTATGGGGATAACCAAATTACTGATCCAGCTATTGAGACAGGAGATTCCTTCTCATGTATATTGGTTGGCATCTAAAATTTAGATTCCTTCTATTATTCTGAGTCAAATGCAGTACGAACAGAAGTTTAAAATTTGTATAGTTTTATTATTATTTTCATTTTGGGGAGGAGTGGTAAAGGACCGTCTGCATCCCACTTCGGTTGTCCTTCATTTTACCTGTGGTTGTAAAAAATCTATATATGTAATGGAGATGGAATATGGATAGTTCAAGCATTAATAAGATGAATAGGAATAACATCCCTAAAGGCTGTTGAGGCAGTGGCTGAAGGGTTGCCCTTGATTTTAATAAATGGTAGACCTTGTTAGGGACCTAGCCCCTGAGATTTGCATTTTATCAGTATAATTTTCAGGAAATGAAATGAATCTCTTAAAATAGTTCGTCTTTCTAGAAATGAATGGTGGGTCTGACCACTGGCTGCTGGACTGAAGCCCCTTTATCTTCTGCACACTGCTTGTGCATTTTATTAAAATATATGTTAGAATTTTAAGATGATGTGCCTCTTGAAAGAAGCAACATACCTTATTTTGGATGCTCTAATCTGCAGGAGAACGTTTCGGAAGACTTACCAATGCCTCCACTGTTCCAGTTCCTCACTGTGTTGGCTTTCAAAATATTTATCTCTGAAAAGGTTCGTAGTGTTTCCATTGATCAATCTTTTCTGCGACTTTCTGTTGAATTGGCTAGGATGGAAAGTCTTCTACATTAGCTGCTTGATTATGTCTCTTTATGCCCTTTATGCATAGCCAATGGTTGCAAAATTTCTAGTTTCTTTCAATAGGGTGCTAGTCTAGATATCATTTGGTTTTGCTGCTAGCCTGCTTATTTCTCATTTGAGTGCGGTTATCATAGTTGGATTTTAGTTTAAGGTCTGATTTCCCCACTAGGGTTGCTTCATGGTTTTATGTGAAAACGAATTAGTCATACACGATCGATCTCGATCTCTCTCTCTCAAAAGAAGTGCGTGAGTGAAATGGTGAGCCATTAAATTTTCTGAAAATTTTGTGTTGATAATATTTGATATAACAGTTGTTATGTGAATAAGATATGGGATGAGTAATTGTCATTCTTTTTTTGTTTTTTGTTTTTGTTCTTGTTCCCCACACCCCCTCCCCCAAAAAAAAAAAAAAAAAAAAAACAGAGCCCATAACCAAGAAAAGACCAGGTATATGCTAGATGCTTTTTTTTTTGGGGTATATATCGAGGCTCGAACCGAACCTATTACATGAGAGAGGGGACGAGAGAGGGGAAGGTGCCACTTGCTACATATTAGATGCTTATGCTTATCAAAAAATGATTTTGTAAGATTTTGGGTAGCACTGGAAAAACGGGCTAAAGCCTGCAGGCCAGTTCCGCTTGTTTGCATTAACGGACGGGCTTGGGCCTATCTTGTGTAGCCCGTTTAAATTCTGGTCTACAGGCCTGGAAATTTGAAGATAGCCGTGAAATTTGAAGATAGCCGTGGGGCGGACGCGGGGCGGACGCGGTCCAACCCGTGAAATTTGAAGAAAGCCGCCTAGGATTGGACCTCATTTTCTCTTCTCAGGCTCCCTCAACCGGCGATGGCGCTCCGTTCCCATTTCCAGCGGCTCTCTCTCTTTCCTTCATCACGCCTCACTCTCCTCTTTGCCGCCGACTGTGACCACAAATCGAACAGCACGGAATGCATCCTCCCTCTTCTTTCTCGATATCATTCTCTCTCTCTCATATTCCTTTGAGAGTGAGAGATTAGGGTCCTGACTGTGGGAGAGTAACAGTTTGGGGGAAGAGGAATTTGGGGCGGGATTGAGAGAGGGATTGGAGTTTTAAGAAATCACAGGATCTTATTTTTTGTTCTTCTTCCTCTTACACCGCCATTTCATTTCTTTCATTCGCTGGAATTTGCCTTTGTTGTTTGCAATCTTAGTTGTTCTAAATCCCGTCTTCAATTGCTGTTTGTTCTTTTAATTCTTTCAATTGCTCCCTTTAGTCACTGAGTTAAATACTTAATCGCTCCCATTCAATTCCATCGCAAGAAGACAATGTTCCATCCGGTTCAATAGGTAGCAAATGAGATTTGCTCCTCCTTTACCCTCTGGCCTTAATCGCCTATATAAATTAAAGTTATATATAAAAGACTAAATATCTATCAAACTGCACCTCCATCATTAGCCGCTACTTTTGTTTCTTTTGACATGGAATAAAAAGTAAAAAATTTCATTTCAATGGGTTAACTAAAATTTGAGTTGCATCTGCCAGTTATGGTTATTTTTCTATTGAAATCCGTCTCTAATCTGCTGCCAGGCTTTAGGATGATGTGCTTCAGTTGCTGTTTTAGTGCTTATCTTCCAACCTTGACTGTTAATGAATTTGAATTTTTTATTTATTTTAGGGAAAAGATGCCCAAAACTCGTTGTAACAGAAGTAAAGAGACATGTACGGATCTAGACTTTAAAAAAAATTTAAAATGACTTCCGATGAAAAATAATTTCGTTTGTGATCTCCATTTATCGAGGGTTGAACCCGCGACATAGGGGTATGTCATGTCTTAAAGATGCGATATACCCCCGTGGTAGCGCTCCTCTCTCGCTCCTGTGGCAGTGGGGGAGGAAGGGAGAGGGAGGAGTGCCGCGGGGGGAGGGAGAGAGAGAGAGGTGCGGGGAGGAGAGATAGAGGAGTGCCGCGGAGGGGGAGGAGCACCGCCGAGGGAGAGAAAGAGAGGAGCACTGCGGGGGAGAGAGAGAGAGGAGCACAGCGTTGCAAGGGGGAGAGAGGGAGAGAGGAGCGTTGCGGGGGGAGGGATAGAAGAGTGCCGAGGGGGGAGAGAGAGATGAGCGTAGCGCCGCGGGGGCAGAGAGGAGCGCCGCGGGGGGGAGAGAGGGAGAGAGGGAGAGAGGAGCTCCGTGGGGGGAGAGAGAGAGGAGCGTAGCACCACAAGGGTGGAGAGAGGAGCACCAAGGGGGGCCGGGGGTAATGTCACATCTTCAAGATGCAACGTATCCCTATATCGTGGGTTTAACTCGTGACATACCCGTTGTCGCGGGTTCAACTCGCGACATATTTTGTCGCATGTTGAATTCGCGACAAATAAGAGCTATAAACGAAATTATTTTCTGTCAGAGGTCATTTTAATTTTTTTTTTTTTTGTCTAGATCCGTACATGTCTCCAAAAGTAAATCATCTGCTCTTCCCATCCTTTTGCTTTATTATATATAAAACCTGCTATACAAATCCCATTAAAATGGGAGAGGCCCATGGGCTTGCCTGTTTAGCCCGCTAGCCTGCGGCTGATGCCTGGACCGGCCATTTTACAGTCAGTGTCCAAACAGACCCAGCCCGGCCCATTTAAGGCCAGCATGTGGCCCTGCCGGAGCAGGCTGGGCCAGCCCGTTTTGTCATCTCAGTTTCTTTCTCAAACATTACCGATAACGATAATCAATATTTCTTTGAACATGATACTCCATCTTTGATATGCCTGACGGGCCATGAACTACCTCTTTGGCATGTCTGCCCGGACAAAGGAATGGGCTCAAATGAGTTGCAAACTACTGCATCCCTGGGTGTACACATGTGTTAGCCTTGGGCGTTAGTATGCCTGATGTTGATGGTTTATCCCCTTTAACCTGTCACAGGTAGATGTAGCCATCATTGAAGTTGGCCTTGGAGGGACAAGGGACTCAACAAATGTGGTATGCATTTCATTCTATGAAGCACAGTTTTAACTGGCCCATTAAAGTACTATCACTGCCTCGTTGATTAAATTGGAAACCATAATCTTACTTTAAAGAATTTTATATTTCTGTCCTAGAAAATAGAGCTTAGAACTTGTTATAAATGAAACTCTTGATAATTAAATATGATCTTGATGAGATTATGTGCAGATCAAAGAACCTGTTGTTTGTGGTGTTACTTCTCTGGGGATGGATCATATGGAAGTATTGGGTATGTAAAGTTCTCTTCCAAAAGTCTCATCATTCTTGTATGGATCTTAATTTGTTGAAATATGATTTTACCTCCATCATAGTTTGAAAATTGCCTACGAAGTGAATTCTTGGATGCCATATTTGCTTATACTACTTAACTTGCAGGAGATACCCTTAGTCATATTGCTTCCCACAAAGCTGGAATATTCAAGGTATAAAATACTCTTTGACGCATCTTGAAGAAAGAGACCTTGGTACTATGTAGCAAAGGGATCGACAGTTTTCAATTTCAAGTATTTTCTGAATTTAATTGATGTCTTCCCTGCTCCTGAAGCCTCAAACACCTGCATTTACGGTACCCCAACTTCCTGAAGCAATGGATGTTCTTCAGATGAGGGCCCATGAACTGATGGTAACAACAGTTTCCTCATTTTCTAGAGTGAAAAGCATGGCAACAATTATTTCCACACTTCATGAGGAAGCATTGTCCAGTATTATTTTTGATTCCTTAAAGGCAGCATGACAAAATCTTGTGGATTCTTAATGTCTGGGTATCTCCAGTTGTAAAATAGTAAGAACTTTTCCATCTTGTCTCGTGAAATCAGAATGGTAATTCTCAACAGCATCTTGGCCTGTTGATTTTGGGTTCTGCACCTGAAAGGATCCTGGATCCAACCGGTTTGTATGGGGCCTACAATGTAAGCCAGTCCATTGAACATGTATCTAAAGCCAATTTGATAATGACATTGTCTATTGCTGAACCGACAAAAGTAATAAATAGGTGTAACAATCGTAGACAAATCAGTCTATGTTGTCATTGTAGTCATGGTTGTGGCCATAATGATGCTGAGCATAGCAAGAGAAATGCAACAAAAATCTTCAATTGCAGGTGACAAGCCACATTTTGTAGAGGTGTGTGCTATAACAGCCTTGAACTGGCCATAATGGGCATGGTTGTGGCTGTTACTACCTGACCTTTAATACTATGATAATTACATGGTGATGGTTTGCTAAATTGTTAAGGATGCTTACACAAATGGATATGATTTTATATGAGCACTCTTGTCTTGTTTTCGGATTCATTTGCTGCAATCTAAGAGTATATTATGTTGTGAAGATCTAATGTGTTATATGTATGTGAACTCATCATGTCTTTATTGCTCCACCTTTTGCTCTATGTTTGGCTATATGAGCTAGATTGCCTCACGAGGATCATTATTCCTTTTCCGAATTTAGGTTCCTTTGGAAGTAACCCCGCCACTTGACAACAAGAAGTTGGATGGGCTAAAGCTTAGTTTGGCCGGTGATCACCAGTTCATTAATGCAGGGCTTGCTGTTTCTCTTTGTAAATGCTGGCTGCAAAGCACTGGCAACTGGGACAAGCTTTTCCCAAAAGTTGGTTGAACTCCTAAAACCTACACTAATCTCCATTTTTTTTTTCACATTTTAATATCTACATCATGTAACACTTCTTTAAAGCATTGCTTGTCACCCTGCCCTCTCCATTGCTTGGGAGTCGCATTAACCATGCACCCACCAATTTTTTTCTTATTTCAAGAAATGCCAACTAATTTTACATTGAATAGGACAATCAGGAAGAGGATTTGCCGGATGCATTTTTAAGAGGTCTAACAACTGCAAGTCTTCCTGGAAGAGCTCAGATTGTGCATGACACTCCTCGTTCTCCGCATAATGTGTTCCAAGGGACAAAATCTTCTGGTGATCTTGTATTTTACTTGGATGGA
Source organism: Dillenia suffruticosa (assembly GCA_033439265.1). Taxonomy (NCBI): domain Eukaryota; kingdom Viridiplantae; phylum Streptophyta; class Magnoliopsida; order Dilleniales; family Dilleniaceae; genus Dillenia; species Dillenia suffruticosa. The sequence continues at coordinate 23,971,147 of JAVTVX010000035.1, forward strand.
GCTCACAGTCCTGAGAGTATGGATGCTTGTGCTAGATGGTTTTCTGATGTTGTAAAAGAAAACAAGAATCCATCATCATCACAAGAAAACAAGAATCCATCGTCATCACTATTATTATCATCTTCATCATTTAAAGTTCAAAAAAGGAGACAGGCTTGGGAAAATGGTTTAAATCAACATGAGAATGGGAATATGTTGGGGTCCCAGAAGATTGCTAAGCAGGTATAATACTGTAATCTATGATAAATTAGTGGGATGTAGTCGTTCTTTAGACATTGCCCTTTAGCTCTAAAAGTCTGCTCATTAATTACTTCTCACTTTGATGTTTTCTTCCCAATCCTAAACTTTGCTATACGTGCACACAAATTTAAACCTCGTAGATTCTCTTATTCAATTGCATGGAAATTAGAGACCCTCAAGTTTTACTTCCAAGGCTCGTCAGTACCTGCACGTCTTCAGGTATCTCTTTTAACCACAGAATGTCTGCAACTCAATATTATGATATCCTATTCTTATAAACTTCTGCCATCTCCTCTCTCTATTTTTTCCTTTTTCTACACTTTGTTGCTTATTCTTTTTGGAGTGGGGGGAAGGGGCAGTGTTGGGTTCCAGATAATCTGGCTATTGACAGGACAGAAGTAAAACTTTGAGTGACCAAAAGATACAGGACTTCGCCATATGATACAAAATTAATTTTCGGCATGCAAAGTTGAAGAAATGGAAATTTCCATGTCAATTGTTTAAACTACTCAATTGTGCATAACCATCTTAGAAAACTGTTCAATGCTGAACAATAGAGTAGAGAACATTGGTAGAATTTAGAGGAGAAAAAGAAATAGGGACGAAGCAAGGTAATTTAAAGGGCGGTGTGTGGTGGATAAACCTATATTATATTGCCATGTCTAGAAATGACAGTGTTTACGTTCTGTTCATGTGAGACGGTTCCTAAATGCAACAGGATGCAACTTTTGTAACTTGTAATTGTAAAATTTTTCTAACTTTTACACGTGACTATTTGTATTATGTTGTATCATGTGACTGTGTAATGTCTGTGTTTCACAGAAAGAAACAAGTGCACCCAGCTTCTATTATAAGAGGAGAATTTTATTTCTTATAGCATTAGTCCTTCTCAATTCAATATCAAATGCCATAAAACTGTCTTGCACAACCTTAATGCATGAATCTAAATAGACAAAAATCCTAAAATATCAGAGGAAATATAGTCAAACTAGAAATTTACACTACTATATGCAAATCAACTCATAAATCTACAAGTATTCATAGATACCGAAATTCTTTATACTAAAGAAACTACTAATTACGATTTTGTTGCATTGTTGTGCATGACAGAGGTTTTAAACTAAGTCGACCGCACTTTATTTGAAGTGGTTCTAGAAATTTTGTGTGAACTGTATCTGTTTATGCTTACAGCCTCAAGTCCATATTAGAAAACGGCTAGAATCCAGTGGAAGATATCTTCTTAATCCCAATGGGTTGAATATGACCTAATGCATCCAGAACATTGGGTATGATTCCTTGAACTGCTAGAACCACCCTGGGGTCCAACGAAGTTAGAAGGATTTGTTGTTAGATTTGCATTTCACTTTCTTTCTCTAAACCTTATATGCATTGCCATGAAACTTACGTGTTTGGTTCTGCTTTGAATTTCCTCAGGTACACATTTATCCAAAGCCCTTTTTGTTCCTAGTATGTCAACATATCACAAGGTTACTTCTGGTACCTCAGTCATTAGTTTGGATATTCCTAATAAAGATTTGTCGTGGCAATTTAACCTTCAGAGAATTTGGGAGAAGATAATTCTTGGAAAAGGTCATTTCTTTTAAACATTAGCTTTGTGAATCGTTCTTAAGTTTGAGCTTGCCACATAAATTGTTGACTTTCACGTTCTTTTTAAGCTTATTTTGCCACTCTCCTTGATGATCATAAGCAGATCTTACGCTTGAAAAGGCTTCCAGAACAGATAATCCAGAAGTGTTGCCTCCTCATGAGTTCCTATATGAGGATTCCTCCATTAACACTTACACAGATAGGTGCTTCACTTGCAGTGCTGTGATTCCATCCTTGCCATTGACAGTAAAATGGCTGAGGGATTGTGTTAAAGAAAATCCTTCACTTAGAGTTCAGGTACGAATATTTCATCAAGTGTTCTCTCATTCTTGTGAACTTTGATCTTTGTCTAGTTGCTCTAGCAGATGTATGTGGAAAGTGGACTGATGTCTAAAACCAAAGAGGGAGGGTGTATTTAGTTGTTGCAAACTCTTCAATTTTACATATTTATGACTTTTTCATAAAAGTTTCTCAATTTAGATAGCATTGGGTGAGAATTTAATGAACAATTTTAAGCAAGCAAGAATAATATGGAAAGCAATATGTAAAAGAGAGAAATCACCAACTTATAGGGGTTGGCACGCTCATGGCGTGCATTCTCTCGTCACCCATCCCCTTTTAAGTGTTTTTCCACTGTCAGTCTTGTTTTGAATTGTAATGGCATGAAACTAAATAAGTTGCTTATTTATGTCATGGTTGTATAGACATTCCAATCAAAAAACAATTGGATTAAAATGAATTATAATAATCTTGGCATGAATGCTAATGTTTGAATGGATGTTTTTTTTTTTTTTTATTATTATTATTTTTTTTTTATATGGAGGATAGATGCATTTTTGCATATTGTGGACAGGTACAAGTAAAATTTTCTGGATTTGTCTATTCACTAATGAGACGTTTGCAGAGATTTTAAATTATTTCTGGCCAGACTTTGAAATGATGTTGACTTGCTAAAATTAGAAAAAAATGATCCATTTTATAGAGGAAACTTTGTTGAAATTTCTAAAATTTCTGGACTTCATTTTTGAAAATGATTTTGAGTTTTCCAAATTAGAGAAACAAAATTTTGATAAGCTGTCCTGAGAAAACTACCCTTGCAAATTTTCCCGAGGCAAGTCATTCTTGGCTATACAAATTTGTCAATTTCTAGCATTTAGTCGCATCATAAACACTTCCCCTGGAATTTTGAAACATGAGTTTGAGAAAAGTGAACTCCTTCCTATCCATCACAGGCAAAGTTGTCCAAAATAGGTCAATCCAAAAAGCCTTCAAAATTAAGGCGATTAATATACCATTTTTTGCCTACAGCCATTGGAGTCAATTAGGGTCAGCACAAGCAAATAACCCTAATTAACTTGCTCTTGTTTGATGATCATTTAGATTAAGCACATATAAGGGAATTATAGAATACTAGTATATTGGTTTTAGATGAACGGAATATGTGATTGAATTTATGTTTGGGAGGTATTTATAATGATAGATGTCCACTCATATCCAACAAGCAATAGTGGAGTTCCCTTTCTTTTTGCAACATTCCAGCCTTGTAAGCAAGCATGAGTTTGCAGATTGAGATGGCCATTGACACGTTCATACATAAGTCTCAATGTAGATTCCATTAACCTAGTCTCGGATCTTTGTTTACTGCCAGCAATGACCATATTAGCATAAAATAGATATACAAGAACAGGATATTTGTTCACTTCTTGATCCATAAAATTCAAACGAACCCACTCAGGGTAACAGGTTCAGGTTTAAATGTTTGGTGAGGTCAGAAAAGAGAATGAACCTACCCTGCACAAAAGGTTTGGATTTATTTGCTTGTTGGAACTTACAGACTTTGGCACTCACTACATTCGTGGCCGCTTCATCTCCCATTGGAGGCTCCATTTGAGTTTCCTCTTTAGATTTTCTTTTGAATTTCTTCCATGGGGTGGGGTTTTCCCTTTTTTTTTTCTTCTTAACAAAATCCAGTTGGTGACCGTGGTAAAGATTTAGTGGAACACAAACTTAATATGTATAATTTGGGTATTCTGGTGAAATTTTGAGTACATTTTATAGAATTTAGATGGGGTTAAGCTATTTGTGCTCGTAAAATTCTACAAACTTCTGCAGCTCTGGCTAGGGTAGTGTGAGAAGTTGCACTATATTTTGTGAAGATGAGAGCTAGCGGAAAGTCCAGAACTTTAGTTGTCATAGGATTGAGGGAGTGGTTCCATTTTCAGCACTGGACACACCACTTTGCGGGTTTGGGAAGTGTCGATGTGTAAGAAGAGGACCAGCCCCCACATTCATATTGTAGAGCTTGATATTACTTGGAGCTTAGCCTACATGTGCATCACCTAGAGTAGCGTAAAGAGCCTTTATGGCATGATTACTTACCTCAACTGAAAAGCATCTGTGCAGTTTCTTAATCCTATACAGCTTTGGAAAGTCAAATAGCCTTGACATACATGTGCTTACCAAAACATCATGAATACTCATGGACTTGCAGGTTCTTGTCACTGGTTCTTTGCATTTGGTTGGAGATGTGTTAAAGCTGTTGAGAAGATGATGGTTATTTGATCATAAAGCTGTGTACTAGACATGGGAACACATTTGTCATTTGCCTTCCACCACCACATTGTATAAAGTGGCCAAAGGTCATCGGTTATGTTTCTTCACTTATTACTTGTATTTTTTTTGGGGGGGGGGGGAGGTTTTCTAAGTTGGATCAATGTATTATTCATGACGAATGACCATTCTGCGAACTATCAATGCTATTTATCATTTTTACATAAAAGATTCTTTTTCTTTCCCCTTTGTTTTTCAATTCACTGAAATAGTCTATTTAGCAAACAGTTTTGATAACACACGGGTGAGAAAATTATCTAGTATTTAACCTTTATTATCTTAATTTGATGATGAAGGGCTCTTTCTTTCTAGTTGTTGCAGCATGACATTTGGGAGAAGTGAGACCTCTCATAGGAAGGGGGAGTTTTACTCGCGCTGAAATATAATTCATTTCATTCCCCTCAAATGGTGCCTTAATGGGATTCATGCTATATTGGTATCGCATCTTAATCTGGCTGCCACTGTAGCATCTCGGTGTGGCCACCATGAAACGACCCCATGTGATCAAACATGGGCACAGTTTGAGGAAAGGCGCGCCTAACTGGGATTGCTTGCATTTTTTGTTCTGCATCAATAATTTTGTCTCTTACTGTAATTTACTTTTTTTTTTTATTTATTTTTTATCTTGACCGTCCGGTATCTGAAGTTTCATCCCGACTAATTCAAACCGAAAAATCTGTCAAGTCTCAATTGAGGGGGTTTTCTCCTTTTTCCGTACCAGTGAGAGTCGAACTCCTAATTTATTTAATGAACGAAAGTATCATTACTACCTAGTTTCTTTGTATATACTGCTTGTTTACCAAATCTGTGCGGACTGACTGCAACTCATGAGCGCTCAACGTTACCTGAATGCTCCTGAATAAATACCAGGCCATGTGATATGGCTTTGAAACTGAACCGTAGAAGAATTGATTTTAGTATATTGTTTATTTGACCAAATGTCTACAATAGAGCAGTTTCCCATTTTAGTCTCTTCCCCTTCGGACCTATACTTCGTTGTTGCATAATTTGTGATTTTATTTTTTATTCTTTTTTTCAAGCCGCGAAGTTTTGGGCCTTAAGGCCTTCCTTTCCTACTATCCAAAAAAAAAAAAAAAAAAAAAGACACAAAACAAAAAACAAAAACTCTCATTTTTCTTAAACAACTTTCTCTTCCTTTTTTGTGTCTTTTGTTTTTCCTTTTAAGTTCATTCCACAGTGAGTCAAATTTTGGATGATTTGTTAAGTATTATTAATTTCATTTATTAATTTATGATTTTCTAACAAGATTTATTTTAAATCGAAAATAACTCAAGATTTATGCTTAGATGTCTAAACACCCGGAAGAATTTGTGTTATACATTTATGGGTCTTAGGAGAAATTAAGTGTTTATGATCATTTTAGCAAAAAGCAAATTATCTTCACTAGACTAAAAATAAAATAAAATGAAACTATTTATAGATAGCCACAAAAGCTGTGGCAAATAGTTTTTACTTTTTTTTTCCTTTTAATTTTTGGTAGGTAACAACAACAAGAGTAATGCCATATGTGAAAATTTATCATAATAATGCCATATTGATTTTGCCTGGATATAATGATAATTATGATTTTTATTGGAAATAATTAACTTCCACATATAAAAATTCTATATTTTCCATGTATACATATTCATACATATATATATATATATATATATATATCTTTTTTAGCTATAATTGAAAATGACTATTATTAAAATAGAAGAATAAAAGCAAGCTGAGATAAATTTAGTTTTCCTAAACAACGCCTTATCATTTCACATGACTAGCAGAAACAAAGATATACAAATAGATGGAATAATTAGAAAAATGTTGAAATAATTAAAAATTTATTCCCAAGTAACCAACGTGGTCCCTGTGATGTGACCGACCCGAATATAAGATTGGTGAAATGACAAGAATGGGAGGAACTAAATTCGAAAATTCCAGTTTTATGTTGCAGTGAAATGCCAGTCTTGTCCCTACACAGAATGACCTGACCCCTCTTGTGAATCTTGACAAATTAGACGAAATTACCAGATTGCCCCTCTCACATAAAACGAAACGACCCGTGCCATATAGGGATTGGATAATTCTGTAGCTGGCGGATGTCCGAAAATTATCGCACGTGCCACACGTGCGGTGAAGGTGTACCTTACTCTGCAGATTTCTCTAATAAATGTAATAAAATTAAACCCTATATACGTCAGAACGGAGAAACCAACAAAGTTCACAACAAAACCAAAACCACCTCTCTTCTCTGTCACAACTTACAAAAGAAGAGAGGGAGATTGGAACCAACTTTAATTTCCCTCCCTCCCTCCTTCCCTCCCTCCCTCTCGTCAATTCTCTGTGTCAGAATTCAATTCAATTGGTTCTCCCTCTCTCTCTTCAGTTCCATTGATTACACACAGATCTGAAAGACAGAGCCGGGGGTGGGAGAGAGAGAGTGAGAGAAGAGAGAAAGAGGAAGAGCTGGAGACCGTTCAAGATTCACAGGCGTTGAAAGGTTCCGTCGGAGGAGGAGACGGACAGGTTCGCTACAGATCGCCATCTTCTGCTGAACTCGTCGAATCAACATCAGATCAAGATCTCGACCACCACCACATTCACAACAATCATCACGGTCTCGACAAAATGTTGAAGCGAAATCGACAACACGATTCTCTCTCTGACAAGATCTACAGATACCGAAGCGTGATTCTCGTGATCTCGTTGCCTGTTCTTCTTATCTCCTTCGTTCTCTTCTGCATGCCTAAATCTCCCGACGATTCTATTGAAGATATGTCTCACTCTCTCTCTCATCGCAAGGCTTATCCCAGTTACCAATCCAAGAACACTTACGCTGTTATTTTCGATGCCGGTAGTTCTGGAAGTAGGGTTCATGTATTCTGCTTTGATAAGAATTTGGATCTGGTTCCTATCGGTAAAGAACTCGAGCTTTTCGATCAGGTATATCATGTGCATTGTTAATTTTTTTGATTTATTTTGAACTCCTATTTGATTTACCTTATAATTGATTTGGTGATTGTGCGAATTGGGCATGTGTACGTGTGTAATTAATTGTATAATTTTTGCTTGTATCAACGATATCCAGAATCATAACTAATTTAGTGCAAAACTAATTTAGATGTGTTGTTGAGTTAAAAGGATTTTTCTTCAATCATTAACTCTGTAAATTATAACATAAATACAACAAGAACGGTAATCCTATCTCATGATCGACTACACACAGGATGTATCAGAGTGATGGCAATAGCACTAGAAAGCTCTAAATGACAAAAGTCAAAAATGAAACTCATAATAATATAAGCTTAAATTATAAGCATGTGATAAGGAATTGGATATTGTGCTTTGTTTTTTCACTGTGCGTAGATATGGCGCAGGGGAAATGGAGGAATCCCATTTAAAAGGGTCTCCCCGCTACATTGGAAAGTCACTTCGATAATTCATTCCTACGTTTGCACGCCAATGCCTCATGTCACCAACAATTCCTAACATTAGGATTCTGTCTTTTGCAATTGTAGGCCATAATTTTTTTAATATAAACTACAAATATTCAGAATTATAATCTAATTAATTTGATTTTAATGTTATTGAATCTAATTTAGAGAACTTATTTTAATATAGTTTTTTTTTTTTTTTTTTTTTTAATTTTGAAATTGAAATTTGATTAAAAAATTTAATCAATTATTTTAAAACAGATCGATGTTAATATGGATCAGGATTCTTATAATTTGGATCAGGTATATCATAGGGTTAGGTTTTGCTTCCGAATTCATTTCCATAGAGCATGTGTACGTGTGTAATTAATTCTATAATTTTTGCTTGATTTGGAGTAGTTAATATGATTTCTTTTATACAGATTTGGTGATTGTTGCTTCTTAGTTCATCATTCATGTGTATAAAGAATGCAGAGTGTGATATACAAACAATTGTAAAGGAAAATGCCTTTTGTTGTGGAGGCTGCTGTGTTTTTCCCGCAATTGGACCTTGCAAATCAGGAAAAGCCATCCAAAAAAAAAGAGAAAAATCTAATAGCAGTTTGACACTCAAAATTCCTAAAAATTTTCATGGGAGATGATAAGTCTCATTGTGATTTACTTGATCTGGAATAGTTGATTTAAATTTTATTTTATTGGTTTGGTGGTTGTGCTTGTAGTTAAAACCGGGTTTGAGCGCACATGCTGATAATCCACAAAATGCTGCAAATTCTTTGAAGCCTCTTTTGGAGGAAGCTCGAGATGCTGTTCCCAAGGAGTTACATGGCAAGACGCCGGTTAAAGTTGGGGTAGGTAATTGTGCTCTGATTGTGCATAGATGCTTAAATGTGAATTTATCTGAATTTTATTTGACACTCTGATTCAAACATTAATGCAGGCAACTGCAGGATTGAGGGCATTGAAAGGCGATGCACCTGATAAGATTCTGCAAGCGGTAAGTATTGATCCATGTAGCTGTGAATTTTGGTACTTTTGATTTGCCGTGTCAATGAACTGTCTCATAAGTTTTGAACTGGTTTGACCACAGGTCAGAGATCTTTTAAAACATGAAAGCTCTTTTAAATCCCAATCAGACTGGGTCAGTGTATTGGATGGTATCCAAGAAGGTGCTTATCAATGGGTATGACATTTACAAACTTTGTTACCTGTCTCTGTGTGTGTCTTTGTGTCTCTATGCCTGTAATTTGCTTGTATTTATGGTGTTTGAATGTCAGATCCCACATATAAATGCTATGAATGTGCAAGGCCCAGAATTAATTCCCTGCAGGTTGAGTTTTCTGATGACATTATAATACAGGACAGAAGGAAATCTAATAATCATGATATCTGGTTCCCCTTGTGTAATTTTTTGGAATGTTACACAAAGTGGTGGAGTTGGGGGCCCTACAGGAGAGACCATGATCCCTAGTTCTGAAGCCATTTTTTTTTTTTGGGTGCGGATACGTAATATCTAGGTTGTTATGTAAAAATGGTGTTAATGGGCAGTGGCCAATGCCCACTCCGTTAGCTCCTATAATCTCTTTGGATATTCTCCTGATGACTACATGTGATGCCCTACTTCCACGATACACATGCTCAACTATAAATCTCTAAAGGTAGTCTAAGAAACATTTGATTGAATTCGCCCAAGAAAGTGCCTTAAGTTTTGAACTACACTTTACTCTAGTTTGCCAGATGGAAGTTGAGTGGCCTCCCTGCTCTTGACAGAACTATTTTAATTTCGTTTTGCTATATTTTGGGCACATCTCCAATTGTCCTGGAAAACATTGTCATAGATGGGCAACTAGTGTTGCAAGCTGATAACTGGATTGTAGATGAAAATAACTCAGTTTTTATTAACTAAATAGATGTACAGATATCTCAATATCCAACTAATGATACCAATGGTAGCAACTATTCCTCTCCATACAACATCTTTTTGTTTCACTCACTCCAAAACATTCAAAGATTAGTTGGAGGATTAAACAAATACCCTTTACCTAGTCCAGGCAACAATGCACCCATCCGATGGCCGATAAGTCTGTCAAGACAAAACTTGTTGCGATCTGATCTAGGCATGGAATGACCAAGTCATATGTGCAATATCACAATCAACCTATTGTGCAAAAACTAAGTGTGCATGATTATGTTCTGTGTTTTAAATAATTATGCGTAGTGTCAAATCATATAATACAATATTTTTTTTATTGAACAAAAATCTTCTTGTTAAAATCAAGTATATCCTTCGTGATTTGAATTCAATCAGCATTAATTTTAAAGCATAGGACTTGCTGGTGTATGTCGTGAAAAAGATGGGATTTAGGAATCAGTGGTAAACATGGATCAGAGGTCCATTTCAACTCCTTTTCAGTCTTTTGTAATCAGTCCCTTACTGCTTTTTATCAATGCATCAAGGTGTTTGAGATAAGGGATCCATTTTCTTCTTTGTGGTTTATTCTGGTGCTTGAGATGTTTAGCAGGATGATGTTTAGAATGTCAGCTCGTGGATGTATAGGGTTTGTCAACAAGTAGTAGGAATGGAACACAGTCCAAGATCACCAATCTTTTGTTTGCAGATGATGCAACATTTTTTACAAGGTGAAAGTAAAGCTTGTTACAACCTGATAAAGACATGAATTGACTGAGATATATCTACAATATCACGGTGCACCTGTAATCAAAAGTAAATGTGCATGACTATATGCTCATGGTGTTAATTGTTTTACATATTTGTCAAATAACGCACACAAAATTTTGTTTTTCTCAATGCCAAAAATTTTGTTGAAAGTAAGCATATGCTTGATGATTTAGGTTCAGTCAGCTTTAATTTGAAAATGTTTGTGGAAGGCTGTGGTCTAGGTGTCTAGCCTACTGGTCCCAATACTGAGAATATATTGGTTGTAGTGTGTTATGGTAGGTCCAAAATTGAAGTCTTTCCTCCATATTCCCCATAAAGATTTTCTTCTTCTTTTCTGTTGAAAAACTGAACTATCATAATAAAAAATAATACCATATTTAAATATATATATATATATATATATTTTTTGGGGGGAGTCGGAATAAGAGAAATGCACTAAATGGCACTAAACCTATGCTCCCAAGTTTAAAATATCATTGAGAATCTATTATAACGTCAATAACATTTGATGCTGAAAGTAGTAAGACCCTGGCAAAAATGTTCACTCCAACCAAGAACCCAACAAATTTGGGAATGATCTCTGTACTCCTCAAAAGAGAAGATTTGATAGTGAAAATAATCCACCAACTCTGAACCAAACTCAAATGTGGCTCATAAACATCAATTAACTAGACTTTCCCTAATCACAGACTTGGCCCTGATGGTCATCCAAGACTTTAGAACCTTGACTTGTGAGGTAAATGGTTCAAGTCGTACCCTCTTCTTATTGCATAACAACTAATGATAACAAAAAGACTAGCTTGATACCGCTTTCTTTGTCAAATTCCAAGAGTTTTACTTCAACTGTGTATGGTAGCTCCCAGCATGAATCAGCTTTTTTTAACATGAGCATCTAGCTGTGTTTTCACCAAACGATGTATTTGGTTATCATTTTCATCTGTTAGTTATCTTTTTCTCTCCTGTTAGAAAGGGTTGGAAATAACAGTAGTTTTTCCCCCCTTGATTTCTGTTTGTCCCTTTTATTTTTTGTTTTCCATTCCCAAGTAAAGATAGACCATGCAAGTCTGAGTTCATGGGTAAATCATTCCCTTTGGTGTTCGTCAAGTGTTTTTTGTAGATCTTTAGGACTGTGTCATATGAGATTCAAGGCAATCATCATGTATTGAGTTTCTGGGATGTTGTAATTCTTACTATTACTTATTGGCTTGAAATCAACAGTTTGATTGCTAGTGGTACCATTCGCTGCAAATATTAGGTTTTTGCCTACGAAATTATGTTAGAATAGAGCATAAAGCACTTTGATGATTGGTTCTCCATCCTACACTTCCTGAAGTAAAAAGGACAAAAAACAAAGGGGATAAAAGAATCTACAACACTGACATCTGTGGTAAAGCTCATCTTGAACTTGCAACCATCTTCTCCCAGGCATGAGTTGCATTGGAGTTTGAAATGGTAGATTTTGATTGGATTAGTCAAATAACCTACTTTAAAAGCTTAAATTGATTGAGAATGGTTTATTTTTATGTTCATTCTCTAACAGATCAATCAAGTGTGAAGAGGTAACACTGATAAGGAAATTAGTCCACTTGCACTTGTACTCTACATCAGCGGTCTTATTCACCTATAAATATAACTTTACGTTGATTAAACTGTTGAATTGTCACTACTAGCCATAATTTTGTAGTTGGCTGCACCAAGAATAGTCTTGTGGCAAGGTCCCATTGTGTTCGAGTCATTCTTAATGACTTCACAGTGGAGGCATATTTTCACAGATTTTATAAATCTGATGCTTTAAGAATCTTGTCTGAAGTTGCGGTTTCTTGTGCAGGTGACCATAAACTATCTATTGGGAAATTTGGGAAAGAAGTATGGTGACACGGTTGGTGTAGTCGATCTTGGAGGTGGATCTGTTCAAATGGCGTATGCTATATCAGAAGCAGATGCTGCGAAGGCTCCACAAGTGCCTGAAGGAGAAGATCAATATGTGAAAAAATTGTATCTCAAGGGGAAAAACTATTACCTCTATGTTCACAGGTATTCTTTTTGGTCTGAAAAATTTGAGAAATGCCTGCTTGTTCTATGCTTCTAGTTCCTTTATTATGGCCTTTTTTAAACTCCAACATTTTGGTTTCAATATTAATAATTGCTCTAAATTTCCTACTGAGGACTAAATGGTTTATGTACTAATAAGTTGTCACTCATACTGCTTAATGGATATTGGCAATATGCTGCAGTATGAGTTCCTGTTGGGTTCACCAGAGTGTTATGCACCATGATGTAATGATACAGATGACATGGCATGGTGATGTTTCAAAATATATGCACACGATATGGCCAAGACAGAGGAGCAAGTTAATATTGTTTTATGTACACATCAAGTAATCTATGCTACAAAACAAGGGTGGCCTAGCTTTTGTTGGAAGACATTATGTGTAGGAGATTCACATTTCCCAAAAATATATATATTTATCTCAGATAAAGTAATTTAATCAAGTACTTTTGACTTCTCTTTACCACTTGTTACTTATTTACCAATCTTCGTTTTCAAAAACCTCATTTAAAATAAGATTCTATGGTCATAAGGCATTGTACTTTAACTCTTATGCTATAAACTTTTTATTATTATTATTTTTTTAAAGGAGTGCATGCCCCAGTGGGGATGGGAAATTGATCTCTACAACCCATGGGTTGTAGGATTCGAGACATACCACTCAACCAAATGGTTGGTTAACATTTACCAATTACAGGACAAGGACTAAGTATGTTTTTGGCTTCTTGTCGTACAGTTATTTGCATTATGGCTTACTAGCAGCCCGAGCTGAGATCCTGAAGGTTGTTGAAGACAATGGCAATCCTTGCGTCCTGACTGGCTATAATGGTACATTCTATTTCTCCAAATTCATCAAACCTATTTCCAATCCTTATCTTTAGACTATCACACTCTCGGGTGAATCAATGCTTTCTTATAATTTGTACTGAAGAATAGGCTCTATGCAAAAATGGATTTGGCACCTGAAGAGAATCCATGTAACTCCAGATATAAAGTAAATTGAATCTAGTTCTAGTTCCCATCATCATGTTATTGATAACCAATGGCATCATTTTGGTGTCCGGCTTTATTCTACTCATCACCAATTTTGGATATAACCTCATTTTCCCCTTAGGCTTTTCTCTTTACCTTTTAATTTTGTTGCTAGTGTGTTGTCAGTTGAGAGTTAAGAGACATAGCTGCTTTCTGTTTCAGAAACAAATCCAATAGCTAAGTTGGAAATAAAAATGAAATGAACATATCTGCCACACTCTTCATTCTTTACCATCCTGCTGGCTAATTCTACCATGTAAATATTGCTGTCCTTTAACCAATTGGTAGTGGATTTATGTGGATAGAAGGACTACATTCTTCTGGAGGCTGGGGTGCTGGTTTTTTAGTGTGATTTGTGGGTTTTGCTTTGTGCCTCACTGCATATACGTCTGGTGCCTGCCAGGGATGGTGGGGCAAGGAGTGCTGTACAGTGAAGGGAAGATAGGAATAACAATAGTATGATACCCTCCCTCTAGTTAGTGTGGAGGAGGCAAAATAGGTGGATCATTTAGGGTGTTGTTTCTTTTCTTATTTATTTTTTCTTTAATGTATTTCTTTTATCTAAAAAAACAAAAAGAAAAAAAATCTTATCCAGGAGCAAAAGCAATAGAAAAGTTGTCTAAATTTTGCCTTACTACAGGGAAGTACACGTATGGAGTTGTCTCATATGATGCATCAGCGCCTTCATCTGGCTCTAGTGTGAGTGAATGTCGGAGGGTTGCCCGAGAGGCTCTTAAAGTTAACGAATCAACTTGTACACATATGAAATGCACATTTGGTGGGATCTGGAATGGTGGAGGCGGTGATGGACAGAAGAATCTGTTTGTTGCCTCATTTTTCTTCGACAGAGCTGCAGAGGTACCAGTCATCCCCATTTTCTATTTTTTCCTTTTTTTTTTTGCTTGACTAGAATGTCTAATCTTAGTGTTTTGTAAGTCTTGATGCTAAAAGCAACAATTTCACATGCAGGCTGGATTTGTTGATTCCAATAAGGCTGTTGCTGTAGTTCGCCCTGTGGATTTTGAGGATGCGGCCAAGCAAGCGTGTCAGTCTAATCTCGAGAATGCCAAAACTACATTCCCCGGTGTTGAAGCAGATAATCTTCCTTATTTATGCATGGATCTTGTGTATCAATTCACATTACTTGTAGACGGGTTTGGTAAGTATTAGTGATTACAATACTGAAAGTGTGTTGTGTTGTATGAATTTTGTGTGAGAGAGGAATTCTTTTTGCGTGGTTGCAGAAGTCTAAGATCTCGTTTTCTTGACAGGACTTGATCCCTGGCAAAAAATTACATTGGTGAAGAAGGTGAAGTACCAAAATGCCTATGTCGAAGCAGCATGGCCATTGGGTAGTGCCATCGAGGCCGCCTCCGCAGCACGATAGCTATTTGTGGCACATAAGTCATTCTTTATTACCTCAACAGATTCCACATTGATATGGCTGGCTCTAAAATTTTGCTATTATTTGCGATTGAGTTGATTCGCCATGGGTATACTGTGCTTCAGCCTACTCTGGAGTTGATTCGTTATTGGTGGTAAATTGTCTAACCATGACCACAATTTTCGGATATGGAGTTTTGATTTATATTCATTTGTAATTACCTTACAATACATACAAATACATAAGTTTTGGAACTAAAGTTAATTTATTTTGGCCTATTAGGCTAATATTGATCTTTTTCCATTCAACACATTTTTTTTCCTTGTCTTTGTGCCACTTTGTTTCGAGGGGTCTCTCTTCATGATTATGAGTGCATCAGGCGACATTTTTTAAACTATAAAATTTTTACAAATAAACTGATTTTATAAACGGACACCATAAACGCTTGAAATTTGAATTTGATTTTACAGAGTTTCTTAATATTGAATATTATCACTTAATCACAAACTCATACCGGTAGTTCTTTGCTAGAAATTAAACAATTCTTTAACAACTATCCCATTAGAAATTTATTCAATTTTGGATCGAAGTTCAAATTAAACTCCAGTTTGATATTAATTTTTCTTTCGTCGTCTTCTTACTTGATGATATATATATTAATTTTGTTAAGAGGGATAGTATTCTCCTGAATAATGGATGAGAGATACGAATTAAAGTTCGAAATTTCTGATCGATAGAAGAGCTTTTGGTACAATTTGATCTAAGAGTGCATGGTAATGAAAAATATATTACCCATGGACTAGACTATTAACAAGTTTTAATAATTATTTTTCTATCTTGCAGATGAATATATTATTAAACCATAAATTCATAAAATAATTTTTTTTTCCAAATATTAAGGATGTTTATAAATATAAATTTTATTGTTTCGCCTAATTTTTGTCTTATAAAGTGCGGATAGAAAACAAAATTCTGATAAATTGTGATATTTATTGTGATTAATGTAAGACTACTGTATTGGTAGATTCTTGGTGACTAGGTAGTTAGCATAGTAGATTCTTTAGTTGCCTTATCAGATGTTCTTGAAACAAGAAGCATTTAGGTCATCTCAAAAAGGAATTTAGGTTATTATACTATGATCTAGTGGTTTTATTGTACTTTTCCTCTACTCTACCAAGTACCAACCCCATTTCCAAAGCTTTTCAAGTGAAAGAGAAATTTGGTAGGGAAACGATAAAAAAATATATATGTAAACTTTAATAACTTATTATCTCTATTAAATTATTATAATAAATTAAAATTTTATTATATCAATATGAAATATCGATTCTGTGAATAAAAGTATTATATCTCTTAATTAAGTATCATATTCAAATTTTAGAAATAAAAAATACTATTTTGAAAAAGTTTTCAAATTCGATAATATCAAATTAATCTGAGTATGGATTTGTAAATCAATTAATTATTAAAAAATAAAAGATTTATTATTATGAATATAGTGATATAAAAAGAAAAAAATCAAATCATAATGAATGTATTTTGATCCGTGATTGATTCATTTTCTAAACTTCATATTAAAAATCCAAAAAAAAAAACCACGTTTGGCACACCGTATAATCAATATTTAAAAATTAGGAGGGAAAAGTTAGCCAAGCTTGACGGTAAGGGAAACAGGTTGAAGGAAGAAACCAAACAAGCATGAGAGAGAGAGAGAGAGAGAGAGAGAGAGAGAGAGAGAGAGAGAGAGAGAGAGAGAGAGAGAGAGAGAGAGAGAGAGAGAGTGAGAGAGAGACCCAAATGGACAGGGATCCAAAGAGAAGTATCTATTTTAATGGCGAAAAATAAGTAAAACAAAAACAGTGAAGTCCTAAACCAATCAGAATTCAAAGTCAATCCAACCAGAGAATCCTACATTAAATCAAAGTAGAAGTATCTTTCTTTGTCTTTCTCCAGGCTTTGTACAGAAAGTCTTCCAGCGAACACACTTCTCCTCACTTACTTGTTAGGTGGCTCATCTCTCTCCTTTCTGCACACCTCCGGTTCCTCACTTCGATACTCTTTAAAAGAGGTGAATGAATTAATATTCACATGGGACAATTTTTCATATTTGAAAAATGAAAAGTTTTTCACTTTTCTATATTTATAAATGATAACTGATAGAATTTGAATTTTCTATCATGCGTGATAACGGAAGGATATAAAAACTAGGACAAACTCTAGGGATCACTACCATTTTGCACAAATAATTGGGTAGAGACACGATTGATATCACCGAATTTTGATTGCGGTGTTATGGTACTGCGATGATAGCTCGAGTTTCGTGGTTATCATCCCGACGGTGAGATCGTTTGATCGAGATTCTTGGTTCTCTAGATTTTTACGATCTACTCTTTGAGATATGTCCAAAAACCCTAATCTTTTATGATTCCGAAAATTTCCCACACTTCCGCATATGTATGTGCATATAAATCCAACATTGATATCAGATTATAGGGTTGCATTTATTAGATAATTTTCAGAATATTTTCAGGTATAAAAATATGGGGTTGTAAAAAGAGGATTTTGAATCACAGATAAATTTCGTGAATCCGAATATACCGTGACGTTACCCATGTCACGTAGCTCTTGAATATATTTTTTTCTGAATTTTTGGATCACGTTTTAGTCGTGAAAATTGAAATTAAAGTTTTCGGTCACAAGGGTATCCAAAACTTAAAAACCTATATCTATCCGTGTAGAGGGATTTTTGATCTAAATAAATGGCATATTTGTGTTCCATGTGCATTGATATACAATTTGACATGCGTTTTGCATTGAGTGGTTGCCAAAAATTGGGTTTTTCGGCGAGACCGCGGAGGGCCAAAACTTGGATAATTGATTCGCCCTGTTTAGAGCTTGAATCTTTCAAAAAATTAGTTTGAAATATTTTTGGGAAGTCTAAACATATTTTCCAACAGAAATCGCTGTAAAAAATTAGCCGGAAATGAGTTTTCGAAGAATCGGGTCAAAAATTTTGGTTGCAAACCCGTCGGGTAAAGAATAAGAGGTCCAGACCCGCGGGCGCGTGCAAGACACACGCAGAAGCACGTCTAGCAGGCGCGTGGACCTTACGTGTGAGCAAGGCGCGTGAACCGATCTAAGACCGGAGTGGGTTGGCGCAGTCAAAGATCCGACCCATGACCCAACATGTGTCGGGTCGGACCCCCAATCTGTTTACCGCAAGTCGGGTCAAACCTGACCCGTTGACCTACCCGGCTAACTCGGCTCTGTGCATGAGCCGAGCCACGCCACTCCAGGCGCGTGGCAGCGCGTGAAGGGCGCACCGCGCGTCTGGCGCGTGAGCCAGGCTCCTGCCAGCGCGTGACAAGGCCTGCATACGAGCCGCCGGAGCGCGGCAGCGCGTGGGGACCCCGGCAGCGTGTCAGGTCGTCCAAAATTGATTTTTTCAATTTTTTGGGATCGTATGTACATATTTGTGAGTATTTGTGGGATTTTGTGCGCCGAATTAAAGTTCGGATGGTGAGATGAGATCCCAGGTTGTGGTGTATGGTGTCCGTTGACTCATATGCTCACTTTGAAGTCAATACTCGATTCATTTTAAATTGTTAATTCGTAGGGTGTACGAAATTATGAGAATAAACATTATTAGTCACTGATGTCTCTTTCTTTCTGTGTGATAGAAACAATGGTTGCGACAAAAAGTATCGTACTTGATCTCGTTAAGGAAGACAAGTTGAACAATGACAATTATAAGATTTGGCACCGTAAAGTTCAATTTGTTTTTGAAGAGCAGGACCTAGCAGAGGTTCTATTATACGAGATAACAGACCCCGAGGTGGGTGATACGTCTCAGACGAAACTGGATGAGAAGGCGTATCGTGCATGGAAGAAGGATGGCCAAGCTAGGGTTATCCTTCTTAGTAGCATGCACGATGGTCTGATTTTGGTATACGAGCAGTATCCTACTGTAATGTTGGTTTGGAGTGTTTTGAAAAAGCACATTGGCTCCCGGTTAGCTCCTAAACTGAGGATGCTGACCTATAGGTTCATCACCTATAAGAAGAGACCCGATCATACCATGAAGAAGCATTTGATGCATATGTCGAGTATAATCGTTTTTCTAAAGAACATGTGGGAGTCAATGTCTGATGAGTTTTAGGTACTTGGAGTAATCTAGTCCTTGCCTGACTCTTGGGATATAGTGAAGACCTATCTCACGTACAGTAAGAGTATTTGTACTTTCATGGACGTGCGTAGTTATTGTGAACTCAAGGAGGAGCGCCAGGAGGTGGTTAGGTTAGTTTCTGATCATGCCTATGTGGCGGAGTCGAGTAAGGGCTCCAAGGGCGTCAAGCGTAAATGGTGCAAGTATGACAAGAAACCTAGACAGGCTAAGAGGAAGCCATCAGCGAAGACTGATGACAGAGGGCAGAAACGTAAGAAGAATGAGCTCGACAAGAGCAAAGTCCGATACTACGTTTGTAACAAATCTGGGCATTTCGCTTGCAAGTGTGGCGAGCGAAAGGTATGTCGTTTTTCTTTACATGGTATGAGTTATGTAACACCGACCCTCGGTGTATTCTATAGTGAATTCCATTTCATATATATATACATATATGTTGTTTCTATTACTACAGGTTCATGAATTTTCACAAAAAAAAAATGATATTTGACGGTAAAATACAAATCGGATCAATTTTGACTCAAAGAGATTCAAAACCTTAATTTCATATTAAATAAATTAAATTAGGTCTAATATAAGATTTTGGGCCTAGTATGAAATTATGAAAATTTTAGGGGTCAAATTAGAATTTTTATAAGTCAAAGGACTTGTTAGCAATTAACAAAACTTAAATGAAATGTGACAAGTGTATTCTTGTGTTGAACAAGTGTTATAGTGAGGAGGACAAGTGTTGGCCAAATGGAGATGAGAAAGGCAAGGTGGGCCAATGAGAACACATGCACACAAAAAAAAAAGAACCAATCAAAACACATGCAATAGTCAAAATGATCCTATGGTTTAGATTAATTGGAGATTTGATCCAAGGGTGGTGACTTATTAAAACAATAATAAAAGAAGAAGGCCTTAGAATGCTTGTTCATTCTTCCCAAATTCGTGAGAACAAGGAGAGAAGCAAGAGAGGAAGACAAAGAAAGTGAGGTAAGAAATTTTATCCTATCTTACTTTAAATGTTATTTCTGTCCGTGATTAATCTCTGTTTTAAGGCATCTTAGAGCCAGAATTTGAAAATGTGATAGTTATATGAATTGTAGATCTAAGTCTTATCTTTCCAACGAGGTAAGAATCACTAAATTCTGATGCCTGTGCCAAACGTTATGGCACTTTTCCTGAAACTCGACATAGAAGCGTCCTGTTTCGAACCTTGACAGTAGTGAGTAAAAACGACCCCTCTCCAGTCTTAGTTTGAAGAAACACAAAACATGAAAGTTATAGATATATGCCTTGTCTATAACATATAAACATTTCAGCTATTTCGCATGAGGAAATTGAAAGTTATACAATTTTCCTTAAAACTGTGTTGACAGAAACTGTATGTTTCACTAAAACGTATCTGTCCTGTTCATGAATTTTGTTCAACCCCTTCCAGACATATTTAGATAAAACTCAAAACACGAAAGTTGTATATCTACATCTTAGCTATAACATGTTAAAATTTCATTAGACTTTGATGAGTAGGATGAAAGTTATAGCTTCTGTACGAAAACTGGACAGAATCTGAAACTTAAATATGGCTGTAACAAAATGAGGCTTACCGGGAATTCTGTGATTTGAATCTGAGGAAGTGTGCAAAATGAAAGTTATAGTGCTATCCCTTAGCTTTAAAATGAGATAAGAATCATCTGATTTGGATTGGTATAGCCAAAGTTATAGTCTGTTTTCCATGACTGCGCAGGTTAAAAATCTGCGGACTGTTTGTCTCCCTAAGAGTTATTTGAGTTGAACGGAGGGGACACTTGATTTACGCTTTGTGGAAATATTGGGGAGTGCGTTATCCTCCCCTAACGGTGAGTGGGACTTGACATCTACTTTTAATTAATACCGTGTTTTAAAAAAGCTTTCAAAAGCATGATTTAAAATTGTATGATTGATCTATTCTCCTGGATTTATGAAAATGTTTTGTGATATATGGAGTGTCCCAACTTGTTTATATCGATATGCATCCATGATTTTGATACTTGATGATGATTGTGCCACACTTTGATATATTCACATGATTTTATACTTTCATTGCATATTGGCACATGCTTTTGACATGATAAGGCTTGATGATTTGGTTTGAGATATGTGATTTGGGCTGGATGCCCCTGTGGATACTGTGATGATGATGATATGCTTCCTATAGCATTCCGTAGCTACAAAGGACATTTGGTAGAGGCACCTGTTGTGTCCGGATACGCCTCTGCAGGGGGTATCCGCCAGATCGTCATACATATTGTATGGACAGTCGTCGGTTGAACCACTCCGGGGAGGACCTTGGTAGGTCTAGCACCGGCGGGTTTCCATACACGCTTGATCCTTGATACGTGTACGATATATATATACAGGCTAGTTGGAGTAGTCTGTGGCCAACGTTGGGGTAGAGAGCCTTATTTTATTACTTGCACTGTGAAAACCCCCAACATTGCCCGTCCTTGGCCATGGTCGGCCCTTGCCGGGATATTTTCGGCTGGCTCTATACGATATAATGGACATACATACTGGATGCATATTTGATTTGATACGTATGCTGTGAATGATTTATTGAGATGTCATAATATTTTTTTTGCATACTATGGATTTATTGGGACATAATTTTGGCACTCCTAATTCACCCAAAAAAATTAATTGTAGCATGTCATTCCCCCCGACTTGCTGAGTACCAACCCCCCCTCTCTATGGTACTCACCCCTCACATTTCCCTCCTACAGGGGTAGACTCAGACCGAGAGATTTGTGCGCATTGTTGTATTGGATATTCTTTGGAGACTACTAGGCCGGGGTATGACTACCCGCTCTTCCGTTATATATTGAGGTTATTGTTTCATCTTGAGGAAGTTAGGATGACCATTGTATTTGTTTAAATTGGGATGACTATATTTATAATTCTTCTGGTCTGTATAAGGTTAACTTTCACTCATTTTAATTTACATTGAGGCATACATGTATTATTTTTATCACTTGGGGATCTCTGTGATTTGGAAACTTGGATTATGTGAATGTTGACAGCCTTACGGTGCTTTGATGTACGGGACGTGGTGCTCGTGCATCTGGGTGCCGCGGCGGGCTCGTTGCGTGCCTGGCTCGGGAGTGGGTCGGGGCGTGACAAGTTATGTTTCATTCACTGTGGTGCTTACTATCTCTTCTCTTTTGTGGATTGTATACTCATGAACTACCGACCATGTAGCTCGAGATAAGAGCGCATATGTGGAGTTCCACCGATTGAGTCCCCAAACGAGAAGGCTGTACGTGGGGAACGGAGTATTTGTGGTTGTGAAGGGGATTAACACATGCAAGCTGATGCTGCCAAGTAACCAAGTCCTATATTTGCATGATGTGCTGTATGCTCCCGAGATTCGGCGGAATCTCATATTTGTCCTTTGTTTAAATCGTTTAGGATACTATGTCATTTTCAGAAATTTGAGTGTTTCTGTCATTTACGATAACTCTATTTTATATACTGGTTTAGTCTATGATGGACTTTATGCGTTGGATTTGTTTTTTTTTTTAATAAAATTTCTGATTTGTCTTCTATTGCATATACATCTGATAGCATAGTTAATAATGTTTTTATTTGGCATAGTAGACTTGACCATATAGGGTAAGAGAGAATAAATCAGTTAGCTATAAGGAAACCATTTGGAAAGGCAATGAGGACTGGGACCCATTACAATTGATTAACTCCAATATTTGTGGACCTATGAATGTGAGAGTCCGAAATGGAGCCACGATTTCATTACGTTCATAGATGATTACACGCGTTTCGGTTACGTTTACCTAATCTCGCACAAGTCTAAGATATTAAATTGTTTCAGGAGATTTATTAGCGAGGTAGAAAATTAGTTAGACTTGAGAGTTAAAACTCTCAAAATCGATCAAGAACGCGAGTATTTTGTCTAAGGAGTTTAAAGAGCTCTGTTTCGAGAAAGACATTACGAGAAATTGGCTGTTCCTGTTACTCCCCATCAGAACGGGGTAAACGACATAATGAATAGGACTCTGTTAGAAATGGTGAGATCGATGATGGCGCAGACTAATTTGACAATCTCTCACTGGAGAGATATATTGTTGACTGCTACCTACGTTCTTAACCGTGTTCAAACCAAGTCCGTAGTTAGTACCCCATACTAGCTTTGGACAAGGAGGCAGCCTGACCTTAACCATTTGAGACCATGGGGTTGTGCCGCATACGTTCACGATTCCTCGCATCCACACGGCAAGTTAGGCCTGCGAGAAAAGAAATGTATCTTTGTAAGATATTCTGAACATTCTAAGGGACATGTGTTCTTAGGTGAACGTATAGATGACACTATCTCCGAGATCAAATCTCGTAATGCTACGTTCTTGGAAAATGATTTCCCTAAAAGAGGCGAATTCGACCAAGATTTCACATTTTATGAGATGGGTGAGCCTAACGGCTCAATTGAGCCCATCGGCCCAATTGAGCCCATCGGCTCAATTGAGCCCATGGGTGGGACCCAAGAGCCTGAAACGGATTTTGGTCCCAGTGGGAGTGACCCATCTCGAGGTGAGGAGGCTCCTCCTCTTCGTAGGAGTAGTTGGGGACATGTACCTCGACGTCATTTTCCGATAAAGGTTGAAATCCTCATCGTGACTCCCGAGAATGATGAGAAAGCTCAAACCTTTGAGAAGACTCTCCAGAGTCCTATGAAGGACCAATGGCTAGAGGTCATGAAATAGGAGATGAAATCAATGAAGGTCAACGGGTCTGGGATCTAGTTGACTTATCTGAGAATAGAAGGATCATAGCGAACAAGTGGGTTTTCAAAATCAAAAGAAAAACTGACGGATCGGTGGAAAGATACAAAGTTGTCTAGTAGCCAAGGGTTACACATAGACAAAGGGCATTGATTACAAGGAGATTTTCTCCCTCGTAGTCAAATTTATATCGATCCGTTTACTTTTGATAATTGTCGCAAACATGGATTTAAAGTTGCATCAGATTGATGTAAAAGCAGCTTTCTTTAACGGAAACTTGGATGAGGAGATGTACATGGAGTAGCCCTCTGGGTTCGTTTTAGTAGGTCATAAGGATAAGATTTGTCGACTTCGAAAGTCGATATATGGACTAAAGCAATCATCCAGGCGGTGGTATCTAAGATTTCACGAGGATGTGATATTTTATGGTTTTACAATGATCGAGGAGAATCATTGTATTTATCTGATAACATTTGATAACTCTTTTGTGATCATGTCCGTATATGTGGACGATATAATGTTGGCTGGGAACAACATTCAGTATCAGATGACGATTAAGGCATAGTTGTCATTGAATTTTGACATGGTAGACATGGGTGAAGTTGAGTAGATATCAATCAAATCCTAGAAGGGATCACTGGAAAGTAGTGAAAAAGATTTTTAGATATCTCAAGAGAACTGCGAACTACTCCTTGTGTTATAAGAGAGGTGATTTACACCTCATAGGAAATTCAAACACCGATTGGAGCGGTAATTTGGATAAGCGCAAATCGATATCAGGTTTTGCCTTCTTGCTCAATGGAGGTGTCATTTCTTAGAGTTGCAAAAAGCAGACCTGTGTAACTTTATCTATAATGGAGGCTGAATTCGTGGCTTGCTTAGTCGTAGTTCAGGAGAGTGTTTGGCTCCGAAGATTATTAGATGATTTAGGGGTTGTGGCTGATAGTGGGAGGTCAGTGATGATATACTGTGACAATCAGACCGCTATCGTTTACACTCGAGACCCTAAGTATCATAGTATGACCAAACACATCGATATCAGATATAATTTTGTTAGAGACATCATCGAGAAGGGTGAAGTGACCGTCAAGTACATCTCGACACATAGCATGGTGGTTAACCCTATCACCAAACCCATCACTAGAGACTCATTAATAGCACATAAAGAGTCATTGGGTTTGGGAATATTTTGACTTTTTTCATTGTACTAAACTGACGATGTGATACTTATTATATTTATATATAATTTTGTGCATTATTCAGTCACATTTAGAATTATATTTCCTTAAATAATGCACTTATTTATATCATGTATATTTTTTATGTGATAAAACATATGTTAGGCAGGTAAGGTCGATTCTCACACACAAACGACCACCTCTAGCTCTGAGTGAGCGGAGATGAGACGGTTTCTAGTCGTAAGAGGCATTGAGAGTGGACAAGTTAAAACAAAAGTCGCCATGATACGTGTTCAAGATGAGGTCATTTGGGATATGACCGACATGAAAATACTCACATCCATGTTGCTTATGAGTAGCCAGATTTGAGATCTCGAATATCACCTGCGATAGTGATATTGTCTCTGAGACACTTTTTCTGAGATCTCTGGATAGAGTTTTCTGTGTAAACTGAGTCCCATATTTGTACAGTGTTAGAGAAATTTGACATATGCCCTTTTGAGAAATAAGGGATTAACACTGTGATACGCGTTTCATACCGCGTGTGATAGACAACTAGGGATAGTGGGAGCAATTACATAAGACGATGATCTAGTCATGATCTTCGTTCCCACTGTGTGAGACCCGAGATCCATTTGGTGGGATCTATAATACCCTTATTTTACTTTCGACTGTCTGTAGAAGTCTTGATTCAGTGTTTGCTATTTTAGTCTGTTTACCTATGACTCGGAAGATAAATTGAGGTCTAAGTGGCAGGTTTAGCAAAATAGTTGAATTGAAATCGATGGATTCGAGTTTGGAAATAAATACCAATCTACATTATATCGTTGTGTTGTATTCACTGACCGGTCTGTTATGTATATCCACGTTGGGATACGAACGTAATAGTGAATACACATTCGAGTACATATTGGGGATCACTTTCGATAAGGAAAGTGACTTAAAGGATGTAAGTGTGTTGAGTTTGGGGTACAACGAGATATTTTTTTTATTAACGGCGACTTCTCGACATCTTAACAGGTGCATCGAGAAGTCTTTATTTGCAGGTGTACTCGTCAGTCGCACGACACTCAATCTAGTATGAAAATCTATAAGAGTGATATAGGAGATCGCATGAGTTGTGATCTCGTGACGGATGAAAATGTGCTTGTGTGCAAGTGGGAGATAGATGAATTAATGCTCACGTGAGACTTCTTTTCATATTTGGAAAATGGAAAGTCTTCCACTTTCCATATTCATAAATGGTAACGGATTGAATTTGAATTTCCTACCATGTGTGGTAACAGAAGGATATGGAAACTAGGGTAAACATTAGGGATCACTACTATTTTGCACAAACAATTGGTTAGAGGCAAGATTGAGAGAGGGAAAAAATTCTATATAGAGAATTTGTGTCACCGGATTTCGATTGCGGTGTTGTAGTGCTATGGTGATAGCTCGAGTTTCGTGGTTATCATCCCGACGGCGAGGTCGTTTGATCGAGATTCGTAATTTCCTGGATTTTTATGATCTACTCTTTGAGATATGCCGAAAAACCTAATATTTTATGATTTTAAAAATTTCGTACGTTTTGCATGTTTACGTGCATATAAATCCATCAAGAGGGGCAGACAGGGACACACACGCAGACAGAGGGAGAGAATGGGGGCGATCAAATTGGCGATAGCAGATGCAATATTGACATTCATGTGGGTGTTCTGTGCGTCGTGTTTGGGAATAGGAATCGTAGTTATATCGACGACGCTTGGGATTCAGGGTCAGGCCCATGCCTCCATTTTCATTGCGACTCTTCTTGTTTATATTTTGGTTTTCATTTTTGGGATTATTGGGAATTTGTTGGGTGGAGCTAGTTTCAATCCCACTGGCATTGCTGCTTTCTATGCCGCCGGCTTCGGCCAAGACAATCTCTTCTCCATGGCTCTCCGATTTCCTGCTCAGGTTCT
Organism: Dillenia suffruticosa; assembly: GCA_033439265.1. Taxonomy (NCBI): domain Eukaryota; kingdom Viridiplantae; phylum Streptophyta; class Magnoliopsida; order Dilleniales; family Dilleniaceae; genus Dillenia; species Dillenia suffruticosa. The sequence goes on from JAVTVX010000035.1 coordinate 23,998,246, forward strand.
CTCTCTCTCTCTCTCTCTCTCTCTCTGTGTAGGATCTTGTGGCTAAAGTTTCATTTTGATTTGCTAGATGCATATTGTGGTTGGGGCCGTTGCTTTTTAAACTCTATTGGTACTTTAGTTGCATCCTGCTTGGAATTAAATGAATTTCACAAAATTTATTGTGTTTGGTTTTCTTGTATTTGTTGCTACTGAAGGGATTATAGCAGAGTGGTTAGATAGTTGATTCGAATTAGATGAGGGGGTTGCTATAATTTGTTAGACGATATTGTAGTTAGTGTTTCGTTTTAGGCTTATCGAGAAGTCCTCTTCCTCTCTCTTTTATAATCGACTGTGCCCTTTGTTGGTATATGATCTTGAAAGCATATGGTTTGCGTTTGAGTATAGGAGCAATACTCACTAACCTTATGTCAATGTGTGGTTAAATTATGTTCCCATATCAAATAGTTGAACACTGTATAAAATAAAAAATTTTAAGTTTGTGGGTATTCTGGCAAATTTTGTGTTTGTCAATGATAGGCAGCAGGTGCAGTTGGCGGTGCTCTCACAATCATGGAGGTGATGCCAATTCAGTACAAGCATATGCTTGGTGGACCTTCTGTGAAAGTGGATCTGCATACTGGAGCCATGGCTGAGGGGATATTGACCTTCATAATTAGCTTAGCTGTCCTTCTAATTATTATCAGAGGTCCTCGGAGTCCTCTGTTCAAGAATTGGTTGCTTGCCATGTCAACAGTAGCGTTGGTTGTTGCCGGATCTTCTTATACAGGACCTTCCATGAACCCTGCTAATGTGAGTGACTGCCTTATTTCTTCTTATTGGTTTTGCTTTTATACTGCATTTTTTACTGTATTTAATCTGCATTTTCATCTTGCTTTGAACATAAAGTCTATTAATTATCAAATGGTCATGCCTACCAAAACAATCCAACTAACGTTGACTAAATAGTATGTGCAATTGTACTTACATGAAGTTAAAAGTTGCATCATCACAAAGGAATACGTTTTATGAGATTGTTTTCCGTCAAGGATACCACTGCCAATTGCAAACTTGTGACCATTCATGTCCACTCTCTTGGATACTCATGGAAATGTATCTTCAATTCTCTTTACAATATGGATGCAAGAATTAGAGTTATGCTTCCTTCAGTCGTGAGACATTTTGCAGTCATAGATGTGGATGGGGATGCCCCATAGCTCTTGCTCAAATAACTGTTTGGACATTCATAATGGAATTAGCTATAGCAATCACAAAACAATGATGTCTAATTATTCTGAGTAAGAACAAAATCGTTTCGATAATTCATCAAAATGATGGTTGTGGGCATGGTTAACAAGATTACTTGTTTTAAATATGAACTGTCTCATTGTTGTCGTTAAACAGATACCAATTTACCACTCAATGCTCAGTTCTACTGGCAAAAGTGCAGGTCTTTATCTCTATTGCTTCTACTTCTTCTATTCTTGGCTTGAATACCTTCTTACTACCTTAGTAAGCTAGTGAAAACTTTATCCACCTCGAAGCTCCTTTCCATTGAAACTGAATGACTATTGTAATTTAATAGGCAATATACCTACAAACTGAGCATTTTGACTCGTTGCTATTACCAACCTGACTAAATGGTACTTGGCTTAGATTCAATGCATAAATAACTCAACCATTTGTTCTTCATGTTTAATTAGCATTTGGATTTTGATTGGCTCAATTGCAGAAGTCATCGACATCTTGTTCTCCTCTTTAGAAATGAATGAATTATAAATTTCATCATCTTAACATTTCTTGCTTCATTTAGGCAGTCCATGGCAGCATCATGTATTTATTAGGTCAGTGGATCAAATGTGGAAGTCAAATAGGTTGTCTTTGTTTCTTTTAATATGTTTAGAATCCTACATAAGACAGTTCATGTTTTGTAGATTAAGCTAACCCATTGCATGCATGTGTGACTATCATGCCTCTTCCTCAACCTGTCTGATGACACCTGTAAATCAGAAGCAAGAACAGCGGTTGATCTTGTCAACCAGAGAGGAGAAAGCTGAAATTCAACAGCAAATTGGAGAGTGTATTCAGTTGATAAGTTAAAAAGTTACACAATCTAGTTTCAATGACTGGTGCATGCATGTGCGACTATCATGCCTCTTCCCTTCTCCTCCTCCTCCTCCTCTTCTTCTTCAATTACAGGTAGTTCTGTTATCACCAACACCACTGAATTTGTATGCAGTTGGTGAGTCATGGTGTTGGCCAGACTTGTGGGCTTTCTTGGGCTCCTGTTGTCTTGTGCAGTGTCTTGCATAGTTCTTTCATGCTTTGGGCGGAGTTTGTTGATTTGCAGCTTCTCCACTTGCATTTAGATTCCGACCTGTTGTTAGGCTGGCCAAACTACAAAAAGGGAGAGGAATAGGGGGCAAACAAAATAATGGTAATGATTTAATTTTGCCATAAGATAGTATCTCTTCATCTACAATGAATGGTCCAGGAACAACATAACTTTCTCACGAGTGTCCTAGTATGTGCAGAGATTATTGGAAAGAGAAACTGAGTCCAAAAGAGGGCTGCTGGGTTGAGGAATTCTGTTTTGTTGCCTGGAAACTCTTCAGATGATCTATAGTTTTGCAGTGGCTTCTTCTATTTTCATTGTTGGATTGACCATGTATTGTCCACTGGACACACCACAACCTTGACCTTTGTTTGTCCAAATAATGCACAAACTTGGCTAGTAGACAACTTATGTGATTAGAGCCATGTGATTCGACTAAGCTTTATGATACTATTAGTTGTGGTTTGAGAAGCCCACAGAGGTGATGTTCAGTTCAAATTCCACATGTTCAACTCCATCCATAGGTTTTCCACATCATTAATCACCACGAGTATCAATCACATGTTGTCACCTTGTTGAGAACCAGGGAAATTTTAAATTACGGCTTTAGGTTGATTCATCTTTGTTATGGGGCAAAGCTAGGTAAAATGTAGTTAGACTTTCGGTGCGATAACCCATAGATGGCAGGCTCGTGCAATTTTAATCCTAGTTTCATATTGATGCTCAAACTAATGTTTGTTTTCTCACATGGGACCCTCGTGGAAATGAGGGTACTGCCCTATTGGGGGAGGGGGAATAAACCCACACCCTATGGGTTGCAGAATTTAACATTTAGATTGGTTGGTGGTTGACCCGATTCATTTCTCCATAAGAAAATTTTTATGAATTTAAAATGGTAAATAGAGAAGCTGGAATTTTTACCGAACTTAAAACTTGATCAATTCTCTACCTAATACTTGTTCATATTTGCAGGCCTTCGGGTGGGCATATGTCAACAATAGGCACGACAGATGGGAGCATTTTTATGTGTATTGGGTTTGTCCTTTCATAGGAGCAACCTTAGCTGCATGGATCTTCCGTGCTCTCTTTGCTCCTGCTGCAGCTCCAGCTCCAAAGAAGCAGAAGAAAGCTTAGATTGGTAGTGGAATGCCTGTATCATTGTTTTAGACTCATTCATATGCTTTAATGTTGGGATCGCTCTTGCTATCTTCTTGACATTCTCTAATACAATAAAAAGAATGAAGATAGTCTCCTAGCTCTGTTAGGATATTGATTTCTATTGCAAGATGGGTCCTGCTTTATCAAAATATTTTCAGTAGCCCTATCATTTCGTAAATTATTCAACAGGAGTGGAGATGTATACTGTAATGCAGCAAGAACTATATTACTGTACTTCTCTATCTCTTAATGCTTGGCAGTAAGCTTTGAACACTGGGGTTGCACTATTTAAGGTGGAATTTTTGCTCACTCATAGGTGTCTTTTTCTTTTTGAGGAGCTAGAATTGATCTGTGGCTCTTTTGCTTAGGGTGTGTAGGAGCAGTACTGTTCTAGTGGTCTTTTTGCTCATCCATGTTGGCTTATGGCTCACACCACACGTCTCGTAGCGGATGGAGGTCACACAGAATGAGTGTCAATGTTAGTCTCAGCCACCCATCCCCTTTCATTTTGCCAAAAAGAAAAAAGGTTGTATTTTTTGCATTATGAGGAAGTTCAAACTCATATTTGCAAGGATGGAGGCCAAGGGCGGTTCAATAGTTTTAGGGGGTGTAAAGCCAAACTTTAATATTTTGCCTTTTATCATTCTAATAAAATTAATATAAATCTTTACTTAAAATTTATCCTGCTAGCCTTTTGAGATGTAAAATTGTTTATTAAATTTTATTGATTTTAATATTGAAAAACTTTTTTTTCCTATCTAAAGTAGCAACCATCGAAACCTTTATCATTATCCTGTAGGCAATATATACATTAGAAAAAGAATCAAGTCTCTTGGTATAATTAAACATGTCAACTCAACTCTTATCTTTTGTTTTTGTAATTTCTTTTAATTCTGAAAATAAATTAAGTTGAGATAATTATGAGTACTTTATTGTTATGTGTTTTTTATCTAAATATTCTTTTATTATTGTTTAAATTATAATTATAATTACATAATAGGAGTCCTAAAATCTAGGGACCTAAAGCAAAGGCTTTCATTGCCTAACCCCTTAGCTGCCCCACGGTGGGGGCTGTCTCACTGTACTCCCCAAAGAAGAAATTTAAACGACTTGCATTCTGTGTAGAAATACAAAGGTGCAAATTAGAAGAAGGTGCACGTAGCATCTTCGAATTCTTGAGATCTTGGGCATTGTTCTCTATCTTCCTGATCAGAAGTCCTGAGTCCATTATCAAAACACTTGTTGAGGAAAGGTTGTGAACCTTAACAACACCGGGAAAAATGAATGCATAATTAATTTAGTGGGTAAACGTGTTAGATTTTTTAATCAACTGAGTTTAAAATTTGAGAATTAAAAAAATTATAGTGGAAGAGTTCTTTTAAATTGGATCCGACAATGTTAAATCGGATTAATCAGAATATGATTATGAATATCGATCGATCGATAAAAAGTTGTTGATCTCTTTTGCAATGGCACAAGTGGTTTCCACAATTCTCTTTGTATGACTACTATTTCAGGGTTGACGTATACATCACAATGCCCACTCATAAGCCCTATTGGAACACAAAAAAGGTTTTGCAATCAATCACAAGGTTAGTAGCTTTGATGCGCAACCTATCAGGATGGAGATAACATTCTGAAAAAAGCAGGCAAAGCAGTATGGGAAGATGATGCTGAGGTTGCACTTGCCACTACAAACAAGAACTTAGTGGGGGCTTTGCAGATAAAGAGTCTAATCTATCCCCCCCCCCCCCAAAATTTCCTTTATTAATCTCCACAAACAAAATTTCTTCACTAAATATCTTTTCCTTGAAGAGGAAAGATTTTAAAAGAAGTGGGGTTTTGGCAAATTCTCCATTTTCTATGCTTGAGATTGATAACTCAAAACAAGATTTTAAAAAGCAATATTACTGTTATTTTTTTTAATGTATTATGCTAATGATGATTCTCAACAATTGACAATTTATCATTTTCTCTAAAGAGGTTTTGCTTCTCAGCATGAAGTTTGCTTAGTATTGTTAGTTGATGAATATAATTTAAAAGTTATTGTACATAGTTACGAGTGTATAATAACAAAATAAAATAATAATTCCTACTCTGATTTGTAAATAATAATAATAATTATTATTTTCTGTTCTATTCATATCGGTATATATCATGAATTATACACATATATAATTAATCAAAAGTTCAATTATCATATTAACTAAAATTTTGAATCGACTTTATTCAGATTTCTTGAGATTAATATAAGAGATATTAATGTATATTTAGAATTTAAAAGTAACATTTTGGATTAAATGAAAAAGAGGGTGTGGAATCATGAAAAAGTTCTATAATAAGTTAGAGTCACCAAATTTTAAAATTATTCTTGAAAAATGAATGAGATGCATATTAACAAATTATGCTTGCTTGTACATATTTAATTTGATCCCTACCTGCACATTTTAGAACTTTCGTGTTACTTTAGTTGGCTTCTATATATATATATATTTTAAATAAATTATTTGTAATCAATCGATATCTAAAGTTTATTCGTTTAATTCGATTCAAATACTGTAGAGTCCTGTGGGAAAGGAGTTGGATTTCTGAAATCTTATTTCTCCATTCTTATAATTCGAATTCGAGATCTATAATCAAAAGAGTACAACGTTCGATCGGCACACACATAAAGTTTTGATGTTTATCTCTATAGTTTATTTAAGACTTTACTATCTCTTTACTTCATTGATGTAATAAGTTTAAACATCTAATTAGTTTTATTATGTGAGTGAATTCAAATTTTTTATATTAATTCAGTAATATTTTGTACCAAAGAATATTGGGAGATATTATAAGTAAAGAAATTTAGAATACCTTTTCACCCATATGACAATATACAACATGCAGCAGAGATGTGTTCTAGTTTTGAAAATTCTCAATATTTAATTTATTTTTTAATTTTTTAGTTTATTTATTTATAATATTTTATATTAAAATATAATTTTTAACCTTTTCAATTTGACATCAGCTTAACTATAATGAATTGAAAACTAATTTACCAACAATTATCTAAAAAAAAAAAAAAAAGAAACTACAGCTGTTTGAATGTGGTTTAGAAAGTTTCCAATTTTCTGGAGACAGAAGAGGACGGCACTAACAATGACAATAAAACGACTGCCAACTCCGACCTCTGACCTCACCCCTTCTCCTCCATCCTTCGCCTCCAAGCATTCCTCTCTCTCTCTCTCTCTCTCTCTCTCTCTGTCTATATTACGCGAAGCCAACACACCAACCCTTCTTAGAAACAAACTACTAGAATAATAAAAAAAGTCTCCTCTCTTCTCTCTCTTTGATGGCGGTTGTTTCGTCATCACAACAGGGCTTCACATCACGGCTTCTTCTTCTTCTAACGGTACTCCCACTGACACTCGCCGGATTCGCATTTGTATTGCAATGGCGTGGAGGCATTACAGACCCAACTGCCCGTTGGAATACTGATGATCATACTCAATTCCCGGGCATGGGTTCCTCTGCTCCTCCTTCGCTCTCTTCCATCGTTTCTTCTCACTCCTCTGATTGTGTTGATTTTCTTTCTCGGAGTTCTTCTCCTTCTTTTCCTTATTACAAGGATTGGAGGTTCAATTTTAACAACGCTGATCTAAAACCCAAGGTACACAAATTTGAATCTTGGAAATTGACGTTAATTAAATATTTTTTTGTAGTGGCTTTCTTGGATTTTGGATTGTGTTTTCCAGTTTTTCCCACCCTCTTTTTTGAAAGGTTTGATTACAATGCTGATCTGAAACATTAGGTTAAAAACGGGGTGGCCCCTTTTTTTTTTTTTTTTAAAAAAAAGGTTATTTCAAATTGGTTTCTTGGTAATTATAGTGATTTCTTGGAAGTTAATGCGACTCTGTGTTTCTTGTTAATGGAGTTCTTATATTTGAAATGGGTTTGTTTTTTCGTTTCGAATTATAACGGTTTAATTATGAAGCTGAATTGGAACCTAAGATGAGGAACAAGGATCACTCTCTCTCTATTTTGTTTTTTGGTAATTATCATTTTGGGGGGACAATGTGTTCTTTTCTTTTTGTTCATAGGGTATTTGGATTTGTATCTTTCCCCCCTGATCTTTGAAGGAAATGGGCGTTTGAAACTGAATCAATTTTGTAATGGATTTACTTTCTGATCATGTGTACGGATTTGAACAAGATTCGTGGGGTTGACCTCGGTTACATTTCTTTTCTTTTTCTGATCGGAATTTTTTTTTGGGGGGGGGGGGGATGCGTGTAAAACGTGAATGTTTCTGTCCCCGGGTGTTTGATCTGGATTTGATTCTTGATTTTCTGGGTTTGATCTTGGACGTGAATGTCTATTTGAAATTCTGGTTCATTTGCTCGATTTGTTCCCCAGCTGATTGACCTTGTTTCTTGGTGCTTTGATCTGGTTAACTATGACCTATTCTTATTGCTTTTCTGGTAATCTGAAACTTTACCTCAACTGAAGCCCATCTGTGCTTGTTTAGTTTAAAACAAATTATTTCATATTAACTATGCTTGTTAATCTAGGTATATATCTGATTGAACCATGCACATTTTCTGTGAAATGATTGTTTAGCTAATGCTATTCAAGCATTAGCTAGTCTATTTGTGTTGCTTTTCTTGGATCTCGATAAATTGCAATAGGGTTCTTGTGGAGCAAGATAATATGAGGTGAATGGCAACTAAAATAATAGTTGATTTTTGCTAGATTGAAGGAGATTTCTGGCTCCAGACCTGGGGGATCTTAGGTTCCGAGAGCATGATAATCAATAATGCTACAAGGATGATGAATCAGAATATAGAGTCAAAGGGGAATTGCTAAAAGGATGACGACATACTGAGGAACTGTGAAAATATACTGAGTTATTGTGGTTTGACTGATAACTATGGATCTGGAGCTTCCTATGCTAGTTTTAGTGGATAGAGAATGGTTGATTTGGAAATTCCCATGCTAGTTTTATTGGATAGAGAATGGTTGATTTGGAGTTTAAGCATGAGGACTCTTTGTCTGCAACGAATTTGATGTGATAGAATAGGGTACTTCACCTAGTAGTTTGATGATTTATTGCTTTGTTATGGGCTTATAGCAACACTAGAGTAATGAATGTTTTGATGTTGTTTTGTTATTGGAGTTAGTGAATTACAGGCAGCGAATGCATTTGGAGCCCAAGGTGTTGATTGAACAGATGTTAATTTTCCCGTTTTTATTTTGTTTTTCCTGGATTTTTCTCTTACAAACTGTTGTTGTTGTTATAATTGTTCCAATCATCATGATTGTATGTGTGCTCATATCTAAATTTTCTTCTTGATTATTGGCAGAATGGAACTGTAACTTTTAATATTTTTGGCCATTGAAAAAGTTAAGAAGTGGAAGGCCGAATCTTAAGCTTAACCCAAGAGGATCTGAAGAATTGTTATAAGATGACTAATATTGGGATTGTGAAGTCCCCCCACCACCCCAAAAATATATATATATATCAGCCAGCATGAGAAATGATAAATCTATTCCACTGTTTTGAATAGTCCACCTACCTGTTTGAGTAATTCAATGCTTGAATTAATATGTGACCATTCTCTTCTTGTGAATGCCAGATATGCATCACGACAAGCACTTCTGCTGGCTTAGAGCAGACGTTACCATGGATATTTTATCATAAAGTTATGGGTGTTTCAACCTTTTTCTTGTTTGTGGAAGGAAAAGCTGCTTCACCTACTGTTTCTAAGATCCTTGAATCCATACCTGTGAGTCTAGTTCTTGGTCTGTTTATATTTGTTCTTCTTTTTGCTCATGCTTTTATTTCCCAAACTTTATGATAATGAGTTTAATCTTTTATAACCCAGGGAGTGAAAGTTGTATACAGAACCAAAGAATTAGAGGAACAACAAGCTAGAAGGTTTGTTTCCATTAACTTTATGCAGTTTTGCCTTTTTTTTTAATATACAAGATAGATAGAAACCAGCCAAACATGATATTATATGCATTCAAGCTCCTGATGATGATATTTAGATTTATGTCAGCTGTTATCATTCTACAAATTTGGGGATAATGAGAGGCTCTGAACTTTGTCATCACTGCTTTTAGCACTGGGTGACTTCACTGTTTGGCCATCCTTTTGTTGATTAAGTTGTCCTGTTTTTTGTTTCGTTTAGTTTGCAAATTTTAACTCCCTTTTATATATTTTAAAAATTTTAAAGCGTGCACTTTCATTTATTCCTGTTCTTTGTGATCTTCAGCCGGATTTGGAATGAGACCTGGTTGGCAAACTTTTTCTACAAACCATGTAATCATGAGTTATTTGTAAAGCAATCCCTCAACATGGAGATGGCTATTGTCATGGCAAGGGTAAGGATATTTGCTTTTCATCTAGCGCACATTGCTAAATGCATTTACTTTGTTATATTATGTTTTGGATTGCTTAAAGGAGAATTTGCTCCCCCTCTTTCAATAATAGGATGCTGGGATGGATTGGATCATCCATCTTGACACTGATGAGTTACTACATCCTGCTGGTGCTCGTGAATATTCTGTGAGACAGCTATTAGCAGATATACCTCGGAATGTTGATATGGTTATCTTTCCAAATTATGTAAGTAAAAGTTCAATTTCTAGATAATGGGGGTAATGAAGGGAGTTTTTATCACCTGTTTCTCTAGTTTCGTTCAATAGGGTCTTTTAATCACCTCGTGGATACTTTTATTAATTGTAACATGTGCAATTTGCTGCAGGAGAGTAGTGTTGAACGTGATGATATTAAGGAACCTTTTAGTGAGGTATTTGTTTGCTTCTTCTATTACCGTAGCTCTTAAGTTAGCTAATGTTCTGATATAGTGTACATAGTTTATAGCTCCATGGTTACTTTGGAAATACCGTGAAAGAAGATGTATATTTTTTTTTGGGGGGGGGTTTGTGATTTTTGTTGGCATGTTGATACTGTGGCAACCGGAATCGTGAATTTTATAAGCATGGATCATTGGAAAAACATGCTTGAATTGGGCATGCTTCTGTACACGATTGGTCAATTGTTGCTTCCCTCTTCCTGCTTATTAAGGGAGACAATTTCACTATGTAGGTTCATATGATTAGTTTCATTTATTTTCCTCTTCCCCTCTCCTTTTCTACCTAATCTTCTGATGCTCATGTGAAACTCGGTCTTATTCTTGGTATGACTTATTATTGTTGGTTTGCCAACTGGAAGTGCATAGTGAACTTACTAGTTATACACGTGTTTTTCTTGAATTGTTGGAAGGTTTCAATGTTCAAAAAGAATTATGATCATCTTCCAAAGGACACATACTTTGGTAATTACAAAGAAGCAACTCGTGGTAATCCAAACTATTTTTTGACGTATGGAAATGGGAAATCAGCTGCTCGGATTCAGGATCATCTTCGTCCAAATGGTGCACACAGATGGCATAACTATATGAAAACTCCAAAGTATGGTCATCTGTCACAGACTAAAGTTATTCTTATGTCTACCTCATTGTTATCTATTTGTACAAGATTTGCGTACAGAAGTTGTCCTTTGTGTTGTCATTTGATTGTCCTTTTGCATCTTTATTATCTTCAGCTGGTGCATCAGTCTCTTTTGAGTGTGCATTTATTTTAAGTATAAGCAAAGAAGAAACAATCTTGTAGATGAGAAGTATAAATAGCCACTAAGGCAGAAAAAAATAGAAAAAGATGAAAGGTTAGAAGAAGTTAAGATGGCTTAGAGGGTCATTTTAAAAATATAAAAAATGGAGGAACAAGCACTGCCAGAATTGTTCACCATTTATTTTCACTTGTTAAGTTTCTGCTGTAGGTGAAGTTGGCCAAACCCAACTCAACCTCCCTGAATATGTGATTGTTCCTTTACATCATTATGATCCTGAACAAAAGCAACAGTATTGCCCTTCATTAAATGAGAAATAACTTCCTTCATCAAAGTCTGTCTCTGTACCATGCCATTAATGAGTAGAGACTGATTCCATAGAATCCTTATAAAGCAAGAACCTGTTTCTTATCACTTAAGCCCTCCATCACATAAAATAACCTTGGATAATAACTGCAGGAAAATGTGTGTTGCATCAACGTTATATGAACAGAAATTTGTGTTAATGCATGATAACCTAAGTCTATGCTATTTGTGACAGTGAAATTAAATTGGATGAGGCTGCTGTTCTGCATTATACATATGCAAAATTTTCTGATTTGACTTCAAGGCGTGATCGATGTGGTTGCAAGCCTACAAAAGAAGATGTAAAGAGATGCTTTATGCTGGACTTTGACAGAGCTGTGAGTACTGATTTGTTGTATATCTTGTTTTGCCTTTTGGTTCATGGCACATTTTAAGAAATAATCCTTTTCACTTTGTTTATGCAAAAAACGGTTAGCTTTTTATTTTTAAAATGTAGTGTTGAATGTTGTTTTGTCTAGGATTTAAGGTATACTTAGGTTAGGTTGAGTTGGGGCAATGCATTCGTACTGGATTTCACATGCTGGAATTTGAAATATGAAAACACTGACTTCATCTAACAAATCTCCTGACATGGGTCAATAATAGATTAATTTAACTATCATGATGCTTTGATTGGTTTTGGGGTGAATGTGGGAGGGTGCGGTGGTATGGTCATGTTTAGTCTTTAGAACCAGCTGTCGCTAAAGGCAGTTTCAAAGTGTCCCAGTCCTTTTGTGTCCTACCTGTACCATTTAAAATTTTTGAATAATTTCTCTTTGTTCTTCTCTTTGATTTTGGTGGAGGTCCATCATATTTAGACATCAGTTTTCAACCATAGTGATAAAAAAAGTTTTCCTTCCTGGAGCTATAAGATAAAGAACTGGAAGTTGAAAAGACAAGAAAAGAACTATTCTAGTTTGGACTCATCGGAGATAGCCACCTCATTTAGTCACATATAGACCTCTCAATCAGGCAAGTGACCCTCATATTGGCCGTTCTAGTTAATGGAGCTTCATTAGCTTCATAGAGGGGGGTCTCAGGTCTGAAAACTAAATAAATAAATAAATGAAAACTATTGAGGTCTCCCTGGCTTATGAGGTGATTCTTTATGTTTTTTAGTCTGATTTTAGCAGCATCATCCTACGATCCCGAATGTATGGATGTGAAATTCTCATCCTCCTCCTTGGAGCTTCTGGGTGTATATGGCTTGAATTCATTAGACCATTTGAGAATTTAGACAGGTTCTTTTAGCAAGTGTATCGCAAACAGATGATTTATAGCGTTTGTGATCCTGTGAGTCGTTGTTTGCAGTGGCATTACACATTAGCTATTTGAGTTATCTTTCTTACAGTTATGCTTTTTAAAATTCAAACTGCAGGCTTTTATTATTGCTTCAACTGCAACGGAGGATGAAATGCGTCTCTGGTATTTTCTTACACAATTTATCACTCCCCCCTTTCATTCTGAGAAAAAGTTAGAAAGATGTGAAGTAAACCAGCTATGGGTCTTTAATGCACAAAAGTCTAAGAACTGGCTAATTTTCCAATTTTATCTTCTGACCAACTTTTATGGTCTTGATATCATTTCTTAGATACCTTGTCTGGTTGTAATGGGAATAATGAGATTGTTGTAATGGGAATAATGAGATTTTAAGGACCTTATGTATACAATATCACCAGTTGAATCTCAAAGATGGGTCAATGGGGTTTCCACATGTTATTAGAATTCTTTATTGCATTTTTTGTGTGGGGAAACTTATTTTATCATCTTATCACTTAATGATGAATGTATTTTTTGTTGTTGAACTGCTAATCAATTAAGAATGTGTATTTAAAGTACAATTGCTTCTAATAGTCTACCTGAATAAATTTTGCTTACCGGAGCAGCCGAAGGGAAATTTAAGCATTATTCTTTGCTTCTAATAAGTGGAAGTACCTGCTATTTCCCTTTTCTCATTCTGTTTGCGAGGCTCATTCAATTGTTAAAATTTCTATATTCCTAAATAAATTGAAGTGAGATACTTTAGGAAATGCTAGCAACCCTTTGTCCTTTATTTATTTATCTTTATTTTTTTCACTTTCAGTTTGTGGAAACCTATACATTTTCTCACGAGTTTTTTCTTGATATAGGTATCGCGAACATATTGCTTGGACCGATAAAACACTGAACATGAAGCTTTTAAAGAAGGGCATCTTGACTAGAATATATGTTCCTATGGTGAGTTCAATTCAGTCTAACGGAGGCATTGTTTGTTAATAGTTTATTGCTTTTACTTCTGCCGTATCTATTGAATTTTTCTGATACATAGACCATCCGTAGTATTTTTTTTTTTAAATAAAAAAAATTATATGCACAGGTCATTATTCAAGGTTGAGAGATTCTGGAGTTTTCAGCTCAGTGATTGCGTCAGCTCAGAAAACACTCTCAAAGGATGAATTTTTGTCCTCTGTTGTGAGTAGTAACTCATCTAGGCCAGAAGCCATCTCCTCTAGAAAGATCGGCAACAACAGAAAATTCCAGGCCACTGCAAGGAGGGTTTTGGAAGTTTCAGACGCTACTCATGACCCTGCAATCCCACCTTTGCCTCCTCCCGGACCGGATGACATTGTTATGGAAATGTAGAATGTTCTGAGCAACAGTTACGTCATTCTCTCTATCTCTCTCTCTCTCTCTCTTTCTATTATTGTTGCCATCAGGCAGTAAGCATCCAGGTTGAAAGCAATCAGTCTTAAGGTGGAGGAGATGATTTTGAGATTTAAAGGACGAGCTATGGGATGGTTCCCGATCGTTGCCCAAGCGTGCTGGCTGTAAATTTTAGTTTTAGATTACGTGACTATTAGTGAAATTAAGGTACAGAGTGTAACTCTATCAGGAATCAGTACTGTCTTAATCTTATTAGAATTTAGGCCCCTTTAATCTTTCTGTCACCTTCCATGTTGCTATTGCTACGTTTGACTTAGGTAGGTCCAAACATTTTTTTTGCGAGGTTTGTGGTTGGTTTTTATGAGGTTTATGGTTGGGTTGAATCGAACATTAACATTATTATAAATGAATTGAATTTTTTTATAAATTTATTTATTTAGTTTATTTAATAAAAATAATTAGATACATTTAAAAATTAACTTATTCAATTGGTTAAAAAAGAGATATTTTGATAAAATTTTAAACCCCTTTTATTTATTCATTTATTTTTTAAAGAAAGTCAGAGCTCAGCTCGTTTCGGCCTAAATTTCCAAACAATCTGCCTCTTAACTCTCGACTGGGCTAACTTTCTGCCGTCTTAATAAAGCACCATGGACGACTCTTTCCCGGCTATGCTGAGCCGGGTCTTGTTTGTCGACGCGCGTCGGCAAGTGATATTTTTTTTTTCCTGTCTAAGTCGATATTTTGCTATTAATTATTATTTCGGTTTCGTTTAATATTAATTTAATTCAGATATTCTGAAATATTTTATGAAGATGTTGATTTTCTTAAATCCTATTTTTTTATTTTTATGAATCAAATTTGAAATCTATAATTAAATGAGTATAATGTCTAACCGTTACACCTATAAAACTTGGTCTATCAAGTTATATTAAATCCTAAAAAAGTATGGTGGCTTATTTTGCTCCGTTGGGTTTAAAATTTTAATATAAAATAAAAAATGACACAAATTAAGAGATCAATAATTTATAAAGTAAATCTCATTTTAATATATATATATATATATATATATATATATATATATTACTCAGAAATAATGTAAAAGTTAAAATAGAAAATGAAAATAAAAATACAGTACGATCGTCATTCAATTCCTCATTCAATAATTTCTGCACGCAATTATTATGGGATAAATTCTTCTTTTTTTTCCTCTGCACTCACTGCATTAAATAGCATATTAGAGCACAAATTCCGAAAGGAAGATTTACTTATTGTATATTAATGGAACGATTAGAATATAAATACATTCATTGAGTAGTAAATTTTGTTTATCTAAAAAATAAAAAAATTTAACTTAGATTTTTTTTTATCGGTAAGTATGTAAAAAATAATGAATAATAATATTTATACAGAAAAAAAAAGAAGAAGCTCACTCAGTCATTTGCAGGGCACTGCGCGTGTGACAAAGCAATCACCCGTGCCATACTCAGCCTCCTCTTTTAATAGCGGCCTCTCCCCCCTAGTCCTCATGATGCTCCTATCGTGCGCCACTTCCTGCTTAACGTGCGTAAACCCTTTTCTCTCCACTTAATTTTCCCATTTTTTATTTTCTTTTTTCTTCCTTCGCCTTCCCCTGAAAGTTAGGTTTTATTGACCAAAATTTTGCGTTCTGTGTATCTCTCAGTGATTTGAAAACATGCGATTGAGTTGTTGTCGAAGTCTTTTTAATCTTAGGAGGTTTGTATTTCTCATTCCAAACAATCGGACTCTCTATGCCCTAAAACACATTTTCTTAAGGAAAAAAGGTTTGATTTTTTTTTTTTGTAAAGTTTGCATTTTCCCTAGAAATCATTGTTTATTTATTTATTTTTTCTCTCTCATTAAAGTACAATGGGTCTTATTTTTCTTTCCTGTTTATGTGCATTTCCTTCAGGTAATAAAACTAGACTGTATTTGGGTCTTTTTGCCTCCCACTCATTGTGAAGCGATTTGCTTGTTTTTGCAGCGATTATGGAAACCCTAATGGAAAATAACCCTTCTAATAGTCTCAACCATGTATTGCATAGCTAGTTATTGTTATTATTATTATTATTAAAGAGCTTTGATTGTATGCAAAATGGTGTAGTTTTGCAGTGACTCCTTTGAGAGCTAAAGCAGTGGTTTGTTTAGAAACAAGAAGAGCAATTGGATCTCAAAAAGTTTCTGCTAAAGCGTCATCAGCTATGTCTTTGGTTGCTAGTAAGGAGGACAAGGGTATCTCCAAGGTTGTTAATTGATGTTATATCTTGTCTTTGTTTTAAAGTTGCCATTTATTGATAAATTTATGGGCTGACACATATAGACATGTTTGGATATTTCAGACCGTTGGTATTCAGGAAATAAGGGATGACCCTCATAAAATTGAAGGAATGACAATTCAGCAACTCAGAGAAGCATTGAGGTAAATGCATGTAATGCTGATGGCTAATACATAATCTAATGCCTTTCAATCATGGTATTCCTGCCTAACTTCTTACAACCCTGTCTGTACTCATGTATGTACCTATGTATCTGGGCTTCTAATGAATCCCTTTTATGCGGGCTTTATATTTTTCTGTTTGATGATGACATCAAATGGTATCCTTTGTTGATTAACAAAAGGGTATTTTAGGAGCTTTGGAGTTCCTGCCAAAGGTCGTCGTAAGAGTGATCTTGTCTTTGCCTTGAAATGTTTTATCGACAACAATGCAGACGGTACGTTATCAGATTTCATTCTATTTTTGCGTTCTGTTTATATATAAGTATGCATGTGTGCTTGTTTCTTTGAACTGGTCAGCGCTTGTTGATAAATGGTGAAGAAGGAACTCTCTTACCATTGAATTTTGTAGGTGAAAGTTCTCCAGCATTGGAACAAGTTTCCTCCTCTATGACCTCGATTTCAAGGGAAAATATCTCACCAAAATCAAAGGTAAAGAGGGCATCTACCGGAAATGATGTGGAAATTATCAACTCCACCCCTGAGGTTTCTGGGTTTCAACAACTCGAAAGAAGGGTAAAACGACCACTAGTTATAGGAGAAACTAATGAAGCTAGGACAGACATCCACACAACTGAAGAGAATCTCTCAATCAAAACTACTGTGGCTTCAGGTACTTCAACTGTTCAATTTTGATGGTTTCTGTCTGTACTACATTGAGAAAGCATGCTTTATTACCCTGTGTCAGTGATTTGCAATGAAATATATTGGATGTATTCTCTGGCTAAAGTCCATTTTTGTCTAGATAAGAGACACAGTCTATCAAAGAGGAAAGTCTATACAGCAGGTGCTAATGAAATTGCCAAGGCTGCTGAAAATGTTAATCGATCTGGAGATTTTAGTGAACCATGGACCAATCTTGTTCACAAGAGACCACAACAAGGGTGGGTGGCATACAATCCAAGGATCATGCGCCCACCTCCTCTAACCACTGATACACCATGTGTGAAGCTAGTTTCTTGGAATGTCAATGGATTAAGGGCTTTACTGAAGCTGGAGGGGCTTTCTGCAGCTCAACTTGCAAAGAGGGAAGATTTTGATGTGCTTTGTTTGCAAGAGACCAAACTGCAGGTGAGTTTTACCCTGGAGAAACTAAAAATTATGCTTGCTTGACTACATTATTTATTGCGGCTGACTCCGTTTTCTAGGAGAAAGATGTTGAATCAATCAAACACTGTCTTGTCGATGGGTATGAGAATAGCTTTTGGACTTGTAGTGTCGCCAAACGTGGCTATTCCGGTACTGCAATTGTATCACGGGTATGATATAGGTCTCACTTTCAATAGATTGATGTGCAGTTTTGTGTTTTATTTCTCTGTTGATGCTGGTGTTCTTTGCTGCTTGTTTTGTGCATTTTAAAGGAAGTCATTTTAATAGAGCTCTGCAATCTAAATTTGTTAACAATGTCGCTACTTTCTCATTCCATTAACTTCCTAGAGTATGTGATAGTTAATTCCTTTGCACTAGTCCATGGGATACTGCTCAACTTATTAACTTTAAAAGATATACTGCGGTAGTGACTGCAAAACCCATATTGAGTTCGAAGTAAGCAATGTCATAAATCAGCTGTCCTTTCTTAGACCGCATTTTAATACAAAAAATGAAGGTTGGACCGTTAAGTTTGAATAATAGCACATTGGGTGGGCTGTTCTAGTGGTTAGTGAACCATTTTGTGTGGGGGTCCAGAAGTTCCATACGAAAATGTGGAAGAACCTTGTTTCATCAGTGAGAGTAGATATGGAGAAGGCAGAGCTTACTCTTTTTGGGCTCAACAAAATGAAATAAAGAGTAGTGACGTGAATGATGAGAAGTCCTCTCTTTTTCCCTTGTAGTGCAAATTGATGTGGGATAGTCCCTGGGGAGAGACCTCATACTGAACTTCAAGTAATATAAACGTAGCAATTCTTGAGCTTTGTGTTTCATTTTCTCACTGTAATGAATAAACATTATTTTGTCCTTTCTCATGGCATGCTCGTTACACAAGGTGAAGGCTACTGTGCCTGAGCTCAAGATGGTTAAATGATCAAAATCAGTATGATCTTTCGTGCGTGTGGAAGGAAATTTGAAGATCTGTGTGCCATTGGAAGTGGCTTTCTTTACGGAAACAAGGTCTTTTGCTGACAGTCTTGACCATACAATCTATAAAGAGAATCGACATGCTTGCATGCCATCTTGACCTGGTTATGCTCTGTCCTGATCCCTGTATTTGGTCAGACTGTAGAAGTTGTCAAACTGTTTGGTATCCTTACCATATCCTTGAACAATTAGTACATGTGGCTTAGAAATTCGTATTTCACTGCTCTAACGTTATCTTTCTGTATTTCAATTAGCACAAATGCCCATTGACCAGACTGGAGTGAGTTTGCCAATTGACTTGGACTTGTGGACCTTATGCCAGTAGAGTAATGAGTCCAAATTGATGGATTTTTTAGCGATCTCTGACTGGATCATGAACTCTTAAAAGGAAACATGCTTCCATCGACAAACCAAAAAAGGAAAAAGAAAACAATAACAGACACAGCTAGATGAAATTATGGTCTAGGTATTTCTGTTGGCCTGTCCCAAATTTATCCTCCCTGACTCTCGTATTTGTGAATCTTGTGCATGGTGCTAAAAGAGTGAGCTGATTGTCAGTTTAAAGACTAAAGGAATTCAAAGATTAGCTTCTAGTTAGATTTCACTAGGTTTCTCTAGTAATTTTTAGCTGATACGTTTTGTTACAAGCATTTTATCATTTCTCTGACTTTGTCTTGTCATTGTTTTTTAGCTTTGTGAGTAACGTTAACCTGTTGTCTGACAGATAAAGCCTCTTTCAGTCAGATATGGCCTTGGGATATCCGATCATGATAGTGAAGGGAGACTAGTGACTGCTGAGTTTGATAAATTTTATTTGATAAATGCATATGTTCCTAACTCTGGGGATGGACTGAAGAGATTGGTAACTATCTTTATTCTTCTATAGTTGATTTTCCGGCTTCTGTTTGGAGATATGTTCATCAGTTGTTATACACTTCAGTTTTTATGATAGAAGACTTGAAATTTTGCTTTCATTACTAGACTTACAGGACTACACAGTGGGATGTCTCTCTAAGCAGCCATATAAAAGTAAGTATGCTTTTGTCACAAAACTATTTGGCTTCAACGTAATTTTACTGTTATTTATGGAGCATAATTCCATTTTCCATCATTGCTAGCTCTCTGTTTCTATTGGATGAAGCGCTTTGAAATGTTTCTATGACGACAATATGGTCATTTGTTCTGTAATTGCACTTAGTAAGCATGATATGACATTCTACAATTCTAGGAGTTAACTATGTTTCTGTGATATTCCTTTTAGTAAGAAAATGATACTTGGTACATTGGTAAATACACAGACCATGCTATAGTTCTAGGTCATGGTCTGGCCCATGTACTAGTATTGGCTGTGATGGAGAATAGTTAAACCAATCAGTTTAGTCAATCCCACATATCAAGGCATCCACACTTGCATACCAGGAGGAGAGATAGAGGTCGCAAATAGGCACAATGGTCCCAAAAAGTTGCAACAACCTCATGTTCTTCGAAGTTTTGTGTGCCACATTGTAACCTACATAGCATGGATACTTCAAAATGGAAGAACTAATAACATGGTTGAGATGCTTCGTGATACTTGTCAAATCCATGTTTGTCTTACAATGGTTCATTAGCTGTTTTGATGTTTTGCCCAAACTATGGCCACCAAAGGACAATCAAAAGTTATTCTTTTAGGAGCATGTGATACAAACTATGTAGTGGATACTTGTTGGGGGCATGTCCATGGTCATTACATGTCAAGTGCTGGCATTGTTCCTAAATGATGCTATTTTCATACTTCATAGATCACATTCTCATATTAGCATCTTTCAATATGGCTCATCCGACTTAATGATTCATTTTAATTTTATGCATTACACAGGAGCTTGAGAAGACAAAGCCTGTCATTTTGACTGGTGACTTGAATTGTGCTCATCAAGAGATTGACATTCATGACCCTGCTGTGAGTAAATTGAGTTGCAGCTTCATAAATATTTTCATTTTATGCTTTTGCTTGGTAGTTTGCTTACCCTATTCCTCCTTGTTACACTAACGCAGGGGAACAAAAGAAGTGCTGGGTTTACAGATGAAGAGCGACAATCCTTTGAGAAGAACTTTTTATGTAGGGGTCTTGTGGATACCTTCAGAAAGCAGCATCCAGGGGTTGTTGGCTATACATATTGGGGTTACAGGCATAATGGGCGCAAAACTAACAAGGGTACTCCAGAATCTAAATTGTTTCACTTTTATTGATTATATTGATTTGTTGATACTAAAACAGTTGCTATATGCTATCCATCTTGTGAAGGGCCAGATGATAGTGTCATTTCTTCTTCACAATCCCCCTTAAAATGAGATCCTAAAGACCCTTCTTCATATAATTCATAGAACTAGAATATTTCTCAACAGCTTTATCAATCTCTTAAAGTACTCAATTTCACCAAACTTGTAGAAATGATCCTTGTCCATGTTGGACACTTTTTACGACATGACATATAAGGCACTTTTAAGATATATTGGACACATCATTCCCACATTTTTAAATATTTTCACTTTAAATGGAATATTTATAGGATACTTCTTCAACACTTACAATAGACCCTAATGACTCATAATTTGTCCAGTTATACAATGAAACTTCAACAAGGTAGTGCTAAACTTAAAATGGAGTTGGAGTGTGTGAAGTAGATTTGAATACGGTTAGATATGATACTTAGTTGAATGTATGCAATCTCATGTTTATCAATTTATTTGAACAAATTAGCTTATTTTTTATATTTATATAATACTATAAAATATACCTATCCTTGACATGGGTGTCTATGCTGTGTCGTCCCTTTCTTTTTTCCATTGTCTTTTTCTTGTCTAGTTGCGGAGTATGTGTTTACGCTTTGTTGCTCGAGCTGCTTTAGGGCTGGACTATCCCCTACTCCAAATATTAAATCACGCTATTGTCCTAACAACACCGCAGACATCTAATGCAATATTACTGTAGCTTAAACCTTTTCTTCCCCCCCCCCTGGGGCTCCAAAGAGAGTCTCACAATTCTGAGTTCATCTCACATGCTATTGCCGTTTTACATGATCAAGTAGTGATGCCTATTGATCTTCTCATCTCTTATGCTGACATATATTGACATTTGAAATAGGGTGGCGGCTTGACTACTTTCTGGTCTCGGAGTCCATAGTGGACGATGTTCACGATTCATACATACTACCTGATGTTATGGGGAGTGATCATAGTCCAATAGGTCTCATTCTCAAGGTTTAGCTTCCCTATCCCCATTGAAGCCAGTTTTGAAGAACATTGCAAGAGATTTGGGCTATTTGCCTCAAAATCAGGTTGCAGGACATATTATTGGTAAGGATGGAGTAAAAGAATTCCTCGAGGCCGTACTTCTTCTAGGTGGTCACGGACCTCGCTGGAATAGGAAAATAGTTTTTAACGAGAAAATGGTACATGGTGTATGCTAACAGGATGGCCATGAAAGGCATTTTGAAGATTTGAGGACCTGACAAAATTATAGAAGTGATCTGTAGCTTGACATTGCCATGTTAGGCTGATTGCTGTTGATTTTTGTTTTATATATATATATATATCATATTGGAAATCGTTTGTGTATATTATGTTCCTACATTGCTCAATTTATTTTTTTGGTACTATATTGATTAGTATATTGATTAGTAACCGGAGTGTGATTTGCATTTACCCATTTAGGGGGTTACTCTCCCAATGCAGTTTGTTCTATATCCAAATCACGAGTCGAATTTAGGATTTTGATTAAGAGATTTAATTTCACATCCCAATAAGTCAATTGACCGTTGTTCATTCATTTTTGTTTTGGTAATATACCAATCGGTATTTAAAATCATATTTAAATTAATTCGGTTTGAGATTTACAGTGGTTCATTTAAGGGGGTTATCCTTTCACTGTAGTTTTTTTCATGCCTAATAAGCGAGTTAAACTCGTGATTTTGATTAAAAGATCTAGCGTTATATCCCTCTAGCGATATATTCCACTGAGTCAACTAACCATGATTCCGTTGTCCTTCATTGCTTATATTGCTATATCTCTAAAATGGTTTTGATCATTCCTCGATGGCTCAGCACGGGTGCAACCCAAGCAAGCCCATGCTGGTTCATTTATGGTTCAATATAAAGCCGTGGTGATATTTCAATATAACTACGTTCTCAAACTCATTAAGATATTCTAATTGCTGGTTCTAATTTTCTGTATATATAGTCCCATGGGAAATGAAGAGGAAATAAATAAGTACTATTTTTTTTTTTTTTGGGTACTGAATAAATAAGTGCTGTTTGTATAAAATGCATGCATGTTTTGCTCTTCATTCATGGTTCTTTATTTTTGGGGGGATAAAATACAGAAACACTTAAGTTTTTTTTTCTTTTTTCTTTTAAGACGGTATTTAAAGTCATATTCCGGTTAATTCAATTCAATCATTTATATTATTTTTTTCCCATATAAGACCCCTTGGACTTTACAAAATCACCGCATATAGGCCTTAAATTTATTTTTAATATAATGAAGAAAAATTAATCTAACGCATGTTAAGTGCATTTATAAATTACTTAATAAGGCGATTCGGTCTGAGATGGGGTACTTGCTACATGATAAGGTGCAAATAGGTGACATTTCAAGACTGCCAAAACTAATGCCCCATGTGAAAGACAAAATCATATGTAAAAGTAGATTTCAAATTTAGCTTTTTTATTCTAGTTCTTAAATTGTGTAGAAAAATCTAAAATTTAAATCTATTACTAGGTTTTGATTTTCATTATTATCTTTTCTACGTTTTTTTTTTTTTTTTTTTTTTTTTTTTTTTTGGGATTACAAGTAAAAATGGGTTGTTGATTTAAATCTCAAATATCATCCACAAACTTCTTTCCAAACATCAAACTATCTGCTACATGATAATTTTTAAGATCACTCTTTTTCAATTTCTAACTCTTCAAAGTGAAACCCATTTGAGTCATTTTAAAATTACAATGTAGTTAATTTGATTTTATCAGAATAATCAAATAAAACAAAGAGTAATCTTGCTGTAAATCAGTGTTTTTAGCAAAGTAAATTGCTTCATGAAATGCAACTAATGTATTAGTGGAAAGGGGAGCATTCATAGTTTTTCATTTCTGAGGACAAAAAAAAAATAGTTTTTCATTTCTGACGTGAGAGAATCTCCCCCCCCCTCCCCCCCCCCCAAATACATATTTCAAATATTCTCATAATTCAAGTAAGATTTTTATTTTGGCTTATGTATGAATTCTGGAACCTTGGCACAAAAGACTTGGTGGCAGCCTAAAAGTTCAAAAATGTGAATCCTGTTTCATAGTCATGAACGAAGTCTTGTGTTCCTCTCATCCTATAAACCACAATGCAAAAGAAACTGACATTTCTGATTTTGTTTTTTGTTTTTTGTTTCTTGTCTCTTGCAATACACATGTTCCTCCAGGTACTTGGGAAAAAGAAAAACAAAGCTGACCAGATTGCCCTATTCAACTCTTGCAGTTGCAGACATATATGCGGCTGCAACACATGAAAAACCGATAGCAACTCCAAGAATGGAACTTCCTTCCTTTTTTCTTTTTTTTTTTTAAACTTGCAAGTTGCATGGACTTTTTTTCATCTCTTACCAAAAGGAATAAGAAGGTGTTTGGAAAGGGTGGAAAAGAGGGTAATTAGGTTTCTTAATTAAATATTATTTATATAATAATTATTTTTATTTTTATAAAAGAATTTAATTTTATATATTTAAAATAAAATAAAATTGGCATGAAAATTTAAAAAAAGAGGTTGCTGGGGGCCTTTCAAGCAGACTCGGCACCTTGCCCGTTGCTGACATGTCATCACCGCCATCATCTGACGCGTCAAAACACACTATATTGCAGTCAGTCAGCCCATGTGGCAACTCACTATTCGTGAACTCAAACACTTCAGCTTTTGCCTGCTCGTTACCTGTCATCACAATGCAAACGTGGCACACTACGACTCGCGAACTCGAAAACACGTCATCTATCTGAAATATAAAATTGAATTAAATAAATTCATTACTCTGAAAAACCTAATGAAATACAAGAAGAAGAAGAAGAAAAGCCGATCGGGTCGTTTAAGGTAACCGAACAAGTTGCAGAGGAGAGAGAGAGGGAGAGAGATGGGACCTCGGAAGAGAGTTGCGTCTTCCGAAACCTCAGACACTCAAAGCCTCAAGACAGAGGAGAAATCAACGAAATCTGCGAATTCGAGGGAAGATGAAGAGTTCAAACTCGCGCCTCCAAAATCGAGTCAAATATTCGCCATATTTGCAATATTCGCAATTCCATATTCCTACCTCTTCTTCGTACACTACAAAATCGAGGAAGAGCTAAGGAGATCGATCCTAATCAATGCGCTTCTCAGCTTCGCGGGTTTCTTCGTCACTCTCTTCATGATTCCTGTCGCTTCCCGTTACGTTTTGCGCCGCAATCTTTTTGGTTACGACATTAACAAGAAGGGCACTGCTCAGGGTTCCGTCAAAGTGTCGGTCTCTTTCTCTCTCTCTCTCTCAATTTTGAGAATTTGGGTATAATTTGGATAATTGCTCTTGTGGGTATACTGGAAATTGGTAAACAAATTTCGTACTTGTGTTTGAAATTAAGGTCTGACAATTTGCTTCTTGGGAGAATATAATTGAGGATGAACCAAATATTCATATAATTGGCTTTTATGCTATTAAAAGTAAGTACGGGATCTTGAGATGGGATTTTTTATTTACTAAATATACCGTAGACTATTTTTTAATCTTTTTTTAAGCCATTAAAGGCTTTGAAATATACTTGGGTCATGTACTTGTATTAATATTTGTAATGTGCTTTCAATGATAACAATGGAGGTCTATAAAACATTTAGAGTTGCTCGATCCCAACTCGATAAAAGTTTGTTCAAGCTGGACTCCCCAGTGGCAAAGGAGCCAATTTTGATCTCCTTCTTCAGTTCGTTTATGAAGTTGAGCATCAGACTACTGGGATTGTACTCTATTCTTATGTATAAATTAAGCCAGTTAACTTGAAAAAAGCTCATTCAACCTTGGCATGTAAGGTTAATGAGCCAAGCCTGAGCTCAAATGAGGATCTTTTACTTATCGGTTAGGCTTGACTCATTTTTGCCCGTGGGGTAGATAGATCGATTCCGTCAGTCTGCAGATGCTAAACTAGTCCTTTCAATACTTGAAAAGATGAACACAAAAGTTGGTTTCAACATTTAAATTCATTTACAATTCAATGATGGTTATATAATCGTAATTGTGCAAGGCATGGGACAAAAGTTTCAGATGTCACAGAAAATTCTGGTCTGGAATGACCTCTTAAATCAGTATTGGGATTTGAGGTTTGTTGTGCGTGTGCATTCTTATTTTTCCAATTCTGATTAATAATTTGATTTATCGTTTTGCAGGCCTGAATCTCTCGGTATTGTTGTTGGAATTGTCTTCTTGGTCTTGGCAATTCTTTTTCAGTACTTTAACTTTACTGCAGATTCAAATGTAAGTGCCACATATCTTGTGGTATCTTTGTTGCATAGATGTGATTGTGTATTTTTTGTTGCTTCTACATCATCTACTGCCAATCACTTCCTGTTTTGACTTGAAGCAATGACATGCTTGCCGTCTATTTTGCAGTGGCTTGTGGAGTACAATGCAGCATTAGCATCCATTTGTTTCATGATTTTGCTTGGATTTGTAGATGATGTCCTTGATATCCCTTGGAGAGTGTGAGTATTAGTGCCCTTGTACTTTCTTTTCGTAGCTGCTTCTGATGCTATTTTGGTAATTTAATATGCCCTTATGTTGTCATAAAACAGAAAATTATTGCTGCCATCATTTGCTGCTCTTCCTCTTCTAATGGCTTATGCTGGTCATACAACCATTGTAATACCAAAGCCTCTCATTCCATATGTTGGGCTAGAAGTTTTGGATCTAGGTAAGCTGTCTATAATTCTGACAACTAACATAGCTTTGGAAAGTACTTACTTTAACATAAAAATTCTGCCCATCTATTTCTGTTAGCTGAAACCAAATAGTTATTATGCACGCCTCAAGATTGCAAGTTGAAGTATCTTTTATAATCTTTATGGGTTGTTGTGTAAGTTAAAGTGCACACAAGCAATGATGTTAGGGTGGTTTAGAATTGGATGAGATTGGTAGTGTTCAAGGTGCTCTCTATTTACTTTCTATATGGGAATATTATCCTAAGTCTTGCCAAGGTTGCTTCCCTTTTTTGGAAAAGCAACTTTGTAAAGGACTCGTTCTCAAACCAGATAACTTCAAGAGGAACAAGGTCTTGGTGAACAGTTTCTCTTAGAAAGAGGATTTGCAAATCCTTTAAAACACTCGAATGAGAAAGGGACTTGCAGGGGATAAAATTCCACTTTGAGCATTTTCCAGGGTTAAGCGCAGAAAACAAGGAATTGCCTTGTTTCTTCTGCAGGAATTGTGGTGGGGGTGTTAAGCCAGAAATTTATTACATTGGTCCCTTGCCTTTTCGTTTTTTTCTTTTTTTTCTCCTTTTTTTTCTATATTATGGAAAGGGAAGAAACATGAGGTCCTGGAGAAGGGGGAGAATCTCTCTTTAGCCTTATAAATTTTTGGCTCAAGACTTCTGAGTTCTAGTTTTCTTTATACTTATCCTAAAGCAATTCTTTTTTGGAGCTCAATTTAAGATTCCTTTATCGATAGTTAGATTGTCTCAGTTGCATCATGGAATTGCTTTGTTTCTTCTGCAGGAATTGTGGTCGGGGTGTTAAGCCAGAAAATTATCACTTTGGTCCCTTGCCTTTTTTTTTTCCCTATATTATGGAAAGGGAGGAAACATGAGGTCCTCGAGAAGGGGGAGAATATCTCTTTAGCCTTATAAATTTTTGGCTTAAGACTTCTGAGTTCTAGTTTTCTTTATACTTATCCGAAAACAATTCTTTTTTTGGAGCTCAATTCAAGATTCCTTTATTGATAGTTAGATTGTGTCGGTTGCATCTTGTTGGTGCTAACCTTGCTCTGATCATAAAACATAACAATATGAGTACATTGTGATTATAAATATACATGACCATTGAAACTGTATTATTCCAACGACATTCGAATCTGGACAGCTCTCTTGTTATTTTGGTACTTTTCGAAACCAAATTTTAACAAGAGGAAGGGTAAGGAATCTAAATAATATCAATTAGACGTGAAGATTTTACTTAATATGATCTATTTGTTCCCTTAATGGGCACCTTGAATATAGTTACTAGGGAACTTGATTTACTGCCATTTGATATACTATTGCAGTACATTGACGTCAAAATTGGCAAAGGCTCTACATTTACAATTTAGTCCAGTTCTATCACATGTTACAAATGAAAAAGAGAAAGTAAATATTAAGTGCAACCTATTGGATGTATAGCATGCGAGCTTGTTTTCTTGTTACATTTTGATTGTTTATTTCTATATAATTCAGGATTATTCACATTTTATTCTATCACATTGTCAGGTTGGATATATAAACTATACATGGGCATGTTGGCTGTATTCTGCACAAACTCAATCAATATTCATGCTGGTATAAATGGTCTTGAAGTTGGGCAGACCATTGTTATTGCCTGTGCTGTAAGAATCAGCCCTTTCAAAACTTTAGATCTTATTAGATTATGGAATTTGATATATTTCAATTGAACAGATATTGATACATAATGTTATGCAAATTGGAGCATCCACTGATCCAGAGTACAAACAGGCCCATGCTTTCTCTATTTACCTTGTTCAGCCATTATTAGCCACCTCACTGGCTTTACTCTCATACAACTGGTAATGCCATTTTATTAACTGCTTTTGTAGTGTTCCTATTAGTGATCTTTATAAATGTTTTTTGGTCTTGCATATTTAGGTATCCTTCTTCGGTTTTTGTTGGCGACACCTACACTTACTTCGCTGGAATGACAATGGCTGTAGTAGGCATATTGGGCCACTTTAGGTGAGTGCACTTACCCTTCCTGTCATTCAATTTCCTACCGTTCTACAACTTTTCTGCTAATTTTGGTATATGGCTCTTGGGCCTCATTTTCCGCCCATTCATACATGACACTGTCCACATTGATCTGCAAACCTTTAGAGCAACTTTAAATTGTTTCTAAGCGCTTTTATTTTGTTCAGAGTTCACTACCGATGAGAACAAATTTATGAAAACAGAAATAAAAATTTGGCTGTATCAAAAACTTTGCCATGAATTGATTAAGTTACTAGACTTGGTGATTCCTGGTCCAAATGATCCTATATCAGATTAAATCAGTACGTATGGTTTCCGATACAAAGATATAGGAGTAAATGCACCTAGAAAAATTAGAGGTAGTTTTTGAGAATGGATTGAGGAAAAATAGAGTAAGATGTGTGGCCATGTGCAAATAATTCGTTTCAGTCCAGTGCAAAAGAAGTGCTTACATACTTATTTTGGAAACCAGGGGAGACCTATACTCGAGACACATTAGTTTGGAATGTTACAACTTTGGTGTAGCAAGGCTATATCTTCATCCACTGAATCCCAGCTTGGTGCAACATAAACCATAAACGAGTTCAACAATAATTAGGGATAGGTGTCTAGTATGCTAAGATTAGTGTTTGATACTGGGGTGAAGGATTTACAGCAGGAATCATCAAGAATTCATTTCGCACAGACATGAGAGCCACTTTGCAATTGTATAGAAAGTTCCTGGATGCTGTAGATTAAATGTTGTGCGCTGGGTTATGCACATGTATGATATGTTGGTCGTCTACAAATGATATCTAAGCTAAAGTCAGCATGCTCTGAACCCTTCAATTATTATATTTGCTTATTTGTTGTGACGTGCTGATTCAATTACTTTTATCAATATTTCAAAATGGTGTCTGAACGTGCTACTGAGCAGATTGTGGATTTTCTCATTCTATGACATAAATCATAAATTTTGTGAAAGCTGCACTTAAATGGTTAAATAAAGTAAATAAGTTGCACTAAATAGTGATGCATATGCTTTGGTTGACATAGGTTCCTAGTTTGCTTGCTTAATGCATTACCTAGTGATTTGTGCTTTGGTTAATATACCTACCATTTTGTCAATTCAAGTTGATATCCTATCTGAATGACCTCTTTCAGTTTCTTGTAATTAGGCTTCCATTATCTTTGGCTGCTTCACCTCAGTGCTTTGGGAGAAATTTTCTCCTCCTGAATACATTTTTGTATTGATTTTTTTCCCTCACTCTTGCTGCAGTGAGACGCTCTTAATATTCTTTGCTCCGCAGGTGTTGAACTTTCTTTTGTCACTGCCTCAGGTATGATTGTTTTACCCATCCCCGTGCAGAGAAAACATTCACATAGACGTGCATATAATGATGCTCTTCTTAAATAGTTTATTTCAGAACTATTCTTGTTTGTTTAGGTAACTAATTTGTTTCTCTATTTGTCAGCTTTCTGGCTATGTTCATTGTCCTCGGCATCGTCTTCCAAGGTAGCTGCCTATAGAAACTCTTAATGCTGACTTAACAAATCCCTGATCCATCATATGTGATTTTAACCTATTATTGTAATCCCCAAAATTTTCAGGTTTGATCCTCAGACGGGGCTCCTGACTGGGACTAATGATGGGACGCTTGTTAACTTATCCTTGAGACTATTAGGAAGGATGTCAGAAAAGTCACTTTGCATTTTCCTCCTCGCTTTCCAGGTGATAAATCTTTTTTATAATCATCACTAGGCCGCAAGATGAATGGTAATCCTAAGCTAAACACTTGATGCCAGCCATTTTACTTTGATTGATTTGATTTTATTTTATTTTTTAAGACATTCTAGGAAGACTCTGTCTGCCAAAACAATGTAGTAACAATTGAGTTTCTGGGTAACCTTCCTCCAATTTGACTTCTCGACCAAGTCAGTAACCGAACCTTCCTATTTAATGCTTAAACTTAGTAGCAACATTAGGTGCTTGTAGGTTGGCCGCAAATTCTTGGGTTCGGAGGATTACCGATTCCTTATTCAATTTGAATTATTACGGGGGGAGGAAGTCAGCTTGACCAAGAGTAATTGAAAAGGCAAAAATTTTTTCTAATCTTCCCTACCATAATTAGCTTTGATTATCTGTATTTTCTTGGTGTTTTACAAAGTTTTGTCGGCCAAGTATATTGGCTGGTGAACTATTATCAATTTATTAGTGTTTGAAATTATGCTTAGACGCATAGCTCGTACTTGACATTCCAACGTCATTCCACTTTTTCCCCTTTCTATATGATAGTACTGCTACATAAAGGTCCCTTAAATCAATTACCCCCCTACCATTTATAACTTCCAGTCTGACTGTTTCATATTTGGACAGGCCATTGGTTGCTGCTTCTGTTTTGTACTGAGGTGGGTTCTTGCTGGTTGGTACAAATGAGGTGGCAATTTACGAGGGAAAGGAAAAGGAAAGATCTACTTCTTGTAGTCATGAACTCGCAAAAAATTTATTTTCTGGAGAGATGTTGTACTCTCTGATTTTTGCTGTCATGTGAGCAACAGCATAGCTCTGTAGTTATAAGAAGCTTGCAGCAGTGCTAATTTGATGGCAGTACAGGCATTTATTTCCACAGGACTGGACATTAACCCATCAAGAGATATTAAATCTTCTTATAACTACATGGAAGTCTGCCAACAGGATTTAGGGCTGCGCTTGTGTACTTGTTATTGATGGCTTTTTTTTAGCTGAGTGAGGAAGAAAAGTCACGCGTTATTGATGGCTTTGCTGAATAGACAGTAGTGATACCCTTCACCTTCAATTTTGTATCCATCATTTCTTCACAGCGATTGAATCAGTTCATGGTATTGCCTCTCTCTCTCTCTCTCTCTCACACACACACGCACGCACACACAACTGTACCAGATAATTTCACAGCTTCATGCATTACTCCCAAACCATCCATGATGTGCATAACTCCCGTCTAACCCTAGTTCCATTGGAGTTGGCAAGCACCAACATAAGGTGCGCTAGGGTGATAAAGATCAATATCACATCTTGGGACAAGTAATGGACAATCTAACAGTTATGATTTCAGGACTTTCACGGTTAGTGTAATTTTGCAGATTGGGACAAATGATAAAGCAAACCAAATTACAAGATTCTCATAAACACTTTCTCAACCAAAATTGGAAGGAAAACACGTGCTACAAGTTAGATGTGAGGATAATAACATGAAAGGGGTGTCAATCTACATCCATGGCCTTTTCATTCTCGCTAACATTGCTTGACCAAAGCTTGATTGTGCGATCATGTGAGACAGTTGCAATATACTGTCCATCTGCCAAACAGGGTAAAAGTAAAGAGAGTCAAGAATAGGAACCAGTTTTTATATCAAGTTTCTATGTTACTCTTATGGACTGAACAAGAGATACTAGCACACATCATACACTATCAAATCAGTTGTATTTGCTCTTTTACAAAGTGAAATTAGACAAAAAATTGTCAATTATTAGAAGCAACAAGGCATGCCCTACCTCCGACTATGTCCAAAGATGTAACCTTTGCCTCATGCCCAGATAGTGTCTTTACAGGCTTAAAATCCCTGGCTGACCACACCTGCCAAAAAGAAATGGCCATGGTATAATAAAACATATAAGAGAATCAATGCCAGTAACACGTCTCAAACACAAAGAATGTTCCATACTGCATAGAGAAATTCAATACCTTAGCTGTCATATCATATGAAGCTGTAACTAAATAGTATCCCTCTTGAGGCTCAAATTTGACTTGTGAAATAAGATTTGCATGAGCTGGTATTATATACAAGGATTTTCTCTTTCTTAAATCCCAAATTCGGCAAGTGTTGTCTTCACCACCAGTGGCCAAGTGATAACCATTGGGAGAGAAACTGACACCGAGGACCTGAGAAAGAAATCACAAGTACCCTACATAAGCTGACACTGTTGAAATCAATGTAATGGTAGCTAAGGAAAATGCAAGAGCAGACAGCAACATGGATCTCACTGGTTTAACATGGCCTTCCAAAGCAAGAATACTTCTTCCGGATCGAAGGTCCCATACACGAGCAAGTGCATCTAGTCCACATGAAGCAACCAGAGATCCATCATGGTGGAAGGAGATTCCATAGATGCTCCTACTGTGACCCTCCTGAAGAAGCAACTCAGCACCAGTATCGATATCCCATAGTCTCCAAGTTTTATCAAAACTAGTGGTGCCCAGGTATTTACCAGATGGATGGAAAGCAATTCGAGCAAGGCGGTCTAGATGGCCCTCATATGTCTGGAGGAGAGATCCTTCAGTGCTCCATAACTTTGCAGTCCGATCAGCAGAAGCAGTAGCTAAGTGATAGTGCACAGGAGAAAATGAAATGTCAGTGGCCCGTTCAGTATGTCCCTTTAAGTTTGATACCTTTGTCACTTGAGGCATGCTCCATAATTTGGCAACTCCAGTCAATGAACTGGAAGAAAGAAAAGAAAGCATAACTTAAAGGATCATTTGCACATTTATTATCAGCATAACTATTACTAAGCCTTTCATACTTATAAGCAAGTTAATAACACTCTTGAAAACACACTGATGTTTGACTGCCAGCATCCCTTCAAAGATATCATCCTTTTCTCTTAATTGGAAATAAATAAAGAAATACAAGGAAACTCCAAAACACACACACACACACGCACACTGCGGACCTGCAAACTTTTAAACATGTCCTTGGACATGATATAAATACCACTTGATCAAAGTACATATATATCTATGCAAAAATAGTGTATATAAAAATTACCGGGCAATGAAACAATAATAATGTATTTGAGCAAACTCATAACAACTTCATGTCTTTTCTTTTCAGTTCTCTCAAATTAAAAAAAAAAAAAAAAATTGTATAAAGGATCATTTGTTGATTTAAAATAATCTTAAAGATTTCTGGTCTCGGCTATTAATATTGCATTAATTTTATTTTCACTTAATTTTATTTAGTCCAATTACTGCAATAACAGATTCTATAAAGCTAAGAGCTGAGCTTCTTGTATCACTAAAATGAAAATAAAACTTGGGGGTGAGAAGGAGAAAATTTCATACTTTTTCTAGCTTCCATATCTCGGCAGCTACTGAAGCTTTCAGAGTTTACTCTCTGCAAGATATTCAACGGAATACTTATGGTCCTCAGTTACGAATGCTTTTGATTTGAACCATTTATGCCTTCTGTCTTTTTTCATTTTCTACTAGCTTCTTTGGGAGGATAACCTATCCTCCCTACATTTCTTTGTCACTCTTTCCCCCCCTTCTTGATACTATTTACTTTTCTATCAATAAAATAAAATCATGACAATGCTACAGAAATTGTCTTGAAGATGCAAGTTCGGAGCATTTATCTCATATCCATAAATCAACAGACATAGCATGGACCTCTTATTGCCTAGTCACTTATAATTGCAACTGAATCACAACATGCACAACCAATTCAAGTCTATATCAATATTACCATAACAAAAAGAGCAACAAATACTGAAAAGTTAAATTTCCCAAGTCTGACATTGTTTAGTAACAAGAAAATCATGTAGGAGGAAATATTCAAGGCCTGGAACGACTAAACAAGCTTCAACAAATTTGACATATTAAGAGTCAAACAGGATTCCACCATATTTTTTTGGTGACTGGAGACTTGAGCATGGTTTTAATGCCAAGGAGATACACCAAGTTTGATACATGGAGTTGAGCAAACAGGGACCAGCAGTGGTTTTGACTCCTAGAACTGGCTGGAGACAGAATGATGTGCTCTACTTCCATAATGAATTAGGACTTCACTAATTTGTGATATTCTTGAATTAGATTTTTATGTGATCTTGTACAAATTATTTGCTGACATAAAATATTAAAAAGGTAAACTTGCACAGTCACAATAATCTAATGGTTGTCTAGTTTCATTGAAGTATGGAAATCTTTAGCTGATTAGCAACTCACGGTAAATGTAAAAGATGATATCATAAAGTGGGAATTTTAGTATGAGGACTGTTGATTACAGACTATATATAACCATGACAGTACGAATTCACTGAAAGTAATCTTACAGTTCCAGTCTTGGGCATTTTAATCTATGCAGAAAACTAGGTCTCACCAAGTGAAATGAAATAGCTAGTTTCTAGTTGGGACAACAGTTCCTAAGAAGCGTAATAAGAGTTTCAACCAACACTTTAAACCTGGGATTCCAGCTAGAATCATTGGGATGGTTCTAGAAACAGATCGTACAATCAAATTGTAGAGCATAAGCTTCTGCACTGTATTGAAAGAATCAAAAGAAAACATAAAACTGTATACAAGGATAATATTTTCTAAATAAAGCATGTTGCTGATATTTTAGTGTACATATAACCTTTATTAGGTAGAAAAAAATATTTGTTCAACACAATATTTCAAGAAAGCATACAAGTAGTCTTGAGAAAAAAAAAAAGATGAGAAGAAAGAAAGTTTAAATGAGATCTAAGACAAACAGTGTTGTAATTCTAGCCAATGAGAACACTGGTTGGCCGTAATAAAGACCAAGTAAAATTATTTTTTTCCCTGCTTATATTATGCAATAAATTATTTATATAGTATGGCAAAAACATAACTCCAAAGTTTTGAGGACAGAAGGAATTGCAAGAATCAATTGCAAAAGAAAGACTTGGCCACACCAATTAAAAAAAAAAATCTCAACCAATAAGCTTTAAAAGGGAGGGGAAAAAAAAGCCAAAACCAAAACCAAAAAATGCCTAGATGAAAAGGAAAAAGAATTAAGTTTCAGAAAGCATGCTCCTCTACAATTCCGTTTGACCCAAAATGATCACAAACGAAGACAGAGAATTGCACTAATTGAAACATGAAACAATTTCCTGATCCAATTAAATACAAATACAAATACAAAGAGAGATGTGACTACGGATATCTTAATGAAAAATTAAAGAAACCTTCATGTCACTTAAAAAAGAAAAAACAAATATTTTGTTTTCCCATATGTGAGGAAAGTGAATCTAACCCTTCTTGAGGTTCCTGGGATACAAGTTAATGGTGCTATTATAACTGTTCCTCCTTGTGATTATTTCAACATTTTGAATCATTTTGCTATTTTTGGATGGTAAAATTATATGATTCTATGATCTGAATTGCAAGTTTAACAACTATAGTTTCAAATATGAATTTTTTGGAACCTGTAGAGTAATATGAATATGTATCAATTTAGATTTCAGGAGGTCAATGCAAACCGTAGAACGGTACACATTGTAATGCCAATTGTGTACGAAGAAATTGGATCTGGTTTTCATGTGACGGAAGATACAAGTTGCAAACCGTACAACGGTAAGCAAGCTGGGGTATGAAAATGTGTTTGTTAGGAAAAAAGATAATATCCCCAATGACCCTCCCATTATTCTGTTAGGAAATTTATTTTTCAGTGGAATCCAAAATCCCATGTCCAATACATTGGATAAACAGCTGAGACATTCCTTAGCCAGTCATAGTATATAAGCCCCAACCTTGATGGATTTTTTGCTTTGTACTTAAAACAATTGTTCCCTTTTTGGTTCCTATTCACTTTGCACTCTCTAGATGCATCTACTAATTTCCTCCACTCAAAGGAATTTTCTCTCACAAATATCAACTATTGCAAGCATAGAGAAAATGAAAATTTCGCAATAGAAAGTACTATACCTATAAGATCTATTTCATAAGAAATGATAAACAAGTAATGAAATATGGAGGAAAAATTAGTTAAATGGCCTCAAAGATTATGTTAGGTCAATTCAAATAATACCAGGTGGCAAGCAGCTTTCCATCGTGAGAGAAGGAACATCCTGAAAGTGGCCTATCATCTCCAATTTCACTGCAGTCAAGGACAAAACTATTTGCCTGCTTCAAAGCCCAATCCATCTCTGCATCCTCATCTTCATCTGGGTCATCTCTCTTCCTCTTTGCACACTGAATACGCAAAGCTGCTTTTACTAAAGAAAACTTAGCAATCTCAACTCGAGCATGGAAAAGAGCCTTTGACCCTTCAGTATAGAATGGATACTGAAGCACTTCTCCCTCTGCCTCTTCCGTTGCTGCAGCAGCAGCAGCCTCCTCCTCCTCATGAGCTTTCATCAACTTTTCTAGCTGTCCTTCAGCATCTAATTTTGCCATAATCATCCGAAGCCGAGCCCTCCTCTCCATTTCCCTTTCTCCAAAAAGGGTAATAGGCTCACCAAGACGACGCAAACGAGCTCGAACCGCCATGTCATTTGTGGGCACTGCAAGGGCAGAGGCACGCCGTTTCATCATCAACTCTTGCATTGCCTTCTCCTGACGCTCCCGAACCAGTTTGCTTTCTTCTGAAATTTCATACTCTGCAGCAGAACCACCCGGTGTAGACCTAGTGGGAACCGCCTCATGTTCAGAAT
Organism: Dillenia suffruticosa; assembly: GCA_033439265.1. Classification (NCBI taxonomy): domain Eukaryota; kingdom Viridiplantae; phylum Streptophyta; class Magnoliopsida; order Dilleniales; family Dilleniaceae; genus Dillenia; species Dillenia suffruticosa. The sequence goes on from JAVTVX010000035.1 coordinate 24,035,305, forward strand.
CTGACTCTCTTGCTTTGACTTCACCATTTTGGAGCTGGGATGGCCTTGGTGCTGGTGGCCGAGCTGGAAGAGGTGCTAGCTGCGGTGGAATTGCGGGAGGTACGGAAGGTATTGGTGAAATAGTTGGAACAATTGGAGCGGTAACCAAAGTAGGCGGCATAATTACTGGTTGGATTGGTTGAAGAGGTGCATCAGCAGCAGCGGCTGTAATTTGGTCAAGATCAACAGGCTCAACAGGTTCTGCATCTGTGGTGGTAGGAACTGGGTTTTCCTCATCAGCATCCATAACGCTACCTGATCAAGGAAAAATTAAATTCCAACATGTGAGCTTATACATGAACACCAAAACAAGAATTCAGTTCATTGGAATCAAACTACTACATTTACTTTGTGGAACGTAAAGACCAAAATGTGGAACTCAATCCTTTTGCTATTTCCCAGTAATTATAAAAAAACCCACAAATTCTTGTATTTTTCAATTACAAATCCCCAGTTTTGTTTTCATTTAACAATTTTTAAATCCACAAGCTCCACAACAAATTATTTGGTTCCAAGCAGGCTCATGCTACTTCACTTGTCTGTTATATCTCCCATACAGGATTCCCAACCCAGCCAAATAGAATTCTAGAAACATGACATCAGACATGAAAGCATGAGCAATTGTAGATACCAGAGATGAAAAAGTCGGACTAAGTTAAGATAAGCTTCACATTTAGGTTTAAAGTCTCTCAAGCCTCAAAACCCTAATCAAATTCATAAAAAACAATTACCTCAACATTTACATTTAAGAATGAATAAACAATATGTGAGAGAGAGAGAGAGAGAGAGCACCTGAAAAAAATCGGGAGTGACGAAGTAGGTTGTTAGAGTTTTGGGGCGGAGACGAAGGCTGGTGTTTTTGGGGATGCTTGGGTGGTGGTCCCGGATTGAAGTAGGTTTCGTCTCTTCTCTTGGGTCGGACCAGAAATTGGGGGTTGGGGGGCTTCCTCCACGCCCGACCCAACCCACGTCACAGTAGCCTACCAACCAATAAAAAAAAGTAAATAAATAACTAAAATAAAATGAAATAAAAATACAATAATACTCTCATCTAAAAAATAAGAATTCATTTATAACTATTGATAAAGAAAGTAAGATATTATAGTAAATCAAAAATACTAATAATACTAATAATATGTGTTATAAATTTCTGTATTTTATACTGATATCATAGGAAATTATATAAAAATCAAGATCAAAATAGTTTATAAATACTTTTGACACTAAGTTTATAAAAGCAAGACCATAACTTCCACGTGTCTAATATTGTCCAAAGACATTAAACTTCTTTAAAATAAGTAGTCGTCACTTTATCTATTAATAAAAAATCTTGACTTCGAGTTTAAACAATAACGAAAAAAAAATTGAGAGAATCGATTTCTAAAATGAACTTCACAGTACTCAAATCTGATTAATTAAATAAAACTCAGATATTGACGATAAAAATATATATATATATATATTGTCCAGAGACTGAATTTAGGTCCGAGTGGGAAAGAGATGAGCATTCTATTCTTCTACTCAGTATTCATGACCAAGTGTCCAAATACGATCCCTCCATACCATTGTTTCGAGCCCTTTGCTTGGTAAATTTTGGGGAGAAGACTCGAAGACCAAGCCTTTGCTTTTGGTAATTCAGTTCCACTGTTTATACCCAAAAATAGAAAATTTGAGTTCCACTCTACCCATATCTAAAAATGCAGACATATTAAAAATTGGGTTATTTATCAAAATAATATTAATTTTTTAAAAAATTATTTAAATATAATTATTCTTTTTCTTTCTCAAAATGTTCGTAAGAATGTAAAATCATTTTTTTTTATAAATTTTAAATTTTTTGATGATTTAATTTTTTTATATGATAAAGATTATATTTTATGGGAGCGAAACCTCATTTCTCTCTCTCCTCTTGGTTCCCCTCTCTTTACATTTATTACTCTCTTTCCATGAAAACATTAAATTACTTTCCCTCTCTCTCTCCCTCAATCCCTCTCTTTCTCTCTCTCCCTCTCTCTCTCTCTCTCTCCGTCTCTCCCTCTATCTCTCCCCACCTCCACCTACCTCCCTCCCTCTCTCTCTCTCCGTCTCTCCCTCTCTCTCTCTCTCTCTCTCTCTCTCTATTTCTTTTTTTTTTAATATTACACAAATATTAATATTATATCAATCTTTTTATCATTTTAATTTCATATATTTAATATTAAATAAATATTTAAATTAAATATTTTTATTTTTTAAAAATTAAATAAAATAATAATATTTAAAATTTTACTTAAATTAAATTATTCAATTATATAGTTTTAGTTTATTATTTAATATTTTAGTATTTTGTATTACAATTTAATATTTTATTCAAATATCAAAGATCTAAAAAATAATATTTAACTAATTGATATTTCAAATTTTTATTTAATGTTATATAAATATTTAAATATTTTAATTAATTTTTTTTATTTTTTAAATTTTAATTATTATATTAATATTATTTTTTAAAATATATTTTTATTTTTAATTAAAAATATTATTTTAATTAGAGAGAGAATGTAACGGAGAGACAGAGAGGGAGGAAAGGAGGAGGGAGGTGGGGAGAGATAGACAGAGGGAGAGAAAGAGAGAATGTAATGGAGAGAGAGAGAGGGAGAGGGTAATAAATGGAGAGAGAGAGAGAGAGGGAGAGAGAGAGAGAGAGAAAGAGAGGGATTGAGGGAGAGAGAGAGTTTAATGTTTGCATGGAAAGAGAGAGGGTAATAAATGTTGAGAGAGAGAGAGAGAGAGGGGAACCAAAAGGGAGAGAAATGAGGTTTCGCACTCCATGAGTGTAAAATTGGTTTCCAATTTCTTGTCATTTAAAAAAAATTAAATTATCAAAAAATTTAAAAATTATGAAAAAAATTATGATTTTGTATTTTCAGAATGTAAAATCAATATTTTGGAAAAAAAAAAAAATAACTATATTTAAATAATTTTTTAAAAAATTAACATTATTTTGATAAATAACCCTTAAAAGCCGTGTGTTCCAATATTTGATAATATATATACATTTTTAATGGAGAGGGTGTTCATTTACGATTTATATTAGATCGGATTTAGTTTACTCCGAATTTGAGTTTATGATAAGCAATATTTGTAATTGTTATGATTATTATATTGATTATTTTAAAAAGAGAAAAAAAAAATGGTAGTTTGATTTGACGGGTGAAGAATTTAGATATTAATGGGTGTGGAAAAGTTAGAAGTAACAGAAATTTGATTGCACCATCATAAGACTTTTTTGTCATATCAATGTTGAACATCAACTTTTTCGAAATTTTGTATGATTATTTGAAACTATGCTACCTAAATCATTAAGTTCTTTAAAGGAATCAGTAATGATCACACTTAAAGTAATGACAAAATTTTTGCCCCAACCAAAAAAGTAGTATTGGCGAAATTACGCTAATGGAATTAGGCATATAATAATAAAAATAATAATTTGGGGATGTTCATGAGAATGGTAAATTCCTTGGCTGGTGTGTTTCATCATTCCCAAGATAGAAAAGCGAAAAAGCAAAAACATCACAAACAATTGAATTAGGGAAAGATGACCCCATCATATTAGAAACGAAGGCATTATATGGTTCTTATATAAGAACTCACAAATTATACCAACCATATGTACAGATCAGAAAAACCGAGACTTTAGCAGCGAAGATGAAGTCCCAAGAATAAACTCATAATCTCCACAGAATCCGTTCAAAATCCAAAATCAAGAACCTCTTGAGGAAAACTACGGATTCTGCCAAGTTAATGTCATCTACTGCACTCACGGAGATGGATTAAAAAAATATATATATATATATATATTTATATATATTTATATATGAAACAATGGAGACTCTTCCAACATAAGACTACGGTGTCTCCAGAGTCTTATAGCTTTTCTACTTTGCCTCGGATGCCATGACTCAGGTCAATACGCATCCATCACTTTCCATTACGTTGGATTAGGTCTTTGATCAAGAATTTGTCTCTCATAGCCAAAATTTGACCTATTCCACCCTCCTTTTCCTGTCTTCCAACCGCGATTGGAGCGACGGTCATTGTCACGAAATCTAGATGTCTTGTACCTCGACATGTGATAACCCGAATCTTCTCTGTTCCTGCTACGCTCATCCCTTGTACTCCAACCTAAGTTACCATTTCCATAGTTGACATTATTATTGTTCCAGATATTCCAATCCCATGAATAGTTCGGATGATTGTCCCAGTTACTGTCTTGCAGTACTTTCTCCTTATTAGTGTACTGATACTCCCAAGAATTCTTATTGTTATCCACATTCCGATCATATACCTCAAATGTTCGACCTGAGGTTGCATTATTTGGCTCTTGCAGATCCTCTTCCTCGTCTCCCCATCCACTGGGGAGAGGATCATATTTTACAACAAGAGGATTTCCAACGAATATACAATTTTCATCAGTTGTTGGCTCATCAGGAACTTCAGTCGGGCGTTCCAAGTCTAAGATCAGCTGGGGATCAGTCTCCAAGTCCCAATCAACTTTATCAATATAAATGTCAGGACCTGGCAAAGATGTCTCACATCGAAGACCATTCATGTCAGCCCAAAAACGGTTTTTAGCATTGTTGAATGCCTCCTCACCAGCTGAATCATTCCACCGAACCACATTCTCATAAAGATACATAATCTTCTTGGTTTCCACGAGCTTTCCCCACGGAACAGACCCTACTTTAAAACAAAACTCCTTCTCCCATGAAGGCACAGTGGGCTGCCAAGAACCTGAGAAAAACAAAACATGATACAGAAGTGTAAGCTAACACAATAATAGCAATGTCAAAATCAAAATCAAACATCAGTAACAGATGTCGAAATAAACATGGGAAAACTCAAAAACACAAAACAGGAAATTGAAAATTGACAACGTCAGAGATGGGGAAAAAGCAAAGTTTCTGGGGGAAAAAAACACTCGAATCAAATATTCCAGAAACTTTCCACGTTTCTAACATCTGGTACTTGTGCCACACTACACATTAATCAAGTACTCATTATTCACACAAACACATTAATCTCTACCAAACTACAGATATTCTATTTTATCACATCACTTTCCATGTTTCCAACCAAAGATTGATACAATTATGGAAATGTTTCCAAATTTGAGACAGACCAGACACAGAATAATTTTTTTTTGCCTTAATGTAGCCCAAGAAAAATACGAAATTAAACAACAAACTGATACATCCAACACTCAATTCAACAATGGACATCCAGAAACTAATAAACAATATTAAATTTATGCAATGGAAACACTAAACCGACAAAAGAACAGAAACCCTTATAAGATGTACAAGTGATTGAAACAGCACTCTGGAGCACCAAAACCGACATAGCATGTACCAATGAAACCCTAACTATATTTGAAAGACTTGAAGTGAAAAAAAAAGAAAAAAAAAACTATAAACCCTAAACACCCTCTCCAAAAAGAAATCTAAAACATCAAAACAAGACTTCTCGGAGAAAACCCGTTTCAAAAATCCAGACCAAAAGAAAAAAGATCCCGTCAACGAAGAATCTAATAATTTCATGTTCATTAACACAGGAACAACAATATTCAATTAATTAATCAAGAAAAAATAAGAACAGAAAGTGTAGGTAAACTGTAACAAACCACTAGGAGGCTTTCTGTTTTCCCATGCTTTTTGTCTCCTCCGATTCTCCATCACAATCGAAACAGAACCCAGAAATAGAAATACAAATCCTCCCTCTCCCCCACCCCCAAAAAATAATAAAGAACTCAAAAATGAAGAATTATAGGAACTGATCAAACAGAACAAGAACAAAGAAAGAAAGAATCAGAACAAGAAAACACACAAAACACGCTCTAAAACAGAGAATCAAAAATCGGGTTTGTCAGAAATTTTTCTTGGGTCAGAAGACTTGGGGGGCAGGGAATTGAGAATTCGAGATTGTTTTCTCTCTCTCTCTCTCTCTCTCTCTCTCTCTCTCTCTCAAATCTGTGGAGTTACCACTTCTTGGGCACAGCCCCTAGTATTTTTTTTGTGGGGGCTATTAATATTTATAACCCTCGGTTTTGGACCAAAGTTACTAATTTACTCAGTTAGCTTGTTTCGGTAGTACTCTCACGCCCTGACATGGCATGTGGTTCCCTTGTCCTTGTAATATTCAGAAATATAAATAAGGTAAATAAATGCAGAGCAATGTTTCCTTTTTCTTTTTTTCTTCTTTGGTTGATACGGTAATTTTATATTTAAAAAAAATGAAAAATTTCTTTAAAAAATTCCAGAATGATTTTTTTTCAATAATGAAAATCGGGAACAAGTTGTAAGAACAATAATCAAAATGTAAACATTGTCAAATGTATCTTGGTAGACACACACACACACATGAAATGGTAAGTTGGTCGAAAATAAAAATATTTTGAATTTCTACCATTTTTATAATTTTATAACTGAAAATAGGTGAACTCTATCTTAATAATAAAAATAATAATAATCAAACGAAAACTAGGAATTCTATAGAAGGAAGAAAATGTGTTTCCTATAATATTTAAATGCTAAAATGACAAATTATCACTTTATATTTATAAAAATTAATAATGTACATGAAATAAAGTGCTGAAGTGATCTCTTAGTATGTTTTGAATGATGAGCTAGACCAGGTTATAAGAGGAAAATTTTTGAACTTGAACCATTTTTTCGGTTTTTTTTTTTTTTTTTTTTTCTAATTCTAAAAGCATTGGTCCATTTTAAAAGCAATGATCAAAAAATCATTTTACATTTTTTATATATCAAAGATATCTAAATCAATCTAATGTATGCCAAGTTGAGTGCTCACAATTAAATTCTCATTTTATATTCAAAAAACTAATAATATTAATTTATGTGATCAACCGAATAAATTTCATAGCTTAAATTTCTTTTAACTTATGGACTAAGACTAAAGGTTGACAAAATAAGGTTCGACAAAATGTAAAGTATGGGTTACTTCTTTTCTTGATTTCGATCAAAATGATTCGATTTTTATTTTAAATAATAAAATTATAGACCATCTAACAAATATTTAAAAAAAATACAGAATCTTGTATTTTAATCGATTTCTATCAAAATGACCTAATTTTTGTTAATAGGATTGTGAATGCCAATTTAATATGCAGTATTTTGCACTTCTCGTGACAACTAATTTGATAAAAATTCTTTTAATAATGAGAAAAAAAAAAGAATATATACAATATGGCATTTAAATCATTGTTAAGGGCTAATTTTGACCCATTTTTATTCAAAGTAGAAAATTCAAAATTTAAATTTCAAAGTTTATTTTTGAATGTAAATACTACTAAAGGGTTCATGATTACTCATCCCTGCCTCTCAAGCCCCTTCTTTATACCCTTTCTTGGTTGGTATGAATTTGAATGCGGCATTAATGCTACTGTAAAATTTTAATCACTTTTATTAGTGTCCCGAACTCACGCTATTTCATAAATTTGAGTATAAATTCAAAGTTTAGAAAGTTCAATATAAAATAAAAATTAATAATATAAATAATTTTAATTTCTTCTATTAAAATTCTTAAAATAAAACTATTTTATATAAGTTGAAATTAAAAAAAAAAATTTAAAATATGATCGAAAATTTTAATTTAAATAATAATTCAAGAGGAGCTAGAATTCTTGTTTAAAGAATGGGATTTTGTTCCTTCCATTGTTAAGGGGGGGAAAAAAAAAAAGAAAGAAAAATAAAAAAAGACTTACTAAAGATATATGTTTGGGGCGAATATGCAAACTAAAAGTTTTTGGGGGATTCGAAGCTGAAATTTGAGAAGTAAATAAATGTACACATGAAAAATGCTAAAGGGCTCCTAAACATTGGAGATTTATCAGCCTGCTGAAACCCAACCGCAGAACCCTACGTGCGTGTCTTTGTGTTACTGGCACGCGCTAAAACGGTCCTTTGACTAAATTACCCTTGCTTGTTCCACTTAATTACTTCAAAGTTTATTTTGTTCGGTTAGCGTTAGGAATGTTATGACACCCGAATTGAGTCGGGTAATAGTAATACTTGAACACAGCTCATGTGCTTTTGGTTAGTCTCGAGCTCATCGAACCTGTAATTATAAAGCTCAAGCTAGGCTTAAAGTGTCATCGAGAAAGCTCGAGTTCGAGCTCGAACCCGAGACCATACCCTTTTTGCATAGACAAAGAGAGAGATTTTGCAGAGATCATACCCTTTTTACAGAGACAGAGAAAGAGATTTTGCAGAGACCATACCTTAACTCGATCTCCAATCAGAGACCATACCCAAACAAATCAACACTTAAATCATAGAAAGAGATTTTATAGAGAAAAAGAGAGAGAGTTTTTTCGAAATGAAAATCAAAACCCTAGAATTCAATGTAAATACAAAACCCTAATTTTCTAGAAATAGAGACAGAGAGAGAGAGAGAGAAAGTTTACCTTCGATTCAACTAAAACCAAGGATGTTGCAGCGGCGACGACAATTCACACTTCGCATATATGATTGAAGAGTGAAGACTAAGGGACACGAACAAAATCTTGGTTCACAGATCTTTTAAAAACCCTAGAGAGAGAGACAAAGAGGGAGATAGAGAGATTGAGAGAAAGAGAGAGAGAGAGAGAGGGAGAGGAAAAGTTTACTTTCGATCAATTCGATCTCTGAGTAGTGATTTTGCAGCAGCGACAGAGAGGAGAACAAGATTTTCATCCCACAAAGAGTTTGAGCTTCGAAGAATTGAGGTCGAGAGGCGAGAGGCGAGAGGTGAAGGCGAGATCTAAGAGGAGAACAATCGAGAATGAGAAACGAGACAAAGGATAGGAGATGTGAAAATAAGATAAAATGACGTTTCTGTCATCTGGGTTTTGAAATTTAAGAATTATTCTTTGTAATTTATTAAAAATAGGATGAGTATAAACATAATTTCACATATTTCGGGTAGCTCGACGAGTTTTCGGGTTCGGACTCGAGCTCAATGCCGAAGTACCCAAGCTTGAGCTCGACTCGAACTTGAGTTTTTACCGTGTAGTGTTACGGGTACCCATGATATTACTTGGGTATCATAACACCCCTTATTAGCGTGTTAGATAGCATAAGGACAAAAGAAGAAAAGAGAGGGAGACTTGGAAAGTCTTAAGACGCAATGACCATGAATGCCCTCGACAACATCTAGAAGGACCTTTGAGTATGACAACATCTAGAAGGACCTTTGAGTATGAAAAACGTGGATACAAAATAATACGATTGATATTTTATAAAAATATAAAGATAAAATATAAAAATATAATTTTTTTTATAAATATTAATTATTTTATGAAATATTATAATAGTTATATTTTATAATAAAATCTAAAATGATGAAATATGTAATTATTAATCATAAAATAAATATATAAAAATAAAAATTATAATTAATTAAATAAATAATTTATTAAATATAAAAATGTAAATATAAAAAAAAAATTTGTAAGTATTAATTAATTTAATATATTGAAATATTTTAAAAATAAGAAAATATCAATATTGAAAAAATCTCTTACATCATACACAATATAAATGATAACATATATTTCTCTTTTTTCTTTAATAATTCAAAGAATCGAAATAATAAATTAACTTACGAAAAATATATTTCTCCTTAAATAAATTATAGTAAAAATTGCTGACCCAAATATAAAATACAATATATTTATTTATCATGTGTAATTATGAATTTTATATATTAATATACAATTTTAAGTATAGGATTCATTTGTCTTGGATTAGAAAGCGAACATGTAGGTCATTTTTTACCGTATCGTATTCAGTCCAGACCAACTGTTTTATATTTTTTTTTCTCTTTTGGGAGAGGTCAAATTTCCATATATTTTTAGAATAAATACACTACTAAAAAATAAGAAATCAGTAACAGAAATTTTCGTATTTGAAAGTAAAAAATTTGTCGCTAAAGGATATTAAAGATGGATTTGTTTCCATTGCAAAATCCGTCGTTGAAAATTACATTGCTAGATTTTACCGACAGAATATTATCTTTCACTGATATCAGTGACGAAAAAAATCCGTCGTTAAAAATATCCATAATTAATCCGTTGTTGATAGAAGAAAATATATAAAAATATCAGCGATAGATTAACAACGAAATTTTTTCATTGCTAAAAATTTCGTCATTAATCCATCGTTGATATTTCATTATTAGCGACGGATGTTTTCCGTCGTTAATTCTCGAACCCTCAATAACGCAAGCGCCCCACGCTCCTGCAAACTCGCTCGCACGCGCTCGCCCACTAGCGCTTGCAAACTTGCCCAGCCCGCCCTGCTAGCGCAGCAGTCCATCCGTCTACTTCCTTTAATTTGTGAAAAATGCCTCCACAGCCGTCTCCCGCGAGGCTCGAATCCTGGCACACGTAAAATATTATAAGCAACACAACCACTAGACTACTGTTAGACATCTAACCATACTTTTTTTTATTTGTTATCTTTATCTTATTTTTTTAATAATAATAAAATAATATAAGATGATAATTTATTATAAAATAATAAAATAATAAAATTTTAGCTTAAAATAAAATAATAAAAAATTTTAAAAATAAAATAATATTATTCTCCTACAAAATAAAATAAAATAAAAATAAAAATAAGAAGAATTATTAAATAAAAAATAAAAAATAAAAAAATAAAAAAACTTATTTTCTGAAACATTTGATTGGATAATCAAGAAACTTATTTTAATCAAAGAGTCTCTAAAAGTTTTAACCTATCATATATGACGATTACACGAGTCATATATATCTAGTTCTATAGTCTTTTTGTTTGATCTTCAAAGTTGATGGGTCGGGTGAATTTTATTTGATTTTTTTCTTGAAATTTGTATTTTCTAGCAAATAAAAGTTTTAAAGTTGTGTGCTAAAGAGTAAGTATGAATAACGGTTAAGATTAAATACTTTTAATAAAAATATTATTGATGTATTAAATCTTTTATTTAGGAAATTTTATATTCTTTGAAATATTTTTTTTTTATTTTCATTAAAAATAATAAAAATAAAATAAGTGGAGACAAATTAAGATCGTGGAAAGAATTGTTAAGGAGGCAGCAAATTTGTTCAAAGAGCCAATCCTATGGGACACGGTGGGATTGAATGAGAGCATGTGGAAATAATGGGAGACGAATAGGAATTGCTACAAATGAAGAATTCTTAAACAAATGCTTCCAATAAATTCTATGCATGCTTAGGGGCTTTCTTCTTGGATACCTCCCTTCGTGTCTGAGTGGGAGTCCCAAAATGAAAAGTGATCCAAAATTTGAAACCTGCAAAAACGTTGGAGAGTGCTCCAATAAGGGGACTCTGACACTTAAATCAAAAAAAATATTTTTTAGAATATGGTAAATAAACTGAGAAGAGTGTTGTCTCGACCTTGTATTATTGGTGTGTTTGATGTGTAAGGTTACTAGAGCACTTACTTGGATGGCAGCCGATATTATGCATATATACCTATGGTTCTTAGAAAGTGCCATAGGAAGCCTTGAAATCTTAATTTCCTTATTTGAGAATTTTGAGATTGCGAGAATTATGGTCAAAATTTTTTTAGAGAAACACCATTTTGGCGATTGGGCAGATTTTCATACAGGCAAGGAAAGTTTAAATTTGTTTAAAGATTTATTTCCTTCGTGGGTCATCCTAAGCCGTACTTATCATGTTGATTGAGTGGGTTGTGATTGTGAGGCGTATCCACCGAGGAGTGGAGTGATCGAGGAGTTTGAGTACTGAGGACTAAGATGAATGAAGAGCAAGGTTTGGTGATCCTGATTTAAAGGGCCCAAGATGGGATTTCGATCCGTTTGTTAATGTGCCGGTAAGGGGCCTTCGGCCGTGTATCACCAGGAAACAAATGAACTTCAGAGAAAAATGTTCACAGAATAGGAACAACTTTGCAATCTAGAAAAATGTTCAATGCACTCCCATGGCTCTTTGGTTTGCAAGTGTGTGGATGATATAATCAGTATAGGAAAATAGGTCGATGGAAAAGAAAAAAGTTACAAGGAAAGTTTCAAATGGAGGGTGGGTAATAGTAAACGAGTAAAGTTTTGGGAAGAAGTATGGGTGGGTAATACCCCTTTGAATCTGTGCTTCCCAAGACTATACAATACTCGTTAAATAAACAAAAGGAAACGGGTGTTGCCGACTGTGGAAGAAGAGAAGAGGGACAATGGTGTTGGAGGTTGATATGGAGGAGACCTTTTTGTAGGCAAGAAGAGGAGGGAAAAAGTTAAATCTGTGAATATTAGAGAGAATGTAAATGATGTATCAGTTTGGAAAGGGAATGAAAAAGGCAAATTTCAGGTGGAAGAAGCTAGTGAGATGTTTGAGGATTGTCGTTTGGGAGAATTGAAGTAGGTGCAGTGCCAACACTTGATTTTTTAGGTAGAAAAGGAATTGATGTTCAACAGCAGGAACGTAGAAATTGTGGAAGTGAAAAAGAATCAATTGACCATATTTTTCTTCGGTGTGATAAATGGAATCTGGTTTGGAAAGAATGTCTTGATTGGTGGGGTGTCCAGGCCAATATTCCCAGATCGATGGAAGGAACTTTGGAATTCTGGAAGGGCTTAAATTGAAGAGGTAACAAAAGGCTGCAGGATATAGATATGTATATATATAGTGTGTGGTCTTCTTCGCCATTATTTGATCAATTTAGCTGTGGAGAAATGATACAATGATTAATGAAAAGGAAAGCTCCCATGGAAAATGATCTCACTAAGGCAAGATCCTCCTTCTCGGTGAAGGCATGATTGGATCCAGAGCCCAATGTTTCAGTTTTTGTTTGGGCCAAAAATAGACATGAAGAATGAGAAATGGATATTCAGAATGTAAGGCTTCACCCAAAAAAAAAAAAAAAGAATGTAAGGTAATTTGTGCTATTTTAGCACTCTTCTTTAATGAATTTTGCTGATCCAAAAAAAAAAAAAAGAAAAAACTTAATTAGAGCATGGAGCCCGGTATCCCTAATAAAACAACATTAAGGTATCATCTCAACGTTTTCTTAATTATGATGGGGTTCCTAGATATCACCGAAAAAAAAAAAAAATGGGGTTCCTAGAATGGTACAAAGTCAAAACCATCTTCCGAGAGAGAGAGAGAGAATGTTAAGTTTCATCAGGATTATCTTCTTATCATCCTCAATCCTCATAAATGGACATCCCAAAGAAGTCATAAACTTCCCCCCCAAACAGCACCTAAAACAGCACCTATTTGAAGGTTGCGTTATTTGCAGATTTGCACCATGGGGAAGCTGAATCGACCGCTGCGGTCCTCAACAAGACCTCAATTCCACCACTGCCATGTCAGTTATGTTGGACACTGAAAATCCAGGTGCACCTCCTTTCCCCGTTCCTTTGATGGCATTTATCATCTGTTGTGATGGGCTCGATTCTTTGATCTAAGCCGTTGATAATGCAAATGTCTTTCATTTGTGCATGTGTTGAGCCTTTATCATTGGCAATGTGGATTTGTGCGTGCGTCTTAAACGTGACGTTGCGTTTGCGTGTCCCACCCTGGCATTAATTTTCACACACCTAGGATATGCTCTTGGAATATCCCGTGATAACTAGAATTGCAAAGACCATTATACACTTCATGCTTATTTGATCGCGGGCACGAACCAACTTGTAATTTCTCTCTTCCCTACTAAAATCCCGCCAGGGGGTAGCTTATAGACATGCTTAACCCTACTTTGATTTGATATATTTTTCATAGAATAAACCAATCAAATATTGATACAATGGTCCGGGAATTTTTCAGAGTTGGGGTATCACACGTTTAGTGTATTTTTAGGCGTATATTAACTTAAGAAAGAAAAAACCCTATAAAAATCAAACAGCTTCTTTGACGACGCGGCTTGAATCTATTAATTATTTTTGGGTACAGTTGAATCTATTAATTATGCAACCATTTGGTTCAACCACTCGGTAGAAAAGTAAACCTAAAATGCATTTGGTTCAACCAAGTAAAGACTTCTAGGTTAGCTAGGGCCCAACCCAATTATTTTCAGGGTGGATCTTTGGGCCATCGTGCTCGGCTTAGGTTGCTTTGCTCTGGATTTCCACGTTCATATTGAGAATAATTATGTCATTTCAAAAAGTTGTCTGGTGCAACGATACCCTATTATACTTTTTTTAATATTATGTCCCGATTCCAGCAATGGCAATAAAAAAAAATAAAAAAAATTAATCATTTAACGAATCTTATAATATTTAAATTAAATTAATTAAACAAAATTTAAATACCGATTAATAATTAATGATAAGAAAAGACCAATTAAGTGAAAAAAAGGGTTGCTAGTTAATCAACCAAACCCCCCCCCCCGGGGGGGAAAAAAAAAAAGGAAACCCCTCCGATGCCTAACCACCCCATATCGCTAAAACAACTCCGGAGATGGGAACTCATCTCAACCGTCCGATTATCCCTCGAATCTCCTTAGTAACGTTCGCGCTCCTCATCCAATTCATCTCCATCGTCGAATCCGATGACAGACTGGAGAATCATGATGACGCCCGAGAGAGCGGCGCTCTACGAACACCAGCGGAGAAATGTGTAGAGCTACAGGCAGATTCAACTTCAAGATAGATGTGTTTGCTGACCTGCATTTTGGGGGGGACGCGTGGACTGATTGGGGGACCTAAGCAAGACGTCAACTCTCTTAAAGTCATTTCCACGATTCTCGATCGTGAAACTGCAAGTCGCGTTATCATCTATTCTTTGCCAGTCGCATTTAATTTGTGCCCCAAGTTTGAGGGAACCGGGAAAGTGATGCGGTGCGCTCATCATTTTAATTTTTGGAATGATACTTGTTAGAGCTCAAATTTTAGTGTTTTATTTGCATGGAACCAAAAATTTAAATCTATTTTACAGAAAAAATTGATTTTTATTTATAAAATCGTATTATTTCTGATATACACATATTATAATTTGAGATTTTTTTTTCCAAACACCACCTTTATTTGTTAGGCACGTCAAAATCATCCCTGTGCATCAACTTGGTCCCTAAATTTTGTTGCTCTTAATTCTGGTGATGGGTTGATCGAAACATATTAAGGTTTAGAGTTCTAATGTAGCTAATATCAAGATCGTCATGTTTATTTATAAAGTAGAGGAAGATGATTCCCCCCCCCCCCCCAAAAAAAAGAAAAAGAAAAAGTGGAATGCTTACAAATGTGACAACAATGAATGGTATTAGCCCAAGAGCAAAACCGTTAGGGTTGTGAAGGGCATACAGTGATTTAGTCCTGTGAATGAGTTCTTTGTGATCATGTGTGTCTGCTGGTCTATTTGAACTTTTATTATGAAGCAATCCTACCGTGTTTGTGTTTTAAACATGTGTCCTGTCGATCGTGTGATCCCAACGGTTGCAGTGGGATTTTTCAAGGGAGTTTGGCTAAGTGATTTGCTTTTTGTATGACTAAATATCTAATATGGAGAACGGGTACGTGTTGGCCTGAAGATTTAATATGCAGATAATGGATATCTACTTATTGCCCTGATAGAGAGAGTTATCCTTCATGTTAGAATTCTGAGACTTATTCAAATTTGCTGATTTTGTAACTTATCTTGGAGATGTCATCACCGCCAACAATGTGGCCGTTGCAAATGCAAGCTTGTATTGGGAGCAGACAATTTCTCCAACAAAAGCTAGGGGAATTCGGCGGGCCAGTGTATTCGGGAACCATGATGATGCACCATTTGAGTGGCCGATTGAGTGGTTTTCAGCCACCGGAATTTAATTTTTTCCATTTGTTCAGAGAAAAACATTTGTGTACATACTGATTTATCCAGAAAACTGAAAAATCACCAACTATAAAGACTTGCAACTTGTCATGTTCTGTCAGCAAGACTTGGTGAATTCTTCAATGTACCTTAAAATTTGTTGCATGACGAAATTTGAAGTATTAATTGCTTGTTGACTGGTCAAGTTTAGCTCACAGTTTCACCGGCTTACAATAAATGAGAGCAGAGGGAAGCATCTATCTTGTTATTCATGTATATGGAAAATGATTGTGATGCGTAGCGTTTGATGATATGCATGCATCATGCATATGCAAGTGGGAACTGCAAAATACTGTACAAGCATAATGACCTTTTTGCTGGTCCATTCAAAAATAAGTTTTTCCATCAAGAGTAGATTTAAGACTTCAGAAAAGGAACTAACCTTCAAGCCAGCGTTTCCGTTATGCTGTTTTAAATAAGATATACTGAAATTTCACTTTGACATATCGTATTGTCCTTGATTTCCTTTAGAAATATAGAACAAGGGCAATTTGGTAATTTCAGTGGCCGCCGTGGAGAAGAAGAGAGGAGGCTTCCATAGAGCCTGAAAATGTTATAAAACCCTTGCAAATGTACCTCAATTGCACAATTTTCTTTGAAAGGTTAATGCGTTCTTTCTAAAGCTGCTGCTCCCACTTTTGCTACCTCCGAGCATGAGTTGATTCAGAGCAGATGAAGTTATGCCTTCTCCGTTTCATACGATCAACCTCAGTTGTGCTGCTGCCAGATACCCATATCCCGAACAAATATAAAGATTTCTTACAAAAACACACACACACACACACATATTCATGTTGTGCCACGACTTTCCATTTGGAAGGAGGAGAAAATGGATTTGTGAGGTAAAGATAATATAGACTTCAATTTCAAGACTATTTTTAATACAACGAGCTATGCTTATTTCTGTTTTACTCATTGGGTGATCTTTATTTGTCAGAAACTGAAATGGAAAGGCCGGGACCAGCTTTTTGAGAGGCTTAAGATTAAGAAATTATCTGGAAATGCTTTATGTCCCCAACCAGGAAAAGAAAGAGCCTTGGGTGAAGCAATGGAAGATCAGAGAAAGCATGCAGTAGCAGTAGCTATTGCAACTGAAGCTGCTGCTGAGGCTGCAGTAGCAGCAGCACATGCTGCACTTGCAGTTGTACAACTCACTGGTGCTTCCAAACGGTTTCATACGTGTAAGAAGAAAATTCAAGAGCTGGCTGCCGTGAAAATACAATCGGCATTTCGTGCATATCTTGTGAGCATACTGATTTCTCTCTTTTATTTCTTCACTCAAATTTCAAGTTAAAAGACGCCACTGCCATGGCCAAATGATCACTCGTATTAGAACTAGAAATGTCTTCTTTTTGTTAGATACTAACGTGAGTAGCATTTAAAAATTCAGTTTGAAAGTTTAGAAGGAATTCTTACTAGTGCTAATCATAAATGCCATAGGCGAGGAAAGCCTTGCGAGCATTGAAAGCACTGGTCAGGCTTCAAGCAATTGCTCGAGGCCGAGCTGTAAGACAAGAAGCACTTCGAAAAGCCACATGTTTGTCATCTAATAATGGTCTCCATAGACAAGTTTCCATGTCCAAAAAGGAATCAGCACAAAGAGAAGTCAAGGTAGGTGAATAGAATATCAGTTTTAGTCCTTACACTGATCCTTTTACAAGGTAAAATTCAAATCACCCAATGCGTTATCTGATGTCTGTTTGCTTTGAATCATTCCAATAACGCTCCACATGAGAGTCGAAAGCAGTTGGTCCAACTTTGCTTCCTACATTTCCCTTGCTGTGGACCTTTTTTTTTTCGAAGAGCATTTTCTCTTTCATAAGCCTGGCACTGAGCTTACTAGATGATGTCACTTGTTTTTGTGATTGGCAGGTTGAATGCAGTAGAGAGAGAATTTGGAATGAAAGGGTATTATCTGGAGGAGACTGGAAATACAAATTGGTAAGAGAGCAGAGGTCTGCACATAAAATAGATCTTCAAAAGCTAGAGCATCAATTCCACAAGGAGAAGAGAAGGCACAACAACGCAGCATTGTTTGAGCAACGAGAACACAAAAAGGATCGGACAGAGAAATCACAATCAATAGCTCAACATAATCGACAAAGCAATGACAAAAAACAACTTGGAAGCATTCAGAAACGTGGTTTGGAGGCCGAGTCTAGTTCCCATTTTGCAATTCCGAGGGGGCCATCTGTTGACATGACACGACATTCGCCCATTTATGTTCGATCAGTTCCAATCTCTCCTGTTTTCTCGACTTACAAGGTAGCTGCAGCAGATTCTACCAAGACAATGGCAAGATCCATGAGCATGCCAAGGCAGCGACTTGCTCCAGATCACGGTTTGCTTTTTTAAAACAGGCTCTCCTTTGGGTATTCCTTTCAGGGAGAAGTCACCAGCTCTAATGGACAGCCTTCTGAGACTAAAAATCCAAATTCTCCAACTTTGTCTCCTTAAATCTTCTCAAAAGAAAACAAAAATGCTTCACGTCATGACCCCCCGCCCCCGCGGCGGCCACACCCAAAAAAAATTATGATATTTTTCATTGGCAGCATGATAAATCCGATTTCTTCTTCTTCTTTTTATTAAGTATGAAGCAAATGAAATAAAAAATAAAAAGAAGGAAAATTTCAAGAAGTGTAGAAACGGAATTGGTAATATGCTTCTGGTGCCACAGAATGCAGTTAGGCTATTTTATATGGATTACCTACTCAACCTTAGGTTCGATATTCTTCCTTAAATTTAAAAGTCATTTCTGACAGAGTTTTGCAGTTCCTCTCCTCTTCAAAGCTATACAATTTTTATAAACTTATCAGAATCGGTCTTTCAATTCCATTCTCTGCATGTTTCTTTTTTTTTTCTTTTTTCTTTTCTTCTCTTTTGAATTCTGATTAAATTGATTAAAAAAAAACAAGGAATTTAACGAAAAATTACAATTTAGCAAATAAGTGTTCCTTCACTTAATTATGAATTTTGGAAATATTTCTACTTAAAATATAATTTTTACTCCATTACAAAAAATAGGCATGTGTGGAACTGCAAAATTTTCATACACGAATGCCCTCTCATTAAAATTCAACAAAAAGATTATGATAGGTGGGAAATGTTTGTCTTTACAACAGTTGTATTTAAGATAAGACTAAAGCCATCTAAATTTATAGCATTAAACTCTAAATATATTCATCTTAAAGATTTTAACATCAAAATCTATTTAATTTTGGGCCTCAATTAATTATATAGTTGGTTCTAGCTTGTAATAATGAGGGCAACTAATAACCCTAAGGTGAATCTTTCCAAATTATTTGAGAGAGAGAGAGAGAGAGAGAGAGAGAGAGAGAGAGAGAGAGAGAGAGAGAGAGAGAGAGAGAGAGAGAGAGAGAGAAAATAGATAACAATTTATTTTTATTCGATGAAAAAGATGAAACAAGGAGATACAAACCACCCGATATAGAGAACCCTTAATGCATGAAGGGCATATTATTGATAAAATGGAAACGACTAAACTGGTGAAAGGTAGAACACCTGAACACTTATTATGAGACACACCAGACACAAGACTCCGAAGCAACAAAGAAAGGGAAATTCAGCAAATCAAACACACACAGATCGTGCGCCGTCGACACGCAGCCACACCACCAATGGAGCATTTCATTGTGGAGGCAAGCAGTAGAAGCTCATTAATACTTGGGTTTGCCATCGGTTTCAAAGAGACCCCAATTCTTGTTCCATTCATCATTAGTGTTCTTCGACTTCTCATCATAGAGTGAAGTGATGTAAACGGAAATGGGAACGTCATACTTGGGAGTGCCCTTTTCGAGTTTATCAGTGATCTTGGTTATGAATGTCCTTGCATTTGCAACACTGGCAGCAGTTCCAAACCCTGCAGAGGGCCAACCAGTCTCAGAAATCACCAGTCCCGGCTTGAAAGGAGTTCCCTTATTTGCCTTTTCAACCGCGGCATGAAGGGAGTCCAACATGGCATCAAACAGGTTAGTATACACTAGAGCTTTGTCCCCGATTTGGTAGCTGGAGGGCTTAAAGAGTGCAAAATTCAAGTATTGACTGTCCGCATCGGACTTAGCCACATAGCACTTGAAAGGATGCACGTTAACCAGCAAGGGATACCCACGGTCGCCCAAGAACTTCAAGATATTTCCCATGCTGCCCACAACATTGTCCTTGAAAACCCCTCGCGAGGGAGGGCTAAAGCTTTGGTCAGAAAGCAGTTCAGCTCCTATTGCGGTGGTAACCTTTATTTGGGTCTCTCGCCCTTGTTTGCGAAGTGCTTGGAATATGTTCTGCAAGGCGTTCAGAAGCACACTCGCCTTGGTTGCAAGATCAAATTCATTACCCACCACAATATACTTAAAATCAACCGAGGTGTAGTTGATGATGTTGTCCTTAACCCACGTTTCTGCGTCAGCTGGATTTATTGAAAGGGTTTCGATACGGTCATTTGGGATGCCAAGCATCACCTCAATGTTCGATCCAGCACTGTCCAGTGCTTGCAGCATGTCTCTGTCCGCTTCATACAGCCGAATTCTTGGAATCCCATTCTTTTTGTAAACCCCCAAAACCTCTTGATATGTCGGTAGGCCTTGTGTATCACTTTTCATGCCCAAACACACTCCTACGTCTGCATGCACCCAACACCAACTCTCAATGTTTTTGAGGGGACAAAAATAAATAAAAAAAAATAAACCCTAAAAGAGATTGACAACAGAGGAGTAAAGACTACATATAATTATCAAATTTTTTGTAGAGTCTATCTATTCTAAAAATTTAAACTAATAGCTAAAAATATCTTCTTTTTTTTTTTTTTACATTTATTACTAACAACTTCTCATATGAATAATTATTTGTAATACACAACTATATTACAATGTAAAAATCAAAGACATTAATAGAAAATAAAAAAAAAAAGAGATATGTCATTATACAGATAGAGTGGTCTATTTTAATTTAGAACGTAACATAATTATGAATTTACTATAAATAATATGTCAGTTAACTATCAAATAAAATTTAATTCTAACATATAATATTTCTTATAGAAAAAAAATACTGTGAGAAATAATAAGACATTTGGGGATGTGTGAATACACACACACAAAGGTATACGGTAGATGTACATATCATGGGATTCACTTGGAGAGAGATATTAGAGATGCAATTTTGGTGGGTATAAGACTGACCTGATAACTTGAGGGAACCCATTGGAATTGGATTGTTGAAGGAATAATGCAAGAACAAAAAGGAGAAGTAGTGTAGCGAGAAGTGAATTGGTGCTCCATGCAGCTCTCGAATGTCCCCTTTTATAGGAGACAGCCTTTAATTTTGCCCTTCATCGGCCTCCTTAATTACGTTGGGATGCCACTATTCCGGATAGAGCTTGCCTCAGGTCGAGACTAGGAGGGCAGGTTTGACAAATCGAGCAATCACAATTTGTTGGACTTTATCGATAAATAAATGTTTTACGAATTAAAATAAAATTTTTTATTTAAATTAGATTATCTTTAATTTTTATTAAAATATATTTTTTATGAAAATATTAATGTTAATGTATAAAATAAAAGAACCATTAATGCTAATATTCTTGTTGCCCCTTTATTTTAAAATAGTTTTAAGTTATTTTTATAGAAAATATCTTTCTTTTTTTTTTTATTTTTTTGATTATATAGGGAACAAGCCAACTTGTTTTGTTGATTAACATTAACATTAATGACGCGGCCCCAATGACGTGCTCCTCCATTTTTTATGATGTCATTTTATTATTTATATTTTTCAAGTCCAGACAAATAAAAGTCAGGAACCTGATCGTATAACACCCGATTTCTATATATTATTAGAATAATTTTATTAAAAAAATAAGTTTAATCTAAATAAATTAAGTTTTATGCATCAATTTATATCAACATATCGTTAAACAACTTAATAATTTATTTAGGAATTAATTAAAATATATTAATATAAATTGATACATAAAAAGGTAATTTATTTATTTAAAAATTTATTTGATCTAAATAAAACGTAATGTTGGGAATAGAACAAGGCCGCGTGAGCAATCTAATGATAAGATGAGGGGGACTAACTCAATAAACCTACCACCATGAAATTAAAACACATGCATATCATTTTCAAAACTATATAAAACTAGAAACGTAGATCTACCACGGGCAAGTTTTCATGTAGTAACACCACCTATCCTGAGGGATGTAATCAAGTTGAATCGAATCGTAAAAAGAAGATTAAAAGTGAGAAAACTTTATCGCTTGAGCTGTCTAAGAGGGATAAAAAAAAGTATATATATATATATATATATATATATTTCAATAAAAAAATTCTTGATTAACATAGTTTTATCTTGACTTTATGTAGACGTGTTATTCCAAATTTTTCTTACCTTTTTTTATAAATTTTTTCTTAGGTACTATTTTTTTTGCCATTAATACTACATGTGGTTGTTAAGCATTAATTATTTAATAAATAAATACATAAATAAAAATTTTTGTTATTTAACGTAATATTTTATAATTACCAACAACCACTCATTAATTTCCACAAAATTTCAGACATAATGACCAATGGGTTCTGTTTAATGAATCAAGAGTTAACATTTTGACAATTAACAAAAAATAAAGAATAAAATTATTTAGATACAACAAAATTGGATGTCTATACCTAAGTATTTTTGTAGGACAAATTTCTGGCTAAGGTAAGTTTTGTTTTTATATTAAGGGGTTGAAATAAGAAATTTAAAATTTTGCAAAACTATAATGTATTACTTTTAGAAATTTGGGAAACATTGGTTCGAAAATTTTCTTTATATTCAAAATATATACTTAAAATTAAGACATCTTATACAACTTCATTCAATATTTCAAAATAATTTTTACCTACTCTAATATTAATTATTCCTATTCTTTTTCCCCTAAAGTCCTAAATTCTTTTGTAATTAATTACTACTAGATGCGGTTGTTAAGCATTCAATTCTTTTGTAATTAATTAGTACCAGATGTGGTTGTTAAACATTCTTAGTTTCTTCTAATGAAAATACTCATATTGCCATATGGAAACAAGAAGAGAACACCCTCTGATCTAATAGTGAACAAAAATGATATTTTGTTAGTTGCCATAGCAAATTGGTTTGAGTTGGAATTGAGTAAATACCGAAGGGACATAAATGAAAATAGGAAAATAAAAACATATATGAAATAATATGAAAAAATGACACTTTATAATAATACAAGAAATAAAAACATGGAGAAACACATAAATATAACAATATAAGAATTTTTATACAAATATTAATTATTTGATAGAAATAATAAAATAATCATCTTTTATAATAAAAATATAAAATGAACAAATATATAATTATTAATTATAAGACACATTATATAAAAATTATAAATAAATAAATAATTCATTAAATATGAAAAATTTTGTAAATATAAAAAGAATAATAATTTTTGTATAAATATTAATTAATTTAGTATGTTAAAATATTTTAAAAATATTTCAAAAATAAAAAATATTTTAGAAACCCGGGAAATGTTAAGAAGTTTTCACGGATTACAGAGTGGGCACTCCCCCTTTAAATGAAATATAAAAATTAAAGAGGTCCTGCATTTTTTAACAATTAAAATACAATCTCGAATCTCAACCCTTCTCTTCTACATACACCAACCCTTCTCTTGTCGTGTCTATAGCAACTTCTTCGCTTAGGAACGAATATCATTGTGGAGAGAGAAAGATTAAAAAAAATTATAAGAAAAATAGTCGTGTCTTCTGTCTGTAACAATTTCTTATAATTATTAATTATAATAAAATTTTTTATTTCATATATTAATATCTTTAATTAAACTAAAAAATTTTAATTAAAAATATAAGATTTTGCAATTAAACATTTAGGTTTTCTATTAAAAATGAATATTTTTATCTAAAAAATCACCAAAAACATCAAGGTGCCATTGAAATTGAAGTTAATGGACGCGTATATTGCCCAACCAACCCTGAAATTTTCGTTATCGATGGCAATACTTTTTTTTTTTTTTTGTAAAAATCACAAAAAAGTAAAGATAGCATTAAGTGATATATTTAGTGTTTTTTTTTCGGTATAACAAAATATATTAAAATTTTTAGGAGTTTGCATTGAAGTGATAGCATGAAGAGATGAAGTTCTGTGAGTTTGGGGAAAATCAGGGAAATACGAGGGGCTATGTCATAAATGATAGGAGGATACCAAGACAACTGGGGACAATTAAGCATGGCCAACTCGAATCCCTTAGTTTGAGTTTTTAAATCACTCAACCGACTATTTCAATAATAATAATATAAAAATAAAATCTTGATTAATATAATATAATTATATCTTTGACTTTTGGGTAGACGTGTTATTCCGGTTTTTTCTTTTTTTTTTCTTTTTCCAAATATTTTTTTTCTTAGGCAGTTTTTTCTTTGTCATTAATTCCAAGTGTGGTTGTTAAGCGCATTAATTCTTTGATAAATAAATAAATAAAATTTATTACTATTTAATATAATATGCTCTAATTGTCAATAATCACTCGTTAATTTTCACGAAACTTCATCACTCATCGGTTCTGTTTTATGAATTAAGAGTTAACATTTCGACAATGAATAAAAAATAAAGAATAAAATTATTAATATTACTATTTAATATAATATGCTACTACAAATATGTTATCTTTGTTGCCAACTTTGACAAATAAGTATTCTGGATGGGTTAAGGTAAGTTTTGTTTTTATATTAAATTGTTGAAATAAGAACATTGACACTTTAAATTTATATTATCATCCGTTTGATTATTAAGCTACATCAGTAAACACCTTCTCTCCTCTTGTACATACACCATCCATGCTCTTGTCGTATCTGTAGCAACTTCTTTCCTTGTGGCTTGAGGGATGAATATCAGTGAGAGAGAGAGAGAGAGAGAGAGAGAGAGAGAGAGAGAGAGAGAGAGAGAGAGAGAGAGAGAGAGAGAGAGAGAGAGAGAGAGATTAAAATTAGTAATCTCCATTAAGATCAGGAGAAAAAAAGACGAGTTCGATAGATCATTTTTAAAACAAAGACCTAGTAGATAATACAAATTACTTAGAATTCGTCTACTCTTATCTTGAAGCCTGGTTTGTGATATTTGTTTTTAATCTTAGCCAATCTCAATCAGTTGGTAGCCCATTTATTTGAAATATACTCCACTTGTTTTCACCATTGATAATTTTAAAAATTGCCCAAATTAAAAATAACTTGCAAGGAAAATAAACTCGTGTTTACCATCTTCAAGCAACTCATTTGGTTGAGATTTGAGTTCTGATCTCACCCCGTTGTAGTTATTCAGATTTATTTAGATAGCCATCAAGCAAATATAAGAAATATTTCCTCTCCTTCACCCTTGGTTTTGGCTCTATGACTGGTAATCACCTGCATTGTCTATTATTGGAATTTTTTTCATTTTTATTTTTTTGTTCCTTTTTCTTTAATTTTGATTCTTCACCTTTTATGGGGAATATTATACTGAATCAAAATCAAAGCACAAAAAAACTCATATAATACAACCATCTTCCATTTAGATAGATAGTCTGAGAGTCTTCCACTAAAACGAACAAAAAGTTAGAAAAATAAAAAAGGAAAAATTACAGAGAGACCGAGAGAGACTGTGTGTGTGTGTTTGTGTGCGTGAAGCGAAAAAGAGTAATCAACAAGAAGGGAAATTTATTACAAAGGAGATGCCCACAAGAGTACCTACCATATAAATAAATGATATGAAGTAAAAGTCTAAAAAACATTTCCCTAATCATGTCATGCAAACTTCTCTGTCGATCCACTGGCTCCCACTGTTCCAAAACCCGCGACGCATCGTCTCACGTGCTACAATAAGAGAGATTTATATGAAAATTTACCATGAATTTTGAGAAAATATGTCTGAAATGTCTAATTTGCACATGAAAAAAATAAAAAAAGCAAGAAAGAAAAAGGATAAATGAGAAAGCAGGGAGCGAGTTTAATGTAGGACAGAGAAGGAAGCAATGCTGTGAAGGGACGTCGAAAAATTAATGTCACGTTAGCCATTGTTTTCATATTTTGCTGACCTAGTAGTAGTATTCTTACAAGACGCTAACATGAGGTCATGTAAGCAATTCATTTTACATATATAATATCATGTCCGGAGTATAGATATTGAGTTCGCATGCCATGTCAACTCAGTATCTAATGGTTACATTGATATCATTAATCACTAAAGGATTTAACTATAATATTTTTAAAAGTTTATGTACTCAAAAATAACATTTTTGAAATTCAGAAATTTAATTATAATTTGAGAATTTTTTAAATTGTTTTTATTTTTTTATTTTTCGAAATGAAACAGCTTCTTTTTTTTTTTTTTTTGTCACAGAATGCAGTTAGGCTATTTTATATGGATTACCCACTCAACCTTAGGTTCGATATTCTTCCTTGCATTTCAAAGTCATTTCTGACAGAGTTTTGCAGTTCCTCTCCTCTTCAAAGCTATACAATTTTTCTAACCTTATCAGAATCTGTCTTTCAGTTCCATTCTCTGCATGTTTCATTTTTTTTTCTTTTCTTCTCTTTTGAATTCTGATTAAATTGATTCAAATAAAAAAGAAATTTAATGAAAAATTACAATTTTACGAATGAGCGTTCTTTCACTTAATTATGAATTTTGGAAATATTTCTACTTAAAATATAATTTTTACTCCATTAAAAAAAAGTAGGTATGCATGGAACTGCAAAATTTTCATACACGAATGCCCTCTCATTAAAATTCAATAAAAAGATTATGATACGTGGAAAATGGTTGTCTTTACAAATTGATATGTCTAGGCCTAGTTGGTTGTATTTAAGATAAGACTAAAGCCATCTAAATTTATACCATTAAACTCTATATATATTCATCTTAAAGATTTTAACTTGAAAATCAATTTAATTTTGGTCCTCAATTAATTATATTGTTGGTTCTAGCTTCTAATAGTGAGGGAAACTAATAACACTACGGTGAATCCTTCCAAATTATTTGAGAGAGAGAGAGATTAGATAACACTTTATTTTTATTCGATGAAAAAGATGAAACAAGGAGATACAAACCACCCGACATAGAGAGCCCTTAATGCATGAAGGGCATATTATTGACGACATGGAAACGACTAGACCGGTGAAAAGTAGAACACCTGAACACTTATTATGAGACACACCATACACAAGACACCGAAGCAACAAAGAAAGGGAAATTCAGCAAATCGAACACATACAGATGGTGCGCAGTCGACACGCAACCACACCACCAGCGGAGTATTTCATTGAGGAGGCAAGCAATAGAAGCTCATTAATACTTGGGTTTGCCATCGGTTTCAAAGAGACCCCAATTCTTGTTCCATTCATCGTTAGTGTTCTTCAACTTCTCATCATAGAGTGAAGTGATGTAAACGGAAATGGGAACGTCATACTTGGGAGTACCCTTTTCGAGTTTATCAGTGATCTTGTTTATGAATGTCCTTGCATTTGCAACACTGGCAGCAGTTCCAAACCCTGCAGAGGGCCAACCGGTCTCAGAAATCACCAGTCCCGGCTTGAAAGGAGTGCCCTGATTTGCCTTTTCAACCGCGGCATGAAGGGAGTCCAACATGGCATCAAACAGGTTAGTATACACCAGAGCTTTGTCCCCGATTTGGTAGCTGGAGGGCTTAAAGAGTGCAAAATTCAAGTATTGACCGTCCGCATCGGACTTAGCCGCATAGCACTTGAAAGGATGCACGTTAACCAGCAAGGGAAACCCACGGTCGCCCAAAAACTTCAAGATATTTCTCATGCTGCCCACAACAACGTCCTTGAAAACCCCCCGCGAGGGAGGGCTAAAGCTTTGGTCAGAAAGCAGTTCAGCTCCTATGGCGGTGGTAACCTTTATTTGGGTCTCTCGCCCTTGTTTGCGAAGTGCAGCGAATATGTTCTGCAAGGCGTTCTGAAGCACGCTTGCCTTGTTTGCATAATCAAATTCATTACCCACCACAATGTACTTAAAATCAACCGAAGTGTAGTTGATGATGTTCTCCTTAACCCACGTTTCTGCGTCAGCTGGATTTGTTGAAAGGGTTTCGATACGGTCGTTTGGGATGCCAAGCATCACCTCAATGTTCGATCCAGCACTGTCCAGAGCTTGCAGCATGTCTCTGTCCGCTTCATACAGCCGAATTCTTGGAATCCCATTCTTTTTGTAAACCCCCAAAACCTCTTGATATGTCGGCAGGCCTTGTGTATCACTTTTCATGCCCAAACAGATTCCTACGTCTGCATGCACCCAACACCAACTCTCAATGTTTTTGAGGGGACAAAAATAAATAAAAAAAAACCCTAAAAGAGATTGACAACAGAGGAGTAAAGACTACATATAATTATCAAATTTTTCGTAGGGTCCATCTATTCTAAAAATTTAAACTAATAGCTAAAAATATCTTCTTTTTATACATTTATTACTAGCAACTTCTGGTATGAATAATAATTAGTAATACACAACTATATTACAATGTAAAAGACATTAATAGAAAAAAAAAGAGATATGTCATTATGCTGATTGACTGGTCTATTTTAGTTTAGAGTATAACATAATCACGAATTTTCTATAAATAATATGTCACGTCAACTTTCAAATAAAAATTAATTCCAACATATAAAATTTCTTATAGAAAAAAATACTGTGAGAAATAATGAGACATTTGAGGATGTGTGCGAATTTACACACAAATATATATGGTATAGATGTATATATCATGGGATTCAGTTGGAGAGAGAAATATTAGAGATGAAATTTTGACGGGCATAAGACTGACCTGATAACTTGAGGGAACCCATTGGAATTGGATTGTTGAAGGATAATGCAAGAACAAGATGGAGATGTAGTGTGGCTGAATTGGTGCTCCATGCAGCTCCCGACTGTTCCCTTTTATAGGAGACAGCCTTAAAATTTGCCCTTAAATGGCCTCGTTAATTACGTTGGTATGCCACTATTCCCGATAGAGCTTACCTCGGGAAGGAGGTTTGACAAATCGAGCAATCACAATTTGTTAGACTTTATCGAGAAATAAATGTTTTATGAATTAAAATAGTAATTTATATTTAAATTAGATTATCATTAATTTTTATTTAAAATTTATTTTTTTTTTGAAAATCTTAATGTTAATGTATAAAATAAAAGAACAATTGATGCTAATATTCTTGTTGCCCTTTTATATTAAAATAATTTGAAGTTATTTTTTTATAGAAAATATCTTTATTTTAAATTATATAGGGAACAAGCCAACTTGTTTTGTTGATTAACATTAACATTAATGACGCGGCCCCAATGACGTGCTCCTCCATTTTTTATGATGTCATTTTATTATTTATATTTTTCAGGTCCAGACAAATAAAAGTTAGGTATTAATGCTGCGCGATAACACCTGATCATATAACACCCGATTTGTATATATTATTAGAATAATTTTATTAAAAAATAAGTTTAATCTAAATAAATTAAGTTTTATGCAGAAATTTATATCAATATATCATCATTAAACAACTTAATAATTTATTTAAAAATTAATTTAAAATATATTAATATAAATTGATACATAAAAAGGTAATTTATTTATTTAAAAATTTATTTGATCGACATAAACCGTAATGTTGGGAATAGAACATGGCCACGTGAGCAATCTAATGATAAGATGAGGGGGACTAACTCAATAAACCTACCACCATGAAATTAAAACACAAGTATATCATTTTCAAAGCTATATAAAACTAGATATGTAGATTTATCACGGGTAAGTTTTCGTGTAGTGACACCTTCCCTCAATTTAAAATCAAAAAAATTTTGGATTCCATTATCGGAATTAAAAATTTCAGTGCAGACTCCGATTTAAATTTTAACATGTGAAAATATATCTCTTTATGTTACATAAGAATGCTATATAAAAATTTTATTTTGTACATTAATATTTGTAATTCAACCATAGTTATAAAAATAAGTTTTTGTAGGTAAACATTTAATAAGTTTTCTATAAAAAAATCAATTTTTTTTCATAAAAAAAATCAATTTTTTTTCATAAAAAAAATCAATTTTTTTTCCTAAAAAATTTACCAAGAAAATCGTGATGCTATAGAAACAAAATTAGTTAATGGTCACGTGTAGTGCCGAACCAATCCTGAATTTTTTATTATTGGAGACAATACTTAATGTTTTTGTGTAAAAAATCAAAAAAAAAAAAAAACTTAAGATAGCATTAAGTGATTTATTTGGTGTTTTTTTTTGGTACAACTAAATATATTAAAAATTTAGGAGTTTTTATTAAAATAATTGCATGAAGAGATGCAAAGTGAGTTTTTGGGGAAAATCAAGGAAATGAGAGGGCAATGTCATAAATTATAGGAGGATACCAAGGCAACTGGGGACAATTAAGTGTGTCCAATCCCTTAGTTTGAGTTTTTAAATCACCCAAACGACTATTTCAATAAAAAAAATTCTTATTTATTTATCTTTTTAACAAAGAAATGCAATCAAGTGGGAACGAATCGTAGAAGGGATAATAGAAGTGAGGAAACTCTACCATTTAAGCTGTCCTTGATGAACAAATAAAGTATATATATATTTCAGTAAAAATTTTTTTTATTAGGTACTATTTTCTTTGCCATTAATACTACATGTGGTTGTTAAACATTAATTCTTTAATAAATAAGTAAAATTTCTTGATATCTAACGTAATATTTTATAATTACTAACAACCACTTATTAATTTCCACCAAATTTTAGACATAATAACCCATGGGTTGTGTTTTATAAATCAAGAGTTAACATTTTGACAATTAACAAAAAATAAAGAATAAAATTATTTAGGCACAACAAAATTGGATGTCTATACCTATGTATTTTTGTACGGCAAATTTCTACTATAACTATGTTATCTTTGTTGCTAACCTCGACTAATATGTATTCCGGCTAAGGTAAGTTTTGTTTTTATATTAAAGGGGTTGAAATAAGAAATTTAAAATTTTGCAAAACTATAATGTATTATTTTTAGAAGATGTGAACTGACCAAATATCTGAAAAATGCTGTGTGGGCTAATAGAAAATCGGGAAACATTGGTTAGAAAAATTTCTTTATATTCAAAATATATACTTAAAATTATGACATCTTATATAACTTCATTCAATATTTCAAAATAATTTTTACCTACTCTACTCTGATATTATTCCTATGCTTTTTCCCCTACAGTCCTAAATTCTTTTTGTAATTAATTACTACCGGACGTGGTTGTTAAGTATTCAATTCTTTCGTAATTAATTAGTACTAAATTCTTTTGACAATTAAAAAGACAATCTCGAATCTCAATTCATGATACTGACATGTCATTGTGAGGTGACACGGAGCGAAGACAAACTCATGCAACACACATGGACAAAACAACATTGACCCTTGAAATTATATAATGATCCGTTAATTAAGGAAAACACCTTCTCTCGTACATGCAACCCTTCTCTTGTCGTGTCTACAGCAACTTCTTTCCTTGTGGAGAGAGAAGGATTAAAAAAATTATAAGAAAAATAGTCCTCTTCTGTCCGTAACAATTTCTTATAATTATTAATTTTAAGAAAATCTTTTATTTCATATATTAATATCTTTAATTAATATAAATAGAAATGTAAATTATAGAATTCAAACAAATCGGATGAAATGGAGAAAAACATCCAGAGTTCTTTGTGAACACACAATACCACTATAAT
This sequence comes from Dillenia suffruticosa, assembly GCA_033439265.1. Classification (NCBI taxonomy): domain Eukaryota; kingdom Viridiplantae; phylum Streptophyta; class Magnoliopsida; order Dilleniales; family Dilleniaceae; genus Dillenia; species Dillenia suffruticosa. The sequence goes on from JAVTVX010000035.1 coordinate 24,066,978, forward strand.
TGAAAAGAAAGTTCTATAAAACTACAGTAAAATCTGTACTATTATATGGTATTAAGTGTCGAGTTATTAAAAAATAATAAGAATAAAAAATGATTATAGCATAAATGAGAATATTTAGGTAGATGTGTGGTAAAACTAGAAAATATAGAATTAAAAATGAAAAAATTAGTAAAAAATTAAAAATTAGTTCAATTATGGATAAAATGTAAAAGTATCGGCTGAGATGGTTTGAACATGTGCAAAGAAGACCCAAAATACACCTGTTAGAAGAGTAGAAAACTTGAATATATGAGATCCAGTAAAACGTAGAGTTAAACCGCTGAAAATTTGGATATAACTTATCCGTAAAAACATGATAGTTAAGAGTTTAGATGAGATGATGACATTAGATAGAAATGAGTGGCGTAAAAAACTCCGCACAAATTAAACTATCATATTTATTTATTTTTTATCTATTCATTTTATTTTTATTATTATTATTATTATTATTATTATTATTATTATTATTATTATTATTATTATCATCATCATTATTATTGTTATTATTATTTATTTTTTTTAAATTCTTAAACTTGTCTCTCAAATGATCGATTTCAAATTGTTGAAATTAAGGGTGACTAAAAAGTTTTAATTAAAAATATAAGATTTTGCAAATAAACATTTAGGTTTTCTATTAAAAAGGAATATTTTTTTGTCTAAAAAATCACAAAAAATATCATGATGCTATTGAAATCGAAGTTAATGGGCGCGAACAGTGCCCAACTAACCCTAAAATTTTTGTTACCAATGGCAATACTTTATTTATTTATTTCTTTGGTAAAAATCACAAAAAAGTAAAGATAGCATTAAGTGATTTATTTTGTGTTTTTTTCTTTTAGGTATAACAAAATATATTAAAATTTTTAGGAGTTTTTATTAGGTGATTGCATGAAGAGATGCAAAGGTCTGAGTTTTTGGGGAACATCAGGGAAATGCGAGGGGCTATGTCATAAATTATAGGAGGATACCAAGACAACCGGGGACAATTGAGCCTGCCCAACTCGAATCACTTAGTTTGAGTTTTTAAATCACTCAACCGACTATTTCAATAATAATAATAATAATAATAATAAAATAAAATCTTGATTAATATAGTATAATTTTCTTTTCTTTTTTTTAAATATTTTTTTCTTGGGTAGTTTTTTCTTTGCCATTAATACTAAGTGTGGTTGTTAAGCATTAATTGTTTGATAAATAAATAAATTTTATTATTGTTTAATATAATATTCTATAATTATCAATAATCACTCATTAATTTTCACGAGACTTCATGACTCATCGGTTCTGCAGTGGGGGCTAATACAATTTTGATAAACATTGACTAGAAAATTTTCATTATATTCAAAATACCATTCCCCCACCCCCCCCCCACAAAAGTCCTAATTCTTTTGTAATTAATTAATAGTAGGTGTGGTTATTAAGCACTATGTTTCTTCTAATGAAAATACACGTGATGCTACAAAGAAATTAGAATCAGAAGAGAACACACTCTGATATGAATAGTGAATAGTAGTAATAATTTGTTAGTTGCCATTGCACTTTTTTAAGCCGTAATAAATACAAGTGGGCACTCCACCTTGTGAATGAAACATAAAAATTAAATTGCTTCTACATTTTTAACAACTAAAGATACCATCTCGATTCTCAATTCAACCTCAACCTAATGCTACAACTAGAACGTTGGTATCCACATGTCATTATCATGTTGCACAGATCAAAAATGAAAAACTCGTACAACACACATGGAGTTAAGAACATTGACTCTTAGATTATAGTATGATCCGTTAATTGAGTTTCACCAGAAAACACTTTCTCTCAAAAACCAACCATGCTCTTGTCCAATCTGCAGAAACTTCTCTCCTTGCTGTTTGAGGGATGAATATGATTATCGAAAGAGATAGATTAAAATTGGTAGTCTCCATTAAGATTAGGAAAAAACAAAAAGACTAAGTTCAATACATCCAATGCATCATTTTCAAAGGAAAAACCTAATAGATAATACAAATTACCTAACAATTCTTTTGTTTTATCTTGTAGCCTAGTTTGTAAAATTTGTTCTTAAACTTAGTCAATCTCAACCAGTTTGTAGTCTCTTTATTTGAAATATATTCAACTCGTTTTCACCATTGATAATTTTAAAATTTGTTCAAATTAGAAATAACTTGTAACGAAATAAACTTGTCTTCAACCACAATGTTCTTGTCTTCTAGCAACATTTTCAACCAACTGATTTGGCTGAGCTTTGAATTCTGATCTCACCACCTAAGCATAGGAGGTGTCAAGGGAAAGGTCTTTTTGGACTGAGTCGAGTTTTTAAACAAAAACTTAAAATCTTACGTGTGACCTTATAAATATTTAGGGTCGAGTTAAGTTGTCTAAGTTGATCCACACTTTTAGCTTGCATAATCTGTTTTATGTATTTTTTTTTTCTTTCGTCTCTCTCTAATAAAGCTAACACCAATACTCTGTGCAAAGTTGAAACATTCGGCATCTTTTCTTTCTTCCACTCAAATCTCAAAAATTTGTCACCCTTGTAGCACAACCATTCAAGCCGCATATGGCAGGCATTTCAAGCACTACAGTTCCATGTTCTGTACGTGTGTTTGTAAAATAATACTAATGAGCATATCTTTACATACGCATACAAGTTTCTTCTTATGTGAATAATGATCCTTCGCAGGAACAATGACCCAAAACCAAATCCAGTGACCTCAAATCTTATTACTACTATTTGCCCCTTCTACAGAGAGAGAGAGAGAGAGAGAGAGAGAGAGGGAGAGTTGGAAATTTGAAGAATTAAGTACGGTTCAAATATGGATCTCATTAACATGATGGTTAACTAGTTCAACCTATGAAGCATGGATACAAAACAACGTATGGATGCTAGGATTAGACAAATTCATTTTTAATGGTGACAAGATCCAGAATATTCTATTATTTTTGTAAATATTGTTACTCATAGATAATTATTCAATCATTTTTAACGGCCATCATTTTTTTTTTTATAAAAAGGGGATAATAAAAAGTTTTTAATTATAGTTATTAATTTTATAAATATTAATACCCACGAAAATAGAAAAAAATTTAATATAGAATTCCATCTATGGATGATTCAAGCCCAATATCTGCAAAAAGAATAAAATCATTGAATACACAAAAAATGCGTCGGGTACCATTTTGTGGTTGGTTTAGCTTGGTCTAAGGGTTCTTTGGCACGAACAAAACGGTGTTCATGCCAAAGAAATACGACAATATTAAATATGTTGATATTAGTAATAATATAAACAAAAGAAAAAGTAGTCGTGTCTGTACCCAAAAGAAAGAAAAAAAAAGAAAAGAAAAAGAAGTCTTGCATGTGGGTGTTGTGTGTGTGATGAGTTCATGTCGTGCCAACATAATGGGCTGGCCCAAAGCACAGGCCCATCGTCCTCCCCTTTAATCTCCAAACTCCGGGACTCAAACACAACCCTATGCCCCAAGATATGTCTAAGCAAGCCTCCTTACTATTCACTTTGTGTCATGGCAGCGCACGGCCCACTTCAAACTGTGCTTGTGCAAGCTTTGTGCCGACATAGCTTGTTTGATCCCTTACGGACCCCGGCCCCTCTCCAAAAGGAAGGTAAAAACGAAAAAGAAAAAGGAAATGTGAAGAAAAAATGTCAAGGGAACGGGAAAAGGAAATTTATAAAGTAGTATTATCAAAAAAAAAAAAAAAAAAATTAGCGAATGAAATGATAAAACCTGAGAGCACGAAAAAAAATTGCTCGCTCGCGAACTTAGAGGTTTACAGAAAGAAAGAGTTTTTGTTTGATGAGTGTGGGATGTAACAAATTGTGCACATTTCTTTTAGACCTGCTCCATAAGAAACATGACATTTTTTCATGACAACTTATATATAGAAGTAAAGTTGTTCCTACAAACATCGAGTAAAATGTTATTCTCCTCCCACCTACATCAAACTTTTCATGCATAATGACTGTCGGTGCTTGTTTGTCATGCAGTATTGTTGATGTGGATCACGTGCAGAAGAGAAATACCACAAGTGACACAAAAACTTGTTATGAACAAGATATAATCTGCATAGTCTTAAAAGTTGTATGAGATGGAAGAGTCAGTGTCTCTGAGAGAGAGAGAGAGAGAGAGAGAGAGAGAGAGAGAGAGAGAGACCAGTAATGTCTATGGTAGCTAGTAAGACACCCAGTAGCAACAACATTGCAGAAGCAATGGGAGAAAACCCAGAACCAAAATTTTGTGATAATTTTGGCCTTTTATGATTTTTCTTTTTCATTTGATGAAAATCAACATACTTAGTATTGATTATATATATATATATATATATATTAACTCCTAGATTTGATAAAAACAGTTAATCACCTGGAGTCCAAACTTGTAGAGAAATATATTATTAATTATTTATTATTTTAACACTTTCTCAACATCTAATCATATAGTATTTTAAAATCTCCTGTTCCCGTATTACACAACACATTGAATGAATTATATGGTATTTTAAATATGGTGAAAAGAGAGTTTAATATGAAAATTATTATGAATATTTTTGACAGATTTTAACATGAAAATCAGTATTAATAGGACCAGCCATGTTCCTTCAAAGTATTGGCAGAAAACATGATGTAAAACCATAAAAAAAAAAAAAAAAAAAAAAAAAAAAAAAAAAATAATTAAAATTTCGGGATTGGGGCAAAAAAGCCCCAATCTCTCTTTTCCCTCTCTCCCAATCTCTCTTTTCCCTCTCTCTCTCTCTCTCTCTCTCTCTCTCTCTCTCTCTCTCTTTCTCTCCCTCTTTCCCTCTTTCTCCTCTTCTCCTCCGCTGCGGCCTCTCCCTTCCGCCACCGCACCAAGCCACAGCGCGACCTCCTTCCCGCGAGCACGCCACTGCGCAGATCGGCCCTCCCGCGAGCGCTGCCGCCTCGAGCTATCACGGCCCAGCGCGCGAGCCAGCGCAAGGCCCAGCGCGCGACTCAGCACGAGCCAGTGCGCGGCCCAGCGCGCGATTCCAGCGCGGCCCAGCGTGTGAGCCCAGCGCGCGAGCCCAGCGCGCGAGCCCAGCGCCTCCCAGTGCGCGAGCCCAGCGCTGCCTAGCGCGCGAGCCCAGCGCGGCCCAGCGCGAGAGCCCAGCGCGCCACAGCTCGCGATCTCCCGCGAGCCAGCGCGCGAGCCCAGCGCGCCACAGCGCGCGAGCCCAGCGCGCCACAGCGCGCGATCTCCCGCGACCCAGCCTGCGCTATCTCCCGCGACCTAGCCTGCGCGCCCTTGCGCGAGCACAGTGCGCAGAGCACGCGACCCATCTGCGCGAGCGCGCGCACCTCACAGCACGCAATCCTGTCCTGAGCGCGCGCCTCAGCTCGCGAGCGCGCGTTCCAGCTCGCGAGAGCGAGCCCTAGCCCGTGAGCGGGCCAACCCACCAGCGGCGAGCCCACCAGCGGCCCAAGGCCCAGTCCAGCCGCGGCCCACTGCAACCCGCGAAGTCCGCTGCGGCCAGCAAGCCGGGCTGAGAGCCGCGAGCCACCAGCGGGCCAGCCCGCTAGCCTGCCGGCCCGCCGGCCCGTGAGCTCGTGACGGCCCGCGAGCCCGCGACCGGCTTTCCCCTTCGAGAGCTCACCTGCGTCTTCTGTATTGCAGGTAACGACTATATTTGGTTGAAGTCCTAGGGTTTGGTGTTAGAAATTTAGTTGTTTCTAATATAATTGAAATTTGATAATATTACAGGTTTTAGACCAGGTTGACGGGCGAACGAAAGCTAGATCCGGAAATCCGAGAAACCCTAGGTGAGAGAAATGCAACATTTTCAACATTTGAATTAATTCTATCGAAATTAGGTCGAATTTAGATCGAGAGTTACATAATATATTGAAATGTGTGAAATTCGAGGAAAAATAGACAAAAAAAATGATAAATGTTAGAAACTTGACCATTGGTGAGTCAGATGATTCGAAATTGAGGAAACGAGAATCTATGATGAAGTTTTGTAAATTAGGTGGGAGAAATTTGGAAGGGAAAAATTGAAAATCCCTGATTTGGCCTTTATTTGATATTAAATGTTGATAATCTGATTTAGGTTGACCTTTTGGAGACTCGAGCGGTCAGATTCGATTTGGCTTGTCAGTAGGGAGTGACTTCCCTCCCGTAGACAGTGAGTGGGACTCTAATCTCTTGCATAAAATAGTAAAACGTATTTTCTGTCGCATTTTCGATAAAACATGCTTTGATATGCATTCGTTGACGTGTGATATTAAATTTAGAAATCTGTTTTGTGATTTTTGGAGTGTCTTGAATTATATTTACAATGACTATGCATCCATGGTTTGAAATGAAACAATAATTGTGCCATTACTTGAAAATGTATAAATTTCATTTTATACCGTTGCATTGATATGCTGTTTTGAAATGAATTGAAGAGACGTATTGGCACGCAAATTTAAAATGTTTTTGATGAACTACGTGGGTTGGATGCCCACTAGTTATGTGATGATGTGATGATACTTGTGGGACGTTGTGCCCTGGGACGTTGTGCCCTTGTGATACTATGGGACGTTGTGCCCTTGTGATATTATGATGATTCCGTAGCTACGAAGGGCGTTTGTAGAGGCACGGGTTGCCCGGATACGCTTCTGCAGGAGGTATCCGCAAACGTCATTTATTCTAAAGGCTATAGGCGCGGCCGGTTGAACCCACGTAGGGGGAGGACGTGTGTGACGCCACCGTCTAGCACCGGGCGGGGTCCTATACACGTTGATGAGTTGGCCCCAGCGAGCTCATGGCCAACGTCGGGGTAGAGAGCGTTTTAAAGTCTATGCATAATAAAAACCCCCGACGCGCCTGTCCTTGGTCACGGTTGACCTTTGCCGGGACTATTTTTGGCTCGCTCTGACATTACTTGATTTTAAATGGATGCATATATGCTTGTTATTGTGTGATTGGTTAAATGATTTCAAATTGATAGACATATCATGTTTTGCTGCGAAATGCGAATTTTATTTCGATTGATGTTATTTGACACTCCAATTGTTCACCTATGTTATTTATGCTGGATATTATCCCCCTCACTCACTGAGTATCTTCCCATGATACTCACCCCTCTATTTTCTCTCCTCAGACAGGTTTATTGTGATAGAGCGACGTTACAGGCTCTAGAGTGGAGTTGGTATTTCCGACGGTAAGATTTACTTTTAATTTAGTTTCGACCCTGCGAGGTCTTGACATAGAGGTCCGTAGTTGGCCATGTACTTATTTTGGGATGACTGTATAATTTAACTCTCATATTTCCTTTGCATTGAGGCGATTGTACGTACTTGAGTGTACTTGGGAATATTATTGTATCTTTCATAAAATTTAGGTCCGCTCGGTGTGGCGGCTGTTCATGCTCTAATTGGGCAGGATAGTAGAGGTCTGTGGTTAGGACTGTTAGAAACTTGTAGCCTTGCGTTGTTCTGGATGCTGGCGGTGGTGTTTATTGATTTTGGAGAGGCCGGGATGGCCATTTATTTAAATTATAGATTGATTTTGATTATACAGGTTTAATTGTACACGGGAAACCTCCGATTTATGGGGAGGTTCTGCCCGATTTTCTGTAAAAATACAGCCGGCATCTTAGGGCAACGGGCGGCTGTTCACGATCCCGGTTTGGGGCGTGACAGTTCTATTGGTATCAGAGACTCTAGGTTGAGCGCTATATAGGAAGAAAATCTTGAAAATATTCCCGAGTGTGTTTGCGTTTAAAGTCCTCGATGCATGAGAGTTTCATACAGTCATTTATATCCCTGCATATGGTCTTAGGAATTGAGTTTATCTATTTTAGGGGGTTAGATACTAATTCTTATCTAACCTAGCATTTCTTCATTTTCAAAGAAGGAACCAATGGAGATGGTTCTTAAATTGATGATTTCATTCATTTTAGGGGGTTAGTTGTAACTAACCCTAATCCTTGAACAATGCCTAATGAAAATTCTCATATTGCGGAACCATGACGATTACATGGAGCGCTAGATATGTACCCCCTGATTCACTTAAAGAGAGCGAGGATACTTCCTCATTTCTGGCGCCCCTTTCGGTGCCGAAGAATACATCCTCAAGGTGTGTGTTTTCTCCAGCACCTTCTCAGCCGGCTATTATACCAACGTCTTCACCATTTACTCTTGATATTTTCGGGCAAGTGTACGAGTGGTACACGGCACATGGGGTCCAGATGTCACCCATCACCTTTGATGGCAATGCCGATATCTACGGCTGCGCTTATTTCTCCTACAGTAGTTCTTACTCAAGCGGCACCAAAAAGTCCATCGGTGGCCGTTCTTCTTACAGTTTCGAATCTGAGTAATAATAATTGCGCTATACTTAGGTGCATCCCCGAGATGACTCAGCTAGTCACAGTAGCTCGACAGTTGGGATACATAGATTTTTTTGGACTTGGTGATGCTACGGTAGCACAGCACTGAGTCAACTGAACCCGACGGATCTTGATAGATCTAGGCTTGCGCGAGGAGTATAGTCTACGAGTTACTGAGAGACTATTCGATAGGGAAGCCCTCACTTGATGGGAGGCTATTTGCGATGAGGCTATAAGCCATTGCGGCAAAGTGATTTCCTAATGGAATTCGATCGCAGATATTTCACGGAGTTTTAGCGGGACCATATCTCCGGTGGTTATATCACCAGTTCTAGTGCCATGAGCTAGGCTACTGCTCAGCGACCTTTTCTTTGCCGCATATGTGGCAAGCACCACGCTCGAATAAATATGTAGAGCACTTATTACATGCTTCCACTATGAGAAGCCGGGACATATCAGGACTTTATACCCTGATTTGTGACTTGGAGGTTAGTTGGCTTCGAGTCATCGGAATACACCACGTGTAGAACAGCAGGGAACACCTGCGCATTCTAGTAACACTGCTCCACGGACTGCAGCCGGGAGCAATATAGTATTAGGTTTTCACGAGATTAGTTGAGGGTGCACGCCCTTGTGTATGCGGTGACTCAGGAGAACGCTCTGGCGAACCCAGATATGATCATGGGTAATCCTCCTGCGGATCCTTCCGTTTAGAGGTCCTTATGCACTGTTTCCTTTGAAATCGTGTATTTTGTGATGATATGTACAGACATGATTGTTATAGTACTAGAGCTTTAACTATTTTGATATACAGGTGTATATCCCTATTCTTTCCGTACTCTTAGTAAATTCTTTTTATTTTTATTTTTATTTTTATTTATTTTATTTATTTATATATATATTTTTTTGAATCTTGGTGCTATGGAAATACATGGAGTCGACGTTTGTGTTCTTATTGGCACAAGGTCGAACTAATTCTATGTGAGAGTTTCTTTCGCTCAACAGTCGGTTGGGCTGTTATCGTTACTTGATGAGGAGCTATTAGTTGTCGCTCCTCTTGGTGAGCAGTTGGTTAGAGATTCGTATATAGAGAGTATGATGTCATGGCAGGTGGGACAGTGCTGAGAGCAAATCTGATCCCACCGGATATGACAGATTTCGATGCCATCTTAGAGATAGATTAATTGTATACTTATAGAGTTTCCTTAGATTGTTTTATCAAGAAAGACGATTTTTGGAGGCCTGAAGGGCCACCACTGACGTTTGCGAGTGAGAGACGGGTGTTACCTCGTGGTATTGTATTAGTGAGGAAAGCCAGACGTATAATACGTCGGGGATGTATGACAGACCTGACACATATGATCGATACCACCATACAGAATCCGAGACTTGATGAGATTCTGGTGGTACAGAAGTTTTCGGAAGTATTTCATGAGGAGCCACCCTAATTATCATTGATTTGGAAGTTCAATTTTGAGATTTATCTGGCTCTAAGGATTACTCTTATTTCTATTCCGCTATATAGAATGGTACCATTTGAGCTGAGAGAGCTCAAGATTTAACTACAGAAATTGTTTGATAAATAATTCATCCATCCAAGCACCACACCTTAGGGTGCTTCGGTATAATTTGTAAAGAAGAAATATAGAATACTTAAACTTGTTATGGATTATTGACAGTTGACTAAGGTCACTACCAAGGATTGATATTCATTTTCCCACATCGATGATTTGTTTGATCAGCTTCTCGGTGATAAGGTCTTTTCGAAGATAAATCTTCGATCGCGTTATACTCGGTTACGGGTTAGGGTCGAGGATCTGTCCAAAAATCGCATTCCGTATCAGCGTGGACACTTTGAGTCCTTGGTCATGCCATTTGGGCTGACGAATGTCCTAGCTGCATTTATGGACCGAATAGATCGGGTCTTTTATGAATTTCCTAGATTGAATTGTTATCGTTTCCACTGATGACATCCTAATCAGCTTGCAGAGTGTTGAGGAGCATGCTCAGTGTCTTACTCTCAGACGACAGAGAGAGTGCTTACCCCTCTTTATTGGTGGGACTCCGTACATTAGGAGTCAGTGTGGTTAATGATGTGTGAGAAGCATCATTAGCCAGATATGAGGACAGGCAGACCTTATTCAACTATGTCAGAGACTTCGGATTCCGAGAAAACGGATAGATAGTGTTTGGAGAACGGAATTGTATTTCAGTTGACATTGATTTCCGCAAGGCCATACTTGAGGAGGCACACTCCCCAACTTAAGCATTCATCCAGGTAGTACCAAGATGTATTGGACTATTCGGGATAGTTGTTGGTGGCCTAACATGAAACAAGAAATTGAGGATTTTGTGGCAAGATGTTTAGCTCGCCAATAGGTGAAGGCCGAGCATCAGCGTCCAACGGGCACACTGCAGCCTCTTCCCATTCCTGAGTGGAAATGAGAGCATATTACTATGGACTTCGTGATGGGGTTGCCGCGGACTTCTTCACGCATGATGCGATTTGGGTGATTGTCGATCGACTCACCAAATTTGCACATTTTATCCCTATCCGCGGTGACTATTCCTTAGAGGCGTTGGCACCTCTCTACATTGATACTGTAGTTCGGCTTCACGGGGTGCCTGTGTCGATTGTTTCAGATAGAGACCCCAGGTTCACATCTAGGTTTTGGCCCAAGTTGCTGGAGGCATTGGGTACTAGATTGAACTTTAGTACAACATATCATCCTCAGACGGACGGCCAGTCTGAGAGGACCATTTAGACCCTTGAGTACATACTGAGGGCATGTGTGATGGATTTTCAGGGTAGTTGGGATTGACACCTTCCACTGGTCGAATTCGTATATAATTACAATTATCAAGCCAGTATAGGGATGCCCCCATATGAGGCACTATATGGCAAGGAGTGCCGTACCCCGATGTGCTGGGATGAAGTCGGAGAGCGACGTCTCAACAGCGTTGAGTTGATTGAGCAAACAAAGGATAAAATTAAGGTTATCCGTGGGCGAATGAAAGCCGCCCAAGACAGATAGAGGGCATATGCGGATCGAAGACGCCGACTTTTAGAGTTTGAGGTGGGCGATATGGAGTTCTTGAGGATTTCTCCCTTGAGGGGACTAGTACGACATCGGCAGCGGGGCAAGTTGAGCCCCAGGTACATTGGCCCGTTCCGTATCCTCAATAGGGTTGGGAGCGTGGCATACAGGCTAGAGCTGCCAGATGAACTATCTCGGATCAATGATGCCTTCCATGTATCCGTGTTGAGGAAGTACATCTCAGGTCCTTCACACATTTTGGAGCCTCCGCCGATAGAAATGCGAGAGGACGTGAGCTTACCTGTTTAGCCTATGGCCATACTTGACCAGCAGACCCGGTAGCTACGGAGCAGGGAGGTATCTCTTGTCTGAGTGCAATGGCGCAACGATCAGGTCGAAGAAGAAACTTGGGAATCCGAGGAGGCCATGAGAAGACAATACCCCATTCATTTTCTGTATAGATTTCTTTTAGTTTCGAGGACGAAACTTGTTTTTTAGGGGGTTAGAAAATGTAAAACCATAAAAAAAAAAAAAAAAAAAAAAAAAAAAAAAATAATTAAAATTTCGGGATTGGGGCAAAAAAGCCCCAATCTCTCTTTTCCCTCTCTCCCAATCTCTCTTTTCCCTCTCTCTCTCTCTCTCTCTCTCTCTCTCTCTCTCTCTCTCTTTCTCTCCCTCTTTCCCTCTTTCTCCTCTTCTCCTCCGCTGCGGCCTCTCCCTTCCGCCACCGCACCAAGCCACAGCGCGACCTCCTTCCCGCGAGCACGCCACTGCGCAGATCGGCCCTCCCGCGAGCGCTGCCGCCTCGAGCTATCACGGCCCAGCGCGCGAGCCAGCGCAAGGCCCAGCGCGCGACTCAGCACGAGCCAGTGCGCGGCCCAGCGCGCGATTCCAGCGCGGCCCAGCGTGTGAGCCCAGCGCGCGAGCCCAGCGCGCGAGCCCAGCGCCTCCCAGTGCGCGAGCCCAGCGCTGCCTAGCGCGCGAGCCCAGCGCGGCCCAGCGCGAGAGCCCAGCGCGCCACAGCTCGCGATCTCCCGCGAGCCAGCGCGCGAGCCCAGCGCGCCACAGCGCGCGAGCCCAGCGCGCCACAGCGCGCGATCTCCCGCGACCCAGCCTGCGCTATCTCCCGCGACCTAGCCTGCGCGCCCTTGCGCGAGCACAGTGCGCAGAGCACGCGACCCATCTGCGCGAGCGCGCGCACCTCACAGCACGCAATCCTGTCCTGAGCGCGCGCCTCAGCTCGCGAGCGCGCGTTCCAGCTCGCGAGAGCGAGCCCTAGCCCGTGAGCGGGCCAACCCACCAGCGGCGAGCCCACCAGCGGCCCAAGGCCCAGTCCAGCCGCGGCCCACTGCAACCCGCGAAGTCCGCTGCGGCCAGCAAGCCGGGCTGAGAGCCGCGAGCCACCAGCGGGCCAGCCCGCTAGCCTGCCGGCCCGCCGGCCCGTGAGCTCGTGACGGCCGGCGAGCCCGCGACCGGCTTTCCCCTTCGAGAGCTCACCTGCGTCTTCTGTATTGCAGGTAACGACTATATTTGGTTGAAGTCCTAGGGTTTGGTGTTAGAAATTTAGTTGTTTCTAATATAATTGAAATTTGATAATATTACAGGTTTTAGACCAGGTTGACGGGCGAACGAAAGCTAGATCCGGAAATCCGAGAAACCCTAGGTGAGAGAAATGCAACATTTTCAACATTTGAATTAATTCTATCGAAATTAGGTCGAATTTAGATCGAGAGTTACATAATATATTGAAATGTGTGAAATTCGAGGAAAAATAGACAAAAAAAATGATAAATGTTAGAAACTTGACCATTGGTGAGTCAGATGATTCGAAATTGAGGAAACGAGAATCTATGATGAAGTTTTGTAAATTAGGTGGGAGAAATTTGGAAGGGAAAAATTGAAAATCCCTGATTTGGCCTTTATTTGATATTAAATGTTGATAATCTGATTTAGGTTGACCTTTTGGAGACTCGAGCGGTCAGATTCGATTTGGCTTGTCAGTAGGGAGTGACTTCCCTCCCGTAGACAGTGAGTGGGACTCTAATCTCTTGCATAAAATAGTAAAACGTATTTTCTGTCGCATTTTCGATAAAACATGCTTTGATATGCATTCGTTGACGTGTGATATTAAATTTAGAAATCTGTTTTGTGATTTTTGGAGTGTCTTGAATTATATTTACAATGACTATGCATCCATGGTTTGAAATGAAACAATAATTGTGCCATTACTTGAAAATGTATAAATTTCATTTTATACCGTTGCATTGATATGCTGTTTTGAAATGAATTGAAGAGACGTATTGGCACGCAAATTTAAAATGTTTTTGATGAACTACGTGGGTTGGATGCCCACTAGTTATGTGATGATGTGATGATACTTGTGGGACGTTGTGCCCTGGGACGTTGTGCCCTTGTGATACTATGGGACGTTGTGCCCTTGTGATATTATGATGATTCCGTAGCTACGAAGGGCGTTTGTAGAGGCACGGGTTGCCCGGATACGCTTCTGCAGGAGGTATCCGCAAACGTCATTTATTCTAAAGGCTATAGGCGCGGCCGGTTGAACCCACGTAGGGGGAGGACGTGTGTGACGCCACCGTCTAGCACCGGGCGGGGTCCTATACACGTTGATGAGTTGGCCCCAGCGAGCTCATGGCCAACGTCGGGGTAGAGAGCGTTTTAAAGTCTATGCATAATAAAAACCCCCGACGCGCCTGTCCTTGGTCACGGTTGACCTTTGCCGGGACTATTTTTGGCTCGCTCTGACATTACTTGATTTTAAATGGATGCATATATGCTTGTTATTGTGTGATTGGTTAAATGATTTCAAATTGATAGACATATCATGTTTTGCTGCGAAATGCGAATTTTATTTCGATTGATGTTATTTGACACTCCAATTGTTCACCTATGTTATTTATGCTGGATATTATCCCCCTCACTCACTGAGTATCTTCCCATGATACTCACCCCTCTATTTTCTCTCCTCAGACAGGTTTATTGTGATAGAGCGACGTTACAGGCTCTAGAGTGGAGTTGGTATTTCCGACGGTAAGATTTACTTTTAATTTAGTTTCGACCCTGCGAGGTCTTGACATAGAGGTCCGTAGTTGGCCATGTACTTATTTTGGGATGACTGTATAATTTAACTCTCATATTTCCTTTGCATTGAGGCGATTGTACGTACTTGAGTGTACTTGGGAATATTATTGTATCTTTCATAAAATTTAGGTCCGCTCGGTGTGGCGGCTGTTCATGCTCTAATTGGGCAGGATAGTAGAGGTCTGTGGTTAGGACTGTTAGAAACTTGTAGCCTTGCGTTGTTCTGGATGCTGGCGGTGGTGTTTATTGATTTTGGAGAGGCCGGGATGGCCATTTATTTAAATTATAGATTGATTTTGATTATACAGGTTTAATTGTACACGGGAAACCTCCGATTTATGGGGAGGTTCTGCCCGATTTTCTGTAAAAATACAGCCGGCATCTTAGGGCAACGGGCGGCTGTTCACGATCCCGGTTTGGGGCGTGACACATGAAACCAATTTTGACAAATAATTGAATTCAGATTTTAACTGAAATTACTTTTTGAAGTCCTAATGAACATATTTGGGTGACATCTTCAATACCCAAGTCTATTCGTCCAACAAATACTGCGGTGCTAATAACTATGGCACCTAGAATGGAAAACGCAAGCCACACCGTGACATACCAACCCGACTCTTTCCAAATGAAAGGGATTTCTAGGGTTTATTGCTTTTGAATCCTGATCCAATGATCACATGATCACCTGTCATTTTACTATTCATGGCTGGAAAATAATATCATTGGATGAAAATTTAATAACTACAACTTTACATATATTAATAATTGTAGGAATTGTTAAAAAAATTCCATTATTATGAATAAAAATAATTTCTATAAAAATAAATAATATTCTCCAAAATATTGATGAGATTCTGGGACCACAAATATTCTTATCACTGAATTAATTAAAAAAAAAGAGAAAAATTTCTTTCAAGACTAAATATGAAACAAAGAGGTTAGTGAATGGTTTAACAAAAAAATGTTGAAAGTATATCCAAATATTTAGATTTCTATCTTATTTCTTTATTTCTTTCGTAATAAAATAATTTTTAAGGTTATAATAAAAAATGAAAATGATACATTTTAAATCACCATAAAACATTGTTTCCTTTGTTGATAATTATAAAATAGCATTTGAGAGAGAGAGAGAGAGAGAGAGAGAGGAAAATGACGTGGAAACTTGCCCTTCTCATTGGCATATTAGGCAAGAAGTTGTCCCAATATTGAACACATAATTTTATTAAAATTCAATATTTCTTGTACCATAAGAAATAATTGAACACATAATTAGATATAGCAGCAGCACATGCTGCACTTGCAGTTGTACAACTCACTGGTGCTTCCAAACGGTTTCATACGTGTAAGAAGAAAATTCAAGAGCTGGCTGCCCGTGAAAATACAATCGGCATTTCGTGCATATCCTGTGAGCTTACTCATTTCTCTCTTTTATTTCTTCGCTCAACTTTCAAGTTAAAAGACGGTACTGCCCATTTATGTTCGATCAGTTCCAATGTCTCCTGTTTTCTCGACTTACAAGGCAGCTGCAGCAGAGTCTACCGAGACAAAGGCAAGATCAATGAGCATGCCAAAGCAGCGACTTGCTCCAGATCACAGTTTTCTCTTTAAAAACAGGCTTTCCTTTGGGTATTCCTTTCAAGGAGAAGTCACCAGCTCTAATGGACAGTCTTGTGAGACTCAAAAACCCAAATTCTCCAACTTTGTCTCCTTAAATCTTCTCAAAAGAAAACATAAATGCTTTATGTCATGAACCCCTCCCCCCCCCCCCCAAAACCCAAAAAATTATGATACTTTTCATTGGCGGCTTTGATAAATCCGATTTCTTCTTCTTCTTTTTATTAAGTATGAAGCAAATGCAATAAAAAAATAAAAAGAAGGAAAAATTAAAGAAGTGTAGAAACGGCATTGGTAATATGTAGGTTTAGAACGAGACAGCTATAATACGAAGAAGAAGAAGAAGAAACTGCGGAAGCGACATCCAATACAACAGAGGGGCAATCCACGACAGAGGGCATCATGAATGAATGTTACTTCTTTTACCTTCGTAGTCTAAGGGCTCAATTCGTTTAATAAACCATGGATCATTCTTAATCACTTGATTCAATTCTTAGTCCTCTTGGATGGCTACTTTATGTTTGGGAACATAAGTTTGCCCATAAACACAATAATCCTTGACGTTGGACGTCTCCTCTGACCATTAATCATTTACCTAACGATTTAGTTAATATCACTAAAATTTAGATATTGTGATATATATATTCTACTTGAATTTCGTCTCCTTTCTCCTTCTCAATTATTAAGAAAAAAATTCTTAACTAGAATACTTTTAGACCTTTCCTCAAACTAGCTATTTAGGACTGTACACATTATTTCTTAAATCAATAATCAATTTGAAGTTGACTATTCCACCACACATAAGAAACTTCAGCTGGTCAACAACATTCTCACCGAACTTGATATCATTTGAGAATTTTTTAAAATCGTTTCTATTTTTTATTTTTCGAATGAAACAATAAAATACCGTATGCTTTTGGTGCCACAGAATGCAATTAGGCTATTTTATATGGATTACCTACTCAACCTTAGGTTTGATATTGTTCCTTGCATTTCAAAGTCATTTCTGACAGAGTTTTGCAGTTCCTCTCCTCTTCAAAGCTATAGAATTTTTATAACCTTATTAGAATCGGTCTTTTTGTCACGTCCCGACTCCCCCGTCGAGCACGTAACAACTGTCGCGTTATCTTGACATACGGGCATGACCTCCCTATATACTGGGATAGCGCAAAACATTCCAATTGTATAATAAATCTTCCAAAACATAAAATCTATCAAATAAGAAATCATATACACAACACACATGCAAAGAGCCCATCCGGCCCATCCATGTACACACATGCATGTATCGGCACACAATCGGGGAATTCTACATGTATACTTGCAGTGTGCTCACCCGGCCAATGCAAAATTCTCAGACAGTTCATAAAACTCATAAAACCGAAAAAATATATCGAAATATATCATTATAATCTAAATATCCCACTACAAGATAAAACATTTTCTCAAAAATAATTTCATATAAAAGAATGAAGTACCAAATTATAGTCGTTCGGATTTTTCCAATACTTGCTCGAGAAAATTAAGCCGGTATAAGTAAAATCCACATGTTATGAAATGTACAGAACTTTCTTTTCATAGTTCTATGATCTACAACTCCCAAAATGATTACATAATCCATACCTACTCAAAATCAACAAAAAATAAACCTCCGATCGGTACTAATAGATGTCGTCCCTCTATTCTTCCTCTGGAAAGAATTTTAAAAAATGAGGGGTGAGTATTTTAAATACCCAGTGAGTGGAGTGCAATGGTATGCAACATATAACTGAGGGGTGTGATACTAAATATATGTATCAAATATAATTTAATACAATAAAGAAATTCATTTATATAAAAATCATTCATATCAAACCACCATGACTCATATAATCGAATCAAACATCTATATTCATTTTTTTCCATAATTTTGGGGTGTGCCGAAAATATTATCCTACCAATGGCCGTTGGCAAGATCCGCCAAGAGGTTTTCCACAGTTTTTATAAAATTCCTTTTTTCCTTGGTGTTAGCCTGGAGCTCCGTGGGGTGCTACCACGTTATCCGGCGACTGGTGGAGGCTCTTCAACCCACCTATCCCCAAGCCATTTTAACCAGTCTTAACCATGCCACCCCAATGACCCGATCCGTGACAAGACTTAGACTATAGTCGTTTCATTTTCGGTATCACGTTACCACATTCAATTTCATAATCAATTCATACTCGATGTATAATATAGAGCAACATTTCACAATTCATATGAGTATTCAATCATAACATGATGCAAATAAATCATCATTTAAATTCAAGAGTTATGACTTTGTCACAAAATCCATTTCAAGGCGCACCACAATCACAAAATATTTATAATTCCATTCCACAAACTCATTTAAAAATTCAATTGAGAAACCATAGTTGAAAGCAATTTCTTATTCATATGAAACATAGTCATCCAATCACTGAAGAGGGTATTCACTCCCTAGGCATTCTCAGTTTCTAAAGAAAATCTCATTTCAAGCTTCAATGAATTATCCTAAACCAACAATAACTATTTTTTGGTCATTTCTTCTCAAATTCAAGGATTTATAAATTTTTTCATAATTTTGCAAGAACTTTAAATTTGTCCGAAATCCAGAAATTTATGTTCATGATTCCATTTCCACCATTTAGACATTATTTGGACCCTTCTACCATTTTACATTTCGTTTTGCCCCAATTTTCACTATTCACGAACCTAGGGTTTTGATTTTCTCATATAATTTCTATCGGTCTCAATAATACAATTAATTTTAACATTAAGGAAAACTAGACCCAAAATTAAAAACATGAAATTATCTTGATTTTGGGGTCAGATTGAGTTTTGGGGGTTGGGTTTCAAAACTCTAGATTTGTGCTCCTTCAATGTCCATTTTCTGAGTTGCTTAAATTAATTGAAGGTTAGAGGTGTGATTTAATTGAGAATTTATTGAGGTATGGTGGGAGATTGAAGGGAGAGGGCGGAGAGACAAGCACAGGGTGTGAAAAGAGAAAGTCGGGAGCAGGGAAGGAAAAGAGAAAAAGAAAAGAAGAAAAAACAGAAAGAAAAAGAAAAAGGGAAAGTGTAGGTGCCCAATTTTTATTTTTTATTTTTTTATATCTCGGTATTACACTTTCAGTTCCATTCTCTCCGTGTTTCATTTTTTTATCATTTTTTTTTCTTTTCTTCTCTTTTAAACTCTGATTAAATCGATTCAAATAAAAAAATTAATGAAAAATTACAATTTAGCAAATGAGTGTTCCTTCATTTAATTATGAATTTTGGAAATATTTCTATTTAAAATATAATTTTTACTCCATTAAAAAAAGTAGGCATGCGTGGAACTGCAAAATTTTCATACACGGTTGCCCTCTTAATAAAATTCAATAAAAAGATTACGATACGTACGAAATGGTTGTCTTTACAACATTAATATGTCTAGGCCTAGTTGGTTGTATTTAAGATAACACTAAAGCCATCTAAATTTATACCATTAAACTCTATATATATTCATCTTAAAGATTTTAACTTCAAAATCAATTTAATTTTGGTCCTCAATTAATTATATTGTTGGTTCTAGCTTCTAATAATGAGGGAAACTAATAACACTAAGGTGAATCCTTCCGAATTATTAGAGAGAGAGAGATTAGATAACACTTTATTTTTATTCGATGAAAAAGATGAAACAAGGAGATACAAACCACCCGACATAGAGAGCCCTTAATGCATGAAGGGCATATTATTGACGACATGGAAACGACTAAATCGGTGAAAAGTAGAACACCTGAACACTTATTATGAGACACACCAGACACAAGACACCGAAACAACAAAGAAAGGGAAATTCAGCAAATAGAACACACACAGATGGTGCGCAGTCGACACGCAACCACACCACCAGCGGAGTATTTCATTGCGGAGGCAAGCAGTAGAAGCTCATTAATACTTGGGTTTGCCATCGGTTTCAAAGAGACCCCAATTCTTGTTCCATTCATCGTTAGTGTTCTTCGACTTCTCATCATAGAGTGAAGTGAAGTAAACGGAAATGGGAACGTCATACTTGGGAGTGCCCTTTTCGAGTTTATCAGTGATCTTGTTTATGAATGTCCTTGCATTTGCAACACTGGCAGCAGTTCCAAACCCTGCAGAGGGCCAACCGGTCTCAGAAATCACCAGTCCCGGCTTGAAAGGAGTGCCCTTATTTGCCTTTTCAACCGCGGCATGAAGGGAGTCCAACATGGCATCAAACAGGTTAGTATACACCAGAGCTTTGTCCCCGATTTGGTAGCTGGAGGGCTTAAAGAGTGCAAAATTCAAGTATTGACTGTCCGCATCGGACTTAGCCACAAAGCACTTGAAAGGATGCACGTTAACCAGCAAAGGATACCCACGGTCGCCCAAGAACTTCAAGATATTTCCCATGCTGCCCACAACATTGTCCTTGAAAACCCCTCGCGAGGGAGGGCTAAAGCTTTGGTCAGAAAGCAGTTCAGCTCCTATTGCGGTGGTAACCTTTATTTGGGTCTCTCGCCCTTGTTTGCGAAGTGCTTGGAATATGTTCTGCAAGGCGTTCAGAAGCACGCTCGCCTTGGTTGCAAGATCAAATTCATTACCCACCACAATATACTTAAAATCAACCGAGGTGTAGTTGATGATGTTGTCCTTAACCCACGTTTCTGCGTCAGCTGGATTTGTTGAAAGGGTTTCGATACGGTCGTTTGGGATGCCAAGCATCACCTCAATGTTCGATCCAGCACTGTCCAGTGCTTGCAGCATGTCTCTGTCCGCTTCATACAGCCGAATTCTTGGAATCCCATTCTTTTTGTAAACCCCCAAAACCTCTTGATATGTCGGCAGGCCATGTGTATCACTTTTCATGCCCAAACACACTCCTACGTCTGCATGCACCCAACACCAACTCTCAATGTTTTGGAAGGGACAAAAATAAATAAATAAATAAATAACCGTAAAAGAGATTGACAACAGAGGAGTAAAGACTACATATAATTATCAAATTTTTCGTTGAGTCCATCTATTCTAAAAATTTAAACTAATAGCTAAAAATATCTTCTTCTTTTTTTTTTTTTTTTACATTTATTACTAACAACTTCTCATATGAATAATTATTAGTAATACACAACTATATTATAATAAAAAAATCAATGACATTAATTGAAAATAAAATAAAAAGAGAGATGTCATTATACAGGTTGAGTGGTCTATTTTAATTTAGAGCGCAATATAATTATGAATTTACTATAAATAATATGTCACGTCAACTTTCAAATAAAAATTAATTCCAACATATAATATTTCTTAAAGAGAAAATACTGAGAGAAATAATGAGACATTTGAGGATATGTGTGAATATACAAACAAATATATATGGTATAGATGTATATATCACGGGATTCAGTTGGAGAGAGAAATATTAGAGATGCAATTTTGATGGGTATAAGACTGACCTGATAAATTGAGGGAACCCATTGGAATTGGATTGTTGAAGGAATAATGCAAGAAGAAGATGGAGATGTGGTGTTGCTGAATTGGTGCTCCATGCAGCTCCCGACTGTCCCATTTTATAGGAGACAGCCTTTAAATTTGCCCTTAAATGGCCACGTTAATTACGTTGGTATGCCACTATTCCCGATAGAGCTTACCTCGGGAAGGAGGTTTGACAAATCGAGCAATCACAATTTGTTAGACTTTATCGAGAAATAAATGTTTTATGAATTAAAATATTAATTTATATTTAAATTAGATTATCATTAATTTTTATTTAAAATTTATTTTTTTATGAAAATCTTAATGTTAATGTATAAAATAAAAGAACAATTAATGCTAATATTCTTGTTGCCCTTTTATATAAAAATAATTTTAAGTTATTTTTTATAGAAAATATCTTTATTTTTAATTATATAGGGAACAAGCCAACTTGTTTTGTTGATTAACATTAACATTAATGACGCGGTCCCAATGACGTGCTCCTCCATTTTTGATGACGTCATTTTATTATTTATATTTTTTAAGTCCAGACAAATAAAAGTTAGGTATAACACCCGATTTCTATATATTATTAGAATAATTTTATTAAAAAAAATAAGTTTAATCTAAATAAATTAAGTTTTATGCATCAATTTATATCAATATATTGTTAAACAACTTGATAATTTATTTACAATTAATTAAAATATATTAATATAAATTGATACATAAAAATGTAATTTATTTATTTAAAAATTTATTTGATCTACATAAAAAGTAATGTTGGGAATAGGCATGGCCACGTGAGCAATCTAATGATATGATGAGGGGGACTAAGTCAATAACCTACAAACCACGAAATTAAAACACATGCATATCATTTTCAAAGCTATCTAAAACCAGATACGTAGATTTATCACGGGTAAGTTTTCGTGTAGAAACACCTACCCTAAATTTAAAATAAAAAAAAAAAAAATTGGATTCGTTATCGGAAATATATCTCTTTAAATCCATTGTTAATATGTTACATATGAATGCTATATAAAAATTTTATTTTATAAATTAATATTTTTAATTAAACTATAGTTATAAATATAACATTTTGTAGGTAAACAATTAAGTTTTCTATAAAAGAATGAATGTTTCTTTCTAAAAAATTACCAAGAAAATCGTGATGCCATAGAAACTAAATTAGTTAATGGTCACGTATAGTGCCGAGCCGACCCTGAATTTTTTATTACCGGAGACAACACTTTATGTTTTTGTGTAAAAAATCACAAAAAAGTAAAGATGGCATTAAGTGATTTATTTGGTGTTTTTTTTTTTTTTTTGTATAACTAAAAATATTAAAATTTTAGGAGTTTTTATTAAGATGATTGCATGAAGAGATTCAAAGTTCTGTGAGTTTTTGGGGAAAATTGGATGTCTATACCTATGTATTTTTGTACGGCAAATTTCTAATATAACTATGTTATCTTTGTTGCTAACCTTGACTAATATGTATTCTGGCTAAGGTAAGTTTTGTTTTTGTATTAAAGGGGTTGAAATAAGAAATTTAAAATTTTGCAAAACTATAATGTATTACTTTTAGAAGATGTGAACTGACCAAATATCTGAAAAATGCTGTGTGGGCTAATAGAAATTTGGGAAACATTGGTTAGAAAAATTTTTTTATATTCAAAATATATACTTAAAGATTATGACATCTTATACAACTTCATTCAATATTTCAAAATAATTTTTGCCTACTCTAATATTATTCTTATCCTTTTCCCCCTAAAGTCCTAAATTCTTTTTGTAATTAATTAGTACCAGAAGAGAACACCATCTGATCTAATACTGAACAACAATGATATTTCGTTAGTTGTCGTAGCAAATTGGTTTGAGTTGGAATTAAATAAATACTGAACGGACATAAATAAAAATAGGAAAATAAAAACATATATGAAATAATATAGAAAAATGACATTTTATAATAATACAGGAAGTAAAAATGTGAACAAACACTTAAATATAAAAATATAAGAACTTTTATATAAACAGTAATTATTTGATAGAAATAATAGAATAATCATCTTTAATAATAAAAATAAAAAATGAACAAATATATAATTATTAATTATAAGAAAAAAATAATAAAATTATAAATAAATAAATAATTTATTAAATATGAAAATTTTGTAAATATAAAAAGATTAAGAATTTTTATGTAAATATTAATTAATTTAGTATATTAAAATATTTTAAAATAATTCAAAAATAAAACAAAAAATATTTGAGAAACTAGGGAAATGCTGAGAAGTTTTCACGGATTACAGTGGGCACTCCGCCTTTGTATGTGACAACAAAATTAAAGTAGTCCCGCATTTTGTAACAATTAAAACACAATCTCGAATCTCAACCCTTCTCTTCTACATACACCAACCCTTCTCTTGTCGTGTCTATCGCATCCTCTTTCCTTGCAGTTTGAGGGATGGATATCATTGTGGGGAGAGAAAGATTAACAAAAAATTATAAGAAAATTATAAGAAAAATAGTCGTGTCTTCTGTCTGTAACAATTTCGTATAATTATTAATTATAAGAGAATTTTTTATTTCATATATTAATATCTTTAGTAATATAATATAATTTTATCTTTGACTTTTGGGTAGACGTGTTACTCCGGTTTTTTCTTTTTTTTTTTTTCAAAATATTTTTTTCTTAGGTAGTTTTTTCTTTGCCGTTAATACCAAGTGTGGTTGTTAAGCATCAATTCTCTGATAAAAAAATAAAAGTTATTACTATTTAATATAATATTCTATAATTGAGATAATTTTCACGAAACTTCATGACTCATTAGTTTTATGAATTAAGAGTTAACATTTCGACAATGAATAAAAAATAAAGAATAAAATTATCTAGGCACAACAAAATTGAAAGTCTTCACCTTTCTAATTTTTGGATTGATCGCAAATTGCCACTACAAATATGTTATCTTTGTTTCCAACTTTGACAAATAAGTATTCTGGAGAGGGTAAGGTAAGTTTTGTTTTTATATTAAAGGGTTGAAAAAAGAATTTTAAAAATTACTTAACAATTCTTTTGTTTTATCTTGTAGCCTAGTTTGTAAATTTGTTCTTAAACTTAGTCAATCTCAACCAGTTTGTAGTCTCTTTATTTGAAATATATTCCACTCGTTTTCACCATTGATAATTTTAAAAATTGTTCAAATTAGGAATAACTTGTAAGGAAATAAACTTGTCTTCAACCACTATGTTCTTGTCTTCTAGCAACATTTTCAACCAACTGATCTCATCACCTAAGGATAGGAGGTGTCAAGGGAAAGGTTTTTTTGGACCGAGTCGAGTTTTTAAACAAAAACTTAAAATCTTATGCGCGACCTTATAAAGATTTAGGATCGAGTTAACCAAAATATTTAATAATATATAAAATGTTGGTCTAAGTTGTTCCATCCATTTCGCTTATATAATCTGTTTTATGTATTTTTTATCTTTTCTTTCGTCTCTCGCTAATAAGGCTACCATCAATACTTGTACAAAGTTGAAACATTCGGCATCATTTCTTTTTTCCACTCAAATCTCAAAAATTTGTCACCCTTATGGCACAACCATTCAAGCCGCATATGGCAGGCATTTCAAGCACTCCTTTTCCATGTTCTGTACGTGTATTCGTAAAATAATATTAATGAGCATATGTGGCCTAAAGGCATTCCATACGCATACAAGTTTCTTCTTATGTGAATAATGATCCTTCGCAGGAACAATGACCCAAAACCAAATCCGGTGACTCAAATCTTATTACTACTATTTGCCCCTTCTACATATAGGCAACACTTTCTCTTAATTGAAGTACATACATAGCCCTGCCGCCTGCTTTTGGAGGGAACATATTACAAGCAGCCCTTATTTAATAGTATAAGAAAAAAACTGATAAAAATCAAAAGATGGGCTGATTATTATTCCTTAGCTCATGCTAATAATTGGTCCTCAAAGGGCTATTCTTAGTTAAAATTGACGGGGTACTTGAGTTGTTTATTTGGGAAAAAGAGTCCAAAATGCTTCTCAAGTTCGGCTCCAGTTTTCTGATTCTCATCGAACATTGCAAAGATATAAGTCTCTACAGGCCCTCCAGGCCTTCTTGGAGTCCCTTTTTTCACATGTTGGATCAGATTGTTATTGTAAGTCCTGGCATTGTCAACTGTTGCCGCGGTGCCACCATCTGTGGGCCAACCGCTTTCTGTCACCACAATCCGCAAAGACCCGCCACCAGACTTTTCAAGTGCAGCATAAATTGAATCCAACATAGCATCAAACAGATTCTGGTACCCGCGATTTCCATCAGGGTCAGTAACCACAACTGAGGGAGCTGTGAATAGAGCGTAGTCCAATCTGATTGTTTGTGTGTTTTGACTGTAGGCGAAATAAGGATAAACATTTGCAAGCAATGGTGACTTAATGCTAACTAAGAACTGAATGATGGGGTTGATAAATCCTTGCGCGTCTGCTCTAAAAGCACCCTTAGATGGCGGGTATGACTCTCCAAGCAGCCCTGTTTCAATGGGAGTAGAGACTTTTATTTGATCGGCTAAACCTGCCGAGACAATCGCATTATAAATGTTTTTCATGGCAGGAAGGAGAACTTGTACATATTTAGAATTGGAGTTAAATGGGCTTATTTCATTGCCAATTGCTATGTACTTGATTCTGACGTTGGGATAGTTTTTAACATTGTTTAGGACCCATGTATTGGCGGTGGCTTGGCTTGAGGCAAGGCCCGGCAGTTCGTCATTTCCGGCCCCAAGTACGACCTCAATGTTAGAGCCTCCAAGGGCTCGGAGAGCGTCTGCATCTGGCCCAAAGAGCCTTATTCTTCGGATGTTGTATTGATTGTAAAGGGCTGTGACTTCTGGCTTGGATGGTAAATTGTTACCAAGCATGCCGTAGTTAACACCTATCTGAGCTTCTGCATTGCATTTAGATTGAGCAAAAATAGTGATAGTTAATATATATGATATCTCATGTTCAGGTTCACTAAGAGATGACAATGATATGTTGGTAATGATACTATTACTATGAAAATGCAGAGCAGTTAAAATTTGAACAACCAGGGAGAGAGAGAGAGAGGGAGAGGTGGAAATTTGAAGAATTAAGCACAGTTCAAATATGGATCTCATTAACATGATGGTTAACTAGTTCAACCTATGAAGCATGGATACAAAACAACGTATGGATGCTAGGATTAGACAAATTCATTTGTAATGGTGACAAGATCCAGAATATTCTATTATTTTTGTAAATATTGTTACTCATAGATAATTATTCAATCATTTTTAACGGCAATCATTTTTTTATAAAAAGGGGATAATAAAAAGTTTTTAATTATAGTTATTAATTTTATAAATATTAATACCCACGAAAATAGAAAAAAATTTAATATATAATTCCATCTATGGATGATTCAAGCCCAATATCTGCAAAAAGAATAAAATCATTGAATACACAAAAAATTGCGTCGGATACCATTTTGTGGTTGGTTTAGCTTGGTCTAAGGGTTCTTTGGCACGAACAAAACGGTGTTCATGCCAAAGAAATACGACAATATTAAATATTTTGATATTAGTAATAACATATACAAATAAAAGAAAAAGTAGTCGTGTCTGTACCAACAAAAAAAAAAAAAAGCCAGTGTGTGTTTGTGTGTGAGAGCTCATGTCGTGCCAATATAATGGGTGGCCCAAAGCACAGGCCCATCGTGCTCGCGTTTAATCTCCAAACTCCGGGACTCAAAACACAATCCTATGCCCCAAGGCATGTCTAAGCACGCCTCCTTAATATTCACTTTGTGTACGGCCCACATGCTTGTGCGGACACAGCTTGTTTGACCCCTCTATACCCCAGCCCCTCTTCAAAAAGAAGGTAAAAACGAAAAAGAAAAAGGAAATGTGAAGAAAAATATCAAGGGAACTGGAAAAGGAAATTTATAAAGTAGTATTTTTCAAAAAAAAAAATTATTGAATGAAATGATAAAACCTGAGAGCACGAAAAAAAATTGCTCCCACGAATTTAGAGGTTTACAGAAAGAAAGAGTTTTTGTTTGATGAGTGTAGGATGTAACAAATTATGCACATTTGTTTTAGACATGCTCCATAAGAAACGTAACATTTTTTTCATGACAATTTAGATAGAAGTAAAGTTGTTCCTACAAACATCGAGTAAAATGTTATTCTCCTCCCATCCACATCAAACTTTTCATGCATAATGACTGTCGGTGCTTGTTTGTCATGCAGTATCGTTGATGTGGATCACGTGCAGAAGAGGAATACCACAAGTGACACAAAAACTTGTTATGAACAAGACATACTCTGCATAGTCTTAAAAGTTGTATGAGATGCAAGAGTTAGTGTGTGTGTGTGTGTGTGAGAGAGAGAGAGAGAGAGAGAGACACCAGTAATGTCTATGGCAGCCAGTAAGACACCCAGTAGCAACAACATTGCAGAAGCAATGGGAGAAAACCCAGAACCAAAATTGAATTTGGCCATTGGAGAGACTGATAAGGAACGAGAGCGAAGGATATATGTTGCTTGTATATGTCTCTTGCACAACAATTGGTATCTCCTTTTATAGAGAGAATTGGGAAGACACAGTCCAAGCTGTTACAGCCATTGTTGGCTCCACTACTTGCAGGTCAATCACTCCATGGAAAATTCTCGTTAGCAAACAAAATAAAAGAAAAATCTGCCATCGCCTCCTTCAGTGCCAATTTATCCGCGATAATATCCGTAACCATATGTGTTTGAAAAGTCTAGGGTTGGCCCTTCCTATTGTCCTTTATTGCCCTAGCTGGCCTTCTCAAAATATCCAATCTTCATTTCGTTCCTCACGGGTTTATCTCATGTCTTTGTCACAATCATTGAAGCCAAACTCTCTCCAAAACTACACTTTTAAATCACGAAAACAGAAAATATAAACACCATAAGCGATAAGCCAAGCCTAAAATATTACAACTTTAAACTCCACCATCTTTTGTTATTATATCTAATCACACGGATGTTTCATCATTGTGATAATTTGGCCCTTTTATGATTTTTCTTTTCCATTTGATGAAAATAAACTTATTCGGTATTGATTATATATATTAACTCCTATAGATTTGATAAAAAAAGTTAATCACCTAGAGTCCAAACTTATAGAGAAATATATTATTAATTATTTATTATTTTAACACTTTCTCAACATCTAATCATATAGTATTTTAAAATCTCCTGTTCCCGTATCACACAACACATTAAATGAATTATATGGTATTTTAAATATGGTGAAAAGAGAGTTTAATATGAAAATTATTATGAATATTTTTATATCTTAATACTAATTATACCGCTTATGTGGAAAATGTAGGTTCTCTTTTAGGTATTTGTGCACTAAATTAAGAAGGCAAAAGATTGTGGCATTGAAAATTTCTAAGTCCTTATGACGCCACTTTGGACCAGCCATGTTCCTTCAAAGTATTGGCAGAAAACATGAAACCAATTTTGACAAATAATTGAATTCAGATTTTAACTGAAATTACTTTTTGAAAGTCCTAATGAACGTATTAGGTGGCATCCTCAATACCCAAGTCTATTCGTCCGACAAAAACTGCGACACTAATGGTTTTTTTTTTTTTTTATCATAAGAATTAAAACCCTGGATTTTAGGATTGGAGGTAAAGGATCGTGATTACCAGACTATTCTCTTGAGGACAGTGCTAATAGCTATGACACCTAGAATGGAAAACGCAAGCCACACCATGACATATTTTTTTTTTCTCTTGACAAATATATTTTTAACATTTATCAGAATCAATTATTTTAATGTAAATCATAATAATAACATGTAAAAAGGTGTTTTTCAATCACAATTTTTCCTTTTCTTAAAATTACAAGGGGGTAATTCCAAATTTCAAGTAAATCCTTTAACCTTTTGAATTTAAATTATGGACCTCTTTTGCCTCATGATTTTTTCTTTTCTTTTTTTTTTTTGGGTGTGAGTTCAAATTCAAAATTAAAATTTAACATCGAATTTTTTTTTTTAATTTTACTTGGGCAACATAAGAAGTCTTACTTAAAAATTTTGAAATTTCAAGACAAAAAAAAAAAAAAAACCCAAAGGTTCAAAAAACTTCAATAGAGGCAATTGGCCCCACACGGTAGTTCCGCCCATGGAAGAGAAAAAAAATTCTCGAACAACAATTTTTTTAAAAAAAATTTCCCATAAGATTGAAAACGAAATGATAGATGGAGATGGCTGAGTAAGAAGGAAAAGGATGCAATGCATCTCCCAATTTTTTTTTTTTTATTTTTTTTTTTATGTCCTTAGACTTGATCGATCACTCGATGTGTCCGCCGACTATTGCTGAAACAAGGCTTCATACACATTTGAGTGAACCGTCTCCTCAACTATTCATAAGAACTACAAATGAAAAGGAATATTCCTCCCCCCACCCCCCCGCCCTCCAAAAAAAAAAAAGACTTGTCAAAGGATAGTCCTCTCATCGCCCCCCCTTTCTCTCCCTCCATTTCCGAGACATTGCTTCCAATATCGGGTTGGGCCCGAGCCTCACTTCGCCGTTTGCATCTCTCTCTTCCCCCTCTCGCACGTCTACGAAAAAAGAAACAGATGTCCAATGGCCATTGTCTACGCCAGGTATTGCATCAAAAAAAAAATTGTCTACGCCAGGTGGGAGTGTGCAATAACGCCCCTCTGTGCACGTTAGCATCCAGACCATCCCGACCCCCAACAGCCACAAATGGACAAAAAGTGAGCCATTATTTGTCGGCCCTCGCCAGTCGCCCACCACAAAGGGCAGAGATTTGGCGGTCTCTACCCAAGTTGTCCTCTGGATCACATTCTTAGAACTGTTGAATTAAATCCAAATTCCAAATGATGGCAAATGACGCCATCTTTCACCAACCCCATTACCCTTTTTTTTAATTTTTTTTATAATATTTTCAAATATAATCATTTAGAAATTTTTGACAAAATTTAATACACATTAAGAGCATGACCAGCCAACGACCCAATATTTTATGACTATGGGTCCAAACCGTTGTCCAAGAAGAACTTTGATGCCAAAATCTGTATAAATCATTTTCACCCTAAAGAAGACCAATTTCACTCCGCAACTAGAGTCAATATTATTATCTTGACACCTTGAATTCAGATTGATGACCCACTCTAAAAATTGGACCTCACCCGCTCTCGATTTCTAGGTCGGACACGTGACTTATCATATAAGTTTTTTTTAAGGAAAAAAAAGAGGTAGAAATCTCAATCACAATATATATTATTAAATTATTATATATACACACAATAATTCATAAATCATCCACACCCACACACACACAGATAGGTCTTTCTTTTTTCCTCTTTGATTGCATTGTTGTGCTTGTTTCAATAATTGCTACAATGGCCGCTATGGACAAGTTATGAGGTGTTCGTTGGTGTTGATTATTTAATGTAGTGACGTCTTGACCCATGCGAGCCCTTGTCTTTGTTTTGTGGAAGGGGACCTACTAAGAATTTTTTGAAGGAAGAAAAATAAGCATAGCCAACTAGAGTAGGGCTCGCTTCTGACCGACAAGTGGCTCATGCACTCATGCACAGGAAGAAAGTCCAGCACGCCATGGAAATTAAAAATTTAATGAGGACATCCGCAATAAAAGTGGGAATATCACTCCACAGTCTTGGGGGGGATATTTCTATTTTTCTTTTGCTATTTGCCTAAAACCAAATATTAACCAAATAATTTACGAAGTAAGAACCACCACCCAAGGACCCTAGCCAGGTTCAAGAGGACTATGAAAGCATCATCCTAGAAAGGATTTTCTTCTTTCTTTCTTTCTTTCTTTCTTTATGTTATTTATTAGATTATTTACTTAAATATACATTTATGCATTTTCTTTTCAAAAGTGATTAAGCTAAATACTAAGAAAAATAACTCCCCTCCACATAAACCCTCCATCATTGGTGATAAGGAGATTTGATCTCAACATATCTTAAAACCATCTCAAGGGTGTTTATTAGCATATTTGACCAGCACCGGTAGAATTTACATTTTTTTTTTTGAGTTAGGGGTCTTTTATATAATACCTTACAAATGACATAAATGGAAGTAATACCTAATTTTTTTTCCCAAAAAAACATATCTTATATATTATTATTCAAAACAAATTTCACCAAAACAAGAGTTGGCACCAAAAGGCGCATTACATTATCTCAATTATATTAAATATTATACTCTACATAAATATAATTATACCCAGAATTTAAAAAAAGTTATAAATATAAATATCCACTAATAAAAAATAGAAAATCTTAATTATATTATCTAATCAAGTTATCACTAATCACACCTCATCCTAAATCATATTAAATTAACACAAAAAATTGTTTAACACGAAAGGAAAACAGTAAACAAGTGCCAGTAGGCTTGGTCATCCTTATTGTCATATTTCTGTCAAACCCATTGGGAATCAGCAGCACAAAAAATTGCGCCCCAACGATCAAATCTACATATATTTTAGATGATAATTTCAGTCTGAAGATGAGGAGCTTCGAAACAAACAACTGCCAGAGTTATTAACCAAAAGAAGAATTGTTTCTTGCACAAAATATTTGAAAATAATAATTGACAAACTGCTCTAATAGAAAATTTGGATGATTTATGGAAGAAAAAATATATGGTAAATTCTAATAAAAATATAAGCGCGACCAATCCTAACAATAGCGTGACAAACAGTCCATGTTTTCCCCCGGCTTGGGAACAGATCTCCGTAGCAGTTTCTGGCTGAGTTATATCTGCTCCAACTTGGGCCTTGAAATTGGCCTTTTACCATCAGCGAATATATTGAACACATCCTGTGCCGGCCCAAGGTGAAATGCAGGCCTCTCTTTCTTCATCCAGGTAAATGAAAGATTGTTGTTGGTTAATAGTGGCCCAAAAGGTAAATCCAGTTGGCACAAAAAATGATAAATTTTGTAAACAAAAGATGATATTCATTGTGGCCATGGACTCTCTAGTACAAAATGAAATCTAATTGGCTCTAAAATGGACCCACAGGTACCCCAAAAAAAAAAAGAAAAAAAGAAAAAAATTAATATTATAGTACCACTAGAAAGTCATGCAATCTTACATATCTAACTAAATTTTTTTATTCTCATTTGAAGTGTAAATAAGATATTTAATACTTATTTTTCTTATTTTTATTTGTTTAGTATTATTGAAATCTATTTTATATATTGTGTTAGTCAAAATCATGTAAAAAAAAAACGTAAAATATTTGAGTGAAAGCAAAGTAACACTAAAAACAGTAGCATATATATAACAAAGGCTACATTCCACGTACCATGTGTTGGGGACGGTATTGGACCACATTCTCGCACCCATGCACGGTACCACAACAAATCACGATCCTTGGAAACATTGCTCTTAACATATTAGCAAATGGAGTGTGCCATGGAAGCTGAACTATAAGTTAATAAAAATATTTCTATATTAAAAGAAGGTCGATACAAACTTTTAACAAATGTCTTCTTAACAGTTTGTGTTTCTAGGTGTCTGAGAAAAACCATCAGCATCACGTATTATTCATAAATTTTAAAACCTGAATCTATTTCTAAAGTCCAAAGCATAAGTCCAAATCAGTGAAAAATTTTTCTATGTAGCGCATCAGTGTCAAGAATCTAGTCCAGTACCCACCACGTCCTTAGTCCTAAGCAATTAGGACCCGCAATTGAGTCGGGCCGACCCAAGCTCAATCCCTTTTGAAGGGCTGAGCTTACTCATTTTAAGGTCAGGATAAGTTCAGACCCAATATTTAAGTTCATTTTAATTACGTGTCGAGTCTTGATATCAATGAGCTCGGGCCATTATGTTCGGCCCGTTTTGTGCATGCAACCTTTAAACAACCTCAAATCCAAAAAAGAACGGGTCACTCAAAACTCAAAAAAGCGGTAGCAATCGGACAATTTCCATAAACATTGAAATATTCAATACACAGAAACACATGGTAATTAAATTATAAAAAAGGCCATCCGGAAGAGTGAAAGTGAACTTGGAAGACTTTGGAGAGAGGGGCGAAGGTTGGTGGATGAAGGCGAGGTAGGAGTGTATGCAGAGAGAGGCGATTCCTTCACAACATCACCTTCTCCATCTCCCACGCTGCTCAACAGATCTCCTATGCACAGTAACGGCCCTCCTACTCCTCTTATCTCTCTCTCTCTCCCCCCTACACACCCCCCTCGACAACTCCTCCCACCAAATTCAAGTGGATTCTCTCTCTCCTGTGGCGTTTTCGAGGCTTCTTCTACTGTTGTAGACCTTCTTAGCCCTAATATGTGCCACCCAAATTAGGGCTGATTCAGACAGTGAAGACCACGATTCCTCAGCTTCCCTTCTTGACGAACTCAATTATAAGATCCACTCTCTAGGTATGCATACTCTCTCTCTCTCTCTCTCTCTCTCTTCAATTTTATTTTATTAGGTTTTACCGATTGACATGAATCGGTAGATGTTCGGCGGAGAAGACGAACATTCAACATGCAAATTCTAAGAAAGTAGCATTTTTCTATGAAGCGCAAATCAAAGTTAATGGCTCATGCCGAAGCTCCTTCTTGAATCCTTGAGAAAATCAATGATAGTGCTTATGGAGTTAAAATTCTTGCAGATTATAATGTTTCAGCAACATTCAACATGAAGGATTTATTGCCCTATGAGGAAGATGAAGGACTTGCAAATTTGAGGACAAATCTTTGCCAAGGGAGGATGATGAGGTAATCAAAGAAATAACTCAAGATGGCAACGAACGGTCTCAGGATTTGCATTTTTCCAAAAGTCAATTTAAATGTGATTCATCTTACATGGATTGAAGAGTTTCATAATGGAAGTCCAAGAGCTGAAGAATAACCAATTCCAAAGAATCCTCCTATCAATGCTATGAATCATCTAATTTATGACGTGTAGGAGTTACACAACTTAGAAATAAACCTCTCTAAGAATAATTAATTTTAATTAATAATAGTGTCTATATATTGGAGGTTGATGGAGAAGGGAGATGGTGGGAACACGAAAACAAAACTCTGATGTGACCTTTTACTTAATTATTGAAGAGGTAGTTTTATCCCAAAAAAAAAAAAAAAAAAAAAAAACAAAATTCACATTCTCAATTCGGTAGTGCCGCAATACGTATCCGAATTAATATTCTTTTTCTTTGACTTGAATCGGTGGTGTAATCTATGTCCGGTTCCTTGTCGGTTGCATTTATCAGGTACTTGGGTTGTTTGTCTGTGAAAAAGAGTCCAAAATGCTTCTCAAGTTCGGCGCCAGTTTTCTGATTCTCATCGAACAATGCAAATATATAAGTCTCTATAGGCGCTCCAGGCCTTCTTGGAGTCCCTTTTTTCACATGTTGGATCAGATTGTTATTGTAAGACCTGGCATTGTCAACTGTTGCCACGGTGCCACCAGCTGAGGGCCAACCGCTTTCTGTCACCACAATCTGTAAAGACCCACCACCGGACTTTTCAAGTGCAGCATAAATTGAATCCAACATAGCATCAAACAGATTCTGGTACTCCTGATTTCCATCAATTAACGCAACTGAGGGAGCTGTGAAAAGAGTATAGTCCAAACTGATCTCTTGTGTGTTCTGACTATAGGCGAAATAAGGATAAACATTTGCTAGCAATGGTGACTTAATGCTGACTAAGACCTGAATGATGGGGTTGATAAATTCTTGCGCGTCTGTTTTAAAAGCACCCTTAGATGGCGGGTATGACACTCCAAGCAGCCCTGTTTCAATGGGAGTAGAGACTTTTGTTTGATTGGCTAAACCTGCCGAGACAATCGCATTATAAATGTTTTTCATGGCAGGAAGGAGATCTGGTACATATTTAGAATTGGAGTTAAATGGGCTTATTTCATTGCCAACTGCTATGTACTTGATTCTGACGTTGGGATAGTTTTTGACATTGTTTTGGATCCATGTATTGGCGGTGGTTTGGCTTGAGGCAAGGCCCGGTAGTTCGTCATTTCCAGCCCCAAGTACGACCTCAATGTTAGAGCCTCCAAGGGCTCGGAGAGCGTCTGCATCTGGCCGAAGGAGTCTCATTCTTCGGATGTTGTATTGTTTGTAAAGGGCTATGACTCCTGGCTTGGATGGTAAATTGTTACCAAGCATGCCGTAGTTAACACCTATCTGAGCTTCTGCATTGCATTTAGACTGAGAAACAATATTTTGATTGTTAATATATATGATAGCTCATGTTCAGGTTCACAAAGAGATGGCAATTATATGTTTGCTAATGATACTTACTTCCATGGAAACGCAGAGAAGTTAAAATTTGAACAGTCTATGGATGATTCAAGCCCAATATTTGCAAAAAGTGTAAAATCATTGAATGCTTGTAAATGCATCGTGTTCCATTTTGTGGTTTGTTTAGCTCGGCCAAAGGGTTCCGATGAAAATTCATTTACAACAGAATGTATCACCCGCCAGGAGGAGTCAAATGGAGTTGGTGAGTTTGTAGAATGCTGGCGTTGTGCCCGAGAATGACAAAATTTACTACAATGTTGTCTAGTGTTGGACCATCACCATCACATATTAAATTTATATGAAATTCAATTCCAATATTAAATTTATAAAAATAAAAAGATAACGAACAAAACAGTGTTCATGCCAAAGAAATCTGATAATATTAAATTTGTTAATATTAGCAATAATATATATGACTAACATAAGAAATAGTAGTCGTATCAAACTCTTTTGGATTGAGTGGTCTGACACTCTACTCTTTTAACCAGAGATCTCGAATTCAAGTTTTAAAAATGATAAAAAAAGATTTGAGGGAGCTAATATTTAAAAATGAGTTTCATAATATTCGAATCAGATTAATCAAAAAAAACCTGAATATGAGTGAAAACCCAAAAAAAAAAAAAAATAGTCGTGATTGTGCGTGTTTTGTGTGTTTAGAGCTCATGTCGTGCCAATGTAATGGGCTGGCCCAAAGCACAGGCCCATCGTGCTTGCGTGTAATCTGCTACCTCCAGGACTCAAACACAATCCTATGCCCCAAGGCATAGCACGCATCCTTATCATTCACTTTGTGTTATGGCAGCGCACGGGCCGCTTCGAACCAGGCTTGTGCGTGTTTTTTTGTTTTTTTTTTGATTACATAGAAATTTAAATCCTGAATTTTAAGATTTGAAGAGAAGAATTATGATCATCAGACGGTTCCTTCGAATCCTAAATTTCAGTTAGAAGAGAAAAATTATGGTCATCAGACTATCTCTTGGGAACGCTTGTGCGTGGTTGCGCCGGCATGGCTTGTTTGACAACTCTCCGTACCCCAGCCCCTCTTCAAAGAGAGGGGAAAAGGAAGATAAAGAAAAATGGAATGTGAATGAAAAAAAATATCAAGGGAATGGAAAAGGAAATGTATAAAATAATATTATTTAAACCAAAATATATATATATATTGAATGAAATGATAAAATCTGAGAGCACGAGAAAAATTTGCTCCCACGAAGGTTTACAGAAAGAGTTTTTGTTTGATGAGCGTAACAATATGCAGAGGATCCACACTTGTTTTAGACATGCTCCATAAGAAACATGATATTTTTTTTCCATGACATGGTCATGAAACTTATATAGTAAGTAAAGTTGTTCCAACAAACATCGAGTAAAACGTTACTCTCCTCTCATCCACATCAAACTTTTCATACATAATGACTGTCGGTGCTTGTTTGTCATGCAGTATAGAGTTGATGTGGATTACATGTGCAGAAGAGTAATACCACAAGCGACACAAAAACTTGTTATGAACAAGCCAAGCACTGTGCATAGTTTTAAAAGTTGAATGAGATGCAAGAGTGATTTTGTGTGTGTGTGTGCGCGCACGCGAGAGAGAGAGAGAGAGAGAGAGAGAGAGAGAGAGAGAGAGAGAGAGAGAGAGAGAGAGAGAGAGAGACCTGTAATCTCTATGGCAGCTAGTAAGACACCCAGCAGCAACAACATTACGGAAGCAATGTGAGAAAACCCAGCACCAAAATTGAATTTGGCCTTGGGGACTAAGATGGGGAATGAGAGCAAAGGATATTTATTGCCAAATAGATATTTATTTAAAAGTTGAATGAGATGCAAGAGTTATTTTGTGTGTGTGTGTCATGCAGTAATTTTGACATTTTTATTTTTTTATTTGATGAAATTAAACTTATGCATAATTGATTTTTTTTTATTTTAACTTTTAGATTTTATAAAAAAAAAAAGCTAAAAGTCTAAATTTATAGAGAAGTATATTATTAATTTTTTTTCTCAAAGTTGTTCTTTTCTCAATTATGTGACACGGATACTTAGTTGACAAGTAACTTAGGAAAGAAATCGTAAGAGAGAGAGAGAATAAGCATGTAACATCTTGAAATTAAAATCCTAAATAATAGTGAGAGGGTAGGAATCAATCACAGCATGCACTGCTGCACCGCAACTTGCGCCCTCTTTAACAAACTCAACCAGCTGTTTGGTTTTTGAAAAAGAAGGTTTTAGTGCAACTTGGATCTTGTTTTCTCCTGCAATATTCTACTTGCACTCTTCGCTTTTCTCTCTCTTGTGTTCATGCGGATGCATTACGATATAAATTGAATACGACGCAACGCTTTTGCAAGTTGGGAGCGTAAGGGTTATAATTTCATAGAGTTTCTTTATAGCTTTTGTTTAAAAAATACCAAAAAAAAAAAGTAAAATCATTATTATAGTAGAAGAAAAATCAATTTGCACATCCAATTTGTCTCAAAATCTTTTTACTCTTATAGTTCAAAATATGTCAAAATTACTCTTGAAATTATTTTTATAAACCCTTTTTTCTTCCACCTAAGTAAAAATAGCAAAATGACCAAAATAAAATATTAAAAAGTAAAATAAACAATTTCAAAATTAAGTTTGTGAAAGTAAATACACGATAATGATCTGCATGGTGCTATGAAGCAAAACTAATTTTTTTTTAAAAAAAAAAAATTTATTTTTTAAAATGTTCTAAAATTTTTCAATTTTCTTTTTCTCTAATTTTATTTTTTGTGATATTTTTGTGAAAATATAGTTTATAACTAATAACTTAGACTCCAGATTTATAAAGAAATGTAATATTATTATTTAATATTTTAAATTTTCCTAGAGCACGTATAAATTTACACTTGGTTTTGCAATATTTTTAATATCATTATTTATTATTTATTCAAAATGTTTCAAATTAGTGTTTCTGCTATTCTCCTTAAGCACTCATTCAGCACCCATTCTCTCCATCCCCCCCCCCCCCCCAAAAAAAAAAACAGAAAGAAAGAAAGAAAAATGAAAAAGGGGAGGATTCAGGTCAATCACGCGGTAAAAATATGTAAATGTGCAAATCCTATCCGAACCTAAAAACGAAAATAGGTACAGAATAATTAAAAAATTAATATTTTTTTAAAAAATAAAAAATAAAAATAAATATACACATAAATATAAAAATATAAATTTTTTTTTATAAATATTAATTATTTTATTAAAATAATAGAATAAATATATTTTAAAATAAAAATATAAAATGATCAAATATATAAAAATTAATCATAAGATAAATAATATAAAAATTATAATTATAATTAAATTAAAAATAATTTGTAAAATATAAAAATTTTTATATAAATATCAATTAATTTTACATAACATGAGTAACGATTGAGAAACAAAGAAACGTTACGTGAATGATAGAGTGTGACCACTTGCCCACCACAAAGGGAAGAGATTATCTACCAAAGTTGTCCTCTTAAATCACATTCTTAAAACTGTTGAATTAAATCCAATATTCCGAAGAATCAAATCTGTTGCAGAATCCATAAACCAATCATTAGGAAGCAATCAGAGTCTTTATATAATCCCCAGACTTTAGGAAACCATAGGAATTCCAGTTTTATCAAACTTCATGCAGTTCAAAATGTGAATAAAGCAATCTATGCGGATAGAGAAGGGGGAGGGAGAGGGAGAGGAAACCTGCTGGGGAAGTGAGAGGACGGACGAAAGTCGGCATCTCCGAAAGCAATTGAAGCGAAGAAATTGAAGAAATGCAGAAGATGCGAACATAATTTCTGATGAATTTGACAAAATCAAAGTGACGAATTGAGATTAGGGTTTTCGAGTTCGTGACACATTACGCTCCGTATCCCGTTGAATCCCGACACGGACACGGACTGGCCTTTGCGCTCACGGGGGAGAGCAAAATTAGTGACCTCATAATTATTTGAATTATTTTGAAATTTTAATTTTAATTTTACTTTCTTTGTAAAAAATTAAAAAAAAAAAACGAAAAAAAATTATTAAAATTGAGTTAATTGGAACTTTCCAAATAATGCGTTGCACAGTTGGTATCTTGCAATACCATTTGTACAAAACTATTATTTTCATAATCAAAAAATAAAATAAAATAAAACTATTATTTAATTCATTCATAATATTTATTAAATATAATTTTCTTAACTCCAAAATTATCTGGGTACATGATTAATTGAGTCCTAATTTGCCCTTATCTGTCAATTATGGATGTATGTCTATATTAGGGCTATATTTGTCAAATGAAAAACTCATATTCCATTTTTTTTTTTTTATCTTGATGTAAACACCAATGCCTATTTGACCTATAATTATTCTAAATTAAATACAATTACAGCTATTTGAGAAAGTTTATTTGATGTTTAATTAAAATTAAGAGAAGTTTTAATATAAAAAATAAATGATAGAGTAATAATTTTAATCTTTTATATAAAAACATTTTACTTATAAATCTCTTACTACTAAAAGTTTCTACTTGATTTAAAAGAATAAATAAAATAAAAAACAATATTAAATAAGCGTAGTTGAGTAAGCTAAGGATCTCCCCATAGATCCTTTATATAGGCTCAACTCAATATATCAAATAATCTTTTTCCTTGTTTATAAGTTAATTATATTACAAACAATTAAACTATTTTTTAAATATCCATTGTTATATGACTATTAAATAAATCAAAAACATCATTAAAATTTAAATAAATTAAAATTATCATTAAAATTCAAACATACCCTTTTAAGAAAAAATTGTAAAATATATTAATCATCGAATTTTACTTATTTGTACGAGTAATTTTTTAATGGTAGCCCAATTTTACTTCCATTTCTAGGCAAGTATTGAAATAACTAGATCGAGACCCTACTCCTTGCAAGGGAAGAGGATAAGTTTGAGGCAGAATCCACAAATTCCCCTTGACCCCCCTGGGTTCGACCATTCATACTTGGGTTTGCCATCGATTTCAAGGAGACCCCAATTCTTGTCCCATTCATTAGTGGTGTTCTTCATCTTCTCATCATAGAGTGAAGTGATGTAAACGGAGACGGGAATGGGATACTTGGGAGTGCCCTTTTCGAGTTTCTCAGTGATCTTGCTTATGAATGTCCTTGCATTTGCAACACTGGCGGCAGTTCCAAACCCTGCAGAGGGCCAACCAGTCTCAGCAATCACAAGTCCCGGCTTGAAAGGAGTGCCCCCATTCGCGTTTTCAACCGCGGCATGAAGGGAGTCCAAGATGGCATCAAACAGGTTACCATACAGCAAAGCTTTGTCCCTGATTTGGTAGCTGGAGGGCTTAAAGAGTGCAAAATTCAGGTATTGACCGTCCGCATCGGACTTTGCCGCATAGCACTTGAAAGGATGCACGTTAACCAGCAAGGGATACCCACGCTCGTCCAAGAACTTCAAGATATTTCCCATGCTGCCTACAACATTGTTCTTGAAAACCCCTCGCGAGGGAGGGTTAAAGCTTTGGTCAGAAAGCAGTTCAGCTCCGATTGCGGTGGTAACCTTTATTTGGGTCTCTCGCCCTTGTCTGCGAAGTGCTTGGAATATGTTCTGCAAGGCGTTCTGAAGCACGCTCGCCCTGGTTGCCAGATCAACTTCATTGCCCACCACAATGTACTTGAAATCAACCGAAGTGTAGTTGATGATGTTGTCCTTAACCCACGTTTCTACGTCAGCTGGATTTGTTGAAAGGGTTTCGATACGGTCGTTCGGGATGCCAAGCATCACCTCAATGTTCGATCCAGCACTGTCCAGTGCTTGCAGCATGTCTCTGTCCGCTTCATACAGCCGAATTCTTGGAATCCCATTCTTTTTTGTAAACTCCCAAAACCTCTGGATGTGTCGGCAGGCCCCGTGTATCACTTTTCATGCCCAAACACACTCCTACGTCTGCATGCACCCAACACCAACTCTTAATGTTTTTTAGGGGGGAAAAAAAAGCCATAAAAGAGATTGACAACAGAGGAGTAAAGACTACATATAATAATCAAAATTTTCATAGAGTCCATCTATTCTAAAAATTTAAACTAATAGCTAAAAATACCTTCTTTTTTTTTCTACATTTATTACTAACATCTTCTCATATGAATAATTATTAGTAATACACAACTATATTATAATGAAAAAATCAATGACATTAATTGAAAATAAAATAGAAAAAGAGATTTGTCATTATGTAGGTTGAGTGATCTATTTTAATTTAGAGCGCAAAATAATTATGAATTTACTATAAATAATATGTCACGTCAACTTTCAAATAAAAATTAATTCCAACATATAATATTTCTTATAGAGAAAAAATACTGAGAGAAATAATGAGACATTTGAGGATGTGTGTGAATATACACACACAAAGGTATATGGTATAGATGTATGCATCATGGGATTCACTTGGAGAGAGAAATATTAGAGATGCAATTTTGATGGGTATAAGACTGACCTGATAACTTGAGGGAACCCATTGGAATTGGATTGTTGAAGGAATAAAGCAAGAACAAGATGGAGATGTGGTGTAGCTGAATTGGTGCTCCATGCAGCTCCCGAATGTTCCCTTTTATAGGAGAATGCCTTTAATTTTGCCCTTCAATGGCCTCGCTAATTACGTTGGGATGCCACTATTCCTGATAGAGCTTACCTCAGGTCGAGACTAGGAAGGAGGTTTGACAAATCGAGCAATCACAATTTGTTAGACTTTATCGAGAAATAAATGTTTTACGAATTAAAAAATAGTAATTTATATTTAAATTAGATTATCATTAATTTTTATTTAAAATATATATATTTTTTTATGAAAACCTTAAGGTTAATGTATAAAATAAAAGAACAATTAATGCTAATATTCTTGTTACCCTTTGATT
This sequence comes from Dillenia suffruticosa, assembly GCA_033439265.1. NCBI lineage: Eukaryota > Viridiplantae > Streptophyta > Magnoliopsida > Dilleniales > Dilleniaceae > Dillenia > Dillenia suffruticosa. The sequence goes on from JAVTVX010000035.1 coordinate 24,109,850, forward strand.
TTGAAATAATTTTAAGTTATTTTTATAGATAATATCTTTATTGTTTTTTTTAATTATATAGGGAACAAGCCAACTTGTTTCGTTGATTAACATTAACATTAACATTAACATTAATGATGCGGCCCCAATGACGTGCTCCTCCATTTTTGATGATGTCATTTTGATTAACTTGGAGTTTTTATTAAGATGATTGCATGAAGAGATGCAAAGTTCTGTGAGTTTTTAGGGAAAATCAGGGAAATGAGAGGGGCAATGTCATAATTATAGGAGAATACCAAGACAACTGGGGACAATTAAGTATTTCCAATCCCTCAGTTTGAGTTTTTAAATAAACCAAACGACTATTTCAATAAAAAAAAATTCTTGATTTTTTTTTATAAGGAATACAATCAAATGGGATCGAATCGTATAAGGGAGAATGGAAGTGAGAAAACTCTACCGTCTAAACTGTTTCTGAGGGATAAAAAATATATATATATATTTCAGTAAAAAAAAATTATTGATTAATATAGTTTAATTTTTGACTTTATGTAGACATGTTATTCCATTTCTTACTTTTAAAAAAATTTTTTTTTATTAGGTACTATTTTCTTTGCCATTAATACTACATGTGGTTGTTAAGCATTAATTCTTTAATAAATAAATAAAATTTCTTGTTATCTAATGCAATATTTTATAATTACCAACAACCACTCATTAATTTCCAACAAATTTTAAACATAATGACACATGGGATCTGTTTTATGAATCAAAAGTTAGCATTTTGACAATTAACAAAAAATAAAGAATAAAATTATTTAGGCACAACAAACTTGGATGTCTTTACCATGTATTTTCGTACGGCAAATTTCTAATATAACTATGTTATCTTTGTTGCTAACCTTGACTAATATGCATTCTGGCTAAGGTAAAAGGGAAATAAGAAATTTAAAATTTTGCAAAACTATAATGTATTACTTTTAGAAGATGTGAACTGACCAAATATCTGAAAAATGCTGTGTGGGCTAATAGAAATTTGGGAAACATTGGTTAGAAAAATTTCTTTATATTCAAAATATATACTTAAAGATTATGACATCTTATACAACTTCATTCAATATTTCAAAATAATTTTTACCTACTCTAATATTATTCCTATCCTTTTTTCCCTAAAGTCCTAAATCCTGTTTTGTAATTAATTAGTACCAGAAGAGAACACCATCTGATCTAATACTGAACAACAATGATATTTCGTTAGTTGTCATAGCAAATTGGTTTGAGTTGGAATTGAATAAATACTGAACGGACAGAAATAAAAATAGGAAAATAAAAACATGTATAAAATAATATAGAAAAATGACATTTTATAATAATAAAGAAAATAAAAATGTGGACAAATATATAAATATAAAAATATAAGAATTTTTATATAAATATTAATTATTTGATAGAAATAATAGAATAATCATCTTTTATAATAAACATAAAAAATGAACAAATATATAATTATTAATTATAAGACAAATAATATAAAAACTATAAATATATAAATAATTTATTAAATATGAAAATTTTGTAAATATAAAAAGGTTAAGAATTTTTATGTAAATATTAATTAATTTAGTATGTTAAAATATTTTAAAATAATTCAAAAATAAAACAAAAATATTTGAGAAACCAGGGAAATGCTGAGAAGTTTTCACGGATTACAGTGGGCACTCCCCCTTTGAATGTGACAAAAAAATTAAAGTAGTCCCGCATTTTGTAACAATTAAAATACAATCTCGAATCTCAACCCTTCTCTTCTACATACACCAACCCTTCTCTTGTCGTGTCTGTTGAGGGATGAATATCATTGTGGAGAGAGAAAGATTAAAAAAAATTATAAGAAAAATAGTCGTGTCTTCTGTCTGTAACAATTTCTTATAATTCTTAATTGTAAGAAAATTTTTTATTTCATATATTAATATCTTTATTAATATAATATAATTTTATCTTTGACTTTTAGGTAGACGTGTTATTCCGGTTTTTTCTTTTCTTTTTTTTTTTATTTTTCCAAATATTTTTTTCTTAGGCAGTTTTTTTCTTTGTCATTAATGCCAAGTGTGGTTGTTAAGCATTAATTCTTTGATACATAAATAAAATTTATTACTATTTAATATAATATTCTATAATTACCAATAATCACTCGTTAATTTTCACAAAACTTCATCACTCATCGGTTCTGTTTTTTGAATTAAGAGTTAGCATTTCGACAATGAATAATTACCAATGAATAAAATGTTGGTCTAAGTTGTTCCATCCATTTCGCTTATATAATCTGTTTTATGTATTTTTTTTTTCTTTTCTTTTCTTTCGTCTCTCGCTAATAAGGCTACCATCAATACTTGTACAAAGTTGAAACATTCGGCATCTTTTCCTTTTTCCACTCAATTCTCAAAAATTTGTCACCCTTATGGCACAACCATTCAAGCCGCATATGGCAGGCATTTCAAGCACTCCTTTTCCACGCTCTGTACGTGTATTCGTAAAATAATATTAATGAGCATATGTGGCCTAAAGGCATTCCATACGCATACAAGTTTCTTCTTATGTGAATAATGATCCTTCGCAGGAACAATGACCCAAAACCAAATCCAGTGACCTCAAATCTTATTACTACTATTTGCCCCCTTCTACATATAGGCAACACTTTCTCTTAATTGAAGTTCATACATAGCCCTGCCACCTGCTTTTGGAGGGAACATATTACAAGCAGCCCTTATTTAATAGTACAAGAAAAAAACTGATAAAAATCAAAAGATGGGCTGATTATTATTCCTTAGCTCATGCTAATAATTGGTCCTCAAAGGGCTATTCTTAGTTAAAATTGACGGGGTACTTGAGTTGTTTATTTGGGAAAAAGAGTCCAAAATGCTTCTCAAGTTCGGCGCCAGTTTTCTGATTCTCATCGAACATTGCAAAGATATAAGTCTCTATAGGCCCTCCAGGCCTTCTTGGAGTCCCTTTTTTCACATGTTGGATCAGATTGTTATTGTAAGTCCTGGCATTGTCAACTGTTGCCGCGGTGCCACCAGCTGTGGGCCAACCGCTTTCTGTCACCACAATCCGTAAAGACCCACCACCAGACTTTTCAAGTGCAGCATAAATTGAATCCAACATAGCATCAAACAGATTCTGGTACCCGCGATTTCCATCAGGATCAGTAACCACAACTGACGGAGCTGTGAATAGAGCGTAGTCCAATCTGATAGTTTGTGTGTTTTGACTGTAGGCGAAATAAGGATAAACATTTGCAAGCAATGGTGACTTAATGCTGACTAAGAACTGAACGATGGGGTTGATAAATCCCTGTGCGTCTGCTCTAAAAGCACCCTTAGATGGCGGGTATGACTCCCCAAGCAGCCCTGTTTCAATGGGAGTAGAGACTTTTATTTGATTGGCTAAACCTGCCGAGGCAATCGCATTATAAATGTTTTTCATGGCAGGAAGGAGAACTTGTACATATTTAGAATTGGAGTTAAATGGGCTTATTTCATTGCCAACTGCTATGTACTTGATTCTGACGTTGGGATGGTTTTTAACATTGTTTTGGACCCATGTATTGGCGGTGGCTTGGCTTGAGGCAAGGCCCGGCAGTTCGTCATTTCCAGCCCCAAGTACGACCTCAATGTTAGAGCCTCCAAGGGCTCGGAGAGCGTCTGCATCTGGCCAAAAGAGTCTCATTCTTCGGATGTTGTATTGATTGTAAAGGGCTATGACTTCTGGCTTGGATGGTAAATTGTTACCAATCATGCCGTAGTTAACACCTATCTGAGCTTCTGCATTGCATTTAGATTGAGCAAAAATGGTGATAGTTAATATATATAATATCTCAAGTTCAGGTTCACTAAGAGATGACAATGATATGTTGGTAATGATACTATTACTATGAAAATGCAGAGCAGTTAAAATTTGAACAACCAGAGAGAGAGAGAGAGGGAGAGAGGGAGAGGTGGAAATTTGAAGAATTAAGTACTGTTCAAATATGGATCTCATTAACATGATGGTTAACTAGTTCAACCTATGAAGCATGGATACAAAACAACGTATGGATGCTAGGATTAGACAAATTGATTTTTAATGGTGACAAGATCCAGAATATTCTATTATTTTTGTAAATATTGTTACTCATAGATAATTATTCAATCATTTTTAACGGCAATCATTTTTTTTATAAAAAGGGGATAATAAAAAGTTTTTAATTATAGTTATTAATTTTATAAATATTAATACCCACGAAAATAGAAAAAAATTTAATAAATAATTCCATCTATGGATGATTCAAGCCCAATATCTGCAAAAATAATAAAATCATTGAATACACAAAAAATGCGTCGGGTACCATTTTGTGGTTGGTTTAGCTTGGTTTAAGGGTTCTTTGGCACGAACAAAACGGTGTTCATGCCAAAGAAATACGACAATATTAAATATTTTGATATTAGTAATAATATATACAAATAAAAGAAAAGGTAGTCGTGCCTGTACCAACAAAAAAGAAAGAAAAAAAAAAAAAAAAAGGCCAACAGTAGTCGTGTTTGTGCGTGTTTTTGTGTGTGACGAGCTCATGTCGTGCCAATATAATGGGCTGGCCCAAAGCACAGGCCCATCGTGCTCGCGTTTAATATCCAAACTCCGGGACTCAAACACAATCCTATGCCCCAAGGCATGTCTAAAAAAAATGGCATGACTAAGCACGCCCCCTTAATATTCACTTTGTGTCATGGCAGCGCACGGCCCACATGCTTGTGCCGACACAGCTTGTTTGACAAAAACAAGGTAAACACGAAAAAGAAAAAGGAATTGTGAAGAAAAATATCAAGGGAACTGGGAAAGGAAATTTATAAAGTAGTATTATTCAAAAAAAAAAAAATTATTGAATGAGATGATAAAACCTGAGAGCACGAAAAAAAATTGCTCCCACGAATTTAGAGGTTTGCAGAAAGAAAGAGTTTTTGTTTGATGAGTGTAGGACGTAACAAATTATGCACATTTGTTTTAGACATGCTCCATAAGAAACATGACATTTTTTCATGACAACTTACATAGAAGTAAAGTTGTTCCTACAAACATAGAGTAAAATGTTATTCTCCTCCCACCCACATCAAACTTTTCATGCATAATGACTGTCGGTGCTTGTTTGTCATGCAGTATCGTTGATGTGGATCACGTGCAGAAGAGGAATACCACAAGTGACACAAAAACTTGTTATGAACAAGACATACTCTGCATAGTCTTAAAAGTTGTATGAGATGCAAGAGTTAGTGTGTGTGTGTGTGTGTGTGAGAGAGAGAGAGAGTGAGAGAGAGAGAGAGAGAGACCAGTAATGTCTATGGCAGCCAGTAAGACACCCAGTAGCAACAACATTGCAGAAGCAATGGGAGAAAACCCAGAACCAAAATTGAATTTGGCCATTGGAGAGACTGATAAGGAACGAGAGCGAAGGATATATGTTGCTTGTATATGTCTCTTGCACTACAATTGGTATCTCCTTTTATAGAGAGAATTGGGAAGACACGGTCCAAGCTGTTACAGCCATTGTTGGCTCCACTACTTGCAGGTCAATCACTCCATGGAAAATTCTCATTAGGAAACAAAATAAAAGAAAAATCTGCCATCGCCTCATTCAGTGCCAATTTATCCGCTATAATATCCTAACCATATGTGTTTGAAAAGTCTAGGGTTGGCCCTTCCTATTGTCCTTTATTGCACTAGTTGGCCTTCTCAAAATATGCAATCTTCATTTCGTTCCTCACGAGTTTATCTCATGTCTTTGTCACAGTCATTGAAACCAAACTCTCTCCAAAACTGCACTTTTAAATCACAAACACAGAAAATATAAACACCATAAACGATAAGCCAATCCTAAAATATTACAACTTTAAACTCCACCATCTTTTGTTATTATATCTAATCACACGGATGTTTTATCATTGTGATAATTTTGGCCCTTTTATGATTTTTCTTTTTAATTTGATGAAAATAAACTTATTCGGCATTGATTATATATATTAACTCCTATAGATTTGATAAAAAAAAGTTAATCACCTAGAGTCCAAACTTATAGAGAAATATATTATTAATTATTTATTATTTTAACACTTTCTCAACATCTAATCATATAGTATTTTAAAACCTCTTACTCGCATATTACGCAACACATTCAATTATATGGTATTTTAAATATGGTGAAAAGAGAGTTTAATATGAAAATTATTATGAATATTTTTATATCTTAATACTAATTATACCGCGTATGTGGAAAATGTAGGTTCTCTATTAGGTATTTGTGCACTAAATTAAGAAGGCAAAAGATTGTGGCATTGAAAATTTCTAAGTCCTTATGACGCCACTTTGGACCAGCCATGTTCCTTCAAAGTATTGGCAGAAAACATGAAACCAATTTTGACAAATAATTGAATTCAGATTTTAACTGAAATTACTTTTTGAAAATCCTAATGAACATATTAGGGTGACATCCTCAATACCCAAGTCTATTCGTCCAACAAATACTGCGGTGCTTATAGCTATGGCACCTAGAATGGAAAACGCAAGCCACACCGTGACATACCAACCCGACTCTTTCCAAATGAAAGGGATTTATAGGGTTTATTGCTTTTGAATCCTGATCCAATGATCACATGATCACCTGTCATTTTACTATTCATGGCTGGAAAATAATATCATTGGATGAAAATTTAATAACTACAACTTTACATATATTAATAATTGTAGGAATTGTTTAAAAAAAAATTCCCTTATTATGAATAAAAATAATTTCTATAAAAATAAATAATATTCTCCAAAATATTGATGAGATTATGGGACCACAAATATTCTTATCACTGAATTAATTCAAAATAAAAGGAGAAAATTTTCTTTCAAGACTAAATATGAAACAAAGAAGTTAGTGAATGGTTTAACCAAAAAAATGTTGAAAGTATATCCAAATATTTAGATTTCTATCTTATTTCTTCGTTTGTTTCGTAATAAAATAATTTTTAAGGATATAAAAAAAAATGAAAACGATACATTTTAAATCACCACAAAACAGTGTTTCCTTTGTTGATAATTATAAAATAGCATTTGAGAAAGAGAAAGAGAGAGAGAGAGAGAGAGAGAGAGAGAGAGAGAGAGAGAGGACAATAACGTGGAAACTTGCCCGTCTCATTGGCATATTAGGCAATATTTCTGGTACCGTCCAATCGAGCCTTCGGATCCACAGCTGTCTTACAGCAAATACTATAACTATGTCAAATCAGAACATAAATCTTTGATTAAATATCAAATTTAAAATTTAATAATAAAAAAAAAATTATATTACAAGAATTACACTCCGACCAAAGTTATTAATCAAAATATAATTCAAAACATCTAAACTAAAATATATATATATATAACCACAACAAACTTTTAATTCTATCGTTTAGGTAGAGTTTAGATCGCACTCGGAAATAGAAATAAAAAATCTTAATAATTAGAATCAAAAACGAATACTGATATTTATTATTTAATTCAAATTCTGAATTAATATTTTTATCATCATTAATATTTGATTTGTATATATTTCGGAATAAAAATCATATATATGTTAATTTTATTCTTGATAAAAAAATATTTAAAAGTAAATATTATATTTTTTTAATTATAGGTTTTGAATTTGAGTTATGAATATAAAAAAAAATGATATTTAAAAGAGTCAATTTTTTTAATAAATTTTATAATATTTGAATTAAATTAATTAAATAAAATTTAGGTATATAAAAATAAGAGATGAGGAAACATGTCCCTCTCATTGGGCATGTTAGACCAGAAGTTGTACCAAATTTAAACACACAATTTTATTAAAATTCAGCATTTATCGTACCATTCGATCGAGCCATGGGATCCACAGCTGTCTTACATCAAATAATATAACCATGTCGAATCAATCAGCGGTGCATTTTTATGTGATTTCTGGTTCTTATACCCTTAACCAAACATTAACTCCCCTTATTTTACATCAAATATATATATTTTTAAATATTCTCTTTTTGTACTTCAAAATTTTTTTGAAATTATTATAAAATTTTTTTAAAAATAATTAAATAATCATATTTTTATTAAAAAAAGTTACATTAATTGTAATATTTTTCTTTGAAATATCAATTTTATTATATATTGAAATTGAACATTTTGAGAAATAACAAAAGGTAAAGTTAAAAAAATAGCAATTAATATTTTCTTTATTTTTTTAAAATAATATTTGAAATGAAACCAAAAATATTTTAAGTGGGGCTTGACGTGGGAAAAAAGTACCACGAAAAATTATCAACAAATTAAGAACCAGATGAATGATAGGTATTCACACAACTATTTTTGCGGTCACCTCTTTTTATAATTGAATTATTTCTAATTATTTCATAAAAAATGATTTGATACTTTTTCATAACAATATTCTTAATAAATCATCACAATTTCTTTTTTCTTTTTTTTTTTTTACCATGACATTTGCTTGAGAATTATGCTAGCATAGCACTTCTTAAGTCATATAAATGCCAACTAGAATGATAAGAGGAGGGGGAGAGAGAGAGAAAGAACAGGTTTATATAACTAATTGGCCTCTAAGATATTTGAGTTTTAGCAGTCGCCAGCCATTCTGAAATCTCAAGTAGGGTAACTTCTATTTTTATTTTTTTAAAAAATTTGTTCATTAGGTCTGAGATTTAGTGGAGTGGTGATTATGGTATGATAATAACTTGAGAATTTATAAGATAAGAATACATAAATTTGACGGCCCAGATGGGTATTATTGATAAAATTAAAACTAAGCCCTCAATTCATTACCTTCATATGCTAAAACATATTTGACTACCAAAATCATCTTTTAAAATAAATAAATAAAAAAAGAGTGAGAGGTGAGGTTAGATATTTTTGTTTATTTATTTATCGCAATGAGTGTGAGGAATAAAGAGAAAAGAATCGTCCAAATTAGCTGATTTTTGAATTAGGGTGTCCCCAGTATTCGATTGATTGAGTATTCACCATGTTTTTTTTTCTCTTGACAAATATATTTTTGACATTTATCAGAATCAATTAATTTAATATAAATCATAATAATAACATGTAAAAAGGTGTTTTTCAATCACAATTTTTCCCTTTCTTAAAATTACAAGGGGGTAATTCCAAATTTCAACTAAATGCTTTAACTTTTTGAATTTAAATTATGGACCTCTTTTGCCTCCTGATTTTTTCTTCTCTTTTGTTTTTTTTTTTGGGTGTGAGTTCAAATTCAAAATTAAAATTTAACATCGCACTTTTGTAAATTTTACTTGGGCAACATAAGAAGTCTTACTTAAAATTTTTGAAATTTCCAGGAAAAAAAATCCAAAAGGTTCAAAAAACTTCAATAGGGGCAATTGGCCCCACACGATAGTTCCGCCCATGGAAGAGAAAAAAAATTCTCAAACAACACAATTTAAAAAAAAAAAAAAAAATTCCCATAAGGTTGAAAACGAAATGATAGATGGAGATGGCGGAGTAAGAAGGATGCAATGCATCTCCTAATTCTATACACAGAGAAAGAACTATTGCTGAAACAAGACTTCATACATTTGAGTGAACCATCTCCTCAACTATTCTTAAGAACCACAAATAAAAGGAATATTCCCCAACAAAAAAACAAGACTTGTCAAAGAGGCAAACCCTGTCCGAACCAAAGAGAGTCGTCTCATTGCCTCCCCCCTCCCCCCGCCCCCCTCCCCCCCCCCCCCCCGCTTATCTCTTTTTCTACCCAATCCGAACCAAAGAGAGTCGTCTCGTTGCCCCCCCCCACCCCCCCCCCCCCGCCCTTCTCTCCCTCCATTTCCAAGACATTGCTTCCAATATCGGGTTGGGCCTGGGCCCCACTTCGCCGTTTGCATATCTCTCTTCCCCCTCTCGCACGTCTAAGAAAAAAGGAGCAGATGTCCAATGGCCATTTTCTACGCCAGGTGGGAGTGTGCAATAACGCCCCTCTGTGCACGTTAGCATCCAGACCCCCAATAGCCACAAAGGGACAACAAGAGAGCCATCATTTCTCGGTCCTCGCCAGTTGCCCACCACAAAGGGTAGAGATTGGAAATCTCTACCAATCTCTACCCAGGTTGTCCCCTAGAAAAACTGTTGAATTAAATCCAAATTCCAAATCATGGCAAATGAGGCCATTTTCCACCACTCGCATTTCCTTTTTTTTTTTTCTTTTTTTGCAATATTTTCTAATATAATCATCTAGAAATTTTTGACAAAATTTAACCCACATTAAAAGGGCATGACCAACCTGTGACCCAATATTTTTTGGCTATGGGTCCAAACCGTTGTCCAAGAAGAACTTTGATCCCAAAATCTGTACAAATCATTTTCATCCTAAAGAAAGACCAATTTCAATCCATCTAACCCACTTGCAACTCGAGTCAATATTGTTACCGTGACGCTTGAATTCAGATTGATGACCCACTCTAAAAATCGGACCTCATCCACTCTAGATTTCTAGGCCGTACATGTGACTCATCATATAATTTTTTTTTAAGGAAAACAATAGGTAGAAATCTCAATCACAATATATATTATTAAATTATTATATATATATATATATATACACAATAATTCATAAATCATCCACACTCACACACACACAGATAACTAAATACCAAACCATTTATACCAATCTGGTCTTTCTTTTTGCCTCTTTGGTTGCATTGTTGTGCTTGTTTCAACAATTGCTACAATGTCCACCATGGATAAGTTATTAGCTGTTCGTTGGTGTTAATTATTTAATGTAGTGACGTCTTGACCCAAAATTGAATGCGAGCCCTGGTCTTTGTTTTGTGGAAGGGGACCTACCAAGAATTTATTGAAGGAAGAAAAATAAGTATAGCCTACTAGAGTAGGGCTCGCTTCTGACCGACAAGTGGCTCATGCACTCTTGCACAGGAAGAAAGTCCGGCACGCCATGGAAATTAAAAATTTAAAGAGGACATCTGCAATAAAAGTGGGAATACCACTCCACGGTCTTGGGGGATATTTCTATTTTTCTTTTGCTATTTGCCTAAAACCAAATATTGACCAAATAATTTACGAAGTAAGAACTACAATCCAAGGAACCTAACCCGGGTCATGAGGAATATGAAAGCATCATCCTAGCAAGGGTTTTCTTCTTCCTTTCTTTCTTTCTTTCTTTCTTTCTTTCTTTCTTTCTTTCTGTTATTTATTAGATTATTTACTTGAAATATACATTTATGCATTTTCTTTTCAAAAGTGATTAAGCTAAATACTAAGAAAAATAACTCCCCTCCACATAAACCCTCCATCATTGGTGATAAGGAGATTTGATCTCAACATATCTTAAAACCATCTCAAGGGTGTTTATTAGCATATTTGACTAGCACCGGTAGAATTTACATTTTTTTTTGAGTTAGGGGTCTTCTATAAAATACCTTACAAATGACATAAATGGAAGTGATACCTAATTTTTTTCCCAAAAAAACATATCTTATATATTATTATTCAAAACAAATTTCACCAAAACAAGAGTTGGCACCAAAAGGCGCATTACATTATCTCAATTATATTAAATATTATACTCTACATAAATATAATTATACCCAGAATTTAAAAAAAGTTATAAATATAAATATCCACTAATAAAAAATAGAAAATCTTAAGTATATTATCTAATCAAGTTATCACTAATCACACCTCATCCTAAATCATATTTAATTAACACAAAAATTGTTTAACACGAAAGGAAAACAGAAAACAAGTGCAAGTAGGCTTGGTCATCCTTATTGTCATATTTCTGTCAAACCCATTGGGAATCACTATAGCTTGTCAGCAGCACAAAATATTCAGCCCCACCGATCACTATTGTGAACTACAAGCCATCTGAGGAATAGGACAGATGCCATGATGGATTGGTGAATACCCCTGGCGAGCTGATCTCAAGGGCCATTTCTCTAGGCATGTAGCCTGCACACCGAAAGCTCATTTGAATAACCTATCTCATCCTGGATCGCCAGACTCATGTTCTATGAAACAGTTCACCTCTTAAGTTTTCAGAATTTTCTCTAAAACCTCATCATTTTCAGCCAGATGCCACTCAGCTTCCTCTCTATCACTAAAAGACATCCCCTTCTATAACATAGTTGCTTCCATCTTTCATAATTATCCCACGTTCACAAGGAATTTCGAAAACCTCTGATTCAAGAGATATACCACTACCAAATCTTATTGCAAGTTCGGCATTTTTCATTCAAGCTGCCGGTTTGTTTTTCACCACTTGCATACAAACTCCAAGACACGTTACCTAGAAAGCGGCATCAATAACACCACTTGGTGCATAAGAAGAAAAGAAATGGAGTTATAAAACATCAAAAACATGATGAAAATAACAAGGATATTTGAAAAACAATAATCCAGATTACTAAAGAATTTTGAACTATAAAGTAATGGCTCTTTGAAACACGTCCCTGTGAAAAAAAGATGCATTGCATTGATCTAACTGCATTCTGATGAAAGTAATGGTACTTTCCAGGTGTCAAATATGGTATATAATTGACAAGGCAAAAAATGATAAATTTTGTAAACAAAAGATGATCTTCATTGTGGCCATGGTCTCTAGTACAAAATGAAATCTCATTGGCTCTAAAATGGATGCATAGGTACCCCCAAAAAGAGAAAAAAAATTAATATTATAGTACTACTAGAAAGCCATGCAATCGTGAATATCTTAGTAATTTTTTTTTTTTTTTGTTCTCATTTGAAGTGTAAATATGATATTTAATACTTATTTTTCTTTTTTTATTTGTTTAGCATTATTGAAATCTATTTTATATATACTGTTGGTCAAAATCATGTAAAGAAAAAACGTAAATTATTTGAGTGAAAGCAAACAAATACTAAAAACAGTAGCATATATATAACAAAGGCTACATTCCATGTACCATGGTATTGGGGACAGTATTGGACCACATTCTCGCACCCATGCACGGTACCACAACAAGTCACGATCCTTGGAAACATTGCTCTTTTTTTTCTTGGTTACACGGTTCCATGGTATTTTTTATTATACTATCCTTAAGGGGACAGTAGTAGTGGAAACGTTGCTCTTAACATCTTAGCAGAATGTGCCATGGAAGCTGTACTCTAAGTTTAATAAAAATATTTCTATATGAAAGAATTTTGATACAAATTTTTAACAAATGTCTTCTTAATGGTTTGTGTTTCTGGGTGTCTGAGAAAAGCCATCATGTATTATTCATAAATTTTAAAACCTGAATCTATTTTTAAAGTCTAAAGCATAAGTCCAAATCAGTGAAAAATTCTTCTATACAGCGTATCAGTGTTAAGAATCTTGTCTCTGAGTACTTACCACGTCATTAGTCCTAAGCAATTAGGACTGGTAATTGGGCCAAGGGATCCAAGCTCAACCCTTTTTGAAGGGCTGAGCTTAGCTCATTTTAGGGTCAGGCTGAGCTCGGACCCAATATTTAGGTTCATTTTAGTTAGGTGTGGACATCAATGAACCCGGACCATTATGTTCAGCTCGTATTGTGTATGTAGCCTTTAAACATCATAACCTAAGAAGAACGGGTCGCAAAGTGGTAGCAATCGGACAATTTCCATGAACATTGAAATATGCGATACGCAGTCAATGTGATTAGGCTCAAGTGACAATAATTTCTTTTCTCGTAATAAGCTTAAATTTGAGTCTCACCATTGGAAAAAGAAAATTGCGATACACAAGAAACACATAGTAAATAAATATTTTAAAAAATATATTCTCAATTCGGTAGTGCTGCAATACGTATCCGAATTAATATTCTATTTCTTTGACTTGAATCGGTGGTGTAATCTATGTCCGGTTCCTCGTCGGTTGCATTTATCACGTACTTGGGTTGTTTGTTTGGGAAAGAGAGTCCAAAATGCTTCTCGAGTTCGGCGCCAGTTTTCTGATTCTCATCGAACATTGCAAAGATATAAGTCTCTATAGGCCCTCCAGGCCTTCTTGGAGTCCCTTTTTTCACATGTTGGATCAGGTTGTTATTGTAAGTCCTGGCATTGTCAACTGTTGCCGCGGTGCCACCAGCCGAGGGCCAATCGCTTTCTGTCACCACAGTCTGTAAAGACCCGCCACCAGACTTTTCAAGTGCAGCATAAATTGAATCCAACATAGCATCAAACAGATTCTGGTACCTGCGATTGATCACAACTGACGGAGCTGTGAATAGAGCGTAGTCCAATCTGATAGTTTGTGTGTTTTGACTGTAGGCGAGATAAGGATAAACATTTGCAAGCAATGGTGACTTAATGCTGACTAAGAACTGAATGATGGAGTTGATAAATCCTTGCGCGTCTGCTCTAAAAGCACCCTTAGATGGCGGGTATGACTCTCCAAGCAGCCCTGTTTCAATGGGGGTAGAGACTTTTATTTGATTGGCTAAACCTGCCGAGACAATCGCATTATAAATGTTTTTCGTGGCAGGAAGGAGAACTTGTACATATTTAGAATTGGAGTTAAATAGGCTTATTTCATTGCCAACTGCTATGTACTTGATTCTGACGTTGGGATAGTTTTTAACATTGTTTGGTTTGGCTTGAGGCAAGGCCCGGTAGTTCGTCATTTCCAGCCCCAACCACGACCTTAATGTTAGAGCCTCCAAGGGCTCGGAGAGCGTCTGCATCTGGCCGAAAGAGTCTCATTCTTCGGATGTTGTTTTGTTTGTAAAGGGCTATGACTCCTGGCTTGGATGGTAAATTGTTACCAAGCATGCCGTAGTTAACACCAATCTGAGCTTCTGCATTGCATTTAGATTGAGCAACAATATTTTGATTGTTAATATGTATGATATCTCATGTTCAGGTTCACTAAGAGATGGCAATTATATGTTTGCTAATGATACTACCATGGAAACGCAGAGAAGTTAAAATTTGAACAATCTATGGATGATTCAAGCCCAATATTTGCAACAAATACAAAATCATTGAATGCTTGTAAATGCATCGTGTCCCATTTTGTGGTTGGTTTAGCTCAGCCTGAGGGTTCCGATGAAAATTCATTTACAACAGAAATGTATCCCCCGCCAGGAGGTGTCAAATGGAGTTGGTGAGTTTGTAGAATGCTGGCGTTGTGCCCGAGAATGACAAAATTTACTACAATGTTGTCTAGTGTTGGACCATCACCATCACATATTAAATTTCTATGAAATTCAATTCCAATATTAAATTCATAAAAATAAAAAGATAACGAACAAAACTGTGTTCATGCCAAAGAAATATGACAATATTAAATTTGTTAATATTAGTAATAATATATATATTTTTTTGTATTATATCGACTGGTATTTGAAACCATATTCCGATTAATCCAGTTCAGCACTTGCAGTGACCCTTTTAAGGGGCTATCCTCCCAACGTAGTTTTTTTTATATCCAGATCACGAGTCAAACTCAGAAACTTAGTTAAGAGATTTAGTATCACATTCTATTATGCCACCTGTTCGTTGGTCAGTAATAATATATATTGTCACGTCTCGAACCGGGATCGTGAACAGCCGCCCGTTGCCCCTGGATGCTAATTGTATTTTTACAGAAAATCGGGTAAAATCTCTCCATAAATCGGAGATTTCCCATATACAATTTTACATGTATTATCACATTCATCCTGTAACATAAACAAATGACTATCCCGGTCTCTCCAAAATCAACAAATACCATCTCCAAATATCCAGAACAACACAAAACTTTACAATTTCCAGCAATCCTAACCACAGACCTCTACTGTCATGCCCAACTAGAGCATGAGCCGCCACTGTACCGAGCGAACCTAAGTTTATACATTGTATAACATATTTCCCAAATAGAAAGTTTAAAATACTTACAGATACCTCAATGCGAGTAAAATGAACCAAAACGAGAGTTATGCACACAACTGCTCATAAGTTATACAGTCATCCCATAATATACACGGTCAACTACGGACCTAAATGTCAAGATCTCGTAGGGTCGAAATAAAATAAAGATTTCATATTTCTATTTGAAGTAATTCTCACCGTCGTGAATACCAAAATCCGCTCTAAAGCCTGTAATGTCGCTCTATCACAATAATCCTGTCTGAGGAGAGAAAATGGAGAGGTGAGTATCATGGGAAGATACCAAGTGAGTGAGGGAAAAAATATCAAGCATAAATAGTATGGGTGAACCATTGGAGTGTCAAATAATATCATTTGAAATAAAAATTTACATTTCGCAACAAAACATGATATATTTAGCAATTTGAAATCATTTAATCAATCACACGATAACAAACATGTATACATCCATTGAAAATCAAGTAATATTAGAGCAACCCAAAAATGGTCCTGGCAAAGGTCAACCATGACAAAAAACAGACGTATCGGGAGTTTTATTATACTTAGACTTTAAAACACTTTCTACCCCGACATTGGCCATGAGTTCGCTGGGGCTAACTCATCAACGTGTATAGGACCCCGCTCGGTGCTAGACGGTGGCATCACACACGTCCTTCCCCTACGTTGGTTCAACCGGCCGTGCCTATAGCCCTTAGAATAAATGATATTTGTGGATACCTCCTACAGAAGCGTATCCGGGCAACCCGTGCCTCTACAAACGCCCTTCGTAGCTACGGAATCATCATAGTATAACAAGGGCACAACGTCCCATGGCACAACGTCGCACAAGTAAAATCATATCATCGCATAATTAATGGGCATCCAACCCACATAGTTCATCAAAGCATTTCAAGTCTCCGTGTCAATACGTTTCATCAAATCATTTCAAAACAGCATGTCAATATAACGGTAGAAAAGAAAATTATCAATTTTCAAGTAATGACACAATTTTTGTATCATTTCAAACCGTGGATGCATAGTTATCGTAAATATAATTCAAGACACTCCAATAATCACAAAATAGATTTGAAATTTAATCTCATACGTCAAATCAATGCATAGTAAAAGCATGCTTTATCAAAAATACGGCAGAAAACACGTTTTTACTATTTTATACAAGGGATTAGAGTTCCACTCACATATTTAGGGAGGGTGGTCACTCCCTATTTTTCAACGAATCTCCAAAAAACAAATCTAATCAAATCGTCAACTTTTATATCAAATAAAACCCTAATAAGGGATTTGTTTACCAAATTTTATTCAAACTTTGAAATGGGTGCATTTCTCTTATTTAGCGTTTCTCGGATTTCAGACCTAATTGTCGTTCGCCCGTCGGATTTGTTTAAAACCTGTAATATTTCTAAATTTCAAATACATTAACAACAACTAAATTTCTAATACAAAATCTTAAAATTTCAACCAATTTTAGTCGTTACCTGCAGTACAGAAGATGCAGGTGAGCACTCGAAGGGAACAGCTGGTCACGGGCTCGCGGGCCGTCACGGGCTCGTGGGCCGGTGGGCTGGCGGGCTATCGGGCTGGCCCACTGGTGGGCTCTCAGCCCGGCTTGCTGACCGCAGTGGGTTTCGCGGGTCACAGTGGGCTCGTGGGTCGTGCTGGAGCGCGCTGTGCTCGCACAGAGGGTCGCGCTGGACTCAAACACAATCCTATGCCCCCAGGCACCTTTAAGCATAAACGTGAATTGACTCAACTGGATGTGGGGTTGAAAATCTTAAGCACGACCGAGGTTCAACTCCCATTGGGAGTATCGGACTCTTATATGTATCGAGCATTTCCCGTCGGGAGACTCGCCCTCCGAAAGGAGCCATTGTAGCGGTCGGTCTGGATTAATCAGGACGAAACCCTGGATACCAGACGGTATCTAAGACATGGTACAAAAAATCTGAAAGCACGAGAAAATTTGCTCGCACGAAGGTTTACAGAAAGAAAGAGTTTTTGTTTGATGAGCGTAACAATATGCAGAGGATCCACACTTGTTTTAGACATGCTCCATAAGAAACATGACATTTTTTCCATGACGTAGTCATGAAACTTATATAGAAGTAAAGTTGTTCCCACAATCATCGAGTTACTCTTCTCTCATCCACATCAAACTTTTCATGCATAATGACTGTCGGTGCTTGTTTGTCATGCAGTATAGAGTTGATGTGGATCATGTGCAGAAGAGAAATACCACAAGCGACACAAAAACTTGCTATGAACAAGCCAAGCACTGTGCATAGTTTTAAAAGTTGAATGAGTTGCAAGAGTTATTTTGTGTGTGCGCGCGCGCGTGAGAGAGAGAGAGAGACCCGTAATCTCCATGGCAGCTAGTAAGACACCCAGTAGCAACAACATTACGGAAGCAAAGGGAGAAAACCCAGCACCAAAATTGAATTTGGCCTTGGGGACTCAGATAAGGAATGAGAGCAAAGGATATATTTTGCTTGTCTCTGTCTCTTGCGCTAAAATTGGTGTCTCCTTTTATGGAGAGAATTGGGAAGCAAGACACAGTCCAAGCTGTTACGGCCACCGTTGACTCCACCACTTGCAGGTCAATCACGCCATGGAAAATTCTTATTAGCAGACAAAATAAAAAGAAAAATCTGTCGCGCTACCTTCAGTCCCAATTAACCGCGATAATCTCGGTAACCATGTATGTTTGAAAAGTCTAGGGTTGGCCTTTCTATTGTCCTTTATCGCACTAGCTTGCCTTCTCAAAATATCTGATCTCCATTTCGCTCCCATTTCACAGGTTCATCTAATGTATTTGTCACGTTCATTAAAACCAAACTCTCTCCTAAACTCTACTTTAAATCACCCAAACCGTATATATAAATACAAGGACAACATATGTTTTTACGTATATTGGTAACAAGTGTTTTAGCCTAGAATATTACGACCTTAAACGACGCCATCTTTTTTTGTTGTATCTAATCAGAGATGTATCATTATTGTAATAATTTTTGACATTTTTACAATTTTTATTTGATGAAATTAAACTTATGAGTAATTGATTTTTTATATATATATATTTTAACTTTTAGATTTTATAAAAAAAGCTAAAAGTCTAAATTTATAGAGAAGTATATTATTAATTTTTTTTCAAAGTCGTTCTTTTCTCAATTATGTGACACGGATACTCCGTTGACAAGTAACTTAGGAAAGAAATTGTTAGAGAGAGAGAGAGAGAGAGAGAGAGAGAGAGAGAGAGAGAGAGAGAGAGAGAGAGAGAGAGAGAGAGAGAATAAGCATGCAACATCTTGAAATTAAAATCCTAAATAATAGTGAGGGGGTAGGAATCAATCACAGCATGCACAGCTGCACCGCAACTTGCGCCCCTTTAATAAACTCAACCAGCTGTTTGGTTTTTGAAAAACAAGGTTTTAGAGCAACTTGGATCTTGTTTTCTCCTGCAATATTCACCTTGCCCTCCGATCCTTAATTGGATATAGAGTTTGAGTTTTTTTAAATATAATTGAGGTTTAGCTCTTGTTGAAAATATCAGATTTTCATATGTATGAAACATTTTATGTTAAGAGATTCACCATCTGAAAAGGAGTCACATCTATTCGGATTAATCGAAATGAAATTTCAGATATAAGATAGTGTCTAAAACATGGTACCAAAAAAAACTTACCCTCTTCTCTTTTCTCTCTCGTGTTCATGCGGATGCCTTATGATATAAATTGAATACGACGCAACGCTTTTGCAAGTTGGGAGCGCAAGTTGCGTTGGGCGGCATTAAATGATTCCCATCCCCTCTCTCTCTCGTCTTTTCCTACATATCTGTAGCAGCCTAAGAGATTTCAAATGCGACAGCTATTTGAAGACAATGAAAATGAGCAACTGCAAGGGGATGTTAACGGTTAGAGCAAATAAATGTATTAATAGGCAAATATATGTGTAATTAATCGGTGTCCATATGTCAGTTAGTTGGTTGAGCAAGTTGGTTGGGGAAGTTAGAATTACTTTGATTTTAGTTCAGCAAAATAAATAGATGTACAGAGGAGGAAGAAAGTAAGAAGGAAATTCAGAAGTCATTCAGCTCTTTCTCTCTCTCTTTCTCCCTATCTCCATTCTCCTTTTCTCCTACTTTCAATCTTATCCGGTCTCTGCAGATAGCGTATGCAGATGGGATCAATCTTCTACATTCACCGTTATATAAGGAATTACAGCATTCTGTAGTTCCTCCAAATTCAGTTATGTTGAGGTTCCAGCTGAGGACCTTAACGTTATCACCCCAACCTTCACGGTTCCAGATCCCCCTATATTAAACCAACCCTAATACTTCCCTTTAATTTTTACCGCCTCTTTTCGTTATTTTTTTCATTTATCAGGTGAAAAATAAAATTTAAAAAATTATAATTTCAAAGAGTTTCTTTACAGCTTTTGTTTAAAAAATACTAAAAAAAAAAGTAAAATTATTATTATAGTAGAAGAAAAATCAATTTACGTATCCAATTTGTCTCAAAATCATTTTACTCTTATAGTTCAAAATATGTCAAAATTACTCTTGAAATTATTTTTATAAACCATTTTTTCTTCCATCTACATAAAAATAGCAAAATGACCAAAATAAAATATTAAAAGTAAAATAAACAATTTCAAAATTACGTTTGTGAAAGTAGATACACGATGACGATCTGCATGGTGCTATGAAGCAAAACTAATTTTTTTTAAAAAAATAAATAATTTTTTAAAATATTCTAAAATTTTTCAATTTTATTTTTCACTAATTTTATTTTTGTGATATTTTTGTGACAATATAGTTTATAAAATAATAACTTAGACCCCAAATTTATAAAGAAATGTAATATTAATTATTTAAAATTTTAAAATTTTCCTAGAGCACGTGCTTGGTTTTTCAATATCTTTTTTATTAATTATTTTGTTATTATTAAAAATGTTAATTTCATTATTTATTATTTATTCAAAATGTTTCAAATTAGTGTTTCTGCTATTCTCCTTAAGCACTAATTCAGCACCTATTCTCTTCGTCCATGTAACACCAAACTAAAAAAAAAAAAAAGAAAGAGGGAGAGCCAAAACGCAGCGTTTTGGCCCTCCCCAAATCATCCCACACACACACACACACACTCTCTCTCTCTCTCTCTCTCCCTATCTCCCCCGACCCTTCGTCTCTCCCCTACCGCGGCACCGCGGCGCCGCTCCTTCGCCGTGAGCTCCGCCGCCACCTTCTTCTTCTTCTTCTTCTTCTTCTTCTTCTTCTTCTTCTTCTTCTTCTTCTTCTTCTTCTTTTGCTTCTTCTTCTTTCTTCCCGCGGCTCACTCTCCTTTCTGCAGTCGCGATCGTTCGCGATCTCACCTCCTTCGCAAGCTCCGCCGAGCGCCGCCACAGCGCGCAATCTCGCTTCCGTCCGCGAACAACCGCCACCAGCAGCAACCCCCTCCTTCTGCCACCATCGCGCGAGCTTGAGCGCTCCACAGCGCGATTCCTCCACGCGAGCCCGATCACGCCACAACGTGCGATTGCTGCCTCCTCGCGCGATCGAGCCGCCGAGTGCGCCCTCCAGCCTACAGCGCGAGCCAGGCCCCGAACAGGACCCAGCCCGCAGCGCGAGCCCACGCCACTAGCAGGACCGAGGCCGCGAGCATGAGGCCCAGCGCACGAGCGCGCGTGGCCCAGCGTGCACGGGCGCACGGCCCAGCGCACGGGTGCACGGCCCAGCGCGCGGCAGCACACGTGCACGCGAGAGCAGGCGCACGAGCACGCACCAGCACAGTGCACCAGCGCACGGGCAAGCACCAGCCCGCAGGCCCATCATCAGCAAGCCCACGGGCCCACCAGGCCCATCGGCCCGTCAGCCGCAGACCCATCACCTGCAGGCCCACTGGCCCGCAGGCCCATCAGCCAGAGGCCCACCAACCCGCAGGCCTGCCAGCCCACCGGCCGTAGGCCATCAGCCCGCTAGCCCGTCAGCCCACTGGCCCGCTGACCAGCGAGCCCGCTAGCTATAGCCCACGAGCCCGCGACGGCCCGTGACAGCCCACAAACCTCCACGCAGGTAAATGACTTAGGGTTTTGCTTCTGATCTAAGTGTTTAGATCTAACAAATAAATTTTGTGTTGATAGGAAACCCTACAGATTTTGGAGTGACCGAAGCGACATTCGGACGAGACTCGGCGCTCCGAGAAAACTCTAGGTGAGGAGATTTCGGCTCTAATTGATAAATTGGATGAATTTAGGATTGAAACTAAGATGAAAGGTTTTGTTTATGTTTAGAGTGTAAGTGGAATGCGAGTAGAATACAATTTCTGAAATGATCATATGTGACTTTAAAAGTTAAGTATAGAATGTTACAGAAATTAAATGATTTGATACGAAAGAAGCGTATTATAGAATTACAAAATCATGTCGAGTGAATTCGAATAGTTTCTTTAAAGTTAAACTTTGGAATATGCATGAAAATATCTAGGTTGTAGGGTTGGATTGAAATGAGCCGTAAAGTGGAGGATATTATACATTTCATGTCTTTCGGATAAACCCTAAAGATACTTGAGAAAATGATATTCAATTTTGATGATCTGATTAGGTTGATCTTTTTAGAGACTCGAGCAAACAGATCAGATTTAATTGGTTTTGAAAATAGGGAGTGACCACCCTCCCTAGAACAGTGAGTGAAATTTTGACATTCGCTATTGATTGAAAACCATATTTCAAAAATACTTTTTAAATGACAAGTTTTTACAAAATGTATGATTGTTATGACTTTCGAATATTTTAGGAAATGTTTTGTGATCTTTGGAGTGTCTTAAATTATGACTTTATTGATATGCATCCATGAGTTTTGATAATTGAATATTGTGCCATATTTTCGACATATTGATATGTTTTAATACTTCCACTGCAGTGGCATATTGTTTTAAATGGATTTACTTATATATTTGGACTGTATGCTCGGCCGACTTTATGATATTATGCATTGCGCTGTATGCCCGGTCGACGTTATGATATTATGCATGGGGCTATATGCCCGGCCGACTTGGTGATGGGATGCATGGGGCTACGTGCCCAGCCGATATGATATTATGATCCATAGCTACGAAGGACATCTGGTAGAGGCACCCCTTGTGCCCGAATACGCTTCGGCCGGAGGTATCCGTCAAATCGTCATGTGTATGGGTGTCCCAGGTTGACCCTCATCGGAGAGGACGTTGAGTACGGTTTCGTCTAGCACCAGGCGGGGGCACCATACACGGCCGACTAGTTATATATACATTATTATTATTTACAGGCTAGTTGGGGTAGTCTGTAGCCAACATTGGGGCAGAGAGCCATTCTTTAATACTTGCATTTGGAAAAACCCCCAATGCGCCATCCTTGGTCGAGGTAGACCATTGTCGGGAATATTTTATTGGCCGGCTCTTCACGACATTGATATAAATATTGGATGCATATATTGCTTTCTGATGTGTGCATATTATATATGATTTTGAAATAACATGATCGGTTTGCACACTGTGGATATTTTCTTATCTTATATTTTGACACTCCAAGTTCACCATAGATATTGATAGTATAATGTCGATCCCCTCACTTACTGAGTATCCTCCCATAGATACTCACCCATCGCTTTCTTTCCCACAGGATTAGTGTTGGATCAAGGAGATATCACTGGATTTGGGTATGGATATTTTCCATCTCTTCCACTACGATGATTGGTGACATTGTTATGTATTTGAGCTTTTAGTTTAACCAATATATTTATCAAGTTTTATGGGATGACTGTATAAATTATGAATATTTATTCATGAAACCCTCGTATTGAATTATTTCATTGCATTGAGAAATTTGTAAATATTTAAAAATAATCTGGGAATTTATTTTATATACGCGTAGAATTTAAGTCCGCTCGGTGTGGCGGCTGTTCATGCTCTAATTGAGTATGACAGTAGATGTCTGTTGCTAGAACTGCTAGAAACTTTATAGTTTTGCGTTGTTCTGGATGTTGGTTGTGGTATTTGTTGATTTTGGAGAAGCCGGGATGACCAATCGTTTATTTTTACAGGATGAATGACATAAACAGGTGAAATTGTATATGGGAAACCTCCGATTTATGGGGAGGTTATTCCTGATTTTTTGTAAAAATACAGTCGGCATCCAGGAACAACGGGCGACTGTTCACGATTCCAGTTCGGGGCATGACAATCCCCCCCAAAAAAAAGAAAGAAAGAAAGAAAATTGAAAAAGGGGGGCATTCTGGTCAAGCAAGCGGTAAAAATATGTAAATGTGCAAATCCTATCCGAACCTAAAAGCGAAAATAGATAAGGAAAGATTAAAAAAATTAATATTTTTTAAAAATATAAATATAAATATACACATAAATATAAGAAATATAAAAATTTTTATATAAATATTAATTATTTTATTAAAATAATATAATAAATATATTTTATAATAAAAATCTAAAATATCAAATAAATAAATATTAAACATAAGATAAATAATATAAAAATTATAATTATAATTAAATAAAAAATATTTTATTAAATATACAAATGTTTATATAAATATCAATTAATTTAATATGACAAATGTTTCATAAACAAAGAAATGTTAGTATGAAAACAATTTCGTGAATGATTGGTTGTGACCACTTGCCCACCACAAAGGGAAGAGATTATCAACCAAAGTTATCCTCTTAAATCACATTCTTAACACTGTTGAATTAAATCCAAATTTCAAATGTTTCCAAGGGGACATCTAATGATCATAACTCCAAACTCAATGATTCCGGATCAAATCCCAGTGTAACAAAAAAAAAAATCCAAATTCCAAATGATGGCAAATGAGGCTACCTTCCACCACTCCTATTTTCTTTTTCTTTTTTTTTTGGCAATATTTTCAAAAATAATCATCTAGAAATGTTTGACAAAACTTAACCCCCATTAAGGGGCATGACCAACCTGTGACCCAATATTTTACGGTTATGGGTCCAAACATTTGTCTAAGAAGAACTTTGGTTTCAAAATCTGTAGAAAGCGACCATAAATTTTTTTAAGAAAAAATGGGACCCCACCCGCTCTAGATTTGAAGGATGTACAAGTGACTCAACGCATAATTTTTTTAAGAAAAAATAACAATAAGATAAAATTCTCAATTAATTTTAATGAAGTCAGTATATACTAGGGGTGTTATGACACCCGAGTCGAACTCGGGTATCATAATACCCGAGCTCGAGCTCGATGTACTTTAGGTGAGCTCGAGCTCGAGCTCGCCGAGTTTGTATTTTTCAAGCTCGAGTTCGAGCTCGAAGAGTCGTCGGGTGTCATCGGGTAGTGTCGTTGGGTAGTGTCGTTGGGTAGTGTCATTGGGTGGTATAAATAATATATTTAAAAAATATACCTAAAAATATAATTTTATATATAATTTTTTAAAATATATATATATAATTATATATAAAATTTATTTTTAAAAAAATTAAAATATTTCGGGTAGCTCGTCGAGCTTTCGAGCTCGAGACAGCTGGGCTCGAGCTCGAGCTCGATACCCAGCTACCCGAGCCCGAGCTGGGCTTGAGCTTTGACCGAGTAGTGTCCGGTGCCATTAACACTCGTAGTATATAATATTAAAGTCATCAATAACTCATAAATCACGTATATAGATAATTAAACATCAAATCATACATACTACTCAGGTGTTTTTCTTTTCTACTTTGATTGGTTTGTTGTGCTTGTTTCAAACATCCCTATAATGGCCAGTGTCAACAAGTTGTGAGTTGTTACTTGAGTGAGTTAATTACTTAACGTAAAGACCAGTGACTAGGGAAGTCTTGACCCAAAATTGAATGCCAGTCCTTGTCTAAATCCTTTTGTTTTGTGGAGGAGGACCTGCCGAGAATTTAGTGAAGGAAGAAGAATAAACATAGCCTGCAAGAGAAGTAGGACTCGGTTCTAACTAACAAGTGACTGGCGCACTGTTGCACAAGAAGAAGGTCTGGTGCGCCTTGGAAATTAAAAAATTTAATGAGGACATCTGCTGTAAAATATTTATATCACTCTAGAGTCCTGTGGTATATTTCTATTTTTCATTTTTTCCACTTGCCCGAAACCAAACTGTTCCTGATGAATGTTAAGCAAGAACTGCAATCCAAAGACCCTAAGCAGGATCAAGAGGAATAAGAAAGCATCATCCTAACTACGGTTTTCTTCTTTCTTTCTTTCTTTCTCTCTTGTTTTTATTAGATTAGTTACTTAAATATAAGTGTTTATACATTTTCTTTTCGAAAGTGATTAAACTAAATGCTAAGAAAATTAACTTTCCACCACATAAACCCTCCATCTTTGGTGCTACGGAGATTTATTCTCAACATATCTTAAAACCATCTCAAGGGTGTTTACCAGCATATTTGACTAGCACCAGTAAAATTTTATTTTTTTTTTGTCTTTTTAGAATTAGGGGTGTTTTATATAATTCATTACAAATGACAAATAAAGTGATACCTAAAATTTCTCACCAAAAAACGTATCTTATATATTATTATTCAAAACCAAATTTCATTAAAAGAAGAGTTGGCACCAAAAGGGGCATTGCATTATCCCAATTATATTAAATACTATAGTCTACATAAAATATAATTATGCTCAAAATAAAAAAAAAATTATAAATGTTAATATACACTAATAAAAGATAGAAAAACTTAAGTATATTTTCTAATCAAATCATATTAGATTTATATGAAAAATCTGCTAACAACTCATCCTAAATCATAGTAAATTAACCCAAAAAAATAATAAAAAAAAAATTGTTAACACCAAGCAAAACAGTGAACAGGCTCAAGTAGGCTTTGTCATCCTTATTGTCATATTTCCATCAAGCCCATGGGGAATCACAATAGCTTGTCAGCAGCACTAAATATTCAGCCCGAACGATCATATCTACCAATATTTGAGATTATAATTTCCGTCTGAAGACGAGGAGCTTCGAAATAAACAACAAATAAATAAAAAGTCTGCTACAATAGCTGTTTTCTGCTGAAGTTATGTTAACCAAAGAAGAATAGTTTCTTGCACAAGATATCGAAAATAATAATTCATAAAGTGCTCTAATAAAAAATTTGAAGGATGACTCATGGGAGAAAAAATAAATGGTAAGTTCTAATAAAAATGTAAGCGCGACCAATCCTAACAATAGTGTGACAAACAGTCTCAGTGTTTTCCCCGGGCTTGGGAACAGATCCGTGTAGCAGTTTCTGGCGGAATCAAAACCATTTGTACAAAACTATTATTTTCATAATCAAAAAATAAAATAAAATTAAACTATTATTTAACTCATTCATAATATTTATTAAATATAATTTTCTTAACTCCAAAATTATCTGGGTACATGATTAATTGAGTCCTAATTTGCCCTTATCTGTCAATTATGGATGTATGTCTACATTAGGGCTATATTTGTCAAATGAAAAACTCTTTTTTTTTTTTTTTTTTTTTTATCTTGATGTAAACACCAATGCCTATTTGACCTATAATTATTCTAAATTAAACACAAATTAGGGCTGTTTGAGAAAGTTTATAAGATGTATAATTAAAATTAATAGAAGTTTTAATATAAAAAATAAATGATAGAGTAATAATTTTAATCTTTTATACAAAAACATTTTACTTATAAATCTCTTACTACTAAAAGTTTCTACTTCACTTAAAAGAATAAATGAAATAAAAAAATATTAAATAAGCGTAGTTGAGTAAGCTAAGGATCTCCCCATAGATCCTTTATATAGGCTCAACTCAATATATCAAATAATCTTTTTCCTTGTTTATAAGTTAATTATATTACAAACAATTAAAATATTTTTTAAATATCCATTGTTATATGACTATTAAATATATCAAAAACATCATTAAAATTTAAATAAATTAAAATTATCATTAAAATTCAAACATACCCTTTTAAGAAAAAATTGTAAAATATATTACTCATCGAATTTTACTTATTTGTACGAGTAAATTTTTAATGGTAGCCCATTTTTACTTCCATTTCTAGGCAAGTATTGAAATAACTAGATCGAGACCCTACTCCTTGGAAGGGAAGAGGATAAGTGATAAGTTTGAGGCAGAATCCACAAATTCTCCTTTTTCGACCAGGCCCACGGGCCTGGAAAAGATTCAATGGGGATTCTGCCTAATTCTTTGAAGATTAGAATAGGAGTGAAGTGGGCTCAACTGAAAGTTTGCAAAGGTGAGTACAATAGATCGGAAATCAGAATTGGTGTATGCACATGGTAGACGATTGGGAATTGCAGGACTGATGGATCTAAAAGCCTCCCACACAATATGGGTTTGAAACTTCTTGATCTATTGGCCAAGAAGTCTAGGTGAAAGCGTGTGAGATCGTTAGATCTCACCTTGCCTACTTATAATTATGAGGAATAGTAAAACATGAGATTTCAAAGGTTTTTTCTTATTTTTTCTTCTTTAGGGAGGAGGGAACAGAAGGATCTGATTTCATTTCTATACTTTGCCAACTTATAATTACCAAGTGGATTAATGAAAATGGGAAGTATCAGGAAAAATATGTTAGTAATTAAGCTTGGGACCTGATTTACAATAATGATTGGAGTCCCGGTCCGACATAAGGACATAAGGAATAATGAATTTTTCGCAAAGCATGGGTCATTATTTGTGATTGCACATCGCCTCTGGTACCCATAATCACATTGTCAAGTTCTCGCTGAGGAACAAGAGCAGCAACCTGGAAAAATATATTAAAAAATAAATGATGACTCTAGTAAGAATGTACCAATAATTATCACTCACACTACCCACCACGATAACATCTACTGACCCACTCTTAGTATCAACCATGCTGAGCAAATTCTCAGCAGAATCTGGAGGTGCGATAAGAAGTTTGTCAGTGTTTACACCAATCGAAGTCGCAAGCAAAGGGTCCATTGCATTCCCCGCATCAAGATATGCACAGTACCCTGACAAAGGTGTCAAATCCGATAGAAAATGATCATAATTTGTTGTTTCTCACTTGATCATTCCGAGATTTGGCAAACACCCACACCCCAAAATTAACCAAATTTCAAATGTGTTTGAAACAACATCGCTAAGTATATATCCTTATAAACAAATCCCTAACTCATTGGACATTTCATTCATTTGAGTGACAAAGATCGGATAGTGAACCATGTTCTCAAGTATTCATAGTCACCTATAGGATAAAAGTATTAAATCCTAACTAACTTTGTGGGAGCAGAAAACAGGACCTCTCCAACAGACATGATGCATAAACCGTCCGATTATTTATTAACAATGTGCCGAGTTAATTTTTCTTTGTATTAATTTTTCACAATCATTACAATGATGAGATCGATTATTGGAACCTATCAATACTCTAGGGATTATGATCAATTTTATAAATACTTCCTCATATCAAGTAAACTAAGAAAAACAAACTAATTTTCAAATGAATGAAAGAGATGTGAAGATATTGAGAAGACAACAGAGGGGATCAATAGAAAAACTATGCGTACTATTGGATCATAATTATGTAATACTGAATATTTAAGTTAAAATTTATTTATCTTTATTTTAAAAATTTTACTAAATTTTTAATATATATAATTTTATATTTGATATATGACTCTGGGACTCTTTAAGACAACGTGATTCAGCAAAGCACCAAGAAGTTTCACACAGAGTAAAAAATGATAAAACAGATGAAGAGAGAGGGAGAGATCATACGATACTTTAATTTTATTCGATGAAAAAGATGAAACAAGGAGACTCAAACACCCGACATAGAGAGCCCTTAATGCATGAAGGGCATATTATTGATGAAATGGAAACCACTGAACAGCTGAAAAGTAGAACAGCTGAACATTATTAGAAGACACACCGGACACAAGACACCCAAGCAACAAAGAAAAGGAAATTCAGCAAATCAAACACACACACATGATGCGCAGTCGACACGCAGCCACACCACCAGTAGAATATTTCATTGTGGAGGCAAGCAGTAGAAGCTCATTAATACTTGGGTTTGCCATCGATTTCAAAGAGACCCCAATTTTTGTCCCATTCATTATTGGTGCTCTTCATCTTCTCATCATGGAGTGAAGCGATGTAAACGGAAATGGGAACGGGATACTTGGGAGTGCCCTTTTCGAGTCTCTCAGTGATCTTGCTTATGAATGTCCTTGCATTTGCAACACTGGCGGCAGATCCAAACCCTGCAGAGGGCCAACCAGTCTCCGCAATCACAAGTCCCGGCTTGAAAGGAGTGCCCCGATTCGCGTTTTCAACCGCGGCATGAAGGGAGTCCAAGATGGCATCAAACAGGTTACCATACAGCAGAGCTTTGTCCCTGATTTGGTAGCTGGAGGGCTTAAAGAGTGCAAAATTCAGGTATTGACCGTCCGCATCGGACTTTGCCGCATAGCACTTGAAAGGATGCACGTTAACCAGCAAGGGATACCCACGCTCGTCCAAGAACTTCAAGATATTTCCCATGCTGCCTACAACATTGTCCTTGAAAACCCCTCGCGAGGGAGGGTTAAAGCTTTGGTCAGAAAGCAGTTCAGCTCCGATTGCAGTGGTAACCTTTATTTGGGTCTCTCGGCCTTGTCTGCGAAGTGCTTGGAATATGTTCTGCAAGGCGTTCTGAAGCACGCTCGCCCTGGTCGCCAGATCAACTTCATTGCCCACCACAATGTACTTGAAATCAACCGAAGTGTAGTTGATGATGTTGTCCTTAACCCACGTTTCTGCGTCAGCTGGGTTTATTGCAAGGGTTTCGATACGGTCGTTCGGGATGCCAAGCATCACCTCAATGTTCGATCCAGCACTGTCCAGTGCTTGCAGCATGTCTCTGTCCGCCTCATACAGCCGAATTCTTGGAATCCCATTCTTGTTGTAAACCCCCACAGCCTCTTGATATGTCGGCAGACCCAGTATATGACTTTTCATACCCAAACACACTCCTACGTCTGCATGCACCCAACACCAACCGTCAATGTTTTTGATTGAAAAAAAAAATCCTAAAAGAGATTGACAACAAAGGAATACAAACTAAATATAACTATTAATTTTTTATTACCAATGCTTCTTAACTAAAAATTTAAACTAATAGCTATATATATTTTTTGCATTTATTATTAACAACTTCTCATATAAATGGTTATTAGTAATACACAACTATATTACAATGTAGAAATCAATAACATTAATACAAAATAAAAATAAGAAAAAAAAAAGATGTTATTATGCAGGTTGAGTGACCTATTTCAGTTCAGAGGATAGCATAATTACCTAATTTACTATATAATAATGTGCCACATCAACTTTAAAATAAAAAATTAATTCTAAGATATAATATTTCTTAGAAAAAAAAAACTGTGACAAATAATTCAATAAAATTGAAACAATTGAGGATGTGTGTGTGTGTATACACACAAATATATATGGTATGGAGGAAGTATAAATCATGGGATTCAATTGGAGAGAGAAATATTAGAGATGAAATTTTGATGGGTACAAGACTGACCGGATAAGTTGAGGTGGGCCATTGGAATTGGATTATTGAAGGAATAATGCAAAAGCAAGATGGAGATGTAGTGTAGCTAGCTTAAGTGAATTGGTGCTCCATGCAGCTCTCGAATGTCCCCTTTTATAGGAGAAAACCTTTAATTTTGCCCTTCAATCGTCTCATTAATTACGCAGGGATGCCATTATTCCTGACCGGGCTCAGCACAGGTCAGGACATGGAAGTAGGTTTATCAGGAAATAAATGTCTTACGGATTGAAATAGTAATTCTCTCTTAAATTAGATTATTAGACATTTTTTTATTTAAAATAGATTATTTTCATAAAAATCTTTATGTTAATGTTTAGGATAAAAGAACCATTAATTCTAATAATTCTCATTACACTTTTATTTAAAAATAATATTTTAAAAATTTTTAACATTTTTTTTTTCTTTTGTATAGAAAAGATCTTTATTTTTGATTATATAAGATCAATCCAACTTGTTTTGTCGGTTAACATTAACATTAATGACGCGGTTCCAATGACGTGCTCCTCCGTTTTTTGATGATGTCATTTATGATGACGTGCCCTTCGATCAGTAAATGACGTCTTAGATCCTCTGTTCAACAACTTAATTTTGATCCGTTTAAGGGCGTTGACTCTTTGGATTACGATCCAGAAGACGGCTTCTCTCATACATGCACCAACCATGCTCTTGTCCTATCTGTAGCAACCTCTTTCCTTCGGTTTGAGAGATGAATATTATTAGAGAGAGAGATTAAAATTAGTATAGTAGTCTCCATTGAGAGTAGGAGAAAAAAAAGACTAAGTTGGCTGCATCATTTTTGAAAGAAAAACCTAATAGATATAAAACAAATTACTTAGCAGCTCGTTCGTTCTTATCTCTTGTGGCCTAGTTTGTAAAATTTGTTCTTAATTTTAGGCGACCTCAATCGGTTGGGAGGCTCTTTATTTAAAATATATCCCACTTATTTTCACCATTGATGATTTTAAAAATTGTCCAAATTTGAAGTCACTTGCAAAGAAATAAACTCATCTTCCTTTATCTTCAACCAACTGATTTTGGGTTCTGATCTCACCTGCTTTGGTTATTCAGATTTAATTAGAAATCCATCAAATAAATATTAGAAATATTTCCCCTCCTTCATGCTCAAATTTTGTAATCACGTCCATTTTCTATTCTTCTATTTTTTTTTATTTTTTATTTTTTTTTCTCCTTTTACTTTAATTTTGATTCTTCACCTTTTCTGGGGATATTATAGTGAATCAAAATCAAAGCACAAAAAACTCATATAATACAACCATTTTCCATTTAGATAGAGAGTAAGAGTCTTTCATGGAAAGGAACAAAAAGTTAAGAAAAATAAAAAAGGAAAAATCAGAGAGAGAGAGAGAGAGAGAAAGAGAGGAACGTGTGAAGTGAAAAAGCAAATTTAGATGGAGAGTAAGAGTCTTCCATTGAAAGGAAAAAAAGTTAAGAAAAAATAAAAAAGGAAAAATCAGAGAGAGAGGAACGTGTGAAGTGAAAAAACAGATTTAGATAGAGAGTAAGAGTTTTCCATTGAAGGGAATAAAAAGTTAAGAAAAATGAGAGAGAGAGAGAGAGGAACGTGTGAAGTGAAAAAGCATATTTAGATAGAGAGTAAGTCTTCCATTGAAAGGAAAAAAAGTTAAGAAAAAATAAAAAAGGAAACATCAGAGAGAGAGAGAGAGAGAGAGAAAGGGAGAGAGGAACGTGTGAAGTGAAAAAGCATATTTAGATAGAGGGTAAGTCTTCAATTGAAAGGAAAAAAAGTTAAGAAAAAATAAAAAAGGTAAAATCAGAGAGAGAGAGAGGAAGGTGTGAAGTGAAAAAGCATATTTAGATAAAATAAAAAGTTGTTACGGCCACTGTTGACTGCACCACTTGCAGGTCAATATTGCTACCCATTAAGGGGCATGACCAACCAGTGACCCAATTTTTTATGGTTTTTTTTTTTTTGTTTGGTAGAAATGTTTTATGGTTATGGGTCCATGCATTGGTCTAGGAAGAACTTTGGTTTCAAACTCTGTAACAAAAGACCACTTTCACTCCATCTAACCCACTTGCAACTCCGGTCAATATTGCTACCGTGACACCTTGAATTCAAATTGATGACCCCCACTCCAAAAATGGGTCCTCACCCGCTCTAGATTTCAAGGGTGTACACGTGAGTATAATTTTTTCTAGAAAAAATAATAATAAGATAAATTTCTCAATTAATTTTAATAAAGTCAGTGTATACTATTAAAGTCATTGTATATGCACAATTACTCATAAATCGCATTATATAGATAATTGAACATCAGATCATATATACCAGTCTAAGGGGACCAAAAAATATATATATGTACTAGTCTGGTGTTTTTCTTTTCTACTTTATTTGCTTTGCTGTGCTTGTTTCAACCATCGCTCTAAAGACCACTGTCAACACAAGTTGTGAGTGCAATAGATCGGATAGCAAAATTGGTTTATGCACATGGTAGATGATTGGGAATTGCAGGACTGATGGATCAAAAAGCTTTCCCACACAATATGGGTTTGAAACTTCTTGATCTATTGTTGGCCAAGAAGTCTAAGTGCAAGTGTGTGACATCTCACCTTGCCTACTTGTAGTATAACATGAGATTTCAAAGGTTTTCCCTTCTTTTCTTCTTTAGGAGACATTACTAGAAAATAAAGTATCAATAACAAAAATATTTATCTCTGATAATAAAAATTCCGTCACTGATGAATATTAACAATGAAAACTTTTTGTTGCTGAAACCTCATCGCTAAATATTAACGATGAGAAATTTTCCATCACCGCGCCTTGCCTTCTTTTTCTTTTGTTCCGAAAAGTGTTATCGCACGGACTTGAACCTAGGCATGCAAGAAGTGTTTGAGTTGTGACAACCATTATACCACAATGTCTCTTTTTCTTTTTATTATTTCTTACCTTATTCTCATTTTTAAGAAAATTAAAATAATATAAAATGCTAATTTATTATAAAATAATAAATAATAAAATGCTAACTTAAAATAAAATAATAAAATATTTATAAAAATAAAATTATATTATTCTTTCAAAAAATAAAATAAAACGTTAATTTAAAATATTATAAAATAATATAAAATAATAAATATGTTAAAATAATATTTTATAAAATAATAAAAGAAAATTATAATATAATATAATATAAAATACTAATTAAAAAAAGATTAAATATCAGTAACGGATTAGTGACGGAAATTTTCGTCGCTAAAAATTCCATCGCTAATCCATTGATAATAGTTTTAGTCTCTGAAATTAGCGACGGATTAACGATAAAAAATTTTCGCTACTAATCTGTCATTGATTTATTAGTGATGTTTATTTTTTATATTTTGTAACGTCTGACATTAATTTATCGCTAATCTCTTACTATTTTTTACGGATATTTTTTTATTACTAATTTCTGTAATTCATACCATATTTTCTTGCCGTAGGAGAGGGAACAGTAGGATTTGATTTCATTTCTATACTTGCCTACTTATAATGACCAAGTGGATTAATGAAAATGGGAAGTATCAGGAAAAATATGTAAGTAATTAAGCTTTGGACCTGATTTACAATAATGAAGAGAGTCCCAGTCTGACATAAGGACACAAGGACTAATGAATTTTTCGCAGAGCTTGGGTCATTATTTGTGATTGCACATCGCCTTGGTCCCCATAATCACATTGTCAAGTTCTCGCTGAGGAACAAGAGCAGCAACCTGGAAAAATATATTTAAAAATAGCAATAATGACTAGATATTTACCACGATAACATCTACTGACCCACTCTTTGTCAAAGTATCAACCATGCTGAGCAAATTCTCAGCAGAATCTGGAGGTGCGATAAGAAGTTTGTTAGTGTTTACTCCAATCGAAGTCGCAAGCAAAGGGTCCATTGCATTCTCCGCATCAGGATGTGCACCGTACCCTGCAAAAGGAGTCAAATCCAATAGAAAATGATAATAATTTGTTGTTTCTCATTTGATCATTCCAAGATTTGGCAAACACCCATACCGCAAAATTAACCAAATTTCAAATGTGTTTGAAACAACATCGCTAAGCATATATCCTTATAAACAAATCCCTAACTAATAGGACATTTCATTCATTTGAGAGGTGACATAGATTGGATTAGTGAACCATGTTCTCAAGTATTCATAGTCACCTATAGGATAAAAGTATTA
The DNA here is from genome assembly GCA_033439265.1 of Dillenia suffruticosa. NCBI lineage: Eukaryota > Viridiplantae > Streptophyta > Magnoliopsida > Dilleniales > Dilleniaceae > Dillenia > Dillenia suffruticosa. The sequence goes on from JAVTVX010000035.1 coordinate 24,145,532, forward strand.
ATCCCTAACTAAATTTGTGGGGGAGGAAAAAAGGACTTCTCGAACAGACTTTGCATAAGTCATTAGATTATTTATTAACAATGTGCCGAGTTAATTTTTCTTTGTATTAATTTTCACAATCATTACAATGATAAGATCTTATCGGAACCTCAACCATCTCAGTTAAATTATCTATTCTTTTTAAAAATATAGGCCAACATTTACGGTCATATTAATCTTGTACCATATCACCCAAATACATTATATTTTGTATGTATCGAACTAGTGACCGGATAGAAATTTGACCATATCATCCAAAACAAATACATTATATTTTGTATGTATCGAACCAGTGACCATATCATCCAAAACAAAAATGAAATATATAAAATTTATAATATCAAATTATTAAACAAAAAAATATAAATTTTATTTAAAATAAACCCTTCATTTTCACGATTTAACCGTCAATGACAACCGTAATGAGAATTTATCAAATCATTGCAAACTCTATCAATACTCTAGGGATTTTGATCAATTTTATAAATACTTCTTCTAATCTGAGAAAAATGAGCTAATTTACAAAATGAATGAAAGAGACGAGAAGATATTGAGATGACGAAAGAAGGGGATCAATAGAAAAACTATGCGTACTAAATAAATAAATATAAACTTTTGGGGAAGGGGCCGTGGCCCCTTCCAACTCTTCATGTCCCTTCTCCCTTATTCTTGTATCGAATAATTTAAAATTTATTTAATATTGAATCTTTAAATTAAAATTTATTTATCTTTATTTTAAAAATTTTACTAAATTTTTAATATATATAATTTTATATTAGATATATGACTTCGGGACTCTCTAAGATAACGTGATTAAGCAAAGTACCAAGAAGTTTCACACAGAGTAAAAAATGATAAAACAGATGGAGAGAGAGAGATCATACAATACTTTAATTTTATTCGATGAAAAAGATGAAACAAGGAGACACAAACATCCGACAGAGAGCCCTTAATGCATGAAGGGCATATTATTGATGAAATGGAAACGACTAAACAACTGAAAAGTAGAACAGCGGAACATTATTAGGAGACACACCGGACACAAGACACCCAAGCAACAAAGAAAGGGAAATTCAGCAAATCAAACACACACACTTGATGATCAGTAGACACGCTGCCACACCACCAGTAGAACATTTCTTTGTGGAGGCAAGCACTAGAAGCTCATTAATACTTGGGTTTGCCATCGATTTCAAAGAGACCCCAATTCTTGTCCCATTCATTATTGGTGTTCTTCATCTTTTCATCATAGAGTGAAGTGATGTAAACGGAAATGGGAACGGGATACTTGGGAGTGCCCTTTTCGAGTTTCTCAGTGATCTTGCTTATGAATGTCCTTGCATTTGCCACACTGGCGGCAGTTCCAAACCCTGCAGAGGGCCAACCAGTCTCAGCAATCACAAGTCCCGGCTTGAAAGGAGTGCCCCTATTCGCGTTTTCAACCGCGGCATGAAGGGAGTCCAAGATGGCATCAAACAGGTTACTATACAGCAGAGCTTTGTCCCTGATTTGGTAGCTGGAGGGCTTAAAGAGTGCAAAATTCAGGTATTGACTGTCCGCATCGGACTTTGCCGCATAGCACTTGAAAGGATGCACGTTAACCAGCAAGGGATACCCACGCTCGTCCAAGAACTTCAAGATATTTCCCATGCTGCCTACAACATTGTCCTTGAAAACCCCTCGCGAGGGAGGGTTAAAGCTTTGGTCAGAAAGCAGTTCGGCTCCGATTGCGGTGGTAACCTTTATTTGGGTCTCTCGCCCTTCTCTGCGAAGTGCTTGGAATATGTTCTGCAAGGCGTTCTGAAGCACGCTCGCCCTGGTTGCCAGATCAACTTCGTTGCCCACCACAATGAATTTGAAATCAACCGAAGTGTAGTTGATGATGTTGTCCTTCACCCACGTTTCTGCGTCAGCTAGGTTTATTGCAAGGGTTTCAATACGGTCGTTTGGGATGCCAAGCATCACCTCAATGTTCGATCCAGCACTGTCCAGTGCTTGCAGCATGTCTCTGTCCGCCTCATACAACCGAATTCTTGGAATCCCATTCTTGTTGTAAACCCCCACAACCTCTTGATATGTCGGCAGGCCCAGTATATGACTTTTCATGCCCAAACACACTCCTACGTCTGCATGCACCCAACACCAACCGTCCATGTTTTTGATTGAAAAAAAAAATCGTAAAAGAGATTGACAACAAAGGAATACAAACTAAATATAACTACTAATTTTTTTATTAGCAATGTATCTTAACTAAAAATTTAAACTAATAGCTATCTACATATTTTGCATTTATTATTAACAACTTCTCATATAAATGGTTATTAGTAATACACAACCATATTACAATGTAGAAATAAATAACATTAATACAACATAAAAATAAGACAAAAAAATGTTATTATGCAAGTTAAGTGACCTATTTCGGTTTAGAGGATAGCATAATTTACTATATAATAATGTGCTGCATCATCTTTAAAATAAAAATTAATTCTAAGATATAATATTTCTTAGGAAAAAAAAACTGTGACAAATAATTCAATAAAATTGAAACAATTGAGGATGTGTGTGAATATACACACACAAATATATATTTGGTATAGACGAAGTATAAATCATGGGATTCACTTGGAGAGAGAAATATTAGAGCTGAAATTTTGATGGGTACAAGGCTGACCTGATAACTTGAGGTGGGCCATTGGAATTGGATTAGTGAAGGAATAATGCAAGAGCAAGATGGAGATGTGGTGCAGCTAGCTTAAGTGGATTGGTGCTCCAAGCAGCTTGTCGAATGTTCCCTTTTAAAGGAGAAAGCCTTTAATTTTGCCCTTCAATCGTCTCATTAATTACGTAGGGATGCCATTATTCCTGACCGGGTTCAGCGTACAGGTCAGGACAAAGAAGCAGGTTTATCTGGAAAGAAATGTTTTACCAATTGAAATAGTAATTTTCTCTTAAATTAGATTATTAGTCATTTTTATTGAAAATAGATTATTTTTCCGAAAATCTTTATGTTAATGTTTAGAATAAAAGAACCATTAATGCTAATAATTCGTGTTTACTCTTTTATTTAAAATATAATATTTTAAAAATTTTATCTTTTTTTTTTGTGTATAGAAAAGATCTTCATTTTTTATTATATGGTATCAATCCAACTTGTTTTGTTGGTTAACATCAGCATTAATGGAGGCAGTCCCAATGACGTGCTCCTCCTCTGTTTTTGATGATGTCATTTTTTATGGCGTGCCCTTCAATCAGCTTCAAATTTCAAAAACAAAATTCTACCCTTGGTTTAAAATCTCATTTTCTTACAATGACGTCTTAGATCCTCTGTTCAACAACGTAATGTAATGTGGCAACTGGAACATGGTCACGTGAGCAATCTAATTATAAGATAAGGGGGACTAAGTCAATAAACCTACGACCATGAAATTAAAATATGCATACCCTTTTTTTAATAAATCACATATATCTTATAATTACATTAAAGTCTATTAAAATCAATTCGAGTCGAAATTCAATCTTGACAAAGAAATGCATATCATTTTCAAAATTATATAAAACTAGATATATAGATTTATGATGGATAAGTTTGTGTAGTAACATTTACTCTCAATTTAAAATCAAAAAATTTTGGATTTCATCGGCGGTGATATTTGTAGTGTATATATATATTTAAATTGTAACGGGTAAAAATATATCTCTTTAAATCCCTTGTTAATATATTACATAAGAACACATTATATAAAATTTTTATTTCATATTTTAATATTGTTAATTAAACTAAATAATTTTAATTAAAAATATAAGATTTTGCAAGTAACCATTTAGTTTTTCTATTAAAAAGGAATATTTTTGTCTAAAAAATCCCCAACAAAATAGTGATGCTATAGAAACTAAAGTTAATGGTGTGTGGCTCCGAACCAACTCTGAAATTTTTATTACCAGCGGCAATATTTTATTTTTATTTTCTTTGTTTTTGTAAAAAATGACAAAAAGGTAAATACAGCATTAAGTGATTTTTTTGGTATAACTAAATATATTAAAATTTTTAGGAGTTTTTATTAAGCTGATTGCATGAACAGATCCAAAGTCCTGTGAGTTTTTGGGGAAAATCAAGAAAATGAGAGGGGCAATGTCATAAATTATAGGAGGATACCTAGACAACTAGGGCCAACTAAGTATGTCCAATCCCTTGGTTTCATTATATTCGAAATACCCCCTCCCCCCCCCCCCCCTAAATTCTTTTGTAATTAATTGATACAAGATGTGGTTTCTAAGCATTCTTAGTTTCTTCTAATGAAAATACAGATGATGCCATAGAGAAATCAGAAGAAAACACCCTCTGGTCTGAATACTGAACAACACTAACATTTTGTCAGTTGCCATCTATAGAACTTTGATTTGAGTAGAAATTGAATAAATACTGGTGGACACTCCACCTTGTGAATGTGACACAAAAATTAGATTAATGTTATATTTTTTTAACAATTAAAAATACCATCTCAATTCTCAATTCAACCTGATGATACAACGAGAGCGTAGGCACCTCAAAGATGAAAAATTCATACAACTCACATGGAGTTAAGAGCATTGAGTCTCTAGAATTGTATTATGTCCGTTTAATTATTAAGTTATACCAGAAAACACCTTCTCTCATCCATGCACACCAACCATGCTCTTGTCCTATCTATTGCAACTTCTTTCCTTGCATCTTGAGTGATGAATATTATCACAAAGAGAGATTAAAATCAGTAGTCTCCAATAAGATTAGGAGGAAAAAAAAGACTTAAGTTGGCTACATCATTTTGAGAGAAAAACCTAGTAGATAATACAAATTACTTAGCAGTTCGTTTGTTCTTATCTTGTGGCCTAGTTTGTAAAATTTGTTCTTAATTTGGATGAGATCTGGGTTCTGATCTCACCTGCTTTAGTTGTTCATATTATTTTAGAAATCATCAAACAAATATTAGAAATAGTTCCCCTCCTTCATGGTCAAATTCTGTAATCATGTCCATTTTCTATTCTTCGATTTTTTTATTTTTTTTTTTACTTTTTTGTTCCTTTTTCTTTCATTTTGATTCTTCACCTTTTCCGGGGATATTATAGTGAATCATAATCAAAGCACAAAAAAACTCATATAATACAACCATCTTCCATTTAGATACGGAGTAAGAGTCTTCCATTGAAAGGAACAAAAAGTTAAGAAAAAATAAAAAAAAAAAAAAGGAAAAATCAGAGAGAGAGAGAGAGGGGGGGAAAGTGTGAAGTGAAAAAGCATAATCAACAAGAGGGAAATTTATTACAAAGTTGTTGCACACATGAGCACCGCGCATATAAATAAATGATATGAAGTAATTAAAAGTCTAAATAAATAAATAAATAAATTCTGTAATCAAGTCATGCCAACTCCTCTGCCAAACCTGTGTCATCTCACGTGCTTCAAATAAAAGACATTTACGTGAAAAGTTACCGTGAATTTTATCAAAGAGTAATTACTGTTCTCACATCAAACAATATATCAACTCCCCTTATTTTACATCAAATATTTTTTAAAATATTCTCTTTTATACTTCAAAATAGTTTTAAAATTATTATACAAATTAAATAGTCATATTTTCATAAAAAAAAAAGTAACATTAATTACTAAATTTTTCTTTGAAAAATCAATTTTGAAACATTGGGGGGGCAGTTGATTTGTAAGTTTTAGAAATTATTACAACTGTTTTATAATTTCTTAAAAGATATTACCACTATTTTCTAACTTTGGAAAGCTTTTGTAATTATTTTGTAAGTTTCAAAATTATTGTTGGCTGTTTGTAATTTTGAGAAGTTTCAAAAAATATATATATAAGGGAATTGCAAACTCTAGGGTTTTGTGATATATTCTAGCACATTTTTTATCATCTTAGCCTCCCCCTGGCCTCTTTCTAGCGTTTTATTCTCCTTTACTAATTAAAACATAAATTCCATTCTCTATTTTTTATTGAGCGGAAGAGAAATAACCTAGATTTCAGTCCCAACAAAATCAACTAAGAAAATTGTAAAGTAGATGAGAGAGAGTAAAAGTAATTAGGAAAGCTTTTCCACTAACTTTAAAAGTCTATTGACCATTATGTATATATATTATACATGTGAGTGTGTGTGTATCTAATATAATCATTTTATATCGGTATTACTCTCGGTTTAATTTTTTGTTATCTATTTCTTTTGTATCTGTTTAAATTTGTGTATCTTAAAATTACTCATCTCTTTTTCTCATATAATCTTTTATAATACTTTTTTCCTTATCTATTCATTCAAACTTTTTACACGTGCAATTTGAACCTATAAATCACTAGCTAGCTGTATGCAATCACTCTTCATATATACACGAACGCTGGCGGATTATGTAAATTTATCAACGATAAAATTTTTAGTGACGGAAACATTCCGTCACTGATAATTTTACATATTGTTTGAAATCAGTGACGGATTATTTTTAACGACGGAAATATTCCGTCACTAAACTGTCTAAAAATTTAGCGATCGATGGTCTTCCATCGCTAATATTTAGTGAAGAGATTTTCAGCAACGAAATTAATGACGGAAATTTCTGTCGCTAATACTCCTTAGTGACTGAATCTAATATTTTGTTTTGTAATAGTGTTATACAGTTAAGTTCACCTAAGATTTATGCCCTATGGATAAATAATTGCCATAATATGCAAATTTTAAATGACAATGAGGAAAAAGAGTTGATAAATAGTGCACTAGGCACTAGCCAGTAAAGCCCCATATTGTATTGGGGACCAAGTTTTGAATGAAATCAACACCCACCATGGCTCCAAGGGTATCATTAAAGGGGTAAACATTTCACATGAATCATGGCAATAGGTAGAAGAAGTTATTAGGGTGCTACATAGTTAATTCAAGACTAGTGTCAATCAAGGGTGTTCACATGACTTGAACCCCATCTTTGAATCACAAATCACCCGTGAGGTTATTTCCATCAATTCCATGGATCTTGGGGATTTTGACAAGTAAATCACCATCATGATTCATAATCTTAATAAAATAACATAATTTAATATATGAATATTCACATATGACCATATATATGAACCACAAATCACCCGTGAGGTTATCACAAAACAATGTTTAACTTTTAATTTATTTCGACCATATATCATTACCTTTTTTTTTGCGCCATCTAAGCTTTGACGAGCATTTTTTAAAATAATAATAATTTTATTATTTTTTTTAAAAAATAAATAGTAGTAAATTTAGAGCATGCAATAGATAAAAATAATAATTTAGCCGAAACAAATATATGATAGCTCAGGTTGGTTACTAATCATATTATATTTACACAGAAAATCTGTTAATACATCATCCTAAACCATGTTGAATTAACACAAAAATTTGTTAACACCAGGGAAATCAGTGGACAGGTTCAAGTAGGCTTTGTCATCCTTATTGTCATATTTCTATTAACCCCATTGGGAATCACTACAGCTTATCAGCAGTACAAAATATTCAGCCTCAACGATCAAATCAACCTATATTTGAGATTATAATTTCCATCTGAAGATGAGGAGCTTCGAAATAAACAAACAAATAAATAAAAAGTCTGCTACAATAGCTGTTTTCTGCTAAAGTTATGTTAGCCAAAGAAGAATTGTTTCTTTCACAAAATATTGAAAACATTAATTCACAAACTGCTTTAATAAAAATTTGAAGGATGATTCATGGAAGAAAAAATAAATGGTAAATTCTAATAAAAATGTAAGCGCAACCAACGCTAACAATAGTGTGACAAATAGTTTCAATGTTTTCCCCGGGAGTGGGAACAGATCTCCGTAGCAGTTTCTGGCTGAGTTATATATACTCCAACTAGGGCCTTGAAATTGGCCTTTTACCATCAGCGCATATCTTGAACACATCCGGTGCTCCAATTGTGCAGTTTTCCTTCGGCCCAAAGTGAAATGCAGGCCTCTCTTTGTTCATCCAGGTAAATGTTGGTTAATAGAATACACCCAGGCAATCACTATTGTGAACTACAAGCCATCAGAGGAATAGGACAGATGCCATGATGGGTTGGTGAATGCCTCCCACGAGCTGATCTCAAGGGCCATTTCTTTTGGCATGTAGCTCGCACACGAAACGGAACTTATCTCATCCAGGATCACCAGAAATCATGTTCTATGAAATAGTTCCCTTCTTAAAGTTTTCAAAATCTTCTCTAAAACCTCATCATTTTCAGCGAGATGCCACTTGGGTTCCTCTCTAGCGCTAAAGACTTCCCCTTCCATAAAGTAGTTGCTTCCATCTTTCATAATTATCCCATGTTCACAAAAACCTCAGATTCAAGAGATATGCCCCTACCAATCTGATTGCAAGTTCACCATTTTTCATTGAAGGCGTGCCAATTTGCTTTTCGCCACTTGTACACAAACCCCCAGACCCATTACCTAGAAAGAGGCATCAATAAGACCATTTGGTGCATAATAAGAAAAAAATGGAGTTAAAAAATGTCAAGAACACAATGAAGATATAACAAGGATATTTGGAAAACGATAATCCAGATTACGAAAGAATTTTGAACTATGAAGTAATGGCTCTTTGAAACATGTCTTGTGAAAACAAGATGCATTGCAGTGATCTAACTACTGTGGCCCAGGTATCTTGTAGATTTAAAATATTGTAGATAGTTGACAAGGCAAAACAGAGAGTGAATTTGGTGAAAACATAATAATAGAGGCCCAAAAGTTAAATGCATTTGGCTCAAAAAATGATAAATTTTGTAAACAAAAGATGATCTACATTGTGGCGATGGACTCTCTAGTACAAAATATAATCTCATTGGCACTAAAATGGATGCAAAAATAATAATAATAATAATAATAGTAATAATAATAAAAATAAGATTATAGTACTGCTAGAAAATCGTGTAACCGTAGAGATGTAAGCAGAATTTTTTTTCTTATTTAAAGAGTATATATGATATTCCATACTTATTTTTCTTTTTTTTTATTTATTATTATTTAAATCTATTTTACGTATACTGTAACTCAAAATCATTCGAAAAACGTAAAATATTTGAGTGAAAGCAAACTAACAGTAGAAACAACTAGTATACATATATTTATCAAAGCCTACATTTCATGTACCATGTACTGGGGACAGTATCGTGTCACATTCTCGCACCCATGCACCGTACCACAACAAATGAAGTTCCTTGGAAACATTGCTCTTAACGTATTTGCAAATAGAATGTGCCACGGAAGCTGTACTATAAGTTTAATAAAAGTATTACTATATGAAAAGAAGTTTGATACAAATTTTTAACAAATGTCTTTTTAACAGTTTGTATTTTTAGATGTCTAAGAAAAACTACCACGTATTATTCATAAATTTTAAATTTTAAAACCTGAATATCTTTTTAAAGTCTAAAGCATAAGTCCAAAACTGTGAAAAATTCATCCAGATAGTACATCAGTGTCAAGAACTTTGGCTCATAGTACTTACCATGTCATTAGTCCTAAGCAACCCCTTTCTTATTAATCTCATCTCATCCGTACCGCTGCATAAAATTTCAATGCATTTCCTCCGCATGTTACCTCCCTATAGTTAAAGCTTTGACCCTATTTGACATTTGACCTAACCTGAAATTTTCTTTTTTTTTTTAATGCTAATAGATAGTTAACGCATTTTGTCCATGTGGATTACCAAGTGGAATGCAAAGTGAAGTATCAAGAAAAATATGCGAGTGATTAAGTTTTGGACCTGATTTACAAAAATGATGAGTCCCAGACTGACGCAAGGAATAATGATAAGTCCCCGTTTGTGGATCTCTCCCCGAGCCCCCTGGACTCTTAAAAACTCCTTAGCTGCAGTGAGTAAATTCTCTCTCGCAGAAGATTTGGGCAAGTATCTTGGAGTCCCGCTCATTCACAATCGGGCAGGGGAAAGATTCTACTACCAGTAAGAGGAAAGAGTGCAGAAAGAATTGTGTGAATGGAAAGCCAAAACCCTGAGTACAGCAGGAAGGAGAACTCTCATTCAAGCTGTCACTACTTGCAACAGGAGAATGAGAGAGAACAACATTGCTCTCCTTGCCAAGCTTGGATGGAACTTGATGAAGAATAATAATGCACTTTGGTGTGAAGTTTTGAGATGCAAATATCAAAAGGATGGCCCTCTGATGGACTGTAAAAAATGTTCAGCATCTTCAGTTTTGTGGAGAGGTATCATGAGAAGTCGGGATTGTATCAGAAGAGGTCTAAAGTGGAAGATTGGATGGTAAAAACAATTAAATTCTGGTCGGACAGATGGTTTGGCGACAGCAGTTTGAACGAGCAGATGGGTAGGTCTCACAATCCAGAAGACATGAGACTGTGCAGTGTCATTGACGCTGAGAACAACTGGAAGATCAATGAGCTTAAGGACATGCTTCCGGGGGAGAAAGTTGAGGAAATCATGGGGATTATGATTCCCAGGAGGGAGGGTAACGCAGACTCCTTTTGGAGCGGAAATAGCAATGGAACTTTTTCAGTGAAGTCAGCCTATGGGTTGTTGCTGAAAGGGGCTGGGGAGAGTCTTTCAGATCAGGATGCTACCAGTTGGAGATGGATCTGGAAGGCCAAATGCCCACAGAAAGGATCAGGTTCTTCCTATAGCTTGCTATCTTAGGAAAGATCATGACTAACTCTGAGAGGAAGAAGAGGAAGTTTTGTGAGGATGCTAGCTGTCCCCTGTGTATCTCGCAAGAGAAATCTGTGGCGCATGCTTTGCGAGAGTGCAAGCATGCTAGACAGGTGTGGGATTTGGTTTGTCCTCAGCCGGTACTCAAAGAAGAAGCTTTTTGGAGAGATCCCGTTGGGTTGATAAAGCTGGAAATATTCCCATGAACCTTGTGTTTATGGCAGCTATTTGGAACATTTGGAAAGATAGGTGTAATCTTGTCTTCCAAAAAGTCCTTATGCCCCCGCGGGAGGTTGCTTCGATGGCTTGGAGAATGGCCAAAGAGACTGAGTTTGCTTGGAAAGGGAGATTGGGTGGTAGAATCAAGGAAGAGTTAAAATTAAGTGGATCCCTCCTCAGGAGGGTGGTGGAAGTTGAATTCCGATGGCACAATGTCCTCCTCTTCGGCAAGTGCTGGTGGAATTATAAGGGAAAGTGCTGGTAATTGGGTTGCTGGTTATGCTTCTCTCATTGGAAAGGGCCAGGTTATCACTGCTGAAAATTGGGGTCTCTCCAGTATGCTAAAAGGTTAGGCGTCAGTAGGCTGGAAGTTGAGGTAGATTCAGAAGTGTTGGATAAGCTTCTGGAGGGTAATCACACTAGAGACCATCCGCTTATGGAGGAGCTGAATGTCAGTAAAGTTAAGCATATTTTCAGAGAAATAAATGCCTGTGCAGACCATCTTGCGGCGTTAGGTTATAGGTCAGGGTCAGAAAGAGAGGCTTATAGAGATGAAGGATCCTCTAGCGTCCATCTTGCAGCTGCTTCGGGAGGATAAAGAGGGTGTTGAGAAAGTTAGGACAGGTTTCCCTCCTTCGTAGGCGTGGTTTATTGTTGGCTTTTCTTTGTCTTTTTTGTTGTTTCTTCTCCTCATTACCAAAAAAACAAAAAAAAAGTAAGGAATAATGAAGTTTTCGCAAAGCTTGGGTCATCATTTGTGATTGCACATCGCCTTTGGCCCCCCAATCATATTGTCAAGCTCTCGATGAGGAACAAGAGCAGCAACCCGGAAAAATATGGTAAAAAAAAATTAAAGCATTATTAATCTCAATACCATGAGGAAAATCAAAATTAATAGTGATGTCTGAATGAGCAACCCAATGTCTTAACCAGCACCAGGACATTTACAAGCAAGCACAAAGGAATTAAATACGTCAAGCCTCAAGCTTCAAGTAAGAGGCAAAGACCGCAAATACGAGATCCACTCAACAATATGATGGTAGCATATATAGCAGTGGAGCTTGTTGGGGTGGTGGCAGCATCTCAACTTAGATATCACAGATATTGTAAACATTTTTATGATGACGATGGAAGACATGCTGGAGACGGCTGAAGCTGCATGCGTGATGTGTTTACGTTTACTACTGGTTGAGCCTCTCTCCTGCATGAATATAACTAAATTATGTGATAATAAAGGATCAACCCTTTTTACTCACAATTCACAATAACTGCTAGACAGGTAAAATCCTACTAATAAACAAGTTTACTACTGCTCCCCAAGACAAATGTGCAATCGGAGATGACATCGTGTAATGCGGAATTAGACCAGCAACACATTTTGCTATTGCAAGTAATCAATTTTACTAAACGAATAAAAATAACAATAATGATTACAGTAAGAATATACCAATAGTTATCACTCAGACTATCCACCACGATAAATACTTCCATATAACAAGTAAACTAAGAAAATGAGCTAGTTTATAAACGAACAAAAGAGATGAGAAGATATTGAGATGACAAAAGAAGGGGACCGACATAAAAACTATGCGACCTATTGGACCCTTCCTTATTTAAAAAATAAATAAATATAAATTTTTGGGGAGGGGGCCATGGTCCCTTCAAACTCTCCATCTCCCCTTATCACTTATTTTTGTATTGAATAATTTAAAGTTTATTTAATATTGAATATTTATGTAATATCGAAAAATTTGATATTAGAAAATTTTTATTGAATTTTAAATATTTTTTATAAAAAAAATAAAATAAAATATCGAGAAAACCAATTGTAATTAGTTTTAATTTATCAATGAAAGTCTTATAAAATTTTGTTCGAAAAAAAATAGGTTTTAGCGATAATTTGAGATAATTAAAACGTATTCAGAATCAATTAAATGAAAACAAGTTAACTTATCCCATGATAAGACGATTTAGAGTTCAAAAATTGAATTTTGATTAAATATGAAACTCACCAAGTAAATCTGAGTAAGTGCGTGCCAAGATAACTTGAGAAGGTCTCAGAATTCTTAACCCTACACACAGGCAAGTCAACTTGCCAAATGACAGGTCGACTTGTGCTTCCAGACTTTGTTTCTATAAGTTTTCTTATAATCAGCACGAGTCAAGTCATCATGTTTAAGTCTCAAAGAAGCATATCTGCATATTAAGTAAGTTCACTCACTAAGAAGTGAGTCAATTTAAGAGTTACACAAGAAGGAATTTGGATTGTTTGAGTCATATTCGAGTTGACTTGAGACCCCGATAAACAAAGATCAAGTTTACTTGTTAGACAACAAATTGACTTGATCTCTGAAGAGTTTAGCCACACAAGTAGACTTGTACTGTTTTCAAATCTACTCATAAGTATAAAAGGCTATGAAATGACTAAAAGAGACAATCAAATTTGAACAAAACTTGAAAGTAATAAGGGGTAAGAGAAGAATTTCATATCACATGTTAAAAAGACTTAGAGTAAGCTTTTATTTCCCTAAATCGATCTCTTCTCTCTTTCCCTCTTCTCTTCCTCTCTTGACTCACTCCTTTACACTCCCTCTCGACACTCTCTCAATCTCTCTTGAAATCAATTTCATCTTCAATAAACCTACTCTATAAAACTTTCAAACCCATAATCAAACCCTCGGGTAAGGATATATTTGAGAAAGGAACTATGGTTTGCTAAAAAATGAGAGAAAATCTAAGATATTTTTGAGACTCAACATTCGAAACTCAATTCACCCATGGGATTAAAGAAATTTTCCCTTCCTTTTCATAGGTTTAATTCCATTACTCATGAATTTGATATTTTTTGTTTAGAATTTGTGATATTTGTAGAAAGAGAAAGTTAGGGTTTTGAACAAAGTTAATCTCGGATGAAATTTGTGGATTCCCTAGAGGTAATACTTCCTTTTCTTCTTAGATTTGAGTTACCTTACTTGTTTTTAAAATCTATGTTAAGATTTGAAAATGTAAAATTTGAAAAATTAAATATAGGATTTCTAAATATGAGATTTGGGGAAATTTTGAAAGGAAATAGTATATAGATACAAATGACATGTGATTGATAGAATTAGAACGTGAATTTATGGATTTGGAAAATAAGGGCTTGTACTATGTCTAGAGAAATCGATTAACCATAATTCTATAAATGATTGAATGATAAAATTTGGTATTTAATGACTTAGTTTTAAGGTGGTTGGAATCCAAGAAAATATTTTTATTTGATTGAATTTCATTGTGGATTAATTGTGAATTGTGAGTATTCACCTTTCTAAGAAATAAGTGATTTCATGCTTATATTTAAATAAGAAAAATATTTTTTATTAAATTTTTTAAATGATTTTTAAAACTTAGATTTATATATTTGATGGATATTATTGGAGAGAGAGATTAAAATCAGTAGTGAGGCGGAGGAGTGATTGTTAACAGAAAGAAAAAAAAAAAGGTGAGTGAGTAGTATAGTGAGGCAAAGGAGAGCGAGAGGGGGAGGGAGGAAAAATAATATTAAAAAAAAATTCTTGACAGAGACTTGAATTATGAGTGCACTTTTCCCTCCCTCCCTCCCCCCCCCCCCTCTCTCTCTCTCTCTCTTCCTTTTGCGGTTAAAAGACTAGAAACCCCTGCTTATGTGGCGGGCATGCCACATCAGCAACATACTAACGTGACAACAAGATATGTTTTCTGGTGATGACATGGCATTGCCACATCATTATCCGTACGTTCAAGTCACTTGTCACGTCAACAATCGACAATCAGTCTGTCTCCATCAATAATGAAGGGATCAAATCCGTTACACTTTTGAAAGTTTGAGAATTATATTGTAATATTTTAAAATTCAGAGACTAATTTATAAAATTAGAATAAAGTTCGGGTTTCCTCCTCTTGAATAATACAGTGGTTTCTTTTTGGTGAGCTCAAAATATCATATTCATTTCCGGGGAAACAACCACTGAATCACCAAAAGGCTAAAAGAATGTTACCTTTGACAAATCACCATCTATGCATAAGATGTTTTCAAAGGTTCTAGTTTTAGGCCTTCGAAATCTCCTTCCCAATATCTCTTCTTTCAAATGTGGCCATTGCATTCGAAAGATTGTTGAGTCTCCTAGTGGGGGTATTATTCTAGTGACAATAAGAAATAAGTGCTATCTCAACAAATATAATATTATAGCAAATATAATGCAAAATCTAGATCAACAAACATACTACAAGATGGACTCGGAAAAAAATAAAAATAAAAACCAACAACAACAATCACATGAAACTTAATCCCAAATTCTAAGATTGACCGTTTAAGAAACAAATATAAAGTAAAAGAATTTTTTATATTTGAGATTGACCATTTAAGAGACAAATATAAAGTAAAAGAATTTTTTATATTTGTTTCTCATTTTAGTTTTGACAAGGGGTTTTACGGTGACTGTCAGCCTATTACAACCCTCTTTTACCCGGGCTTAGAACCAACCACGACGGAGTTTCAGGAGGGGAAAAAAAATGCTGACTGTGTGTAATCCTGAAAATTAAAGAATCCAGGATCTTCGACCTATATAAGAATATTAAACTTAAAGGATAAAAAAAAAAAAAAAAAGGAAGCAACTGCAAGTCGCATGGCACCTACATGGTGAGTCAGTGATAGATACAGGTGGCCAACCTTTCCAAGCAGGAATAATGTTATCAATTTTTATTTGACACATTGAGATTGCAACCAAAAAAAAAAAAAAAAAAAAGAGGCAAAAACTGTTATAAAGCAATACCTAAAAATATAAATAACAGAAGGCCAACCTCAAACGGGAACTGACATTTTCTTTTTCAAAAGACCTGCAAAATTCAGTAGTCATGAAGTGGCTCAACACCAAAAGCAAATGTAGAAATTGAGAGGGAGCAAATAATTTTAAAAAGTCACTTGTATGTCACAAAAAGGATGGACTTGAAATACAAAAGGTGAGAATCATTTTGAGTTGTCCCACTGCTAGAATGTAGGACTCCAAAGCCAATCTAGCCGATAGCAAATAGCCTTTTTTGTTGTCTCCCCTCTAGTTGATAAGTAGTAGCCTCTTCTATTGTCTCCTCTGTTCGAACCATCAAACACAATGTCCACTCCCTGACGCACTTCTTCCTTCCTTAAGCCCTCCCCAGAATGTCTCCAAACCCCACAGGCCTCTACCACCCCAACCACAAAAGTACTTCAACAGAGAAAATGCTAGAATGACTTAAAGGATGATGCATAACTTCCATACTACCTCTGCTAGAACATCTCACTCTACCATGAAGCATCACCGTGCAGCATCCAGTCAATACTCAGATTTCAACTTTATACTTGAAGCAATACCAACTAAGATGATGTAACAAGAACTTTCATCAAATGATCATAGTTTCTTGACCAGGATGGTCCTTTATCATACCCAAAGTTCAATTTGTGCAGCTGACTATGAAAACTAGTAATCTATGCCTATCTTAGGGCATCTGTAGATAAGCATCCAGCATCAATTATGTATTTCCTAGATTGATCTAAAGGCATCAACTACTGTCTTAAAACTGGAAAAAAAAAATTGTACAATTTCACATTCTGCTAAATTAGGTGCACCACAATTGTTCATTCGCAACTACCAATCATCAATACCCACATCCTCTCAAACAATACTTCTCCCTGGTGTCCAAGGGCAGACCCACCTTATATTCTAACACAATGGTTTATCTAGGCACACTTGGCAGTAAGGAATGCAACTTGGTAGGGGCCGAGCCACCAATCACTCTCGCCTGAAAATCAGAGCCATTTCTGGTGACATGAAGTGATTGGATACATACAAACAATATATACAGTCCCTCAGAAAGAAAAAATAGAGGGTCATGGAAGCACGGCTGAAATTTTTATGGATCTTGGTCAGTCATTATGTACAACTACAAGCATATTTTCTTGAAACGGAAATAGCATTTTGAGTAAGATTGTGAGAAAGAATAAAAAAAGGGGGGTGGATATGTGACTCTACTAGTGCATGATGTACTAAAGATATTTGGCAGCTTTCCCTTGTGACTTGTATCTGTTCACTTTAAGAACCAAAAAGGAAGGCTAAACTTGAATTTGAAAGCACAGATTTGATATAGTAGACGGTCTTTGTACAGATTCACTGTTGAATATTGGTGGACTATACCCCTCAAACCTTCCCTTCAAATTCTACCCCAACTCACAATTTTCTCAACGCTCCCAAACCTCCCTTTGCTAAACAAAGAAAGATCACAGCATCCCCCTCCCCAACGGGGAAGAAAAAGATGTTTCCTAGCTTCCCGGGAGAATGGAATCATCACCATACAACTTCCTCAAACAGAAAATTTTAAAAATGCTAAGGATATTCATAATCTTATTCTTGAGCTGTATTACTGACAGAACCAACCTTTTCTTCTCCAGAGACCGCTTTGCCTGCCCAAAAAGTGGCAAATCCTTTAAGCTCCTCTGATATCACTTCACCATTGGAAGCACTCAGTTTATATGGACACTTTACCTTCGACATTGTTCATTATGCATCTCGCGACTCTGGCAATAGATACCATTCTGTCCCATTAGCTATTCTACATCCCCTATCTGTTCTTGATATTTCTTCAACTATCAAGTATGTCTTCAATATGGCACCTGCTTCAAAACTCACAATAGCTGCCAGAGGCCATGGCCATTCTCTTCAAGGCCAAGCTCAAGGCCATCAAGGCATAATTATCACTATGGAATCATTAAAGGGTCCTAAAATTCAGGTTCACACAGGAAAGTTCCCTTACATTGATGCTCCTGGCGGTGAGCTGTGGACTAATATTCTGCATGAGTGTCTACAATATGTTAACACCAAAGTCTTGGACTGATTACCTTCATCTAACTGTTGGAGGCAACTTATCCAATGCTGGAATCAGTGGGCAGGCATTCCATTACGGACCACAAATCAATAATGTCTACCACCTCCAGGTTGTTACAGGTATGCTTAAGCAAAACATTCAGTTTAGCTACTTAAAATATGATTAGGCATAAAACCTCAACACACCACAGAAAGGATACAATAAAGATAGTCAAATATCAACAAAAAGGAAATCTTGGTAATTCACCACACTTGACTTTGGTGAATGACAAGCAAGCCATTAGGCCCAGTTGTGAACATGCTCTGACAATGTCTTTTGACACAAAGCTTTAAAATCAACATTACAATTCGCACAAAATACTAATGCCACAAACAAGGAGACAAGCTGCACATTGTTTAAGTGCAGGGAAGGGAGAGGTGGTTATTTCTTCAGAAAGCCAAAGCGCTGACCTTTTCGTTGCGGTTCTTGGAGGACTTGGACAATTTGGCATCATAACACAAGCAAGAATTTCTTTAGAACCAGCTCCTAGAATGGTAGATATACGTATAGACCCTCCAAAAGTATAATGTCACCAAGCAAGTTTTGTCTCTATGAATGATCCATGATGTGATGTGACAAACTTTTCACAGGTGAAATGGATCAGGGTACTCCACTCGGAGTTCTCCACATTTACCAAGGACCAAGAGTATTTAATAGCATCAGACATTTCATTTGACTATATTGAAGGTTTCGTGGTAACAAACAGAACTGGTCTCCTCAATAACTGGAGATCTTCCTTCAATCCCAAAGATCCAATCCAAGCCAATCAGTTCATTTCAGATGGAAGGACTCTCTTCTGCCTAGAAATGGCTAAATACTTCAATCTAGATGAAACCAGTATCATAGACCAGGTGAGATATATCAAAAACACTGAATCTCATTTTATTGAAGAGTCATCATCAAACTCCATTTTCTGATGCAGCAAGTAGAAGGATTATTATCTGCACCAAGTTATATTCCATCCACACTCTTCATATCAGAAGTCTCATACAGGGACTTCCTCGATAGAGTCCATGTGTCAGAGATAAAGCTCCGGGAAAATGGTTAATGGGAAGTTCCTCACCCATGGCTTAATCTTCTTGTTCCTAAAGCAGAATACATGACTTTGCTAGAGAGGTCTTTGGTAACATCATAACCACTTTGAGCATGTAAGAAGACCACAAGGTGCCATGTGTGTTGGAATGAAAACAAAATTAAATGTTAACCAAAAAAAAAAGGCAAGTTCACTTAAAATATATATAGCAAATATACTAAACCAGCAAAAAACAAAAGGAATATATATCATCAACAAAGAAGTGGCATCTATAATGAAGAAAAACATAAAGCAACAACTTCCATTTATTGAATTAAACATAAGAAATTACTGACAACATATTCAGGCATACCTTCAAGACCATAGAGCAGAAAGCACTTCATTGGAACATAAGACTATGGTTATACAACAACACGAAGCTACACTATTCTGACTCTCTTTCTTCTGTCCATCCAAGACCAGGTCTGCTGATTTCCCCTTGTGGTTCTTCATAATCTCGTGCATCACGCAAAGAAGCCTCAAAGTCGGTGGAATCAATTGCAGCTGGAAGAAAACTCCCAATATCATCTCTTGCTCCAAAACCTCCAGCTTTTATAACATCATCTGGCATAATATAAGCTTCCATGTTCACGTCCCCAGGATTATCTATATCTTCAATAGCTGCCCGTGCAACACTTTCCCCTGCTATGGGATCATAAGTATGTGTTTTCACAATCTTTTCAGGAGAGCTAGGATTCTCATTTGTAATACCCATCAAACTGGTTCCAGCAGCATTACGCTCAGCTACTTCATTTCTCACACCATTTTCATGCTCATCTGAGAAATAGAAGGCTCAAATTATTTCTCAACTAGATTCAGTGGAGTATTTACTTAAAAGGTTGAATTATGTTTATCCCAACAACAAATAATAATAACAGACTTTCACAAAATTATTTCAAAAATGAATCATCTGGGCATTTGAGAAAATTCTTTCCAGAACAACAAATACAAGATACTACGGATGGAAGGCCTTGACCTACATTCAGTATGTTGCTTCACATGAACAAATCATGTGAAAATGGAGTGCCCACATAAAGGATTCAAGTGAGAGTTTTCTGATATAGAAAAATAAGGCACCACTGATGTCGGGAGGAAAATGAAGCAAGAAAGGAGATAAATTGTAACACCAAAAAATAATAATAATAAACTAAAACAAAACAAAACAAAACAAAAAAGGGTGGTGGGGCCCACCACCACCACTCCATTCACACTTCCCCCCTTCCCCCACTCTCTCTTTTTCCCACCCGAGGCTCTCTTCTCTCTCGCCCTCTCCTCTGCTCGCCCCCTCTCTTCTCTCTCGCCATCTCTCTTCCTCCCTCTCTTCTCTCTTTCCAATTTGATCAAACATCCCAACACCCAAAGATCTAAACTCCAACCCTTCAACAAACCCCTAGAAAGTTGAATCTAGGGGAAGATTCAAGTTTTCCCAGAGAGAGAGAAAAGCTTAAGATTTGGAGTGGCTCAACAATGGATGAAAACTGATGGTTCCAATAAAGGTAATACTTTTTTCTAGACTTGGTTTTTAGTTATTTTTGCATAAACTTTAGATTTATGTTGAGATTTTGGGTTTTTGTAGAGAGAGAAAAATTAGGATTTGAAGGTGATGTGATCAAGAGACAAAATTGGTGATTCAAATAATGTAATTTCTCTTCCTTTATCTTAAATTAGAGTGTATTTTACTATTATATAAACTTTATGTTGAGATTGAAAGAATAAAGTTTAGGACTTTTGATATAGGGTGTATGTAATGTTAAAATTTGACAAAATCTTGAAAGGAGGATTATTTCCCTCAATTGGTGATGTAATTTGATGAAATTAGATGATGAATCGAAGAATTTTAAAAAATTAGAGTTTGGGTTGTACTAAAGATATTGATTTTTCTTAATGTTAGTTGGTGATTAATTGATAAATTCGTATCTATTGCTTTAGGTTGAAACAATTAAAAGGTTAAGAAGGATTTACTTTGGATTAGATTGTGGATTGGGAGTGATTACCCTTCCAAGAGATGAGTGGATTTTATGTTATGCTTTAAATGAGTAAAGTGTTTTACTTGATATTTTTAAATGATTTTAAAATGAGTTTTGCAATGTTTTGTGTGTGTGGAATGTCCTTATATATAATTTTGATATAGTTATGCATGCAATTTGTTGTAAATAGATAATGTGTCATATTTTATGCGATGTATTGAGTATAATTTGATTTGAGAAATAGTTGAATTAAATTTGACACATTTGTTATATTGGTTAAATATGCAATGGTATATTTATTGGCTTGTGATGTGAGTCTGAACCCCTATTAGTGAATATAGTCATTCCCTATCAAGGTATAGCTCGACAGGGCAACGTGATTAGGGCATTATTAAACGGAGAGGTTAGTCGAGCCCGGGAGATGCCTCTTTTGTTCCATCGGGCTAACTTGGTTGCACCGCCGGGGAGGTCCCGAGCCAACACCAAGGTTAGGGGCACTTGATAAATGTGAAATGTATGGAAACCTCTTGCGAATTCACTATGATATCAGTTGGATGCATAAAACTTATTTATTGTGATATCTAAATTTGGTCGGTTAACCTTGATATTTATGCAAAAAATTTATGAAATCGAATATGATGAAAATAATTTCCTTTGAAATATTATTTGACATATCCACACTCACCCCTCATTTATTGCATAACATATTATTCCACTCACTGAGTATTGTTTATACTCATTCTTCTCATTTCATTTTTTTTTCCAAAGAACATTTAGTTCGGAGGTTAGCCATTTTCTTTAATCGGATGGGAAAATATTTTGAGAACTATTTCGGGTATCAGCCCCTGATTATTTTTTAGCTATTAGTAGACCCAAATGGAGGTGAATGTTTTGAAAACTTAATTTTGAACTATACTTTTATTTGTCTTGATGATTAAATTTTATTGGGTTATGTAAACTCACATTGAGAACCTTACTTCATTTTACTTTCTCAGAAACTTTACGTGAAAATTATTTTTGTTGGATTTGGTTTGGATCCCTTGAGCAATGATTTATTTTATTTTTGATATATGTGATTGGATATTGATGGTCGGGTTGGCCTTGTGCCTATGATTGGATTAGGATGGCTGGGATGGCCTTATGCCTGCATGTTTTGAACAGGGACGAATTGGACTGGTCCTTTGGTTGTGTGATGAATGCATGTTAAGTTATTGGGATTTGATGAATTATTTTGGAAATTGATGGATATCTATGAATGCCTTGCAGTACCTTGGTGTACGGGTTAGGTTTACTCATATTCTGGGATAATGCGGCGGTTGTCACGTGGTCAATTCGAGGGTCGGGGCATGACATAAATCCTTTTTCTAAAAAGTAATGGGAAGAAAGAAAAGAAAAACAAAGCAACCAAGGAGAGGATAGTCTAAGAAAGCAGAGCTCTCCAATCACTTTTTATATCCTTCAAATCATAAGCTGCGAAAGGCCCAAATTGCTAAAGACCACAAGGATGCATAAAAGAGATCTCAGGGTTGATTCTCAAGAATCTGTGAATTCATTTCCATTGAAATACATCAAAAATCTCTCTCTAGGTCTGCAACTCTCTCCTCCTCTTAGTTATCTTTTCCTCTCCTTTCAAGTTAATCTGTCTTCCCCCTAACCTTCCTCCCTTGGCTATCTTCTTCTTTGCAGGTTTATTTCCCTATTGTCTTCTCTTCCCCACCGATTCTGTATCACATGGTCATTTCAAAACTATTTCTAATAAGTTAGCTACCTTTTACCCCCAAATTCTCTGAGTCCATGACAAGTAGATAATCACAATTTTCAGACAAAGTTACAAGTATTTCTTTTGTTGAACCTGCTGCTATCTACAAATATTTACAACTTATAATTACCTTGCTCAATGATCTTGTCAATTTACAGTCTTTCACTTATATGCTGTGTACAGTCACTACAAAGATGTTTTAAAGTCCTCTATGATCCTTTAGTTTCACTCTCTTCTAAGGGTCCATTCTGCAACTACTCTATTTTTATTTAGCCCACAAGTTTCTCCCTACCTGCATCATACAACTTGGTAGAACACAAGGTAACACCACCCAAATTTGCAAGAATAAGATATTTATCTCAACCATTAGCTTATTGATGGAAAAACAGAATTTCTGAAAGTATAAAGGACATATTTATAATTCATGCAACATTACTTACCCTAAACGCACGCACGCACGCACGCACGCACACACATTTCAGAAGCAAATCTTGCAACTCATATTCCTTGGAAACAATGACTTCAGTAGAATACAAGTTGCAGAAATAAGAAAAGGAAAGGCATGATTTAGGTACATGTAGATGTTTATTTCACCAGAGATGACTTCCTATCCTGATATAGGACTGACAGAAGGTTAAAAATGATCCCTCATTATTGTGGACAAGAAACAAATGTCAATGTAAATGTACAAGATAAATTGGAAAGTAAGAATCAATTAAAGGGTCATTGTCCTTAGCATTAACAATGAAATCTTCATTTAAATTATCTTCCTTCACATCCACTGGAAACCAAGTGTTCCACTCTCACAAGCAAGTCTGTGTGCTACTAATGAAGCCAGCACCAGAAACAGAAGTCCATGTTTTAGGATTAATAGGAAACTACACCTTTGACAATTCAACGTACAAGGCATAAACATCCGGTGGAACCTATTAAGAGTGCTGCTAAGAAACAATTGACAGATGTATCTAAAACTTGACCATTCGTAAAGAGATGAAGTTCACATCTCCCCCACGTGTTTACCCAAGACTTCCCCTAACGTAACAAGTAGGTCTCGCTACAAAAATCAGGCAAAGAGGTTCTAATAATATTTGAACACCAGAGATACCAAATGTAAAGTAATAAATCCAAAAAGTTTAAGACATTGAAGAACAATTAGATTTATCCTTCTATTTTAAGTTACCCATGAAAATAGTTCAGCAATCTACTATTCATATACAATAATTTAGTTCAGATAATACAAAAAAGGGCATGAAAGAAATTTAATTGCGGAAAATTTTTGTTATTAGGTACCGTGTGACATTTCAGGTGCCTCATGCTCCATGGGCACCCTTTGACTTTCTTATGCCTTTGTGAATGTCAACCACCAAAAAGATATGAGTCCTGCAACAAAGCACCAGCAACCCATGTAAAACGCCATTCGACATATTAGAAGGGGAGAAAATCTCGGCCTTTCATTCTTTTGATAATCGTCTGAAGAAAATTGAATTAATAGTTCAAATATGAGAACTTTTAACCAATTCGAATTCGTGCCCTTCAATAATTTGCAGTGGTAGTTTATGAATTTAGTTGTCTGTAACCAACCCTAAACTAAACAAGATTCCAAATTCTCTCAATTCAGGCAAGACATTCTTGAAACGATTCTAACATGACAAAACAACTCATAAATCCTTAAAAAAGAAGCATAAATTATGAGAAGAAGGTGAAACTGGAGGGCAGTCTGCATTTCAAATGCCTAGGGTTTCGGAGAAAATTCATGTACCTGAGGCGGTACAGTCGGCGTGTCTCTTCTTGCTAGCCGGGTGTGCCAGTGCTTTGGAAATAGAAGCTAGTCGGAGACCCCTAGGCAAAAGGCACCACGCGTATGAGACCTGTGGTTGACACGTTCGGACAAGCCTGCCTGCAGCGTTTGAACGACGCCGTATATGCATCATTCGTTGCTTTGCTTCAGGCAAGTTGCCCACTCCTTTTCTAATATTTTATTTTTATTAATGGTTGGATATATTTTGTCACCAAAATAAATTTATTTATATTTAATATTCATATAATTTAATAAACATAAATTCCATTCGTAATTTATTGAATTATTTAAAATAAAGACATAAATTTTAAAATTATAAATTATTTATATAACCACATGAAACTTCTAAATATACATTGGCACATTGGCAAGTCTTTTCTTGATTCAACTTAGGGACAAAATCCCCAAAAGAGAGAATTTTCATAATACAAATTTTACAGTATTAAATTCACAAAATCACCGCATTAAAGAATATGTAAAAAAAATACAAATTAATAATCAAATTTTATGTTACATGTGAGATATATAGTACAAGTATAAACTTATGTGACGAATGATAAATATTATAGGACTTTTTGTTGTTTTCGTATTTTCTTAATTTTTAGATTTTTTTAGTATTCTCATAGATATTAATACGCATAAAATTTATTTCTTAGAAGGTCACCATTTCTTAACTTGACAAGAGCTATCAAAGCGGAAAAAATTTTGAAATGCTTGAAGGAACACCGAGGTGCTCATTCTCATTTGCTCTTAATTTGATGGCTAGGCTTGAACTTGTGTGTCATTAACAAAGTTCCATCCATTCTCTTCGGCACAAACCTCAACCAAAACATAACACCCAAATCTCCTCCATTCACCAACCCCTCCAAATTCCTGCACTTCTTCACCCATACTTGCCTCTCTCTCTCTCTCTCTTCCGCTAACATACCCAACTCTTTCTTGCTCCCACTTCAACCTCTCCCCGATTGCTGGACTCAACCCTACACTCACATCACCTTCCACACCACCAACTCTCCGATACCACGTAACACCATCAACCATTTTCATATCTCCAAGCAAAACTTCTCATCCTTGTCCAATACTAATCGCTTCGCTCTGAACAATCACATCCACGTCCACACATTTCCTTTGTTGTTGCCATGATTTACGCATGCGAAATTTTGTTGCCACTTCTGTTGCAGTGTCATCTCATTAAACATTGACCACTTCATTTGATCTCTCCCTTAACAAGCATGAATGGAGTATACCATTTGCCAACAACTACAGGTTCAGTATCCTTGTAAGACAATGGGAAATCAAATATAGGAAGCTTAGAGCGAAGCGAGACATTAAGCCATTGGCTTCTCCTAATTCATGGCAATAATTTGGAGACGATGTTTGAAGTTCCCATCCCTTTCTTCTCAAGAAGCATGGAGAATACCTATATGGAGTCACAAGGCAGGAAAACCAGTGCTAACAATCGAATCATGGTGAAAGATTTCAATCAGTTTATGAGGGTTCTAGTGGACTTGCACCAATATCTTGAACTAAGTTGCAAAAACAGCACATGTTGTGACATTCTCTTCCTTTGAATTGGTGAATGCTTCCCCGCAAAAACAATTAAGCAAAGAGAAATAAGAGCAAAATGAGAATTTAAAAAAATATATATTGTGCTAGAAAGTTTGAACAAACAAAAAGTGGCAAATTTAGAGGGGAGAATTTTGAGGGGGGAAGGAAGGGAAAAAAATGTTTGGCTAAGATGTATATTAGTTTTGGACACCGTATGTTGTCTGAACTGAACTTAAAAATTGGTATAATACCCAAAAAAAAATTGGTATAATACAAAACTAACTCTTCTATTTTAAATCAGTGCAGTGACATGAAATAAATCTAACCAAGGTTTACATGAAATCTTTGTTTATTGAAAGGGCCGTTTAAATACCTTTTTCGTTTTTCTCTCTTTCTTCCCTCCCCCCCCCCCCCCCCCAAATCAATAATATAAAACTTAAATTTGGAAGTTAAAAACTTAAATAATAACTATTTTTTGTTATTTGCAAACTATTCACAGAATTCGGAAAAAACACATTAAAGATCATGCAACACAGTCAAACCAAGGGGTGGACCTATGTAGGATTTAGGGTGGACAATTGCACCCCTCAATTTTTTAAAATTCAATTAATGTTTATAAATTTATATATATTTTATACTCACTTAGCTATAATTTTGCACTGTCTGCCTATATTTGTTACTTGAATAAATATCTCATAAATTTTTTGCGCCCCTTGCCTCTGGGTCTTTGGTCCGCCTCTGGCTACGAACACATTAAAAAGAAGGTAATTTTATATCTCATTATATCTATTTTAGCAAATAGATTATATACGAGAATAAAAGTCAACTAAGCATCAACCAAGCATGAGATTGCTGAGATATAATGAGATATAATGTAGTGTTGCCACACAAGGATTTGCTAAAATATACATAATGAGATATAAAATATATATATAATTCTTCGTAATCGTTACAACTCTTGGTAACACTTAAATCTCATGCTTAGTTGATTTTTATTCTCGTACATAATGTATAATCTATTTTATCTTGAACCACACATCATAACATCGTAGCCTTGGTAAGTCCCCTACATGGCTCTCTCTTTGGAGAAAACTTGAAGGAGCAACACTTCAACTCTAATAAAATCTTAAGAATAACAAATTTGTTTATTATATATGAATATCTTTCCAAGTTTTTACGTACAAAATATTTCTTTCACTTGCTATTTTATTTTCATTCAAAAAAATTATTTTTATATTATTTATTTGTGTTAGATCAAAAAAATAATATTCAAATCTCATGATTACATCTATTGTTATCTCTCATCCTTCCACCTTAGCCGAGGTGGGTTCGATCTAATGAATACAAATTAATAGGCAACATCAACCAAAATAATACTTTAAACTTAAATGTTTGAGACTAATTAAACTGTCGAGCCTATCATGTGAACACATATTTTCCCAAAACCAATTTTATGCTATCAATGTCTGATATCTCAATTGGTTCGGGGATTGACACCCCTTAACCATGGGCGGGAGTTCAATCCCCCATGGGAACAGAAAAATCAGCGCTGGGAGACCTGCCCGGTCGACCCAGATTAGGCGGGACAAAACCCTAAATACTGAGTTGATAGCCTGGGCATGGTACCAAAAAAAAAAAAAACAATTTTATGCTAGATCTACAAACCATTGTATTCATATGGGTTTACAAACCATTATTCATGATACTCTGTGAGAGTGTTGCAGGGACCAGTCATTCTATTGCATGTATAATATTATTTATGCCTATAAGGCATAGAGCATAAACAAATTTATCAATGAGAACAGAATTAGGACCATACTTGCCATCAACTGCTACCTTTTGCATTCAATAGCTTAATCAATTTCAATAATTTTTTTGATTGAAAGTAACTAATGTCATGAATGACTGCAAACAACATTTCAAAATTACAATAGAAGGAAATTGTAATAAGATGACAACTTACGATTTGTAGGTTTAATGGAACAACCAACAAAATCATGAGTATGGACCACATAAAGGACTACCTAGAAGGAGGAAAAGGAATGCACAATTCATAACACCACTTTCAAATCCAATATATGATGAAGAGATTGAAAATTAGAGAACACCGAATAAACTTTTTCTTATCCTTCTCTGAGATTGAGGATTTTAAAGATCCAAAAGAATTATTTATATTCGAAGCACGATCAAAGAGTTTCATTGTATCCCTTCTCGAAATCATGCACGGTCCATATTATATAGCTTCAAAATAACCCACATGATAAAAATATTAATCTCTAGCAACTGGAACAAGCTTACAAATCAGTGACAGCATGTAGAGCAGCATATAAATCAAATAATAATTCTAAATCATATCTATCAGCAACACCAGTCATGATCGACCTTTTACTCCATTGCTTTCAACCCTTTTCCTTGCGAAATGTTAATGACTAACTATATTATATGTCAGGCCTCATAACTGATCCCTTTATATCCACAAACATAATAGACAACTAGAAAGCCACTGACAAGAGAGTTGGCTCAAAATCCATAGTATATATATGCGTGTCTATACTTGTAATGCAATATGCTACATTTTAAACATATGAGTCCCACCACCAGAAACAAAATTTCCATTTGTAATTTTGTAATGACACGAATGGATGGAAATGGTCTTGATGAGAACAAAAATCACAATAGGAAAAGTAGACATCATGCATAATGGTGCTGAAAAACAAAGGAGGGAAAGCAAAGATTATCCAAGAAAAACACACCTGGGGGATGAGGCTACTGTATACACAAGCAAGGTAACAAAGTTGGCACCGGTTTTGACACCACCATATCATCCAAATCACCAAATAAAAAGGCAAAGCCTAAATAAATTTTCACTTGTTAAATTCTCCATATCATCCAAATCATCAGATAAAAATGCTTCTAGAACTGCATGGTTACAAGAAAAACAAACACTTTTGTTTAACAGGTAGTCAAACCTCCACAACCAAGAGAAGTAAGTGTAAAACACTAAGCCTAAATCCATGAGGAAGAACCGAAAAAGGGAGGAAAGAAAAAGAAACACGTAGAATATAATGATAAGGAAAGGAAACCAGAGAATTCTTGTGGAGGGACCCATATACTTCTATTTATTAAATTCTGTAGCATCCGTAAGTTTGGACATCTTCTATTCATTTATTTCCATCAAACATGGCATGGGCCTTTTCAAGTCACTTTCATGCAACTAATTCCTCCTTTGTACCTAGGTTTTCAAGCTTGAGAGCTCTTACTGTTTTGTTTGTATCATATAAAACATAAATGGACAAAGCAGTTCTAGAAGCCATTTTGTGCAACTGACTTTCAAGCACCAACAATGGGAAAAAAATTGGAATTCAAATAGCTTGAGTGGACATTAGTTCATCTTACCTCCACTTACATTAGCATGATCACCGATTGACTTTAGGAGGAAAGGCATTGAGTCTGACCACTCTTATGGCCAATCATAGTGTGCAACTGATGCCACAGCCATGCTGATAGCTGTACAGATTTTTCTCTAGGTCCCTCGAATGACAATAGAAGCAATCGGCATATAATTTCCTGACATTTCAAATTTGATAAAATCAGACAAGATATAATATAAAGGATATTTCCAAAATAATTTAAAAAGTCGAGAAAAGAAAATTCACTAACAAGTTATCTTGAAAGTTGGAAAAAAGCAAGGTCAATTAGTCACGGGCAGTATTCTATTAATATGATGAGAAGCATAGAGGAAAAACTGGGAAGTTTATGGACAAGAACAATATTCACCGATACTAAATACAAGGTAGAAGCCTCATCGACGAAAGATATATGGCTAGAAACTGAGTAGCAATAACTCATAAAAAGAAAGAGAAAATAAAAAAGAAAGCCTCAATAATCATAGCAAGAGCAGTTCATACTAATAGCAAGTTTTGTCATCAAATTGACAACAAATTTAAGGCCATGGGAAGTCTCCCAGGGAATAAAATCTGCAGCACTTTACACATTCAAATTATAAATTAAAGAAATAGAGATTGAAGAAATTATACAAATGACACATGGCGCTAATGCGGCACAAAAAGGAACTCCAAGTAATCAAAATATCCAGGATTTCACAAGCAAATATAGAGGAAAGGGAAGTCAAGTTATAATTGCTGATGTTGACTTGTAAGGCTACACTTACTCAGGTTAGTTTTCAGCCCTAATGTCATTACAGAAATCCTAATAATGGGAAACACACATTACACCAACAAAATTCTCTAAATCATCCAAGAAGAAAGGTGTGGCAGCATCAGCAAGTGCAGATGTGAAACAACGACGTCTTCAGATACCATACTAAGACCTCTATCTGTCCAACTAACAGTTAACTAAGACCACCTTTAAGAAGAGTAAACAAGAAAGAAATTAAGGGATCGCCTTGGCAAAACCCCTTGAAGCACCAAAAACAAGGCTTCAGCTCCATAATGATGATTACCAAAAAGAGGGGAAAAAAAGTGACAAAGGAAAGACAGTCCCAAATCCATCTCCTCCAATGTGGATCAAATTCTTTGATCCCCATTACCATATGAGAGTGTTTCAGCTGACCATGTCATAGACTTTGAAAAAGCAGGCTTGAAGGTAGCCACCTTTTCAACATCTTCACCAAACATCATCCAACACCTCATTAGAACAGCATCAATAATTTGTCATTCTAGTTACGAGAACCAATAAAAGAACCAAACCTAGAACAAAGCACCTCTATTTTTTATCTTTAACAATGGTCATGGTCCAATAAACCTGAGAGATGAACTTCTACAGGCCATTCAAAGCAAAGGATTCCTCCTAATTATTCTTGCCAAATTTACATTTAATCATACTAGGACAATTTGTTCTAAGAAAAAGCTCTCTAGGATTTATATATAAGATCTATATCTTTTAAAGCAATATATCAAGTTAGGTCATCAAAATACCTACTCAATGCAGATAATTTTTTCCTTTCTTTTTGACTGAGTAAAAACACTAGTTACTAGTAGTCCTTTCGTTCTTTTAGTGATTGCTTCTACCGTGAGATATTAGGAACGTGTAAAAGGAACATCACTTCATTTCAAGACAAGAACCTTTGCCAGAAAAAATTATCAATAAACAATATATGCAAGTCCTAAAATACATACCTTTTCTTCATGTGAAACAACTTAATATTCAAAAGTTTCAGCCCCCTCCTTCCTATGTTTCCAAACAAATTGTTTCGAAAGGACGGCAGCTAGTTAAACAATGTTAAGTCCCACAAATAAATATACGAAATTATAAGCATGGAGCACAAGAAAATTTCAAATAGATTGGATTAACCAAAAACTCTCTTATAGATTTCATTATGCAAATAACATAAAGAGGCAAATCCAAGAGCAAGATATTTGGCGCAACACAAATGCATTTTCCCTATTTACAGCAACCGTGGCTGGAGCACTTCCAAACCCTACAGGAGAAGACATGAGAATACGAGTAATCCTTAGTAATCAAGTGCATAGTATACTAAATAAAAGAATTAAAAGACAAAGGAAGGAAGAAAAAAAAAAAAAAAAAAAAGATGCATTTTCCATAACAATAGAGAAGTCATGGTTACAGTATGTTAATTAGGCAATGAAAGTCTCTTCAAGAAAGTAATTGAGAGAATTACATATTCAAAGAATTTCTCAGGAAGGAGGGAGAGAGACCTGGTGAAGGGAAGCCTGATACAAAGACGCTTTGGCAAATGATAAGACCCCATGAATGGGGTTAAGCGTGGCTGTCAAACAGTTGAGCTACCATTGTAGATCTTGATCAACAACATTCCTCATTAGAAAAGAAAAATCAAAAACCCTTGAGACAGAGAGAGAGATTAGGGCTTCTGTTAGGGTTTGATTTCCTATCAGGAAGTAGGCGGGAGAGTTGCAGAGAAAACGAGTGCTGGTTGTGTGTGGGAGAGAGTCTACAAACATTTCCAACTGTCTCTCTCTCAAGTTTGTAACAGAGCAGTTATCCCCTTATCTTTTTCATGTTTCCCTTTACCCAAAAAGTGCTCATAATAGCATTATTATTCCAGCTTTTTGATAGATTCTGACCCCACCAGAGAGGTTGGAGGCTAGTGAGATAACTCATTATCAAAGAATTATCTGACAGAGAATTGTCATAACTTCTATCTTGATAGTGACGGGGTAATTAACATTTCGAAAGAGAGTAACAGGTAACCTGAGACAAAAGCTTTCTTTCTGCTGCAGTAACCATCAAACTAAAATCAGATGCAAGATCTAGCCATTTAGAAGCTATGTTCTTGTTAATTTTTAGTGTTTCAATCATTAGGAAAAATAAACGGAGCAATAAAGTACTCTCATCACAATTTTTAGTTTGCTAATAAAAAGCAACCAAATCAAGTACCTTCTGAGGAAGTGGCATCAATGGCATTGATCAGGAGCTAATTTGGCTTTTATGCAAGTCATGATCCCTGAAGTGGACTTCATATGAAATATAGATTAAGTTCCTGCAAGGACACCAAGTGTCATCCAGGTACACAATCACAAGACCTACAAACCTTGATAAGATGGCCTTGGACATGGACTTTTGATAATTCAGCATGCCTTGTTGATAGCAATAATGCTAAAGCAGTGGTTTTAACTTTAATTTGGTATGCACCCTGAATCTCCCCTGCACTCGGTAGAAATTTGCAAAGCACAATGCTAGACAAGACATCAATAAGCAAGTTAGTGTTTCACCTGATATGATGAACAGTATTGTGACTGAAAGATTGGAAGATTGCATGCGTCTAACTACAGCAGCAACAAGGTCAGGAATATGCCAAGCCATCAGTGCAGGCAGATGCAAAATAAGGTGCACAACATAGCTCCCAACAAAAAGAGATCCAAAGCTTTCCATATCAGGATCAAGAAGCTTGTGTCAAGTTTGACCAGAAGCATCATGACTCCAGGATGGATGTTGGTCATACACATAATTTTAGCTTATGTATCTTGATTCTATCCCCACCTCTGACAACATTAACAATAATGAGTCAATTTCCTAATGCAAGAATAAGACAGAAAGATCATACAACTCAATGTAATAGATATGGTACTCCTTTTTTACCTTCTTCTCTATCTTGGCCATAGGGGAGATAGGGAGCTGGAGAAACATATAAACGCTACTGGGGACTTCACACGTACAATATCACACATATAACTCAAACCAACAGTCTATCAACGGTCTTCAATAAATATGCGTCACTTCAATACATTGTTGTATTCTCATGTATATATGTTCAAATATCATTATTGACTTCTTGCTTTCCATATTTTACATTTTGTTGGCGAATACCTATTGATTTTAGGAATGGTATAGAGCTGCAGATATTCTTACTCTGATAGGAAAAGAATTTGTATCTCGGGTATATAAAGCTAACTACAAAATAAACCTGAAGCATTAATTACCATGAAGCAGCATCAAGCAAACTTCTCATAGTACATCCAGGATCATCACTCCAAGAAAGCAACCCACATTTGCCATTGGATACAAAAGCAGCTAAGCGTTCCATAGCATTCTGGTCATTGAATTCAATACCCACTGTTGGAGAAACAAGGAAATAGAAAAAGAATAGAACAGAAAAGACATGATATTAAAAATTACCTGTAATTCACTATGATCTTCACTTTGAAATACTATTCTGATAACAGGATCAAAGCAAGCATCGTATACAGCTTTCACTAAATGTAGTAGAAGCATTGCAGCCATTAAAAATGTAAGCCTGACTTGCCTTTAATAGCGTAGTCACTAGATCCAATGACCCTGCTACTAATACATCATTCTGTTGCCGAGGCTGATGATTGGCATCAAGATGCATCAGAGCAAGTTAAATCACCCAATAAAATTCAAAGAGTTGAAATCAGAGAAAGAAAACCATACCTTATCTATAATTGGCTGAATAGATGGCACAACCCGTGAAACCAGGGGACAAATACAACACAGCGCATTTTTAATTGCCTACAAATTTTTCAAGATACACGTGCAATATTATGACAATGAAGATTCAGATAACAAATAAGTGTAAATTGATTTTTCAGGATTCTGTTATTTTAATGCATCATCATTAGGGTCATTAAAGTGTTAACATATAAATTGGAAAATTTTTTTCTGTACCGGCCACAAAGGCCAGCATGACATTCCTATAATAATACCAGGGCATGTGGCTATAAACCTCAAAACTTTCATTCTTTTAAATGTTTTTTCTATATCAATAAATTCTCAACCAATTTCTAAAAAATGAAATTGAATGGATGTGATTTCTAAATTCTAACATTTATGTGAACTATTCTTGCCTTCAAAGAATTAAGAATGGATGCGACTATATTAGGGAAATAATTGTGACATTTTTGTGAGATTAGGAGGTAAATTATGATGAAAAAATTTTTCGTTTGTTTTTGGACTCAATGTTTCATTATTTGAAATCACACAAAATATTCAATGTTTGTAAAATAGCTAAGCACATAAAAAGTGTCACCATAACTTATTTAATGACAGAACGCAATATCCAATATATTTGTAAAAAAAAATATAGTAAAAATTTTCCTTTTTCTACAATTGAAGTATGAGGTGTCTAGGACAGGTTGACATAGCACTCAAATATTATGACCAAAATATTTCCCCAGCAATCTTAAAGAGAGAGAGAGAGAGGGAAAAAAAATCCTACAGGAAAAATTCATAATAAATAGAAAAATAAAACAGAAACTCTCTCTATGCGACGGATCAATAAACACAGACCAATTATAGAATATATTCTTATATACATGCATATGGACCAAGCAGTGTCCTGTCTTATTTTGAAGTTTCATTGTTAGCAAGTCCTACAGATACCAATGCTGAGAGGTCCCCACGATATGACGGAAAAATAGCCATGCTAGACAATATACCTGGCAATCATTAAATTGACTTGTATACCGATTGTAAAATATATCATACAATCATTACCTCAAGAACGTCAGCAATGATAAATGGATTTGAAACATGCTTTGCCCACATGTTAAGTAAAATAGGAGAAATAATTTGCAACACAAGTTGATAATAACAAAATACAACTCTTAACTAAAAACCAAGAATGTTAGTACCCACCTGCTTTCACTGCAGCATGCAAGCTTCAAGTACCAAGTGCAATGACCCTTCAAAATGCCTTTACAGCAGAATCATATGAATTATGTCATAATAAGCACAAACAATATTCCCTATAAAGAATACTTTACTTAGTTAAGCAGATATACAAGGAATAAAAACAACCCCAATATGGGGTTGAACTGCTTCTCTATTGGCCTCAGGTAACAGCTGCGTGAGTGCTTGACAAGCCCCTACTTTCACTGGTGGAGGCTGTAAGAAGAACATTATTATAATATAGTGACCAAGACATGAGGAAATAAAAACCTACACATCCATACCAATTGCCTTGATAGCTGCCTATAGAAATTGCTCCGGTATTCATGTCTGATCTGCACAGTGAAAGCTTCCATGATTCAACAAGAAGATCTTGTCGATGATGTAATTTATGGTACAAGGAAATCACAAATTATATTTACCACAGAAGAAAATTTAGAAATGGATAAAAACAACCGAGCATAAAGGAAAGGATATTAATGTATTCCTGCAAAGCAAAAGAACCATCAAATCCCACACACAACCAAGAAAATAGAAGGAAATCCACAGATGCACCCACTTCCATCCTGAATCAAGTCCCCACCTTTTCCTATATCTTCTGTAAAAGTTTTTCCCAGAAGGTTTAACAAGTGGACTCCAGTAGAGACACCTATAAAAATAAACGAATTATGAAAAGCAGGCAAAGGTTGGGTCTGCAGGCAAAAGGTGAGGAATCAATGTGCAGTACACTAGTCAGAGCAATGACTATGCAGCCAACCATGACAATAGACAAGTGCTAGTTCAGAAAGCACTGACCTCTGCGTGCAGCAACTGATCAGACGGAGAAGCCAAAATTAATTTGACATGAAAAAAAAAAAAAAAACAGAGAGAGAGAGAGAGAGAGAACATACATATAAACATATATATTAATACAGATTAGCTTATATAACCCCGATAAATAATCTGTTGCCCCAAGTAGCACAAAAACCAACTATTTCTCTCTCTTCACACTGTTCAAGTATAGGCGTCTTCTCCCTTGGTCCTTGTCCATAACCATAAAAATAATAATAAAAGAAAAACCAGCTGCAGTACATTAAAGAAAAAGATGAGAATCTCAGACAAAACTAATTGACATATAGATTTGGATTTCATCAAAGACACATCACTGCTGCTGCTTATTTCCCTTGCAAACTCCCTATCTCTCTGCAATTCTTTGCAGCAATAAAATAGGAAAATCTCTACATCAGTGACCGACAAAAGCACGCTATAAATGAACTGCATGGTCTGCTCTCTACAACTGCAAAAGCAATGATAGGGTTCTCATTGTCCCAAGTAACAGCGATGAGACTTAGGATGTTGATGTATTGGGTTTGACTTCTTATGACTTCTTCATGCACTAGTGAAAACAGAAAACAATTTCATACCCTTCACCACGTTTCTCAGATTCATGCTTCCTCCTAAAATCAGCGTTTCGAGCTTCAAATTCTTCCCTTGTCATTACAGGAGGGCCTGCATTGAACCCCATTCCAAACTCTGCTTAATCGCTGAGAGAGTAATAACCAATTAGGACCCTCATAATAGATTTTGCTTATGGATATACAGTGACCACTCCTACCTGATACTGTCCACACAGAAAGAGCAGATGCAACAAAATAACAAATGCATCTCATGCACATGTAAATCCTAGTTGGCCTCCCTACGTTCCAACACCAGTTAAGAAAGGATATACAATGCACATTTGACGCAGATAAAACAAACCTTTGAGGGGGAACCATGGCATATAACCTTGTGATCCAAAAAGGTCCCGGGGCATGACACCACCAAAAGGACCATTCATCGGGCCGAGTTCATAACCCATATAGGGCATTGCCCCAGCAAAAGGTGCAACATAACCTTCCATCCCAGTTTGCATGCCTTTCCAGTATGGATTATATCCAGAAGGACCCATGGGCATCATAAAGCTTTCAGCTGCAGGATCCTGGGCATTTTTCCACTGTAAGTCTGCAGGTGTAAGGCCTAAACAAGAGGGATGCACATGATCAGCACAAGGCAATGTAATCCAAATTTAAAAATTTTTAAGCAGATAGCATAAGAGCAACATACTAACCATTTACACACAGTCGAGGTTTCTTCTTTTTCTTCTTTTTTCCTGAAATGGTGAATCACTTTTGAGTTAAGAGTACTATCACTTAACGTGGAAAAAGAAGGATGTCACGCCCCAATCCTCGGATCGACCACGCAACAGCCGTCGCGTTGTCTCGATACACGGGCAGAACCTCCCCATATACCAGGACTCCGCAAGGCTACAAATCAGTTCAACAACTCATCCAATACACAACTCCATCAGAAATAGGAAAATCATGTAACAATACACATGCAAAGGACCCATCCGGTCCATCTCTGTACACACGAGCATGCGTCGACACACAAATGGGGAGGGGGTTCCTGTACATGCACGCATGCAAAATTGGCCATCCAGCCGTTCCAGAATTCTCAGCATAATTAAAACATTTAAAACAAAAGAAATCCCAAATCATAATCGCAGGATTTTACTAACACTCGCACGAAGAAACGAGCTAGCGTCAGTAAAATCCAAGCGGTATGAGATGTACAAAACTTCACAAATCCAAAAGAAAGTATCGAAACTCAGAATTTCAATCCAAATGTCCCAAATAAGAGTTAAAAGAAAATG
This sequence comes from Dillenia suffruticosa, assembly GCA_033439265.1. Lineage (NCBI taxonomy): Eukaryota > Viridiplantae > Streptophyta > Magnoliopsida > Dilleniales > Dilleniaceae > Dillenia > Dillenia suffruticosa. The sequence goes on from JAVTVX010000035.1 coordinate 24,183,329, forward strand.
AACAAGTTTCGTACGAATTCCAACACAAACTATTTAAGAATTCCATCAATACTTGCTTCCATATACGAAACAAGTATTGATTTAATCCATACCAAAAGAATTATACAAATCTTCCCTTTCATAGATTTTCAAATCAATTAAAATAACCCTACATCACTGCAATACCTACACAAAACAGAAAAAATCCTTCGCAAGCTTCAATCCCCATGCAGTCTCCGCACTAAGTATCCTCTGTAAAATGTGAAAAGAGGGGCGAATATTGGAGAATACTCAGTGAGTGGAGTGCAATGGTATGATTGTGTGATAAATGAGAGGTGAATATGGGAGTGTCAAAGTATATCTCAAACAACATTTCATATATATCGAAAAATTTTTCAATAAATCAGATAATTCGCAAAGTATGCATTCACATCAGGTATTCTTTCAGAAAATCACAAGGGTCCTATCGAAATTACTTCCGTCTTGCGTTTGACCGAATCAAGACGGAAGCCCGTCAAGGGGTGCAATCCGGATAGTCCGATGTGGCAGAGAAGAGGCCGCGTATACCTCTCTCGCAATGAAACCCCAACCACGCCACCCCGTCGGGTCGCTCCGTGGAGGAAATGACTATAACCATTAACTACTAGCACCATGCATTTCTCAATATGTCATTTCTCAAGTCATGTGCCATAATTTCTAGCAAACAATCATCAATTTCATGTCATAGCAATTTATAGAGCAATATCAAAACAATTTATATAAAATATATAAAAATCTTACAAAATCATTTATAAAACAAATTTAAACTCATTTTGCTCATTTATAACACAATGAACCATCCACTCACCTCTAGAGAGGGTATCCACTCTCTATACCCTATCGATACTTAAGGGATTTCCTTTCAAACTCCAATGGATCTTCCTAATTCAATAATAACAATCCTAAGATAGTACAAATCATAAACCTTAACACATTCTCTGATCTTAAACAGTCTACACTCGAACTATTTTTGAAGGCACTTAGAAATTCTCTCACCTATGGTCTGCGCAGCTTGCAACCCTAGCGTCCGTGCACCTACAACTCGGTCCAAACTCCTGTAATGTTTCCAAACCGAAACACACTTTAGCAATTAACCCTAATTTCCAAGAGAATCAAAACCCCTAAACTATTGATCAGAGAATCGTTCTTACCTGCGCAGAGAAGGGAGTGCAGATTCACGAAGGTCTAGGGTTTTCACAGGTCTAGCATCCGCGTGCCATTCAATTCATTCCGGGACCTACAATGCTTCCAATTTGAAGCAAAGTTTAGTATTTAGGTTCAATTACCAAAGGAAATCGAAACTCTAGAATCTATCGATCAGAAATTCGTACCACATGTGCAGGGAATGAACTGGAATCTCGGCTAGGGTTCTTGAGGGCCTAATGATGACTGCCGAGTTGGGGCCTCAACGGGGATTGCAGCAAGGTTCTTGGCAAAGGGCAGCGCCGCGCGTGAACAGGCGAGGGAGACAGAGCGTTGTCGCGCTCGTAGAGAGAAGAAGAGGCGGTCGCGCTCGCGGGAGAGAAGAAGAGAGAGAATCGGGAGAGGGAGAGAATGAGAGAAATAGAGAGGGAGAGATTGGGGGCGAGAGATGAGAGAGAGTGACGGGAGAGAAATGAGGGAAAGGGAATTGGGAAAGTGACTTTTGATTTTCCCTTTTTTTTTTGTTTCTTTTTGTCGGTGCCACAAAGGACCTTTGCTGAGGTCCTAATTTGAAACATATCATGTAGTCCCACTATTTTTTCCACTTAACAGTAACCATCTCTTGCAAGTTATAATAAAGAAGAAAGAACAAAAAGGCCAAGGGAAATAAAATCTTGCCAATGTTCTTAGATATTTCACGGTCTTTGATGCAAACAAATTTGTAGTTGAGATACCCACCCATCAACCATCACTACTCTAAGAGAACATATTGATATAATCCAACTTTTGCATCCTTCCTGCTTCACCAGCAGCCAGCCTCTGCTGTACTTCTTCCTCAGCCTGCACAGCACTCCCTTGCGACGCTGGCTCCTTAACACTCATTGACTCTTGTGTAGCTTCAGAAACATCTGGAACTTTTGCAGCTTTCCCTTTTCTGAGGTCTGCTGCACAACATTGGCAACCTTTACCTTCTCAGCACCCTCTTTTAAATTTTGAGTTTCTTCAGTTCGAGGTGGCAGCATTTGTTCACCCTTTGATGCAGCAGAAAGAGTAGGGGATGGAATTTTTGGTGGTGGGCAGCAAGCCAATTTCATATCTAGAAAAGAAACAACAGCAACAACAACAACAACAACTACCTGAACCTTAATCCAAAATTTTGAGGTTGGCATTAAAAAGACAAATATGGAGTAAAGAAAAATTAAATTAAATTAAAGTTGGAAGCAAAAATAGAGAAAATAACACTAAAAAAATAAAATAAAAATAATGAAAAAAAAACTATTCCTAGAACTTAAAATAATAAAAGAGATGATTAACTGTTTCGGATTCTCTTACTCTGCTCATTTCTATCTAAAGTTATCTTCTCAACTAAACCCTTGACACTCATCTTTACAGATAACTTGCATCCAGGTTTTCAATGACCTATCCAATACTTTACTAAATCTCCTACATTTAAGGTCTCGCATCTCCTAACTGATACGTTTTTTGATCAAATTATAAAAAGAAAAAAAGAAAAAAAAAACTAAGTCAACAGGGCCAGGAGAAGAGGAAAGTGAAGATTAGAAGACAGGCAATACTATCATTTTCTGCACTTCCATCATTTTCTGCACTATCATTGTTGGACTCCAAGATGCGATTGATTGCATTCCTTAGGGTCTTATTGAGTAAAAGATCATCAGCAAGAATATTTGTAGCCCCACATACACACATTGACTTAGAGATTATATAGTCCTTAATACCTATAAAGAGCTCTCTCATCAGTACAAGCAGAATTTGAATTTTGGGATGCTACTGTCCCCAATCGAACATAATGGATTCTTTATTTGAAAAAAAAAACCACAAAAGAGGTAACCACAAAATCAGATATCCAAAACATGGCATTAACTTTTCTTAAGAGTTGAAAACACTAAAGAAAAAGGTTTTGAAAACAAAAGAAAAAAATACAAATAACAGTTCTAATGTATTTTTTAACCACAAAATATTATATGCTACCGGCTAGTAATCTGTCCATCACAAGGGAAAAGTTTTCTAGCTCTTGAGACTCATTACAGATAAAAATTGAAATCTGATCCACATACAGACACCAAATAAACATTACAAACAAAAACTTACATTTATCACAAAAGCTCTTAAAACAACACTTGCTTGTTAGTACTGCATCTTTCTTCATTTCCTTGCAAAGTGGACAATGAAGCGCTGGAGGAAGATCACCAACAGAACGAGTGAGGGAAGCCCTTCTATTTCTTTCTCAAAAGCAGTTCTGTTTCAAAGTCAAAAAGGTTAGAAGATACCTTGAACTCCAGGGATGAATAATCTGATCAAGATTAATGGATATATCATATAGATTGATAGCTTACTCATTTGGCTTTAGAACAGCAACAGCTCCACTTGGCAAGGCATATGAACCATCTGGATTTCCCACTAACATCGATTTTGGGATTCCAGTGGGAGGCTTTACTCTTTTAATGTCATAAGTGGATCACCATTAGTTGGACAGTGCTGACCGAAATGTCCTGAATAAAAGATTTATATATATTAAGCACCCGCAAGAAGATGTGCAGACCAACAACAAATGCGCTCAATCTTGCAAGAGAGAGAAAGAAGCAAGCAGGCACCTTGCACCTATGACAAATATAGCCTTGTGGAGGTGTTTTCCGCTCCAACCCTCCTCAACACAAACATCCAAGCATGAGTAAGATCCACAAAAAGAAACTAGTTTACAACAATGACCAAACATTAAACCAGAGGCAAATTAATCAAGACAAGGTCAAGAAAACAGTTGAATGCATGCTAGGGATACCAAAGAAATGTTATGGCAAGAAACCAAGGAAAGAATTATTATATCTTACTTAGATCACTAAAAGTCTTTGCTACTAATCATCAGATAAAGGAAAAGAAATTACCAAAGCCGCAACCACCCATCACTCGTCCTCCCACACCCTTCCCAAAACCCCTACCAACTCCAAAGCCATCAGATTGGCTGCAATTCAAATATAAAATGTTAGTGGACCAGGTTGTGAAGAGCATTTCAGACCAAACAAGACGAGAACAAAACTCTCACTGCTGCCAGTCCAGGGCTGGCATATCAATTAATGCCTTGATTTTGCTGTCTTCATCAGCTTTACTGGCAGGGGGAGCTTCCAGAATAGGATTTGCTTGCTGCACAGGCATCACCTCAGGAATAGGAAATAAATCATTCCCAAATCCATCCTATTCAGTATCTTCAGTCCGCATAATATTGGGTGAATTATTAGAGTCATGCAAAATTTTTTCGATAAATGACAAGTCCAGATATCCATGACTAAATCTTACTTCTCTTGGCACAGGTGATTCAATACCACCCAAAAGACTAGTCTTTGTAGGTTGAGGCTCGTCAAATTTAATTTCCTCTTTCATCCTACAGTTTAAAAACATGCATCCCAAACCCTAAACAACATCCAACATTCTAACTCCGCTAAATGACATGGTGCTGCGAAAAACACAACATATGTGATATTCCCCTTAGAATGGGGAACACTATAATTTGAAAAAAGACTATATTTGATATTTACTTCAACACAATAGACAAACACAAACTAAGTCAACTAAAATTTGAAGGATTGAGACAATACTCTTCTTGTTGAGTAACAATGGGCATGCAGGGCATTCCAAGAACACGGCGAATTAAAACATTCATATTTTTTGGTATCAGCATAGCTTCATCAAGATACTTTGAAACCACAAAAAAGAGAAATGCAGTGTATGAAACACTGCAGAGAGGTCAATGCAGTTAAGTAACCAAATTTAGAATTGATAAAACCCACTTAGCATTTCCTAAACCCTAAAATCAATGAGCTGCCAAATTATTTAATAGGAACCCACCCCACATTTTGCATCACAACCTCCTCTCACACAGATACATCTATGTGACTTTCAAGAATCAGCAGTTGCTTCTCACCACCATTAAGAAACCATACTTTCCATAAATATACTCCTGCCAAAAGCCTTTCATCCAATAGATCATGCACAGCCCACGTATCCGGTATTCTCAATATCCAAACCAGATGAGGAAAATAGAAATTTTTTTCCAATGCCCAAATCCCAAATCGAATACCAAACTAACTTTCAAACATGTAAATCATATGTAAGCAAAATTGAAACAATTTTCCAGTACCGACATCCAAAATTTGAATACCAAAAATCAAGCGCATAAACGCTTCTCCAATACCCACGTCCCAAAATCATTGGTACCAATACCCACATCCCAAATTGAATTAATGAAACTGAAAAAAAATAATAATAAGCACATGAACAATTTTCAATACTTATACAATTCAAGTTACCAAATTGAAAACCAACACATAAACCCTTTTCCAATACCATCTCCCCGCATTGAATACCAAACTGAAAAATCAAGCACATAAGTAAGCAAAATTGAAACAATTTTCCAGTACCAACATCCAAAATTTGAATACCAAAAATCAAGCACATAAACCCTTCTCCAATACCCACATCCCAAAATCATTGGTACCAATACCCACATCCCAAATTGAATTAATGAAACTGAAAAAAAAAAATAATAAGCACATGAACAATTTTCAATTCTTAGACAATTCAAATTACCAAATTGAAAACCAACACAGAAACCCTTTTCCAATACCATCTCCCCGAATTGAATACCAAACTGAAAAATCAAGCACATAGGACATTACTTTCAGTACCCGCATCCCAAGATTGAACACCAAAGTGAAAAATCAAACATGTAAGGCATTCCCAATACCCACTTGCAAAATTGAAAAAAATCGAATAAGCACATGAACATTTTTCAATACTTACAATTCAACTTACCGAATTGAAAATCAACACATAAACCCCTTTCCAACACTATCTCCCCGAATTGAATACCAAACTGAAAAATCAAGACACCTTCTGGATTGCTTTAAATAAAAAATTATCAATAAACAAAATATGTAAGTCCTAAGATACTTACCTTTTCTTGATGTGAAACAACTGGATGTTCAAAAGTATCGTTGCCCTCCTTTCAATGTTTCTTGACAAATTGTTTCAGAAGGACGGCAGCTAGGTAAACAATATCAACTCCCACAAATAATTATACGAAATTGCACAAGAAAATTTCAAAACGATTGAGTTAACCAAAAACTGTGTTACGGATTGAGGCAAATCTAAAAGATTGAGTCAAAAGACATAGGATCGGCAGAATTAAGTGGAAAAAAAAAAGGACCCAAGAAGCATTTTCCCTAATAATACAGAAATCCTGGTTTCGGTATGTTAATCGGGCAATTGAAAGTCTCTTCAAGAAAGTAATAGAAAGAATTACATATTCCATGAATTTCTCGAGAGAGAGAGAGAGAGAGAGAGAGAGAGAATACCTGGTTGAAGGGAAGCCTGATCCAAAGACGCTTTGGCAAATGATCGAACCTCGTGATTGCTGTCGAGCATGGCCATCAAGCAGTTGAGCAACCATTGTTGATCTTGATCAATAACATTCACCATTAAAAATGAAAAATCAAAAACCCTAGATAGAGAGAGATTAGGGCTTCTGCTAGGGGGTTTGATTTCCCATCGGGGAGTTGGGAGGGAGAGTTGCAGAAGGGGCGAGTACTAGTTGCGTGTGGGTGAGAGAGATAGAGAGACGAGGACACCTATCTTTCCGTTACAACTGCTAGTAGGGACGTGGACAGCTGTTTTTCCGTTTTTCAATGCACTCAGGTGGACACCAGGAAGCTACAATTTGTTATTTGTAACCGCCTCACCTTTTTTCCATTTAATAGAAATTTTAATTTTAATTATAAAATTTTTAAATAATTTTTACTTAGTTTTCATTTTTTGTTAAATAATTTTAAATTAATTTTTAAAGTATATTTATGGGTATTAAATTGAAAAATAATAATTAAAACTGTTAATATTATAAAATTTTAATTTAAATAAAGACAAGACAAATTTGGTAAATTTTAGGCTAAGAATTTTTTGTTTTGAAAATTTTTAAACAAGACAAAAAATATGAACACTATTTTATATTTTAGTAATTTTATTTTCTTTATGGTATCATTCCTCTTTTTTGGTGGGTTGGGAGGGGATTAATATGCAAATTCCAAATTTCACTGATTGGGCGAGAGATTTATTATTTTTTTAGTAGGTGATTATTGTTCTATGATGTTACTTAATAATATTAGACTGACTTTAAATATAGGTCTTACTTATTTATGTGAATTTTTTAATATAAATTTTGATTAGTTAATAACGGTTTTAAATATAATTGTAAACGTATATAACTTTTTTATATTTTTTAAATTATTATTTTTGTGATCATAAATTATGATTTTTAAAATAAAAATATTGAAATTTATTACTTTTAAGATTATATGTAATTTGCTTTCTTAATTGCTGGAATAAAGCATTGAAGTCCTAATTTTTAGCCAAAAAGAAGAATAACATAAAAAATTTTTAAAATTACTTTTAAGTGGAATGGCATATTTCAATCACTCCGACCGACCGAGAAAGAATAGAATTGACGACCTTAATTGCAACCCTTTTTTTACATACGTTTAATTTATAATTTTTTTATTTTATTTAATTTGTAATATTTTTTGTTCGAAATAAAAATATCTCCATAAAGAATATAAAATGTTATAATTAAAAATCAATTTTTTGGTCAAAAAGATTTAAAATTATTAATATAAGAATTTTTATAAGGGCGAGTCTTGATACAACGGTTGAGTTGTTCTTTTGTTGATCTCAAGATCACGAATTCGAAATATGTAAATATTCTCTTTGTAAAAATATAAGGAAAAGATTGCGTATATATACGATTACCCTCCCCCTATCCCCGTATTAAGTCGGAAAGCACTTTATACACGGGTGAACCTAGTATAAGAATTTCTATATTAAAAATGCAATTAAGTTAACTTAACATGAACTTTTTAAAACACGCTTAAAGTTAAATTTGTAACCTCAAAACGCATCATACAATGGATTATTATCATTAGAATAGAAATTAAGATGAGATTTTAAATCACATAATTGTTTAGGCGGATATAACACATTTTTTTATAATCTTGATATTTTAAATTAAAAATTGATGAATAAAAAATAATTGAGAAATTGTTGTCAAGATATCCAAATTTAAAAAGTTTTATAATTAATTAGTATGTTAATAAAATTGTATTTTCTATTTATTTTAGAGAGTAATTATGGTTTCATTTAAATATTTGAAAATAGATTGCAAAAATGAAGGCGAATCCCATCATCTTTTTACTTGGGGAGAAGAAAAAAAAAAGATTTAAAAATAGACGTCCTGCGTAATTAAGTCTAGTGAAATTGGAGTTTGGTTCAAAAGGATTTTTTTTTTTTTTTTTTTTTTGAATTTAACCATTGTCTCAAAGAAGGTGAATGGTAGGACTCGGACACATAAGATGAAGGGCATGTGTCCCTAATCTCGTAAGACCAAGGCCAAATTTCTCAATACAGTAACTGAATTTCCTCAGCTTTTGAGCACATTTCATGAGCTTAAATCATTTTAAGTTGAAGGATTAGCCTCATCTTGACCACATCTAATAGGTCAACATTCCTTCAATACAACAGATAATAGCATCAAATTCCAGCATCATGAAAAACAAAGGCATCAATCATTTTAAGTACTTTCAATTTGGAGTTTGAGAACACCTTGCTTACCGAAATGAAGTAAAAACAAATGTCAAGAGTGGAATGTCGCATAGCTCTTCATTTGAGTGCAGGGTTTAGGGAGCCAAGGCATTTTTTTTTTATTGGTATTCATCCACTGGTATTTGGACTTTGTCCAACTAGTCCTGTCCAAATACTATTTTTTTTTTTTTTGGTACATCTGTCCAAATACTATAAAACTCATTAAGTGATTGACTCTCCCAAATCTCATTTTTCCATTTCCATGATTCGAACCCAAAACCTATAATTTAAAAAAGTACAATATCCTACCACTATACTCATGTTAGGGCCAAGTTTTGCCATCGTGGAAAGCAGAGAAAAGACACTCCTGCTTCAGAGGTAGAAGCAAAGAGCATTTCGGCATCCGTTGAGTACTGTTTATACTAAAATTGGTGGCGAGGAAGCGCAAACGATTATTGGAGGCAGAGTGGGCAAGGGATAGGAGTCATTGGAGCACAAATATTTGCCGTACATGGTTTCATTTATAAAAATCTACACAACGGATTAAAGTTATGCAATTCTTTGGTTGCAGTGAGGAGACAAAATATGTGATCAAGAATTTTGGATTTTTGATTTTTTGCTCTATGAAAATTTGGGCGTACCTTAGCAAACTAACAAGGCGAACATGAGCAATTTGATCTCAAACACAACTAGGGTTTCAATTTGGAAAACAAACTCCCAAATTTTGACTCCACTTTCCTGCAAAGTTCTTGGATTGAGATAATTCAAGAGGCAATTGCGTTAAGATGACTCAAGAGGGCGAAAATGGATATTGCACACTTCGAACGCTAAACACAACACCTCAAGGCAATGACATTAACCTGATCAAAAGTAGGGCTCTGCAAGTTTGCAGGATGTATGAAAAATTGATAGCAGAAAACTTGATAGCAGAACACCTAAGAATACATGTCTTTCACAATCTAGGAATGGAAAACTGAAACTACTTGCGGCGAAAAGTAAGCAATATCTCTCGCAACTACAAAATTTCTTTTTGCCAATTTGCTGCTGCTTTCTCCCTCATATTCTACGAATAAACCAACATAAATAAAAGTTGCAATAAAAGTGCAAACAACCTTATTGCAATCTACCGTGCAGCTTGTGCTTGGGCATGCTCCATCAGCTGGCTCACTAATTTGTATGTGCGCCCTGAAAGGGCTTTGGTGTGGTCTATAAGCTGCTCATACCTGCAATGCAGAAATAACATCATTAATATTGCGGGGAGAGAGAGGGTGTGGAAAGGAAACAAAACGAATAAGAAAAGGCAAAATCACACATTAGCAAACTAGTCTAGTTTGCAAAACTTACACATTGGGATGGTTAGGCTCCATGATAACGGTTCCCGTCTCTGAATCAATCTTGGCATCAAGTTTTGAACTCCTAATGAGATTCACAATCCATCTCTCAGCTTCCTCATAATTCAAGTTCAATTTCTCCGCAAGCACTCTGTTGTACAAGCAAAACAACAATTTAAGCATGAATTTGTCAAGAGCCATGCAGACTGCATGTGTAACCTGAGGCTTGTTAGGAAGGTGGATGGAGGGCATGTGCTCCTCAATTATGTCAGGAACAAGTTACTTTTTCTAATCAATTACAAAATGGAGATGGGATGCCTTTTTCCTACAATTTTTTAATTTTTTGGAGGGGGGAGACAACGGGGAAGATGGAATTCCATTGAGAACCACTCTGAAACTTACTGTCAGAAATGTGCATCTAATTCAGAGAATATAACTCCTCCATTCCCTCCAGTAATAATTTGAACATCCAAAGGATGGAAAGGTATTTTACCCTCCGTAGATGACCCCTCCCCTTCCTTGCCTTTGAACCACAACAAAAAGTTCCATAGAGATGGCACAGATGAAATGCAAGAAGAGATCAAGGGCATAGGCCATCAATATATCCAGAAAGAACTAAGACTTGAAATTCTACCTTAAGAGACATGTTAAACATAATGAAGAACCAAGCCAGTCGCAGAACCAATGAAAATAAAACTATAAAATGGTTTAATGCTTCACTAGCAATAAAGTGACACAAAATCGTCGTCAACAACTTCTTAGCAGGTTAACCTCATAACAAATGATACAGGAACCGGATACTGACTATAAATTTATCAATGTTGATGCCGTCACTAGAAAAGAACTACAATCATTATATCCAAGAGGAAAAAGCAAAGCAGGTGGTCATTGAGTGGCAAATGGCAATGGCATGTATATTACGTACTGAAGTGGATCGTGGAAAAATATAACCTCTTCCAAACTTTTCAACAAAAAGTAACAAAGAAGATAATCTTTACATGCCAAAGCAATAAAGAATTATATTTCCCAAACTTGAAGCTAAGTCAATATATTTGAAAAAAGAAACTTACCCCATATCTATGCGTTGATGTATCCGACAATATGTCTCAAATATAAATAGGCGCGCATTTTCAAGGAATTCATCTCTCAGTGGTATGGTAGAAAAGTTTCCATCTTCAATACGTTTGCCAAGGAATGGGTCATTCAATATAACCTACATCATATTAATATAGCAATTAAATTTGAAAAATGTTGAGATGAAAAAGGAGCTGACAAAGATCAAATGCTGATGAAAAGAACCAAAATTTTCCCCTTGTTCCTTTTGTTTAGTAAGAGGGAAAAATCCTACTCCCTGCAAGTTGTGTCCTAGCAATCAAGTCAATTGCTATTATTGACTCTAAAGTGATCAAGAACCTAATTGCTTTATTAAGCCATAAACCCTTACCCACAAAAGTGTAATGCTCAATAGCTAATAAGGCTTGACTTGAGCATTCAAGCACCTTAACATAAAAACAGGATACATAAACATGCTCGAGTAAAGACACATCTTGACAAGCAGAAATGATGAAAGAGGGAAAAGGCAGAATTCCTTCATTGTAGCATCCATTAACAGAGAAGGCTTAATAGGGAGAAAATCCAAACCTAGAGCTACATTTGGACTACATAAACAACAGTAACAAATACCGAGATGTAGATTCCACTAGTTCTAGAATCAGATCACGTTTCAACAAATACAATAGAAAATTGTAAACATCAAGAGGCATTCACCAACAATCATGAATATAGAAACTCACTGTTTCACACTCTCTCATCTTCTTTTGGGCACCATCAAAGTCATAATTGATGTAAACACACGCCAAAAATTCTGTAATGGGGTCCTTGTAGGAGTACTGATCCGGCTGGATGACCTTTATAAAATCTTTGAATTGAGGCCTTCTCCTTTTGTTGACAATGAAGGCAGCAGCCAGGTAACGCAGAAGATGAGGAGCATTAGTTTGGATTGCGTTAAGATACCTAAAAAGAGCAAGTTCATGCAAAAGTCACAACCTCTTCAAAAATTATCTTCAAAACACACAAAAACATCTATAGCATTTGTTTGCCTAAGTAGATCACTAGTCTGCTTTCGCAGGTAAAAAACTAAAACAGTTCGTCGTTTTTTTTCATCTCAATTTCAATAGCATTTTAGATGAAAGAAGTTCAACATTTTCTACTCTCTTGCATGGACATTGTTAAAGAGGAGTAAATCCATGACAGCCATTTCCATCAACACATACTGATGAGACAGTTTAAAAACTATCATCAGAAATGTTTCAACATGTCCAACATTTTATGGTACTTTTTCCACCCAAATGACTCTTCAATACTATCCTTAAAAGAACCGGCCACAATGTTACAGATCATCACATGAGAATTAAAAATTCTCTCAATAAATAGTTATGGATGAATCAACAATTTCAAACTAAAAATTTGGATGAGAAAGTTTAGATGACAAACTTGTCCTGGTTAAAGAGGTCAATAATCTGTGTCCTGCCATTATCATGATTAAAGAAGATGAAAAGACTCCAGTGCATAAGCCATATTCTATTTTGCATCTGATTCATCGGCGATGAAAAAGTCTGCAACAAAAAATCCAGGCACAACACATTTTATCTCATAATGAAGAAAGGTATCACCAAAGCAATATAGGTACAGTTGTGTGAATGAAACAAACTTTTGAGTCAATTATCTCTTTAAGCCGGTTCAATTCTTCAAGTGCAATATCCCAGTTTTGCATCAGTATTTCAGCAGCCAACTTTCCCCACAAGGCACTCAAGCTCCTTTCATTGTTGGTACACAGCGCTCTGTACTGATACAGGTAATCAGCAGCACCAGAATAGTTTCCACATTCAAACTGGAACTTCGCATACTGATACAGGGCTTCAATCTGGTCGGGCCCAATCTGATTTAAAGAGAAAATTTATCACAAAATATTACATCCTAAACAAATCATAGGCCATGTGCAAGAACTTCAAAAAGAAAAACAAGACAGGGGAGGGGTTTCTAAGTCATATTGTTCCAACAAGCAAATAAGAAAATTACATAAAATTAAAAACATTATAGGAAAAATTAAGCTATCAGGCATCCAAAATATACGTGAAAATTCAGACTTTCAAGTATGAAAATTGGAATTCTTTTTACAAATATACATGAAGAAACATCCAATTCAGTCCCAAAATTAGTGAAAATTCCTTCTGCAATTAAATGACTTGAAAACAGGAATAGTTTGTAAGCTTTTAAATGCTGCCCTAGAAATTATACCTCTCTAAGAAGATAAAACAGTCCCATCTGAGAAATAATTCATGACACCCAATAAAAAATCAAACACATAAACAAGCAAATAAAGAAACACATGCGAAAAATTCTGAAACCTGATAACGATCATTCAACAACTGAAGATTATACTGCTTGTCAGCCCTTAACTCCTGAACCGAACTAGGGTTTTGCAAAAACGACACCAAAGGAGCAGCAGCCTCCTCCAAAGCCTTCAATCTGGCCACAACTTCTGCCCTTCTATCCACCATATCTACAAGCACAAACCCAAAACCCTAAGAAAAAGGAAACAATTTTGTCATCAACCAATAGATCGAGAGGGAGAGAGAATAAATCGAACCTTGAGGGACGTCTTCGGTATGATAAAGAGACTTGTGAATGTCCATAGCGTAGTCGACCATGTTGGTGTTGGTCAAAAGTTCGATTTTGGCTTTGAGAATCTGTTCCTCGGGATAGAGTTGGAGCATCTGTAGGAATTCGAGGAGTGGGAATACCAAGTGGCGGTCCAGCAGCGGAGCAATTCGTGAAGTTAGGTCGTACTCCGCCATTGTTGCGGCCGACGAACAAGACTGCGAAACCCTAAAGTGAAGAGAGAGGGAGAGAAAGCGCGAGAGAGGGCGAAAGCGAGAGAGAGAGAGAGAGATTGGTATGGTTTGTTTGGGAAAATTTTTATTTCCGGAAAAGAATATAAGAAATATAATCCGACTCCTAAACCCAAATTTATAGCGTTATTAAGTATTGATGATTTTAATAACAATTTCAGGGGAAAAAAATTTATTTTTATAAACATCAATATTTTTAAAATTACATTCTTATGAAAATAACACTTTTACCCGTTTCGCCATTTTTAAAAGGGAGAAAGAGATATGATGGTGAAAGTTATTTGAAAATTTTATAAATTTTTAAATAAAAATACTGAATTTTTATCGTTTCATAAATTGCCACAAACTTTCTGTAATTTCAAAATTATCCTTTAGTACTTTTAATTTTTGTTATTTAGCCTCTTCATTTCCACTTTGTACCTTGTGCTTTCATATTTCTTTCCACTTTACCTTCTGCCAGGATCTTTGTGACTTGTATATCCTAAAATTGATGAAAAACACAAAAGGAGCAAAACGGGGGGAAAATTGTAATAGAAAGGGCTACACCAAGACTCAAATGAGATTCCAATTTTTGGCTACAAACTTGAGTCACGAATGTGATGACCTTGCATACAAAGTTTTAAGGTTTAAGATTGCAATGGATGCAATCCCCACTGTCACCAAGAAAGAGAGTTTTAGTGAGGGGGGAAGGAGGGGTTGGGTGGGCTTCTAAAAGTTTAATTAAAAAAATTATACATATAATTTCAAATTTTAAAATATTAAATATGTTAATTTTACTTAGAATTATTATTTTCACCCCTCTTGAAATTATTACTATGCATATAAATTTATAATTTTGCCCCTAATTTTAGTAATCTCTTTCAAACTTTATTGTTACTTCTCTGTAAGTACCAACAAAGTTCAAATTGTTCTCTCTGTTTTTTTTTTTAAAAAAAAATTATGGGAAAAAAGAATATGTCACTTACCCTTGTGTCGCAGTCTTGGTCATATGATAGAAAATCAATACCTAAAGTGGTTTGAATGTGCAATTTGTAGTATGAAAAATGCAAATTTTTCTATAATAAAATTCATTTATCTCAATTAATAAATTGTTATAATAAAATTTGTTTAACATTTTTTTTTATATTTTAATATAGCACAAAACTTATATTTGTTAAATAATTAATCTATTTTAAATATTTTGAAAATATTTTTCTTGACAAAAAATGGAAACTCTTATCTCTTTGGATGAAATTTAGTGCGGATGTCAAGAGCAAGGCGTCCTTTGATGGTGGTTATGCCAAATCCATGCATAATATGTTACTCTTTGTTCCTGTGGGGACATGCCCTTTAATTTTGTTTTAACTTGATTTTATTTTATTTGTTCTATTTTTCATATAATATTTTTAATACAAAATAAAATTTGATAAGTAAAAATTAATATTTTTTAAAGTGATTTAAGTACTATGGTATTATTAATTTTTTATTAAAAGATCTGTCTATTTTCAACTCAAAATA
Source organism: Dillenia suffruticosa (assembly GCA_033439265.1). Lineage (NCBI taxonomy): Eukaryota > Viridiplantae > Streptophyta > Magnoliopsida > Dilleniales > Dilleniaceae > Dillenia > Dillenia suffruticosa. The sequence continues at coordinate 24,198,867 of JAVTVX010000035.1, forward strand.
AAAATCAACCTTTTTCCGACAAGTCAAATTAAGATAAGATTAATATGCCACCTGTACAAGAGTAGCATACACCAACAATGAAGTTCCTCCATTCTCTTTTTACGCGAGAGAGAGAGAGAGAGAGAGAGAGAGAGAGAGAGAGAGAGAGAGAGAGAGAGAGAGAGAGAGAGAGCTCAACAAGTTGTTGAACAACCAGTACCACTCTTTTAGTTTGAACAAGTCTCCTTGCCAATTATTATATTTTGTGAAAAATTCAAATATTTAAAGAGTAACCCTTAGAGGATTTAAGGAAAAAAAAAAATAGATGGATTGGAATTCTACTTATAATCATCCTTGGGTGTATCGGTAAGAAAATGACAATAAAGATTCAAACCAAAGAGCGCAGCACAAGTATCAAGGATTCGGAAGCAGAGCTTGGAATGGATAATAACAATCCACACCACCACAAGCCAGGCCCAGATCCCAATCACCCAAGAAAATGACACTGTTCCCAGTCACAAACCACGCAATAATGATGGGTAGAATGGTCAACATAAAATTCTTGTGTGTGAATATTGTTGAACCAGGGTATACTAGGCCCAATTGTAACTAAGGCATACAGCCGAAGGCCTATTACCTATATAAGGGCATATAAGAGCAAAAAATACGACTAAGATCGGGCACAAAATGCCCCCATCAACCGGCCCTAACCCTAAAGAATCAAAATCTCCAAAGAAACCCAAAAGGGGGAGGGGGGGAGGAGGTTTGCATAACCTGGTCGGATTTAAGCCTCCATCTCTTAAGAGATTATTTAATAAAAATAGGTTCAATAATTTGATAATTTCTGAACCCCTACTCGTAACAGATGTCTATAATACTACTTTTTTTTAATGCATAAATTCGAAGTTCCTAAGTATGTCATTTTCTTTCACTCCCTGCAACCCCATCTCTTTTACTTGGTTTTGAGCCATGAAACTGGTTGGGAGCTTCCATTCGATAAAATCCATGTTAATGCATAAGTGATTAGGAGGATAGGGCACTGCATCTTCAAATTTCAAATCCAATCCATTTGAGAGATAAAAATTCAGGAAGTGAAATACTAGGGTGGAAAAAGATGAATAAGAAAAATCAGTGTGGCTGGGATGTCCAGTGCAAAACATCCTTCACCTTCGCACGGTGGTTACACCAAATCCTTAACGTGAGAATCTCTTTTCACATTTGATTAAAACGCGCTTCAAATTGTGAACTTTTATTTATTTTATTAATTGAATTGATTTTAATTTAATTTATAACTTTTTTATTTACACTAAGATTTTTTTATTAAAAATAAAATAAATAATATATCAATTTTTATTTAAAATTAAAGTAATATAAAAAAAAAGAAGAATAAAATTCTGTACATGAAAACCTTGCAGAACCACGACGGATCAAATTTTTGACTAACAAGAAATAAAGGAAGTCAAAGAATCACCACTTTTAACCCAGAAATGATTGGACACTTTCGATTTCTACTACCCAAGGTGCAAAACTTAAGTACAATCAGAGAGATGGGGGCCCACCTCCGAAAGTAGCTAAACCACCACACTGCTTTAGTTTGAACAAATCTCCCGAGCAATTATTTTATTTTTTGGGATTGGAAATTAGACTAAGAAAAATTCACATATTTAAAGAGCAGCCATCAAGGGATTAACAGAGAGAAAAAAAAAAAAAAAAAAAAAAAAGAACCATGGCACAGCACACGTACCAAACATCACGGAAGTAGAGCTTGGAATGCACAACAACACTCCCCACAGCTACAAGCCAATAATACAGCAAGCCCAGAACCACATTCAGGAAAGGAGAAAAACAGACATGGTTCACAGTCACAGCCTAGGCAATGAGGAACGGCAGAACTGTCAACATGAAATTCTCGTATGTGAATGTTGCTGAACCAGAGTATGTGGTGTCCTTCTCCTTGAATTTCTCAGTTAGACCCTGTAAATTTCCATCATACCAAAACAAGTCAGCATAAATAATGTTTAGTTTCATGTTAAAAAGATCGAAACATTCAAGAATTTTGATCAATAATTAACCTTGACAGTCAGGCAGCACCTGCATTGAAGACAAAAAAGAAAAAGGCCATAATTAGTCACAAATTTATATCATAAAAACAAAACTGCAAAGTATCAGAGAAGTTTGAACATACTCGATGAAATTATCATATTCAATGGCCTTATTTTTGCCTCCAGTTTTGTCATATTTGGACACCAGTAAATCCAAGATGACAGGAGAGACGGCAAATCCGAGACTTAAAAGAGCCTCTCGCAACTCTGAACTATCAATTCTGCCACTGCGGTCCCTATCAAATCGCTCAAATATGGCCTGCTTGTCCACACAAATGCAACAATTTTATGTCGTATGGTCAGATCAGAATTTAACAAAAAGAGGAAGCCACATTAACATAATAATTAGGATATAAACTTTTTGGAGATCTTGTGTTTCTGTTTACCCTCCAATTTTGAAGGCTGTAAAATACTGCAGTAAATTCTTTTGGTCCTGTCATACAAAAATTCAACAAAGTGAGGATAAGCATTTCCCCTTCACAATCAAACTTATACCATTCTAAAGCTGGGGAGAAAATATAGAAAGATTAACAAGTTATACAAAACCCCAATATCTTCTTCGTGACACATGCATCATTTGGTGAAGCTTAAAGGCCAAAGGCCTTAAATAAGCTCCCCACCATCATCACCAAGACCTCAATATACTTTCTAGGGAATATACCACACTAAGTAAGCTTCACAGAGAAAATGGCTTCATGATACATTCTATGGTACATACCCCAATATACCAAACAATCACTTCTACCAAAATTATGTTTTATGGTAACTCAATCCTGATACATGTACCAAATTTTTGATCAATAGAATCATGCCCATGTAACAAAAACAGAAGCCGTAATTGTTTGATAACTATGGTATAATAATTTATTACCATGGTCCCCGAGTTCAATGAAGTAGAAATGGAAGTAAAAAAATACTATAGTTTTGTCACATATTATCCACTGAAAATGGGAAGGTCTCAGAGTCTTGTACAAAAACCGCGCAAACCCGCATATGAGAAGAAAATTTCCGGGTCCCACGCATTTAATAGGATCATCCATTTTAGTCAGAAAAAGAAGTAAAATAAAATAGAATACATAAAGTATAAATGACCAAGAAAAGGCCATTCTGGTCATTTTAATTTCAAAAAGAATCCCACGCGATTGTAGATATCTGTTAGCACGTGGAATACAAAGATAATTTGCGCCCCAGCTGTTAATGCACACTGGCATCACCTTCTCCGTCATTATCAGAGACGATATTCACCCCAGCCTATTCTAGCGTCCCTACCTTTAAATTGCTAATGTGCGCAACATAAACATAGTCCCTAAAATTTCACAGAGGGAGAGAGAGAGAGAGAATTTACCGATCTTTCTTGTATTGGTATTGGTGAAGAGATACATAAGAAGATGAACAGTCCCCATGCTAAAGCTCTGATTGTACGAAGATAAAGCATTCTGCAACTCCTTGTCATCAATGAACCCACTTCCATCCCGATCCGCCATTTGAAAGCATGCCACGACATTCGGGTCGGTTCCGGGTGGGAAAGCCGAAGGAAGCAACGACGCGAAGGGGCTGCCGTAGGCTCCACCCGGAGGTGGAGGGTACCCGACGCCAGGGGGAGGAGCAGAGGGCATGGCTCCTCCCGAATAGGGTTTGTCTTTTGGGGGTTTTTCATAGGGTGCGGAGGGTGCACCGTATGGAGAAGCAACTGGAGCGTAGGGGTTTTGAGGTGGTGGTGGTCCGCCGTAGGGGGAGTAGGGCTGGGCTGGTGGTGGTGCGCCGTAACCGTAGTTTGGTGGTGGGTATCCTGACATTGTTATGTTAGAGAGAGAGGGATTTGCTTTTCCGGATTTGGGAGAAGCGAAGGGTTTCTATGTTGAGAGTGGGGTTGGGTTGGAAATGGAGTTGGGTGTAGTTTCTTTTTAATAGTTTATTATTATTATTTTATTCTCAAATTTTATAGAAATATTTTATATATTTTGTTTTTCTTCAGGTCAGAAAGAACTACAAGTGAATCAAACAATTTGTAATCTGTGTGTTTAATTAATTTAATTAATTAAATAAGTCAACTATGAAGGTAACTTTTAGATTTAAAAACTCATTGATTAAAAAGTCAAAAAAAGAAAATTTTAAAAAATATTTAAATTTGTTAATAACGACTCAAAAGTCGGATCAGTTTATTTAAAAACTCATTAAGCTTCAACACACTCATGTGCCACTTGTGGGCAACTCTTTTTTTTTTGTAACAACTTGCGGGTTTGGTGGAAATTAATTATTTTTAATAAAAATTAATTATTTTTAATAAAAATTAATTATTTTTAATAAAAATTAATTATTTTTAATAAAAATTAATTATTTCTTAAACCTTCGGTGCTACGCCTTGAGATCTTTTATTTATTTTTTCAAAAGGAGATTTTTTAATCTTATGTATCATAGTGTTTCACTAATTTTTGTTATTTAATTATTAATGATAATAAAAAAAGCACGATAGGTCAGATATAAAATATATCAACTCACCTAATCACGCAATTGTTTGGTGGAAAAGATTTAATTTAAAGGTGTATTTATGCCTTAAAATTGGATTTTAAGAGAAATGATTAAAAAGTAAATTAGATTTTAGGAGAGAGTGGAAAACACAAAAATAAAAAAGTATATATACATGGATTTAGTGATAAAAAAGAAAATTTATTATTTCATTCTATTATAAATGGATATGTGAATTTAGTTATAAACTAAGAAGATATTTGATCGTTCTGTGATTCTTCCTCTTTTACCATGTTCATGTGGAAAAGAATGACTTACCTTTTTATCAACTAGCATGGTATGCAAAAAACACTAAATGGTTTTTAATATTTTATTTTAATAATTTTAAATTAGAAATTTCCAAGTTGTTTAACATAGAGGAAATGAAATTAAAGACACTTCCACAATCTGGTGTACTCTCGATTGATTATAAATACACTCTATTTTTTTAAAGTAAAAATCCTATAATTAAGAGTCTATTAGGTTTAACTGATTATTGATGAATAATAGCTGACAGTTGATGAGTAATGACTGATGGTTAATTGTCAGTTATCGATAATTGTTTTTAATTAATATTAATATTTGATTGGTTACTTGATATAAAATGTTGTTTGACAATTCTATATTAATTAAATTTATTTTATTTTTAAGATATATATTTTTATATTATTGTTATATATTGAAATATAAAATTTATAAATATATTATCAATGTTTTTTTGTGAAAATAGTTAATTTAAATATATATATAATAACAAATTGATATAAATCATGAAAATCATGATTTTATAAGAAAAATATATTTTAACCATTTAAAAAAATAAATAATCTAAATATATATCATAATAATAATTTAAATCTTTTTTTAAAAAAAATAGAAAGTAAAATAGTATTAAAAAAAGTAAGATGAGTAAAATAATTTTTAATTATTTAAATTTATTTAGAGGTTATGAGTTGAGATTTCATTCGTTATCGAACACCCATTTGAACTATCAAAAAAATCTCATCCAATAGCTATACTCCATTAATAACAAATACAAAGAATTTTGAACAAAAAATTTAATTTAATATGGAAAAATTAAATATATATTTTCTAATAAATAAATTTAATATTCAAAATAAGATAAATTGAATTCAAAGTGCTAATTATTATTGAAAAAAATAAATATTTCTTAAAAATCAAGAAAACCACACTTTGTAAGAGCACAAAAAATGTAAACATGGAATCTGCCTAAAAATATAAAAATTTATATATAAATAATAATTAATTTAACATATTAAACTGTTTTTAAAAAAAAAAACATTCTGAATTCATTACCTATGATCACGTGGAAAAAAAAATTGTCAATGTCACGCCGATGGGACGGGTTAAGAATCCTAAAATTAAGATATTTTTATTTTTCTCCTCCTAAGATTATATTAAAAAAGATAGAAGTTTCCAATTTCCGCTCTTTATTTTGTATTTGAATGCAAAAGGAGATCTCGCCTTCCCTGCGCCCAATCGAGCGTCAACAATTGGTCGATCCTCTATACGTCTCTACATCATAAAACCTTGGACTCGCAACACTGAATTTGATTACAATGCTTGTATCAAATTACCCAATTACCCCCAGAAGACACGGTAAACTTTTCCAAACCGTTGGACGAAACTGGTCCAAAAACCCATGCCCCTTGCCCACAGGCAATCAAAAGAATGCCGTTCTGTCGCGGGGGCCCTCTCTCTACGGCTCTTAAACACTCGCAGAGAAAGTAGGGAAAAGGGAAAATTAAAATTCAAAATTACTAAAAACACGAAAAAGGAGCTGAGGGTGCACGATAAGCTACCATACACCCAACTCACGTTAGCCATACGGCAATGCCTTCTGGTCTACCGTCTTCGCCTACGGTTCTTCTCCTCTTATTCTGCGCACTTCTTCTTCATTGTCTTCACAACCCTTATTTCCACTTAGGGTTTCTTCTTTTCCCTTTTCGCCTCTCGTTCTCAAACTTTTATCCATTCTGTTTTGTCATGGTAAAAAAATCAAGCCTGGGGTTTCACCACTTAGGGTTTGTTTCCGATACTCTTCATCTTCTTATTGGCTAAATATTAGCAAAAGATGGACTCGAAGCCAGACTCTCAAAATGGATTTTCCTTCGCGGCTCTCTTCAATCTCGAGGTTTGTCATTTGGGTCTCCGATTTTCTCATTTGGGTAATTGTTGTTTTCTCCATCCTGAACTCAGTTTGTTGGGACTGAAGATTGTGTTGATTAAGAAAAATTAGGGTTCTTGAATTTTTTTGGTGATTTTTATGTTAAACTTTTTCGTGGGTTTTGGTGGCTTATGTGAAATTTAGTATGTTTGTGATTTATTTGCCTTTGCTTTTTTGAAGTGTAATTTTTTGTGTATATTTAGGGTTTGTTTTTTGTTTTGGGTTGTAGTCTCTGATGAACTTTCAACTTACACAACAAGATGATGATTTTGATTATTATGGCAATAGTAGTCAGGATGAGAGCAGAAGTAGCCAAGGTAGGCACTGTTATTTCCCATATATTTTTAATTCCTTTTGTTTTCTCTTCCACTTCTAGTGATTTTGTATTTCATTTCCCCTTTTTTTTAATAATATAGTTTTGAGAGTTTATTTCTTGAAGACAATGCTGGAAATTCATTCGCACAATGTAGCTTAAATTCATGTGTGTATGTGGTAGATGTCAAGTATGTACCATTTTAAGAAGTATGGAGTAGACAGCCACAGCCTTACATAGCATCCATTATGGCTTGTTGTGGTTGATAATATGTATAGGGGGAGTGATGGCCAATTTGCCTAATGGGGTTATGCTGGAGAGGGAGTTCAGTTCGTTGAGGAAGAAGAGGCGTCCTAACATTGAGGCTGACACCAGTGAGGATGAGGTGAACGGTAGTCGCAGGATACGAATGACGGAGGAGCGCTACCGGACAATGTTAGGGGGTCATGTACAAAGGTACAAGAGGAGGTTTAAAGATAATTCATCCGGTCCTGCATCTAGTCGTCTGGCAATTCCGACCCCCAAGAATAATTTAGGTTCCAAGAGATGGAAATCGAGTAACGAGCTTAGAGTAGGACTGCATGAAGTGGAAACTACTGCTGATTACATTACTTCTATGAGTCCACAGATGCTGGGAAACTATCATGAGACAGACTTTGCTTCAGAATATATGGCTGATAGGTTTGTCTTGCAGCTTGAAATGCCTCTAAGTGCTCTTAACATTTGCACTGGGTCTTCTTTTAATCTGTGATTTTTAATTCTGCAATAGCAGTTGCTGTTTTTTAATATGTTTATTTGCTTCACAGAACAAATTATGACTCGGCCTATCTGGATATTGGGGAAGGCTTCAGTTATAGGATCCCTCCTCCTTACGAAAAGCTGGCACCACAACTGTACTTGCCAACATTTTCTGACATTCGAGTTGAAGACTATTATCTGAAGGGTACTCTTGATTTGGGATCTTTAGCAGCAATGATCGCGGCTGATAGATGGTTTGGATCTAGGAGCAGGGCCGGAATGGGTGAGCCGCAGCCTCAATGTGAATCACTTCAAGCGCAATTGAAAGCCTTGTCAGCTTCTAATTCAGTTCAGAAGTTCAGTCTGAAAGTTTCAGATGCCGGGTTGAATTCATCCTCCATTCCAGAAGGGGCAGCTGGAGGGATTCAGCGGTCTATCTTGTCTGAGGGAGGCCAGTTGCAGATATACTATGTCAAGGTCTTGGAGAAAGGTGATACATACGAGGTGTGTATTTTCCATTCATATATGTTTGTACAATTCCTACTTGATATGATGACAATTCTCCTTTCATGCTCTGTCAAGTGGATGGTGTTTTAGTGTTTGTTCCACTCCCCACTCCCCTCTCTCCTCAAACCTGCATTCTGAAGCATTTGCTTACTGGCTTCTCCCAGATTATTGAGAGAAGTCTATCAAAGAAACAACCAGTCAAGAAAGATGCTTCAATGATTGAGAAGGAGGAAATGGAGAAAGTTGGGAAAGTCTGGGTAATTATAGCAAAACGAGATATACCAAAGCATCATAGGATTTTCTACAATTTCCACAGAAAACAACTAACTGATGCCAAGAAGTGCTCAGAATTCTGTCAGAGGGAGGTATGTGTCCTTTATTTTAGGCGGGTAATAGGTATTTCCTGTTCTAATACATGAAGTAGAGCTCTCTATCTCTGGAGCAGGACTGTTTGACGTTCAATTCTCTTTTGCAGGTGAAAAATAAGGTTGGCAGATCACTTAGACTCATGAGAGGGGCTTCAATTCGCACGAGGAAACTAGCTAGAGATATGCTGGTCTTCTGGAAAAGAGTGGATAAGCAGATGGTAGTCTCATCCATTCATTGTGCTTTTTTTGCTTTTTTTTTTTTCAATGGGGGTAAGCAGCTAAATAGTTCGGGATATGCATTTTTCAATTCTTTTGGACAAAAGAAGCTTGAGAAAGCTTTGAACAAAACAGCATGCCTTTGGTTCTTGTTTATTCTTGAGTGCTTCAAAATTTTACGGACTAGGTTGTTGCCACTATTTCTCAAAATTTGCACACCACTGGTCCTACTGTTGTGGATATCTGGTTTGAAGCACTCCTTTTCAGCTGACAGCAAATTAGATTACTACTAAATGGAGATTTAGCTTACAGGACAGTACCTCACTTCCCTATGTCTTCTTTGGACCGACCAATACTTTTCTGGTTATTCGGGTGGAAGTTTTAATTAAATTATTATTATTATTTCGTTTTTACTTTTGTTTTTTGTTTGCTTAGCAAATTCTTTGATTGTGCTAAGCACAATGATCAGGCACATCTTTTATTGTTTGTTTATTTTCTCTGTTCCTATTGTTTTTCTTTTTGATTTTCAATTTTGAAAGAAAGGGATGCAACATCAGGTTGTGAAGTTGTTGCCAAATCTGAGCTTTAGACTCTCATGGTACCAAATACCTTTTCTTGCAGGCAGAGTTGAGGAAAAAGGAGGAAAAAGAAGCTGCGGAAGCATTGAAACGTGAACAAGAACTTCGTGAAGCTAAGAGACAGCAGCAGAGACTTAATTTTCTGTTGTCACAAACAGAACTCTATAGTCACTTCATGCAAAACAAGTCCACTTCACAACCCTCTGAAGCTTTATCCATTGGTGGTGAAATAACAGCTGCCACAAAAGTGCCCTTGAGCCCTTCAGATGATATTCCTGAAGAAGAAGAAGACCCTGAGGAGGCTAAATTAAAAAGGGAGGCCTTGAGAGCTGCACAAGATGCAGTCTCTATGCAGAAAATGATTACAAGTGCATTTGATGACGAGTGCTCAAAGTTGCGCCAAGCTGCAGATGCTGAGGCTATTCATGATCCTTCCATTTCTGGATCCAACAGCATAGATCTACTGCATCCGTAATTGGATAATTTTTTTTTTCTTTTGTTTCCTAAATATACTTTTTTCCTTTAAAATTTGTAATGAAGTTTGTTGGTGGAGAAAGAGCAGTGGCAATCTGCTCATGTTTTGATACTGCTTTTCTGTGTTAGGATGTAAATTTTAACCATTATGGTTCGCTTATTGCAGCTCAACAATGCCTGTAACATCCTCAGTGCAAACACCGGAGATGTTCAAAGGTTCCCTCAAAGAGTATCAATTGAAAGGTCTTCAATGGCTGGTCAATTGTTATGAACAGGTTTCAAAAGATTAATTGTATTCTTTCTGTTTGATGTTTACACATATATGAGCATTGCTAATGTCTGTATGTGTGTCTATACTTATATGTAATAATTCATTTGGCAAAGTCACTCGGGCTTAGATGTTGCTTATTCTAAGGTGATAATTCTTGTTATTCAGGGTTTAAATGGTATTCTGGCTGATGAAATGGGCTTGGGAAAGACAATTCAAGCCATGGCGTTTTTGGCTCATTTGGCTGAGGTATTCGATCTTCTTGGTGATACATGTCATGTCCTTTTTGTGGACTTTCTTTTTGTGTTGCCTTTGTACATGGGCACCTCCTTGGTGTTTTTGTGAATAAAATTTCCATCCCTATAAAATTTATATTTAGATTGCATTTTTGTTCTTTGAATGGCTGTGCCCACCCATGCAGGAGAAAAATATTTGGGGACCATTTTTGGTTGTTGCACCTGCTTCTGTCTTGAACAACTGGGCTGATGAAATCAGTCGTTTCTGCCCTGACTTGAAGACCCTTCCATATTGGGGTGGTCTTCAGGAGCGAATGGTGCTTAGGAAAAACATCAATCCAAAGCGTCTTTATCGGAGGTAACTGTGCACCACTGAGTTTTTATTTTTTAAATTTTCTTTTTGTCTTGGAAAGTAGAAGTTTGAGTCCCGTTAATCATTAGGCCTGGAAATGGGCTCTTTTTTGTATTTGAGGCACATTATGGTTACTCTTAAAGTAGGAGAAAAAATTTTAGCAATTTGGCCTATCATCTTTTTCCTAATTATCTGTGACTTTACCTTCTTTTCTCCAGGGATGCTGGATTCCATATTCTCATCACCAGCTACCAACTGTTAGTCTCGGATGAGAAATATTTTCAGCGTGTGAAATGGCAGTACATGGTACTGGATGAAGCACAAGCAATCAAGAGTTCAAACAGGTGTTCCTTCTTAATATGTGAAATGCATGTTTTTAACTATATGATGTTATTATAATCAGCTCAGCAATGGTTGATCATACAACAACAAACTGATCCTTAATCTCAAATTTTGGGCTCGGCCGTTTGAAAGATCAATAAATAAATAGAAATAAAAAATAAAAAATTAAAGTTTGAAAACAAAAATAGAGAAGATAAAAATAAACAATAAAAATAAAAAAGGAGGGAAGTAAAAATAAACTATCTGTAAAATCTTAAAATAATAATAAAAAAAAATATCAGCAATGGTTGATCATAGTGTTGTTTTATTCTTTTCTTATGTCTTTCATTCTCTCGAGTGTCAGTCCACTTTGTTGCAGAGTGTGAGCACCCTAATTTGGAAATCGGAACCTTTGGTGGTTGAACATATTTCATTTCAAATTACTTCTAATTTGCTTGTTGCTCCAAAAACATGAAACGATACCACAATTCGTGTTGTTCTTACTACCATATTTTCCTAAATTGTGTAGATGGTATCCACATATAATGTCTTTTCTGGCCTTTCTTGCCTTTCTTGCCTGATCTTATGGAAGTTTATGATATGTAGTGTGTCATTTGATTGTGGTGGATACTTAGACAGCTTACCATCAGAATAGCCCTGCGATATACATTTTATGTTTGTCTGTAATTCTTACCTCTTATTGCTTGATTGTGTACAGTATAAGGTGGAAAACACTGCTCAGTTTTAATTGCCGCAATCGTTTGCTTCTGACTGGTACACCTATCCAGAACAATATGGCAGAGCTGTGGGCCCTTCTGCATTTTATTATGCCTACCTTATTTGATAGCCATGAACAATTTAATGAGTGGTTTTCAAAAGGGTAAGTTCCAAGTTGCAAAGGCTCTATTTGTCCTTGACCCGTTTAAGTCGCTAGAACTTCGATATACTTTCACTATTTCCTCATTTTCTATCCGTCTGTCACTAGCATCGAGAACCATGCAGAACATGGTGGCACTTTGAATGAGCACCAGCTTAATAGATTGGTAAGTTTTCTCCTTAGGACAGAATTTACCTCTATACATGTCTTTCTCATACATTAACTTGCTTAGCTGGCATTTGAGTTCACTTTATGATCCTTGATGCTGGAAAATCTTTTATAAGGTCATGTCTTGATGACTTTTCTTTCCTCCAAGATATCTTTTTTTATGCCATTGTGTAATATCTGTCGATAAGATGAAAAAATCACGATCTTCTGGCTACATATTGATCTTCACATTTGGAAACATTTTTCTCTGGATCTTAATACACCAAGTGCCTTGATTTTGCTCAAGTGACTTTACACTAGCTGAATGATCATGCAGTTTGGGGAGTATGACCTTCTCAAGCTCACTACCTTGTTCACAAGAGCATATGAGCTAAGATTTAAATTGATCACTGATATTTGAAACACAACCCAAGCTCATCTTTCTTAATGAAGAAATCAGTTTGGGCCCATTGATTGTCAACCTTAGCCCAACCTGTTCATGAAGTGCTTGATTTATTTGCTACTTTATTCTCTTGTTAATTAAATAGCTGTAGTAGTTCTCTTCTTGGCATCAAAGAAGTGTCCTTTTTGATATTTATGTGGAGACGCTTCAGATTATGATTTAATTTAGGTTGTTCCCTTTCTCCCTTCTGTGAATAGCATGCTATTCTAAAGCCTTTTATGCTGCGGCGAGTCAAAAAAGATGTGATCACTGAGTTGACAGGGAAGACAGAAGTTACAGTTCACTGCAAGTTGAGTTCTAGGCAGCAGGCTTTTTATCAGGCTATCAAGAACAAGATATCCCTTGCTGAGCTGTTTGATGGTAGCCGCGGGCATCTTAATGAAAAGAAAATTCTGAATCTGATGAATATTGTTATCCAACTGCGAAAGGTATGCTGTCAGTTTTAGCTTTGTGTATCTTGTTAATATATTTGGATTCAGATATTGAGATAATGAGGTCTAATGTACTTCTTATAACTAATTAATTATTATTCTCTGTAATCAGTGAACTTTCTTGTGATTATCAGGTTTGCAACCACCCAGAGTTGTTTGAAAGAAATGAAGGCAGTACATACCTTTACTTCGCGGAGATTCCCAATTCTCTTCAGCCCCCTCCGTTTGGGGAGTTGGAGGATGTGCACTATTCAGGAGGCCGGAATCCCATTACATATCAGGTATTTGAGCAAAATTTTCATTTTCTGAACTCTTTTATTTATTTATTTATTTATTTGTTTTGTTTTTGTATCTAAGAGGAAAGAGAGAGAAAAAGAAGAGCTCATTGGAAACTTAAACTGTGAGTCAGGGTTTTGTCTTACACTCTTTGGGAAATGTTTATGAAAATAAGAGACTTTTGTTGTTTATTTTATTCCAAAGACTTGAACATATGCTAAAAGGTTGATAACAAAGAAGTCTTCAGGCATTTTATAATTAGGTTTCAATTATGTATGAAGGGCTGCTTTTATCTAGGAAATTCTAGCTGACTTCTTTCTGTTTGCTTCATTTAGATGAAAGTATTCACAGACCATAGTTATGGAAATCATTTCTCTTTGACAGAGAGAAGAAAAATCTTCTTGTAAAGAACAAGTTTTAAAACCCAAACCCAGACATCCAGTGCAAAAATTGACTGGGTTGTGAGTCACTGGTTCAACTGCAGTCTGAAATTATGATGCGATTATTATGTAGTATATATTTATGATTATAAAAATCATTAAAATGTTTATAATTTATGCATAGCAAATTACATGAGTTTTAGAACTTTTCTATTATTTGACAGTTAAGTTTCATATTTCTTATTTGGTAGCAAATTTTACTATAATTTGCATAATTTTCATTAATACAATCACAGAATCCAATTATTTTCTCTTAAATTGAATTGAAGAACAACTAAACCGGATCTCAAGGGGAATGAGGACATTACAATTTTCTCATCAATACATCACTGGAAAAATGAGAAGAGGAACAAAAAACCTTGCTGGAGAGAGGAAGAAGTTATCAGATCTGAGAGATGATTTGAAAGAAAAATGCGAGACGGGAGAAGTTGAGGACAAGCAAGTGATTAGATTGCTGATGTGTGAATGGCCAAGAGCCAGATTTGGGGAGTAAGATCGTTGACACAATGAGAGAGAGGCAGAGAGGCTAGGACTTTCTATTATGCGCCCTTTCATTTTGCGATGGTATTTCAAAGGGTTAATTTCCACCACCCCCCCCCCAAAAAAAAAGACAAAAGGAGAAGGGAGAAGACGAAAAATAGGTATATTACAAGGTTCTTGCTCAGGGTCAAACTGGCATTATCTATTCACTTTTAATCTTCTCAAATTCACTGTTGTTTAGAACACAGTGGGTGTAACTGAGCATGTATAAAATTGTTTCTTGCGTGAGTAATTAACATGCAGTTCATAATTTCACATCAATGCTCGTTAAGGTTTCTTAAAGAGATTTGAAGCTATGTAAGCATCTGAGGGTACTTTGTGTATGCAGTAGTCTCTGTTTTAGTCATGTGCACTCTCTGATATTTTTCTTTTCACCCTTCTGTTTCTGATGTTCATTCGCAAATTCACTTTGCAGGTACCAAAACTGATGTATGAAGAAGTTGTTCGTTATGGTGGAATGCTTTGTACAGGGGAGGGACATGGTCTTAGTAGAGAATTTTTTGTCAAATATTTTAATGTATTTAACCCTGATAATGTATATCGATCTGCAGTCCCTCTGGTGAATAATGCCTGTGATTTTGTCATCAGAAGTGAAGTTTTTGGCTTTACCCGTTTAATGGATTTATCTCCTGCAGAGGTTGGATTTCTGGCAACTGGTTCTTTCATGGAGAGACTGTTATTTTCCATTACGAGATGGGAAAGATGGTTTCTGGATGGCATTATAAATTTACTGTTAGAAGTTGATGCGAATGATCCTCAATATAGTGACATAGATAGGGGAAAAGCTAGAGTTGTTACCAGATTGTTACTGACACCTTCAAAATCTGAGGCAACTATGCTTCAAAGACGTCTTCCTACTGGTCCTGGCAATGCTCTTTTTGAGGCTTTAGTTGTTTCTCATCAAGACAGGCTTATTTCCGATATTAAACTTCTGCATTCAGCATACACTTTCATCCCACGAGCCAGAGCTCCTCCGGTGGGTTTTCTTGGTTTTCTAATTTTGCTTTATTTCAACATAAAGATTATTCGAGATGAGTAATGTGTAATGATATTGTTGTATTTCCCCCTTTTTCTTTTTCTTGGGGGGGGGGTTTAAATACATTAAGATAATTTACTAGACATGACTCTTTTTGCTCCACTCCATTACCTTTTAGTGGTTCTATTGTCAGAAAGTTCTATCATGTTGAGATCTCATGAAATTAAGATGTTTAATCTAAATTGTACGTGTCAATTATTCTGCATAACTGAATATAAACTAATAACTAGTAGTGGTACCAAGAGGGAACGTTTAGAATTTGCGCAAATGCCGTAAATTTAGAACTGTCACTATTAAGAACACAGTTGTGACATGCAGACGTGATTTATTTTTGAGGCAGTATAACTGAAATGTCTCTTGCTCGACTGCTTTAGTTAAAATTGTAAACTAATTTAGAGTTATCAACACTTATTGTTTGAGACTTATGTATATGCTTGTCTCTGTTTTGTTATATATCTGATGAATGTCTCCTCTTTCATATACTGATTATAAGTTCCATATTCATGATGAACTGTAGATTAATGGCCACTGCCCAGATCGAAATTTCACCTACAAAATGCTTGAAGAACTTCATCATCCCTGGGTTAAGAGATTGTTAGTTGGATTTGCACGCACATCTGACACTAGCGGACCCAGAAAGCCAGATAAACAGCATTGTTTGATTCAGGAGATTGACTCTGAATTACTAGTTTCACAACCTGCTCTTCAGCTCACACACAAGATATTTGGATCATGTCCACCCATGCAAAGTTTTGATCCTGCAAAGATGCTTACGGTATGACTCTTCTGTTTTTGTTTTATTAATACTAAAATCTTCAAGGTGCATTATTTAAAAAAAAATACTTTCTTCTTCTGCAGGATTCGGGCAAGCTTCAAACACTGGATATATTACTGAAATGCTTGCGGGCAGAGAATCACCGTGTCCTCCTATTTTCTCAAATGACCAAGATGCTGAATATTCTTGAGGTATATCTGGCTTATTAGTTTTTAGAAGTCTATGATAGCTACAGGTCCAATGACCTTATTACAGCTTTATTTGGATGGACATAGCTTTGCTTTATTAATTGATTGTTTATGTTTTAAATTTGTTTCTTGGAACTGGCTACTCATTGTAAAGTGAGAAAATCTCTTTGTGAGGAGTACAATAATACCCTTTTGTGTTCTTAATCTTCTAATTTCAGAGCCCTTGTTAGGTAAGCTTAGAGCAGCAGTAGTGCAAAAGTAATTCTTTGGAAAGGATCACCTATCAAAAATAGGTTTTGTATTGGTTGAGCATCTTACACGATACTTGTGTCCATGTTTATTTGCACTATAACATTTAGAATTGAGAGACTGCTTTCATTTACAGATCATTGTGAAAGAGTATTGTTGGGGAAAGAAAAACAAAATTACCGCAAGCATATGAGGTGCAATTTTGGAAGTTCAATATTATGAGTTGAAGGGTTCGGATAATAGGGTCCATAACTCCATACATATGTTTTGTCTATAATAATGTATGTAAATAATCTAGGAAGCTAATGCTATTAGATATTGGTTGTTATCATTATACTTATCTGAGCTCATTTGGGGGTTAGTCTCAACAGAAATTGTATCATTGTTCAATAGGCTTGAACCTATAATTGAAATGGCGGACCAATAGGATAGCTGAAGTGATAGTAGCATGGCTATGTTGTCCTAGACTTATCTTGGTTGAATACCAAGCTGTTCGTAGTTATCTATATTTGCCACATTCTTGCTTTAGCACCTTTATGCTACTCATGTTTTTTGCTCTGTCAACTTTGTTTGACTATTGATTCTTTTATCTTTTGCAGGATTATATGAATTACAGGAAGTATAGATACCTTAGACTTGATGGATCTTCCACCATTATGGATCGTCGAGACATGGTTAGAGATTTCCAGGATCGGTGAGGGCCTCACATTGATTGTTACTTTACTGGGCATCGCTTTCTCTCATGGCTCAATAATATAATGCCCTGCATTATGTTGATCCTGAGAATTGCTTGTATTCATGCAGAAGTGATATCTTTGTGTTCTTGCTGAGCACCCGAGCAGGTGGGCTTGGCATCAACTTGACAGCAGCTGACACTGTCATATTCTATGAGAGTGATTGGAATCCAACATTGGATTTACAAGCAATGGACAGAGCTCATCGACTTGGTCAAACTAAGGAGGTTTGTTTCTCGTTATTGTTTGACTAGTCTCTTTCCATGCGCGTTTGTCTTTATGTTTTTATGATCACCATTGTCATAATCATCATTGTTGAAACATGGAACAGGGGCCGGCAAACCTGAGGAGCATCTGGTTTGAGATATTTCTTGGTGTTTTTTTTTTTTTTTGATTGGGTTGATTTGTAGACTTTCTTGATTCCACTTAGTCAAATAAGTAAATAATGTTAACTGCTTCACAAATCTGAGGGCAGTAATATTTCCATTGAGCCATGTGCACATGACCATGTTATGAGAATTGTGGGAGTTTATTTATTTATTTTGAGGACCAAGGGGTGCGGAATTACAAAACCTTCAGTTCTTTTTACGGCCGCCATAATTTTCATCTAGCCATGTCATGCATGTGGGGGTGTTCTATTGGTTGCTCATGGAATCTGCTGTCCATTATGGATTGGATCTATTTGTGTGCATTACTAATATCAAGTGCTTACATGGTTTAGGTCACTGTTTACCGGCTGATTTGTAAAGAAACTGTGGAAGAGAAAATTTTGCAGAGAGCAAGTCAGAAAAATACTGTTCAGCAGCTTGTCATGACCGGTGGTCATGTTCAGGGTGATCTCTTGGCCCCTGAGGATGTTGTTTCTTTGCTTTTGGATGATGCTCAGTTGGAGCAAAAGTTGAGAGAACTTCCAATGCAGGTACTTCCAGATCTAGGTACTTTAGCTCCATGCAGTTATTCCATGTGGATTCATGAGCATGGGTAAAACCTCCCTGTCTCTTGCCCAAAATCACTTAAAGAAACTGAAAGATAATATGTTCTATAACCGTTGATGTTACCAAACCAGCAGGGACAGATCCAGGAGATAAACATTGGGGAGGCTCATATGCAAGCCATAAACTCTTTTTTTTGGGGGGGGGGGGATTCTGGGATTTTATTAAGGGCATAACTGAAAAAGTAAAGAATTTTCTACAGATAATTTACGGAAGTTCCAAAAGTTATTTTATTTTATTTTATTCATTTATTTTTTTTTGGGGGGGGGGGGAATCTCCCTTGAGTTAATCCCTGCTAACCAGTGGGGACTTCTGACATCTTTAACACAAAGTGACTTGAAATGGTTTTCCTCGGGAGACGCTTTTCAGGAAAGACATCCTTGGATGTCCCTTGTGAAATGCACTTGATCTGCCTCATCTAAGCAACAGCAAGATAGGACTTCCAAGTGAAAATTGTTTAATGTTTGTGGCAGCTGTGTCTATAATTTGTCATACAATAAAGTTTTGGTGTATGCTATTGATTTAACAAGTAATATTTTGCTTGCATAATTTATTGTGCCACACCCTGTTGGATTGTTTGAGGCTCCTAACCTAACAATGTAGTTCCTTCTGCTTCCAGGGTAGGGATTCACAAAAGAAAAAACGTGGAACAAAGGGTATACGGCTTGATGCTGAAGGTGATGCTTCTTTGGAAGATCTAACGAACGTTGCATCTCAAAATAATGGAGTTGCACCGTCACCAGAAGAGGAGAAAACCAAACCCAACAATAAAAAGGTAGAATGTGTAGATAAAATTATTTATTTTTTTTGGAACTTCTTTTCTTCTCTCTGTTGGTGTTTAGTTATTTTTGTAGTACTTTCCCTATGCTTACAATGAGTTACTATTCGGGAACTAGACTTTTTTGGGAGCGGCTTTTGCTGCATTGGTAGCAGCCCTCCCGTCACCCAGTTGCTGACATGGTGGCTGGCTAGTAGTGCAATGTAGGTTGATGGGTAGCCCACACAAAGCAGCTTTTGGTGGGCTCCTCTTTCGGGCAATGTGGCACCATTAGCAGGATGCCATGTCAGTGACTGGCCTATGGCTGGAGGGGCTTTAACCTGAGCAAAGCCCCTCCCAACTTAGAGCCTGGAGTTTTTCAGTAGCATGTTGGACAGTAGAGTTGGCTAATAACTTTTTGCATCCCGATACTAGTTTCCCTTGCTGGTGTGCTTGTTAGATGCATCATGAGAATTTTCACCGACAAGTTTGTTATATGGAGTTGGAATTTTGCCCCTGAAGTCATTTGTGTTTGAATTTCTTCTGTATCTGCAGGGGAAACCTCCTGGATACAAGCAAACTTCCAAGGCGAGGAATTCACAGAGGACTTCGAAAAATGCTGATTCTTACATGGGTATGCATGATCCCAACTTAGCAGAGGTCAACTTTGACCTGGATGATCCTCTTCAAAGCAATGATGTTCCTCAATCACAAAGACCAAAGAGGCAGAAGAGGCCCAAGAAGAGTGTAAATGAAAACCTTGAACCTGCATTCACGACCACCCCCATGACGTCTTTGGAGCAGATCCGATACCCTCCTAGCCATGAGTTTGGTTCTGTTGGTCCTCGAACTGAAGCCACCGAAGGTATCTCACAGCATAGTGACTTTTTGACCTGATAAAATTAGAAGTGGAAAGATAACATCCAATTTATCAAGCTGCCCTGGCTTCACCCGGATATTAAATATCAAGCTCACATGAAAGATTCTAGAGCTTAGTCACTTTGGACTCCAGTTTGTACCCAGTATACCTCAGCAAAAGTGAAGGCAGCATTGTGCAGAGGCAGCAGAGCACTGTATAGTAGTTTTGTACAGATTATTTGATATTATTGGTGCCAGGCAGCACCAGGAATATAATGTTTGTACAGGCGGGATAACATCTCTCTCTCTCTCTCTCTCTCTCTCTCTCTCTCTCTCTCCCTCCCTCTCCGTTTTGGTTGTATAAAAACTACATACTGATATCTTGTAATCGGCATCATTGTCCAATTGAGAAATTGCTTTACCGGGGAACTTGAGCTTCGGGAAGTACATTATTTGTGAACAAAGAATGTCACAAAATTTCTGTCTGAGCTATTATTGTTGTAGGTTAGAGCTAGACAACAGTTTTAAGACTTAGTTTTGCTTCCATGTCTACTGCATGGCATAAGTATGCTTAAGGAGATAAGGCAACTGCATGGTATAAGATGGCTCATGGTATCGAGGGTGTTAGAGAGACTAGACATTATTGGGGTTGACCCAAGTCTCATGTACAGATCACTAGTTACTAAGTTCATTATGGGTAGACGACAAAGGGAGTTGACTCAGTCATTTGTGCCGGGGGAATGATGTGATTGGAATAAGAAATGATGGGGAAGTGAGTGCAGCCTCCGGCGAGGAAATGCGGGGGAGATAGAATTTTTAGCGTGATGTGACGAATAAGATGGAATTTTTAGCATTACATAGAATTGTTTCATTAAAGGTAAATAAAATGGCTTAATTCAGAGTAACTTTTGAAAAAAAAAAAATTAAAAATTAAGTTAAATTTTTTTTTGGTACCTTGTTTTGGTCATCACCTAGTGTTCAGAATTTCACTCCGATTAATCTGGATCGACCGTTATAGGGCCCGACTAGGGATAAGTCTCCAAACATTATTTTTTTCGTATCCAGGAGAGTCGAACTCCCGATCTGATTAAGGGATGAAGGTGTCCACCCACCTATGTCAACAAGAGTCGATAAGTTAAAATAACTAATATTTTTAATCTATATTTAATAAATTTGTCATTTAAAATAAAATAAATATCTAATTAGTTGGCTAATATATGAAATATGAACATAAATGATATATCAATTATGGAGATCGTAATGATACTAATAGTGACAATGTGATCATTAAGTGTTAAGCACTGACATGATGTGATGAATGATATTAAAAAATATATCATTTTTAATTTTAGTTATTTTATGTATTATTCTCACTAATTTTTTAGAAAAAATAGTATAAAAAATCGTATATATTTGTTTTGTAAATTAAAAACTAAAATTCAATTTTAATTTTATTGATATAGTGCTATTATTTTAAAATATTTGAAAATAATAAAATTTCAAAGAAATTTCTAATTGTTAAGTGATTTTAAAGAATTGCCAGCTGTCATTTTTAACGGTCAGGTAGTTTTACAGAATCTCCAGCTGTCACCTTTTAAAGACAAAAAAGAAAAATGGAAACACAAAAAACGACACAATATGAGTAGGAGAGAGAGAGGAGAGTACGTGGGAAAGAGAAAGCAACAAAACAAAAGAATTTGGCTTCTTTTCTTCGTTGCAAAATTTTTGTTTCGGTTCAATTTCTGACAAGAGAAACATAATAGAATAATGAAGAAAAGCCAGAAAAACATCATTTAATGTTGTGAAATCGCATTCTTACCACTGTTCTTGTCTTTCTTCTTCTGCCGCTTCGTCATCTTGGTGCTGCGGTCTGTTCGGTGGTTGTTTCATCAATGGTTTCTTCAACCTTTGAAAATTCGATTCCTGCTGCTGGTACTTTCCGATTTTAATTTTATCTAATTTTTTTGATTGTTTGATTTAATTAATATTGAAATATGATGATATTTGTCATCCTTTTGGGGGTTTATAATTTCAGAGGCGGTTCAAGATTTAGTTTCATCTGTCGCTGATGAATCTCCCGGAGTCAGAGATGCTTCTGTCTTCTCTGACATTGCTTACTTGTAACAATCTCTCCCTCTTTTTCTCAATCGAGTATTGGAGTATTCCAGGATTCCACTTCTGGTGCTTGACTGTTGCTCTATTGTTGCACGTGGAGGCCGTCGAATATTTATTATCATCATTTTTTTTCCTTTCTAGTTTGTGAGATTTTTGCATTTTTTCTCACAAAGTGTTATTAGGTTATTTGGATTTGAATCGGAGAGTTGGGAATATTGCTGGTTTGTTTCCAGTTATGGCACATGCTGTTCGTTTTTTTGGACAGAAAGGAGGTCGATTCTTCTTTCATGTCGAAACTTGCCAAGATTACCACAGACGAGATTGTTTTCTCCAAGGTAATTTCATGGTCAAATTTACTAGTTAATGATCTAGTTTCTGGGATTACTATGGTGGATTAACCCCTCGTTTTTCTGGCATTGTGTGCAATTCAATTTTCTTCTTTGTAATAGTTGGTCAACTTTGCTTGAAGGCAGACTTCGTGTTTTGGGATGGGTGTTAAAATATTATGGGCAGAGTGATAGAGCTTAAATAAGTGTAATATTTGTGATTGATTTTGTATTATTTTTAAATAAATATTACACTAATATTTATGTTTTGTGACATTTGATTTAGGAGGAGACTTATTTTGAAAAATGAAGAAAAATGAGCTAAATTGGAGCAATTTTGTAAAGTATGGAAATTGGACAGCAATGCTCTTTCATTAGCACGTGGGCACGTGGATTTCAAGAGGCAAGCAAGAGATTTTGAAGATTTACTGCAGTAAAAATTTCCTTTCCTAGTTACACATTCAAGAGGAAATTGGGATGGAATTGAAGATATTGAAGAATTTTATTCCATTCCTAATATTTAGGAAAAGAAATTTTTAAAGATGTAAATTTGTTAGATATTATATTTTAGGAATTTTACTTTTACTTTTTATTTTCTTTTTATTTAGTAGTTATTAGGGTTAGAAATATTTACTTTTTATAAATAGGAAAAATCTTATGTTTTTTAGGGTTTCTACTCCTATATATATAGGAGTATTCCATACTTTTTGGAAGAGAACCTTGGAGGAGGCAGCCGGGCAGCCCCTTGGGGGCAGCACTATTCACGTCTACAGTAACAGTCTCAGCCGGGGGAGAAACTCTTTGTTCTTTTCTTCATTCCTTAGGAGCAATAAATCATTTTTTATGAGTTTTCTTTTTATTATGCTTTGTCTTTAATTTATTTTTCTAGTCAAAGGATTATTGAACCCTTGATGAATGATGATTGTGAGATCTAAATGATCTTATTTGCTTGATATTTGTGGGTATTTATTTAATCTCTATATTTAGTGTTTATGATTGTTTTGAGATTGTTAAATAGAGGCCTATATTTAATAACCCTAGAATATTCTACAACCATTTAAAAATAGCAATGTTTGTGTATTTTTAATGGAGTGGTGATTGACATAATTTTATGGCATCACAAGCGGTAGGATTTATGTCAAGAGATTAGGTAATCTAATTTAAATAAATCCAGGTTGAAATTTACTGATTAGAATTGGGTCTCTCTAGATCGTAATGCTGTCGGAACATTAAATCCAACGAGGGTCTCTTGGGTTGTCTTTCGATTAGGGAAGTAATTAACGATGGTATCTTGATTACCGAAAAAGTACGGAGAGATTGGTCGCTTCGTGGTACTTAGCGGCTATAACCAATTTATTCGCATAATATCGAGTAATTTTTGTATCGATGATCAATCAAACATATCAAGGCGGAAATAACTCCTTTGGCTAGGTTTTATTTTAATTGACATCTTTTCCTTTGATTGATATTATCTCATCATTTTATTGTAGTTAATTTTCATTAATTTGTTTGCTTAGTTATTTTAGATTATTTCATCAAAACCCCCCATATTTTCATTTTCCTTGAAAGAGATAAATCCGCCGTTCTCTGTGGATACGACCCTACTCGCGCTATATTCGTATTGTTTGAAGTAAGTATTTTATTTTTGATTGTTTGACGACACACCACGGAGTTTTGAAAAATCTTTTTCCATGATCTGACAATATGAAAATAGATTTCACATGCTTAGCTTCTAATTAGATCTTTACCAACCTCATCCTCTTTCCCAGTAAACTTTCTGTCAGAAGTATCTTCTAAATATATATTTTGTTGTTTGACATTTGCACTTTCCTTTGCCATTATCTCTTCATTTTGCCTCGATATAGGAACTAAATGCTGAGCGGCAAAGGGCTGAGTCAGGCTTGCCTGTGTCAACAGCTTAACGTCTGCCCGACCCTGTGAGTTTCAGTAATTTTATTCCATACTGAGAATTAATGAGGGCTTTTAGAAAGTTAATTTTTCTCTGTTGAAATTCCCTTGGAACTTTTCTGTATCTTTGTTTCAATGGCTTTTAATTCTCTTTATTTTGGTATATGATGGAGGAAATATTTCTTCATCTTTCCGGTTCACATTCAGCTTTACCAGCCATGCTCAAATCCTTGCTGACTTTGCCTCTGCCGAAGGCTTCAGTTTTTGTATCTTTACTATGAGCTCAAGTATTTTGGTCTACTGCATTAAGTTAATTTATTTATTTTGATCGTCAAAGCTTTGCAGTTCACTCCATGGATAAAAGGTGTGCTTTCATGTATTTTGCATATTCTTGGAAATCCCCCCGGGGGGGGATGTCCACTGAACAACTTTTGCAATGGTGAGTTCTGATTTAGTTTTCCTACTTACCCATTAGGACTAATTAAGTTCATTATCCCCTCACTTTTCTCTCCACATTTGGTGACAGAGTTGTGATTTGTTGCATCTAGCATCTTATTTTTTTTATTATTTATTTTTAGTTTAAAGATATCACGACGATTAGCAAACATGCTTTTGCCAAGGCAAAAATGTATTAACTAGGACTTTCGTAGCCTGGGTCATTTGACTTGGTTGAGTAACGTGGCACTGTATAATTGGACCACGGGCACAGGGAAATACGGATGCCCAAAATTTTGAGGAGGTGAAAAATGGGAAGTGAGAGATGCTGATTGTGGATGGGGTATTAAATGACCGTTGGGATTTTGGCAAACTTTTAATGCTTCAAAAATTAGGTGGGTGCTCAACCGAACTCCCAACTCAAATCATGAACATGATTCCCTTAAATACCCCTCTCTCTCTCTCTCTCTCCGGCAATGAGTTTCTCATTTTCTTTTCCCTCCCCTCCATGCGATACTCGTGCCTCTATCCCTCTCTTAAAAAAATTTTTGGTTGGCTTTGGCTGATAGGATATTCAAAATCGAAGACAAAATTTTCTCATCGTTGACATCGATTATACCTTGTAGTATCTTCGACGCGTAAGTTTTTTTTCAGGATTCAATTTCAATTCTTTTTTATGTTTTCTTGAATTGAACCATTTGCATTTTTGGCACTAATGTGAGATTTATTGGAGGGTGGCTGAGCAAACCCAGGACGGAGATTTCTATGTCCTACTCGAATTTATTTTGCTTTATTTGGATTTTTTGATTCTTTTAAGAAAACCCATGTACAGAAACCCTTTATTTGAGTCATTCTTAGTCAACACTGTTCATAAATTTGTGGGTAGATGACAAGAATTTTGGTTTAGTTGGGTGTGAAAATCTGAGTGAAAAAGGATTAGTTCTGATTTCGGTGTCCAATTTTACCAATAAAAGATCATAATCTTATTAGATACTGTTTATGATCCAAGACAGAACAACATTATAGATTGTGATTTGGGAAAACAGTACCTATTAAAAAAACTACAAGTGGTTTTTTATGAAATTTAGGTCTTAACAAGAAATTAGATGTTGAATTCATTGAAAATCCCACAAAAGATACTACTTTGTCCATATAATTGAACTATCTGGGGAAATCTAGATTAAGTTTCGTTTAGAAGATGGTTGGAAGCATTGAAGGAATGGTGAATAATAGGCATTCCAATGTGCCAAGCCATAACGGTGTAGCAGAAGAGAAGCTTGATGATCTTCGATGCGTTCTGGGTAAGGGCGATGGAGATGTGTTGAAGATTGTGGGTGTTGGTGCTGGTGCTTGGGGTAGTGTCTTTACTGCCCTGTTGCAAGATAGTTATGGTCATCTTTGGGATAAGGTGCAGATCCTTATATGGAGAGAAGAAAGCACAATAGGGCTACAGCTGAGCATCTCTTTGAAGTGATCAATTCGAGGGAGGATGTATTGAGGAGGTTGATTCGGCATTGTGCATATTTGAAGTATGTTGAGGCAAGGCTTGGTGATCTCTGTATGCTGATGAGAATTTGAAAGGCGGCTTTTGCTTGAACATGATCGATACGCCTCTTTGCCCTTTGAAGGTTGTGACTAACTTGCAGTACGACATTGTTATCAATGGCGTGCCCTCAACTAAAACTAGTGAGGTCTTTGAAGAGATTAGTAAGTTTGAAGAGATTAGTAAGTATTGGAAGGAGAGACTCATGGTGCCAACAATAATTTCTCTGGCAAAGGGTATAGAGGCTGCAGTG
Organism: Dillenia suffruticosa; assembly: GCA_033439265.1. Taxonomy (NCBI): domain Eukaryota; kingdom Viridiplantae; phylum Streptophyta; class Magnoliopsida; order Dilleniales; family Dilleniaceae; genus Dillenia; species Dillenia suffruticosa. The sequence continues at coordinate 24,225,355 of JAVTVX010000035.1, forward strand.
AAGCCTGTTCCTCGTATAACACCTACACGATAATTAGTCGAGCAAGTAAGTTATTTACACGCTGTACTTCATCTCGATTCATGAATTTCTTGGACTATATATTATCAGTAGGGGACATGGATGAAGAAGAGTATGTAGGTTCTCAGGTTCTGAGGAGAGAAATCCTGGATAGTGGACTCTAGAACATTCCAATTACATTCATAATTCTAAAAATTTTTAGGAAGCATTTCTAAAATCCTGAAACATTCATTTTCCCTCATTCTTTCTTTTTCTTTCATTTTTTTTTGGGTGAAAAAATAGCTTAATATTGAAAAGGGATGTTGATTGTGCACTCACACTGAGATCTTTAAATTCTCGGTTCTAGAGCAATGAGAAATCCAACAAAGGTGCAGGGTTAAAGTCTGAGAGGTTTTGCAATGAATAAAGCAACCCTTCAACAGATGCATGGGTTAGAGATATATTTGAGATACAATATGGAATTATTTAATTTGTATATATTCAAAGCTATGTTCTATTGCATCAAATGCCACAGTTTTGTGCCTTTTACTCGTCTCAAAGGATTACTAGTTAGACTTCTTAAATCACACGTTTTATGCTATACTCATATTATATGGAAATAAGCTTGGTCCAGTATTAATTGTTGTGCTTCACTTATGATGCCATTTTCTTCTTAAACTAATTTTCACTATTCACTTACTGGGAATCATTGTTCCCACCCTAAGTCACTCTAACCTTGCAGCTGGTGTGCCAGTGGAGAATATTCTCTGTCTTGGTGGACCAAACTTTGCCTCTGAGATTTATAATAAGGAATATGCTAATGCTAGAATTTGTGGAGCTGAAAAGTGGAGGAAACCTCTTGCCAAATTCTTGAGGCTGCCTCATTTTATTGTATGGGACAACAGTGATCTTGTTACTCATGAAGTTATGGGTGGCTTGAAGAATGTCTACACCATTGGTGCTGATATGTCCTGTAACTTTTACAGAAACACGATCCTTAAATCACTCTTATGTTTTTGATGTCTCTTATATGTGGAATTCTGGGTTCTGTAAACTTATTTACAGAAAGGGGCATGAGCAATTCTAGACCTTTTTTGTCCTATATAGCTTGGCCAAGTTCACCTTCGAACAGAAAAGCAGATCCCCCTCCCAATTTTCTGTTACGTGACTTTTTTTTTTTTTTTTTTTTTAATTATGCATAACTTCTTCTGGGTACAACCATATGTGCTAAGGCAGTGATATAAATTTCCTTTTGTTCGCCACATATGTGGGCTGCTACTTGTAATGTTTGTCGGTCCAAAGTTAGGAAACTAACTAAAAATGACACAAGGGTGAGAATACACCAGATGTTGTGAACTTCTTTTCTTCAAAGAAGGTGATAGTACCAATCGGAGTTACACCATAAGCTGAACTCAAAATCTTTTTGGAATTTGGTGTTAACGGGAATGGTGGCAGCTCTTACAAATGAGAGTGCCACAAGCAAATCAGTATACTTTGCACACTGCACATCGGAGATGATATTTATTACTCATTTGTTGGCAGAAGAACCTGAAAAGCTTGCTGGACCTTTGCTTGCTGATACTTACGTGACCTTGTTGAAGGGTCATAATGCTTGGTATGGCCAAATGATCGCAAAGGGGCAACTAAGCCTTGATATGGCTGATGCCATTAGCGGCAAGGGAATGATTCAGATTCTAATTTTGTTTTACTGTAGTCTTTGTTTTGAACTTTCCCTCTTTCACATCATTGTTTAACTGAAAAAGAAGAATTGGAACCAGGAGTGAAACTGCCAAATGTTGTTACATGTGTCATAGATAGTGTAAGAGTGATACATGGTTTTCTAGTATCTGTCAATAATGGCAGTAGGTTGATTTTGCCAAACATCCTCAATTTAGTGGCCAGTCGATGATTTTACTACTTTAAGCTATTAATTGGAGAGGTCACTATCTTGTTGGAACATTAAGCATAATCCTAAGCCCTCTTGTTCTTTATTATTATTTTTTTTGTTACACTAAGATTTGAACCCGAGATCACAGGGTTGGAGGAGAGGGATTGTGACCACTAGACTATCTCCTTGGGGATGTCCTCTTGTTCTTTATGATTCTATCACGTCGGATATTTTCTAGATGTCTGGGAACCTGACTTAAAGAGTTCTTGGGTTGGATCGTAGTGCTTGATTTCTCCATTTCTCAGAAGTAATACTCATTTCAAAAAGGAAAATACTTCTGTCCCTTTTTGTTGCAGGGAGTCTCAGCAGCGTGTGCATTTTACGAGCTTCTCAGCCAGTCCAGCCTGAGTATGTTGCATCCAGAAGAGAACAAGCCTGTTGCTCCTCTGGAGCTTTGCCCTATCCTAAAAACATTGTATAGAATACTGAAAATAAGGTAATCTTGACCTTGTCTTTTAATTGACATACTCGCCACCCCCCCAAAAAAAAAAGAAAGAAAAAAGAATACCAATTTTATGACCCTGATTCTTTGATCTTTATTCATAGTAACGTGCAAATAATTGTCTGGTGGTTGTGATGCCCATGCTTGTTCCGTTCACGGAAACAAGTCGACATCTTAGGTTGATGGAACCATAATAAGGATGCAGTCCCAATTCTTCTGTGTCCATTTCATCCACAAAGACATAATCTTGATGTAGAAGGGTAAGTAAATCCTGACTTACTAATAAAAAGCGTTCACACAGTGCATAAACTGTTCTCCGATTTCACGCTTCGAACACGTGATCTCGAGATCGAACAACTCAACTGTTGTGTCAAGTTTCGTCCTCAAATATCCTGACTTATTAATGTTTTTGAAAAATAAAAGAAAAGCCCAAATACCTTTTTCTTTTCGAGGAGAAGGAAAGAGAATTGTTTCTTTTCCAAGTTGGGAGAAAAAAATCTGATGGCACCTTCTTCTTTTTTTTTTTTAGGAGAGGGACAATGAGAGAGTCTAGATATATTTATAAAAGTTAACTTTTTTATTTTTATGGGAGAAAAAAAATAAAGAGTCTAAATGTGAAAAAATCTATTGAACCAAACCAAAATTGGAAATAGACAATGTTTTCATAAAATTTCATATTTGGACAAAAATCCTTATTTTTTTTTTTATTTCTTGTCTGTTCCTCGACTAGAACTCACTTTGGGGGGGATACAAATTATACCATGATTTTAAATTCTTTTTTTGTATTTCTAGTCTTGAGAGAACATTTTATCAAAATAATAAAAAAATTAAATATAGGGTATGAAAAATAAAAATCTATTACGGCAAATTGAACCTAAGATTTGTCCCCCCCCCCAAAAAAAAAAAATCCAAGATTGGTATTCTAGAGAGAAACTTACCCTATTTCAGTTGCATTCAAGAAGCGAAATAAGACGCAAAGTGCAACCTCATTGGGCTAAGCAGTGCTCCTGTCTCCCTGATGAAAATACTATGGCTTTGATCCATAGCTATATTTTGCCTTAAAATCCCAATGTTATATTAATGTTGATGTGCAGGGAGTTTCAGACGCAGGCCAATCTTCAGGCCTTGAGAGATGAAACCATGACTGATCCACGAGATCGGATTGAGACTGCTCAAACCCATGCTTTTTATAGACCACTTCTCGGATCGCCTTGACTTCCCTGCCTTGGCCTGTGATTGGATGTTGTTATGTTGGAGTTTAATTAGTTTTGGCCGAAGGCATTTGTTGGAGGAACCGAACAATAAGTTTAAATATATTGATATGTTATATCTTCTACTTAATGCCCAAGTCGACGCATTCTCTCTCTCTCTGTCTCTCTCCCCCACATCTTTTTCTGTCGCTGCCTTGCCTGAAAGTTCACACATGAATATTGTAAACTATAAAGCAGAGGGTGGTCTCTGTGATTTTGAACAGCTATTAAGCAGAGAGAGATAGTTAAGGTAGGGTGTTTTTGTTTTGCATCAATTCCTTGAACCCCTCTGTTTTTGTTTTGCATCAATTCCTTGAATCCCTCTTTTCTGCTTGATAAGTTTTTATTAGGTGGGAAGGCACAAATCAAATATGGTCTAGGTTTAAGGGAGAGGGATGGCACCATGAGCCAACAAAACCTTAAATTCCTCGAGTCCTTTAGGCTAAATAGAGAAAGTAAAGGACAAGTTTGAGGTTTTATATGCATATCCTTCGTCTTCTCATAAGTTAAGATTTAATAAAAATCCTTATGATTTAAAATAGTTCACTAAACAACCCCTACTTAAATTTTTTCTCAAATCACAACTAAATCTTCGAATTTTGAATTTTTTCTTTTTTTGGAATTTTTTTTTTTTTGTGCAGTGCAAAATAACTATCATACAAGGTTTATGCATAATTTTTTTTTAAAAAAAAATCAATGCTGAATTCTTAAAGTTATTCCGATTACAAGTTAAAAAAATATTCTTTATTTTACAGAAATTGAAAAAAAAAATCCTCTTCTTGAATAATTTGAGACGTGATCAATTATTTTTTCTTTTAATTTTTTTTCCTCCTCTCGGTTCTAGTAAGGCTAATTTAGTAAATTTGGGATATATTCTTCCGGCTCCAACATAAATATATCCAATTCGCCATCGAAGGTTTTTGAGAATCTTCGGACCTGACTGACATTAGTTATTGGATCAGGGCATCGAAAATGGCAGAGAGTGAGAAACCCAACAATCTTCACGACCTTCTCAAACCCTTCTACGAGAGGGCTTCTGAAGCTGAGGTTAGACCGACCAATTACTCAGCAATTTTCATCACAGAACCTTTTGTGTGTGTGTGTGTGCGCGCGCGCGCGCGCTCTGTTCTTTATGCACTTGTTTTGAAATGCTCTAACTTGAATGTTAGAGGTTTTTGAACCATTTAGTGCTTTTGGGGTTTAGGGGTTTTTCCATGAATCCCGGAATGATATCTGGGTGTTGGTCAAATCTTGTGTTGGGTTATTGGAAATGCTCATGAAACCCTAGTATATTTGTCTTTCTTTTCTTGCACTATTACTGTTTGAATATGTGTCCTGGCGTTGTTTGAACCGTTAGGGATTAGGGTTTTCGTGACGCTGAAATTCTAATTGGGTTTTGAGAAAATCTTGTCTTCCTGATAATGTTCCAATTGTTATGGTTCGAATTGAATGATTTTGGGGACAAATGACGGCGCTCCCAAAACCCTAGTATGTTTGAGTTGATTTTAATGCTCCAGCAGTAATGTGGTGTTCTGGTCTTCATACAGTTCTTCTGAAACATTTCAACTTCATGTCTAGTGGTATTTAATCATTTAGGATTTTTGGAGTTAGGTATTTTTTTTTTCATTGACTTTGAAATGCTATCTGCCTGTTCGGAAAATCTTGTTTATTTGAAAGTTCTCAATACATTTTGAATGTTTTCAGTCATTGATAATACTTGCTAATGTTCTCAAAACTCTTGTTTAATTTCGGAACATGTATCTTGTTCTGAATCCTACATTGTGAAGCTTAAGTGGTGAGCATTTGGATGAGTTTTCTATTGGATATCCATTTTGGTGTTTGGTGAGGATTCACGATGAGTTCATACTGTGTTTTTATGCTGAAAAGTATAATTTGGTGACTCAAATGCAGAATTCTTTGTCATTGAAAAGGGTGAGTATTGAATACCCATTTAGCTGAAAAGATGAATGGCTGACAAAGTTTTCCTAGTAATCAAGGTCTATGTGTTTTGAGTCATTGAGAACAATTGTTTGACTTGTAAATTGACCAACTAGTGATAAAAATATAGTCTCTAATCTTTTTGGTCGGTCAAAATTTTGGCTTCATCACTTATTGTGTGCAATAGCATTAAGACTGTTCCTTTCTCCAATTACCAGAATGTTGGGGAAGAACTAGAGTGACTGTAGGGTTTTCAAAACCTTATTAATTTCAAATTATCATGGATCTCTCCATTTGTGTTTGTGTGCTATCAAGTTGACATAGCCAATATTATATTTTGTTATCATCAAGAGATCTAACAAACTTCACACTTTATTTGTCTGTCTTTAAAGGACCGCCTGTCAAGACTTGAAAGCGCCCTTGGCAACAAGAAAGGTAAAATAACCTTGTTAATCTCAGAAAGTGTTTACGGCAACTTTTCCTGTATTGAAAAAGTTTTCACCATTTAATAGATGCTGGTAACGAGTTGTTGTTGAAGAGTATAAATGACCTTCAAGCAAAGCTAAAAGATGCAGAACTTTCACAAGTTACAGAGAGACAGCAGGTTTTCATTCTCTACTACCCTGGAATCCTAGTTTCACCTTTGCAGTCACCAATAGATGCCGCAAGGTAAAATTTGTGTTTTTGTGTGACATTTTCAGGCTCAAAGAGAGATCCAGAGACTGACTGCTGAAAACCAGAAGCTCCAGTACAGGATCACCCATCTTGTGCGGGCATTGAATGAGGCAGATGGCAAACTGGAGAAAATTTGATGTCAAATGACACTACTTAAGTGACAAAGAGGTTCTTGATAAGATGATTAGAGTTTATAGCTATGTCTGTTGCGGGCACGGTTAGTGAGAATGCCAATATAATTTTGAATTTTCTGATAGCAGTGATATTATAGTTTCTCTTTACAATCAAGAGATCCTATACACATTGACTCATTCTTTAATCTCCACACTTGAAAGTATGATTACCAGGGTGGAAGATTCTTTGATCTCCACAAGAATCAATTCTGTGTTCTTTTTAACCTGTTCTTGTGGCTCGGAAACAAAATCTGGATTGATACTGATATTAGGAGCAATTCTCAGTTTGTCGGCCGTAAATACACCCGACTTAACTGATTTCTTCACAGTCATGCAGTTTAAAGATAGAGCTAGGCCATTACTGCCAGCCATGCTTGTTTCCCGTGGCCTCTTTGATATCAGTACCAAAGATAAATTGGGATCATCTTTGGAGGGTACACATGGCTGCTGAACACCTGCAGGATCTGACTGATTTTCCTTTTGGCTTTCTTGCTTTCTTGCTTTAAAAAAGATATCAAATTGAGGTCATCAGCAGCAACAATTTCAGCATTTTGAAACAAGTTTGTTCTTCTTCATCTACCTTCACCTGTGGCTCGCCTGGATTTTTCTTTTTATGATCTTCCTCTTCAGCTTCAAAATTCAAGTCTCTGTCATTCATCCGCGTATGAACACTCTTTTGTCTCTGCCACTGGCATAAGATCTGGTCTCTTATTCTCTCATCTTACAGGAACAGGAAGGCTTTTCTCGCTTCCACAAATCCAAAGACTTCTCTTCCTTACAAGAACCGGAAACAATCTTTTTCTTTGGAGAATCTGTTGACCCTTTGCATAGGTCTAGTTTGTGTCGCATGAATTGGGGTAGACAATCATTTCCTATGGAGCATCTGTTGGCCCTTTAAATAGGTTTTGCTTTACATTAGTGTGCCCTGTTGGCTTTCCCACTGCAGAAGACTTCCAATTTTCAATAATTGTAGGCTGCAAAAGTATGAAAATACTTCTAATCAATTTGCTAAATCTGATTGTCATAGAAGCTATCTGGCATTCCATCACACACTTACCCTATTTCTTGGAACGGATCTCGGAGTCCATTACAAAAGGAGAACAAAGGGTTTTCTATTTTTGCTAAGTTATTCTGGATTTTTGTCCACGCCTTCAGAATGGGCATATGTTTCTTTCATCTTCTTTTCATCCAATTCTGGATTTCTCTAAGAAGTTTATTGCTTTAGATAAGAATCTGAATTATTAAATTGAAGATACTCAGCAATAGCTCCATAAACACCTTTTAAAACCTAAAATCGTGGCTCAACCCAAAGCCAACTCTTGACATTTATTCCACGTGTCGGCTCTTGACCTGGTTCTCATTGAGATCATGTGCTTTGAAGACCACCACAAGTATGCAGTCTCTACCAATCACATCTCTCTTACTTCAATTTGGCCAATATTTCTCTCTCCTTAACCATATCTTCACACCCCTATTCACTAGTTTTTGAATTTTGGTCTTTCTTCTTTTAAAACCATTTTACTGGTGAATGTTTTTGAAGAGAAGTGGAAAAATTGTTCTAAATTGTTGAAAAAGAAATTCAATGAATAATCACATTTATTATTTATCCATATTCTTTTAAAATTTAAAATTTAAAATTTAAAATATAGTAATCAAACCCCTTAATTGTACCAAATGATCTTTTAATGCTAGCTACTAATTGTGTTTTTATTTACTGTTATTGATTTTAATAAGTTGATTTATGTATATAATTTATATCACGAAGGGATGTAAAACTTGTAGCCATAGAGTTTGATTTTGTCGAGAGAGATAAAATAACAATTATAATTATTTTTTATTCAGATTAATAATTTTTTATATAAATATTTAAAGAAAAGTTAAGATGAACATAAAATTCAAAAAAAAAAAAAATCATTATGTAATCTAAATTGTGTTTTTAACAAATATAAGAAGGTTTTAAAGTAGAAAGTTATTTATTATTATTTGGTTCAATATCTTTATGTTTAATAGAAAGAGAATTTTTTTTTTTTAAAAAAAGGTAAATTACTTACAATATTGAATAGTTCGTATAGAACATGGTTTTGAGTACAATAGAAAATATTAATATTATGAATATGAATATGAAACTATTATTAAAAATATTATTTTTGATAACCTTTTTATAATTAAAATTGTTCATTATCTAACCATATTAAATGAGTACAATAATGATAATTATATTTTTTTTACAAATACAATTTTTATAATCTTAATGTATGAGTCAGGTAGAAAGAGCAAAAATCATGAGAAAAAATGATCTCATTCTGTACCGGCAAAAGGATTCAAATCATGATTTTAAGTAATGACAAATTGACAATATCTTGCAAGAAATCGTGAAATAAAAGAATGAGTGATATTAGTATTATATCACTGAAAGGATTATTTATTAAAAAATACCAGTGATAATAGGAAAAAAAAGTATTAAATGTGAAAAAAAAAAGTTATATACCAGTTCTTGTTCAGGATATGGGGTAGCGTAAATATTGCTAATAAATAAAAAATTCCCTCAAAAACGGCACATACATGCATGGTCATTTCCTCCCTCTCTCTCTCTCTCTCTCTCTCTCTCTCTCTCTCTCTCTTCTTACACATGTCCCAGCAAAAATTTACATCACTGACACAACAAATTTAGATCCCAAAAGATGGACAACAACTGGATTTTTCAAATACCCATTCTTCATTGGAGGTCAAACGGGCTTCAATCTTCAAATCTGACCCCTATGCATTAAACCTAATCGAAAACCCATAAAAAATGTCATCAGAAAGGCAAACCTTTTTCATAGCATCCTTAATAGTCCTGTGGTATTCATCAAATATTGGTGTTTTGTTGCTGAACAAGTTCTTGCTATCCAATTATGGTTTCGGTTTCCCAATTTTCCTCACAATGTGTCACATGTCGGCATGTGCAATCCTCAGTTACATTTCCATTGTTGTTTTCAAGGCTGTGCCTCTCCAAATGATCACATCCTGGTCTCAGTTCTTGAAGATTGCAACTCTGAGCATTGTGTTTTGTGGGTCTGTGGTTGGAGGTAATATCTCTCTCAAGTACCTCCCTGTGTCTTTCAATCAGGCGGTGGGTGCAACGTCGCCGATTTTCACAGCCATGTTTGCTTATTTGATGACCACGAAGAGGGAGGCCTGGATTACGTATGCTGCTCTTGTGCCTGTCGTTCTTGGTGTGATTATTGCTAGCGGGGTACATTTATTTTTCAAAATTTTTTTGCGGGTTTGATTAATTTTACTGGTTCGTGTCATTTTGGTGGTTTAATTGTGGTTATTGCATGTGGGTTATGTTTTATTTTCAATAGTTGTTTATGGGTTTTGTTTATTTTATTTATTTATTTTTTTGTGTAATCTGGGTGGTTTAGTTATGATTTGATATTTTATTGTGTATGGTTTCTTTGATAAATTATAGGAGGCAATTAGCTGGCATATTTCTGATTACTTATTTGATTGACCATAGGTTCCTAATTACTACTCTAATAAATTTAGCCATTTTTTCTAGTACACTGCGAACCGAATCGGTATCTATCTTTTATGTATTTGATCCATGTATACATGCTTCTGCAATTTCAATATGATATTGTCTGTTTAGATTCAGAAAATCTCCAAATGTTTTAATTTTGGCTAGAGAAACTGATAGCCTGAAACTATAGAATGTTCGGAGTGGTTTTAGTTGCTTATGCATTCAATATCAAGCACATTGTTAGATCTTGTTATCAAATTTTGCAGTTATTTTTTTGTTATTTTTCTGAAACTGGGTAATATGATTAGTAGAGGTATAGACATCGTATTCTAAAAGCCCTCAGAAGCTGATTTTTTTTTTTTTGGGTGATGAAATTATGATCACTTAGGATATCCGTAGCAATAAACTTCCCATGGCAGAAAACCATGAATTCGGTTTTATTGCCTTTGTGTACTATTCTTGCATCTGACTTATCTCCCTCAAGAACTAAATGCTGAGGAAATTTTCTGGATCCGTAGCAATAAACTCCCCATGGCAGAAAACCATGAATTAGGTTTTATTGCCTTTATGTACCATTCTTGCGTCTGACATATCTCCCTCAAGAACTAAATGCTGAGGAAATTTTCAGGCTTTTAAATGTGAGACAAGATGAAAGTGTAAAATTTTATTACATACAAATATAATTGCATCTGCTGTTTCTTTGGAAGATTCTATGCCATTTGTTGCTGAAAATAAATCACTATATTGATACTAAAATTGAGAATATTGCTAAATTAACCTTTAAAGAACTGGTGGTAATCATGGAAATATTTGAGCTGAACAATAAGATCCGCATCACCTATAAGTCAATTGGTGATCCATCATACAAAAGAAGTAAGACCTATTTACTGATAAACTCATTAGTTGTGGAAGATGTGATCTGCTCTATGGTTGAAGAAAACCTAGTTTGCAGTGAGATTTGATTGCATCATAGGATCATTTGCCTTGAAGGGTAATATTACAGGAAAATTTCTTTTGATAATATATGTGGAATTGTTGAATCCTATACTTGGTATATAGTGGATGAGTGAGGTGTATGTATACATTGGCCCAATGAGTAATAGCTTAAGCTTTCAGTGAGATGATGCCTCTTATTGTATATGCACTTACGCAATCAAGAGGAAAAAAAAAGAGAGAAAAAATTGAACAAGAAAAAAACTTGGTTATCCCACCAAGGACAGAAAAAAACTTGGTTATCCCACCAAGGTGCGTCCCAAGAAGTAGTATTCTAGATGATAGTTCTCAGTTGGGCGGAACAAGAGTAGTTCAAGAAATGAGCATGCAATCTTATGATTCATCACTTCCTATGGTTGAGAAGGACTCCTTTGATTTCATCCACTTCCTGCTAACAATCGAGTTAAAGGGGGAGCATGATGAATGCAGTGAACTTACACATGACCGTCGATTGTTGGAATCATGTGTCGGAAGTGAATATCATGGATAACTCAGGTATATGCGTACATAGTTTGCCAACATCCAATAGCTTAAAATTTTTGATGACATGACATAAAATTTTTTATCCATGCATTTGGATGGAAAAATTTTGGGTATCCTGCTAAAGCACTTCCCAACAGCTTTGTTATGAGACTCCCTTTTTTTTTGTTTTTTCTCTACTGGTTCTAGTATTCACTCGGACTTGTTGGGAGATTTTAAGATTAGAGATACATAGGAGTTTTGCATTATTAGGACTAGAGAGTTGGCAAGTGTTTAAAGAAAAGGAAAGGGAAAAGAAGTGGAAGAGCAAGGCACCTAGCCATGAGACTGTCCCTGTATTGTACTCATACACAAAAAAATTCTAATTAAATAATGAAATATTCTTCTAGCCATCAATCTTTAAGGTTTCCTTGTTACTTTTCTGTAAACTGTGAATTTAAATATCTGCATTGACATGTCAGATTTAGTTTTGGAGTGGAGGATATTGTATGGTGACTACTGACTACTTTGTTAGCTGAAGCTTCATTTTGCATAATTTTGTCATGTCTCCTGTGCAACTTGATGAAGTTCATACAATACAAGCATGAAAGCAGTCCAAAGAAAAGAGAATGAATAACTAAAAATGTCCAATGTGACTTATGCAAGGACACATTTCCCCTTGCAGGATGGCCTTCACTCTTCACCTTGCACTATCTGTTCATGCTAGTTTTACCAAATGGGTTTATGCTTAACTGCAATTGTATGTGTAACTAAAAGGTTTGAAAAGAAGGTTAGTCACAACAAAGAGTTGTGCGAATGGGCTGGTCTTCTCTTCTAAAGTGGAAAGTGAACATCATTATGTTCCTCTATGCTTCTGGGATTTTCCTGAATTCTTGTATACGTTTGCTTATGTTATAAGTCTCATTATTTCTTGTGTTGTTACAGGGTGAGCCTGGTTTTCATTTGTTTGGATTCATAATGTGTATAAGTGCTACAGCTGCGAGAGCCTTCAAGTCTGTTCTCCAGGGAATCCTACTTTCTGCTGAAGGGTAAGAACTTTACTAATTTCTGTTACTGCTCTGTACTGCCACCTTTTCATTTTGGTTATTCACATTATAGGTTGTAGCAAGAAACTATGCTTGTGAAGTAGCATCTCATCTAAATATTATGTGATCTGTATTGTTTTGTCGTCACTTGATCTTTCAACAAATTACCAGAAATACGAAAATTTATTCTTTATTTTTGCTTGTTGATTGTTTACAAGTGTTTTAAGACATTTGTCTTTTTTAAAACTGGATTTACTTTTGGGTGTTTCATCCTTCCCTGGGATTTTGTTTGTCTGGTTTTTATTGCAGATAACCAAACGGGCTTGTGCAACTTAACTTATCTTCTGTGTCTCATTCTTCACAACTCTGTGCTTAATTTTCCCTTCTTCATTTACAACTTGAGTGCACATCGTCTATAAAAGTGACCTATAGCACTGTTCCAATATAGCCAAGGTATTTGGTGCCTTCATTGCCATCTGTTTTGAGGAAAATGTTACCACCTGTGGTTGTTTTGAAATTTTAGATGTTATAAGAGATTATTACCCTTTTAAATGTAAAAGAAACAGAATCGTTTCAAATATCTGGCTTAATTAAAAAAAGAAACATTGGAGATGTTAAAATCAACTACTAAGCATGAATGATGCAGATCAAACTGTCATGTCCATGAATGGCAACACCAAAGCTGGATCCACACCTTAACTCTGCTGACCCAGCCCTCAAGACCAACATTGATTTCTTGATTCTAATCAAAATTCAAGAAGAGATGTTTGAGACAAATAAAGAAAAAAAAAAAGAATAAGCTGACAATCCCAATCAGAACATGGAAAAATAGATTTTTCTCCTTAGATCCTTGATCTTACAACCACACGAAGAACATGTCATCTATCACCGCAAAAATTTATATCCCAAATTTTGTCAACATAATAAAAACATATTTTTTCTAAAACTATACCAAATTTCATTTTGCAAAGCATTCTTCTTGGTGTATCCAAATCAAATCTATAGCAACCAGTGTATATGTATAATTGAAAAGGCTGCATTGTTCATAAAACTATACTAACTACTAGACAAATCCAAAATCCAAAAGCCAACCACACCCTTCCGAAGATCCTCCACGTTAGTCAAATGCCTGTTAGAGCTCCTGAAATCGTTGATGCCCCGTCAACCGTCAATGAAACCCCCTGGGATCAGAAGTGGTGAAGTTGGAGTTTTGGAATTGTAAAAAATCAGGAAAAAAAAATCAAAGAAAAACATATATATTTTGCCAATAATAAAAACAAACCATAAAAGCAAATTATAGCTGTATAAACACCTCATATGCTATCACAAAAATAATTGAGTTCATGTTGAACTAATTGATCGAACAAGTCAAGGTAAAGGTTGAACTCATTGATTAAATGAGTAACAAAAATTGGCTGTCAGTTAAGAGTATGGGATGCGTACACCCCCAATTGGTGAGCTACTTACAACCCCTTAACTCGAGCTGGTAGTACTATCAGCAAAGAATATCATAACTGTGGCACATACTTTTGATTGACATGGAGGTTCTTTGGAAGGGTATCTTGCAGTTTTGGATTTTGTATTTAATCTATTGATTAGCATAGTTTATGATTGTTTCGCTTTTCCGGGAAAATTTCAAAAATGAAAAAGCATATCTAATGATTGCCACAGGTCTGATTTGAATAGGCTTCGAGGAAAGCTTTGGAAAATGGTGGTTTATACTTAAAAAATATATGTTTCTTTTGTGTGTAATCTGGAATCTAAATTTTTGAGGTGATGGAAAATATGTTTTTGTTGTGGTTGTAAGATAAGGGATCTCACTGGTTAAATCTACTTTTTCACGTTCAGATTGGGATTGTTGATTGATTCTGTTTACTCTTATTTTTCATTTGTACATCTCTCTCTCTCTCTCTCTCTCTCTCTCTCTCTCTCTCTCTCTATATATATATATATATATATATATATTGTTGAGTCTCAGATTAAAGATATGCGAAGCATGTAGAAGGACATAGAGATGATATTGGACAAGCACAATGAAGCAGAAGAGCTAAAAATAGTAGGACTCAACCTAAAACACACATAATAAAATAATATAAACATAGTTTTAATGTAGATATTAAAATTAACTAATACTCTTAAATAAAGTGATAAATGATAATCATCAGCGGAAACTTTATCTATGCCTTTGATTCAATATATATGGTAGCTTTAGTTTGAGTCTGTACTCCCATCTATCAAGTTTCCTAGTGTCTATTTGAATAAAATGTGAAAAAATGGAATGAAACTTCAAAAAAGCATTTTTTTGGAATAAATGTTATAAGTGTGGACACAATACGCATGTCCAATACTTGTCTTTAAAATTTTATAAGAGCGTTGTGTTTGAATATATGTATGAAATGAATACAACTCATTTCTAGAAGTGTTGTAGAGTTGGAGATTCTTTGTGATCGACCAGTTGGGTCTAGGGATTATTTCATTTCTGGGGTTCACAGTGGACTTCGTAAAAATCTTTTTTAACTTTTTCTCAGTCTAACAGGGAAGAGTTGAATTCCATGAATTTGCTGCTATACATGTCACCAATTGCTGTTCTAGTTTTGTTTCCTACAACCATGATAATGGAGCCCAGTGTGATGGAAGATATTTTTGTGCTTGGAAGAGAACATAGATTCATGTGGCTACTTCTCACAGTCAATTCAGCAATGGCATATTCAGTTAATTTAACCAACTTCTTGGTGACTAAGCATACAAGTGCTTTAACTCTCCAGGTTTGACTTCTTTCTCATTTTCCTATGATTCTGTTGCCCGATCCTAATGGTTTGGACTTATTTGTTTCAAATATTTTACCAGTGTTTACCAGTAAAACAATGCTACAAGCATTTAACATTCTGCAGATCCTTTAGAGAGGGATGTGCCCTTCAGTACTTTGCATGCTAAGTTTGTCCTAAAATGTTTCCATTTCTCACTTTATTCAACAGTTATTTAATTCACTCTCAGTGACTAGTTTTTCTCTTTCATATCCAAGGTCTGCATTAAGAATATAGGACCTGAATAGTTTAGCCTTTGCTTCCCAGGAAGATGGGAATTGGGAACCCAGTTCAAGTGTGTTTGAGGATTCAGAGTATCCTTTTTGAGAAACTTGGTGTATGTCCATGTTTCATTCTTGTGTATCATGTGAAGACGAGATTGCAGAAGCATGCATGGTACTTGGTACTGACCAGCTGAAAAACTCCAAATGGTTTCGAACCGCAATAATCTTAGAAATGCAAAATGGCAATTTGGCTAGAACTCCCGAAAGGAGCATTACATAGGATCCAAGAGACTGTTGGGTTAGAGTACCCATATCATTTTCGGGACGCAGATGACAATATTAGCCATATACTACAGATTGTGTTGCAATATGATTTCCTTGTCCTGTTTTTGGTAAATTCTTTTGGATTTGGTTATGTTTACGGGGAAAGTGCCCATTAGTGTTTCTAACTTGAGCTGCTTTATAATCAGGTATTAGGCAATGCAAAGGGTGCTCTGGCTGTAGTAATCTCTATACTTCTGTTCAAAAATCCTGTTACTGTCATTGGTATTGGCGGGTACACCATAACTGTGCTTGGGGTGGTTGCATATGGTGAAACAAAGCGGAGATTTAAGTAATTCTTTCTATTTTAGCATCTTTTGTATTCCTTTTAGATTCATGTATACAAGCACAAACTTGTATTTTTTGTATTGCACTGTATCATTTAATTTGATAATCTTTTTAATGTTAAGAGTATAACATATATAGAAAATATCGAGATACCTGTAGGATAAATTAATAGAGACCGTAAATGTATGATTTATCCCCATGAAGTGAAGAAGTCTCTAAAGAGAATGAAGAATAATAAAACCATAGGATCAGATGGCATTCCTATAGAAGTATGGAAATATTTGGGTGAATTAAGCATAATAATAGTAACGGATATTTTCAACAAAATTTGACAAACTAAAAGAATATCTCAAATGTGGAGGAAGAGTATAATTGTACCATTATATAAGAATAAATGAGGCGTACAAAATTGCTCAAATAATAGAGGAGTTAAACTTATGAACTATATCATAAAATTATGAGAGATAGTGATAAAATATAGATTGAAATTGAAGACAAATGACTAACGTGAGTTGGCTTAACTAGATGTGGGGTTGAATACCCTTAAATATGATCGAGACTCGACTCTCGCTGGGAGTATCGGACCCTCATGTGTATGGAGCGGTTTCTGTTGGGAGACCCGTCCTCCGAAATGAGCAATTGCAGCGGTCGATTCAAATTAGTCAGGGCGAAACCCCGGATACTAGACGGTGTCCAAGACATGATGCCACAAAATTAAAAATAAATGTATTTCAAAATCAATTTGGATTTGTCCAAAAAATCCACAACGGAAGCAATCTATTTGTTAAGACAGTTGATAGAGACATATAGAGTATAAAAGAAAAACCTGTATATGATATTTATCAACCTAAAAAAAGTATATGATAGGATTCCTAGAAACGTATTGTGGTGGGCGTCAATAAAGAAATGGATCTCCTTGAAGTATATTAATTTTATTAGAGATATGTATAACGGAGTTGTAACCAATATAAGAATTTGTGGGGGACCGAACGATAGTTTTCCTATTAACATTGGGCTCCATCAAAATTTGGTTTTAAGTCTCATTCTTTTTGTAATAGTAATAAACAAAATCACAAAAAAGTATACAAAATGAAATATTATGATATATACTCTTTGCAAATGATATAGTATTGATTGATAAAATTATGGAGGGTATTAGTGATAAATTAGAATTATGGAGGGTCACATTAGAACGTAAAGGGTTTAAATTGAGTAGATCGAAAATTGAGTATGTGAAAATTGAGTATATGAGATGTAGGTTTAGCGATAATTTTCAGAATAATGAAAAAACAATTAGGTTAGATAGATAAAATATACCAAAAAGTAAATTATTTATATATATTAGTTTTATCATTCAAAATTATGGCAATATAGATAGAGATGTGAATTATAGGATTTAAACGGGTTGGATGAAATTGAGAAAGACATATGGAATTCTTTACGATCGCATGATACCATTGTATTTGAAAGAAAATTTCTATAGAATTGCAATAAAATATGCACTATTGTATAGTATTGAGTGTTGAATTATTAAACAACAACAAGAATAAAAAATGGTTATAGCAGAAATGAGAATATTTAGGTGGATGTGTGACAAAATTAGAAGAGATAAAATTAGAAATGAATATGTTCATAACAAATTAGAAATTAGTTCAATTATGAATAAGATGCGAGAATGTTGGTTTAGGTGGTTTGGACATATACAAAGAAGATCCAAAGACGCAACGGTTAGAAAAATCAAGAACTTTAATATAGGAGATATAGTAAAATATAGAAATAAAACGTTAAAAATTTGGATACAGATTATCCGTAAAGACATGATAGCTAAGAATCTAGATGAGAAGATCGCTTTAGATAGAAACGAGTGTTGTAGAAAAATCCGTACAAATTAAATTAAATCATCATATTATATATTTTTATTTGTTTATTTTATTTATTTTTATTATTTTTATTATTATTATTATTTTAATTGATCTATATGCTTATATTTCAAATAATCGATCTCAAATATTAAGATTAAACCTCAAGTTGTTAGCGTGTTTTACGCTAAACACCGGTGTCATTTATTGGATTAGTAATCTAGATTTGCATTCGCAATGTGCTCTGGCTTCTACCGTTCTTATCATAATTTCTTCTCGTCTTTTTTTTTTTTTGGTACAAATAATTTCTTCTCGTCTGTATTAGTATGCTTCTTGTTCATATGCCAAAATATGTGCAAGGATCTAAAATATGATGTGGGGTTTGCAAAGATGTTATCCTTTTTTTTTTGGGTACTGACAAAGATGTTATCAGATTATTGCCATATTGTTATTTCAATATTTGTATCCAAGGGTGACGAAGCTATACAATGCAGGTAGCTCCCCATTGAATATAGATCGTCAGCTTATTTTCATTGCCATTTTCTCTACCGCTTCATTTTATTAACTACCATAATATGAAAAATGGAAACAAATCTTCTTCCAAGAAACACTCATCATCAATGCTCTTGTGAAATATTAAAAAGGAAATTTATTTTTTTTTTTTTTGATGTTTGCCCATTTAATTGAATTTGTTAAAAGTATACTCAAGTGGGGTGGGCAGGGGATGCTTTGATCATAACACTGGTAAATTACGTTGTACACTTACTCAAATAAAGCACAAATTTTCAAAGTTTTCACTGACTTTTGATTAAAATGTTTTCTAGTCAAAGGATGCCGAGGATACCTACTTTCATGATGTTCACAGGAGGTAGATGTTGGGCAAGTTGGGCATGGCCCATTTTTTGTAAACGTTTCCCCACTACCTAATAAGAATTTTTTTTTTCTGTTTTATATTATGATACTTTTAAATTATAAGTTTAATTTAAAATATTAAAATCTAAAAATATTATTTAAAATTAATAAAAATAATATTTAAAATGTAAGAAATAACAAATAATATAAGAAAGAAATCTCTTTCTCTTTTACTCATAAACCCGTTGACCCTGCTACTGGTACGAATTTAACTCCGTAATTTTGTGACACCAGTTCGTTCAGGCCAAGCAATCTCGTTTATAGGCCGCATGCAAAATAAGATCGAGGAAGTATCATCTAAACCATTGGCTGGATTTAGTTCTAATGGCTAATTGCAAATTTGTAGTTTGCAATGAAAATCTTGGACTTTTCACCCCTATTAACAATGTATATAATTATTTTTATTTAAAATTTATATTAAATAACAACAATACAAAACCAATCTTAATTCTAATAATTTAGATTATATATATATATATATACATCCCCAAGAGGACATACTGGTGATATAAAACTTTTTCTCTAATCTGGTGATTTCAGATTCAAATTTCTGTACATTCAATATATATATATATATATATATATATATATATATACTTTTTGCATTTTGAACCATTTTTTTTAATTTTATTCTCTCTCTCACTCTCTCTCTCACCAGCACAACAATGCCAAGCAGATTTCCCCGAGCGATGACACGACTGGGAGCTAGTAGAGCTCCACAAGCCAAATACCCAAGGCCCAAGAACCGAAAAATTGCAAAAGCAATAAACCAGGCACTCCGAGCAGGGATGGAAGTCGAGACCGTGAAGAAACACGATGCGGGGTCGAACGAGAAGGTGGCATGGACGGCGGTGAACGCTAGGAAACAGGACGAGGAGACGGATGCAACGGCGCCGTACAAGGTGTCGGCGAAGGTGAGACAGATAATACAGAAGGCAAGACTGGAGAAGAAGATGTGTCAGGCGGAGCTGGCCAAGTTGATCAATGAAAGGCCTCAGGTGGTTCAGAAGTACGAGAATGGAAAAGCGGTGCCAAATCAAACAACACTAAGAAACGTGTTTAAAGTGAACGAGAGTTGAGTAAATATATGTACAGTTTAAAACAATTAAAAAAAAAAGAAAAAAAGATAAAAGTAACAGTTGAAGGGCATTTTTGTAATATGAAGTA